>CM076570.1:1468101213-1468769524 GCA_034641835.2 Pinus albicaulis
CACTGGTTGAGAAAGAATCGGGGAAGCAAGTGAAGGCTCTTAGGAGCGACAATGGTGGTGAATTCATCTCTGGCGAATTCAAGGAATTTTGCAGCGCAAAAGGAATTCGAAGAGAGCTCATAGCACCTCATAGCCCACAGCAAAACAGGGTTGCTGAGTGGAAGAACAGAATGATCGTGGGTGTTGCACGGGTGATGTTGCATGATCAAGGCCTACCCATTCACTTGTGGGCGGAGGCATGCAATACTGCAGTATATGTGCAGAACCGTTGTCCTCACAGGATACTTGGCATGAGTACACCCGAGGAGGCATTTTCTGGTAAGAGGCCTGATATTTCCCATTTGAGGATTTTTGGTTCACCTTTTTACATTCATGTGACGAAGGATGCCAGGAAGAAGCTGGAGCCGACTGCGGAGGTTGGGATATTTGTGGGGTACACTGATACGCCCCACAACTATCGTGTGTATTTTCCAGACAGTCGCAAGACTGTTGTGCGACGGGATATCAAATTTCAGGAGGAGAAAGCCATGCAGTGTTCGCTTGAGAGGGAACCACACTTGCATGCAGATGAGGAGCTATTAGTTCCTAAGGATGAGTCTCAGGATGTGGATCAGCCACAAGATGAGGTTCATGGAGTGGAAGAGACCACTCAAGCAGCGCCAACCATCAGAGGGCGGAAGCACACTACAAAAGTTGAGCGACTGGCTCAAGATGCAGAGAAGGTTGTAGGAGCACCTACATCATAGCACAGACAGAGATAGTCACCTGACTGGTATACTGGATACATGGCTCTTATGAGAAAGTGTATCGTGACAGAGCCATCCTCTTTCGAGGAAGCTGTGGAGGACCCCACATGGGTAGATGCCATGGTGGAAGAGTATGATTCGATTGTCAGAAACAGTGCATGGGAGATTGTCCCGAGACCGGAAGGGAAATCAGTGGTGGGTTCGAGATGGATCTACAAAGTGAAGCAGGCAGCTGACAGGAGTGTGGAGAAGTACAAGGCAAGATTTGTTGCTCGAGGCTTTTCACAGATAGAGGGGATCGATTATGAGGAGACCTTTGCACCTGTCGCAAGGTATTCTTCCATACGGACGATCCTAGCTCTCTCAGCGCAGATGGGGTGGCACATTCATCAGATGGATGTGAAGACTGTGTTCCTCAACGGATTCATTGAGGAGGAGGTGTACATAGAGCAGCCCGAAGGTTTCAAGATCTTCAGCAGCGAGTCGCATGTGTGCAGGCTCAAGAGAGCGTTGTATGGGTTGAAACAAACACCTCGTGCTTGGTACACACGGATAGACAGTTATTTCACCGGACTTGGATTCTCCAAGAGTGAGGCGGATCCTAACCTATACCAGATTGTGGTGGAGGGTAAGTTGTTGATCACTGTACTTTATGTAGATGATTTGATTTTGACAAGTGATGAGCTGTTGATACTCTCATGCAAGGATGATCTTGCAAAAGAGTTTGAGATGAAGGACTTGGGCCTCCTTCATTATTTCCTGGGATTGGAAATTTGGCAGCGCAGTGATGGACTGTTTGTTTCTCAGGGTAAGTATGCCCGGGAGATACTGGAAAAGTTCAACATGCATGGTTGCAAGTCTGTTGATACTCCTCTTCCTGGAGGTTGGAGGAAGGAGGATACTACTTCGGTGGAGGTAGTGGATGCCACTGTTTATCGACAGTTGGTGGGGTCGCTTATGTATCTGGTCAATACACGACCCGACATATGCTATGTTGTTAACCAGCTTTCACAAGCTATGGTTAAGCCTACCAAGCTCTTACAGAAAGCCAAGGCAAGCATGTGACAGAGATATCTCAGAGGCACATATCTCGGAGGCACATCGGGAGATGGTTCATGGTACGGAACGGAGGATGAGTGGGCGCTGGCTTCAGCGAGTTGGTGACTTGGTGACGGTGTGTGCAGTGGAAGATCACGTTACTTTCATACATTCCCACAGAGGATCAGGATGCTGATATCTTGATGAAGGCGCTCACCAGGAGCAAATTCGAATACCACAGAGGCAGGATAGGGGTTGCAGATAATCCATATCTTGTTGAGAGGGAGTGTTGAGATTGCAAGCGAGATGATGACATTGGGGAAAATTCGCCTTCACTAAGTGGGCCCGTAGGGTATTTTTGGCACAAAGTCTATTTTTAGACATGTCGATCATATTCTATGAGTTGCAGGATGCTATTTGTGGATGGTTGGTCAAGTTGGAAAAATATATGGAATTCTATTTTTAGACATATTGGGTGGAATCTATTTTTAGATTTCCAGTCTAAAAATAGATATGTCAAATATTATTAGCTCTTAATAATATTTAGACTCTAAACATTATCTTATTCTCTTGGAGCACTTCAGTTTGATGCCTGGATGTGGCACATGCAACTGATAGAAGGAATTACGCTATTCCTAGGGTCTAAGTGGATCTATTGCATGTTTACTTCAGTTAGAACTCATGTGACAAAATTTGGTGGAGTTGATTGAGGAAGTTAGTGGAGTCGTATTCAGTTTAACTAATCTAAACATAGTTGAGCTATTGTTATTTATTTTAACTAATTGATACAATTAATGAGAGTGGTGTGAATTAATTATTAATTAATTCACTAATTATAAACTCATTAATCAACTAAAGAATGCATCAGTTAACTTCAGTGCATGGATAGTTTCAGTGGAGACCAATGCAGAAATAGGTGAAAGAGCAGGTTAACTATCAGTTGTGACTATACTGTTGCTATTTGCAACACACAGATAGGTGGAGAATCCCATGAGGATTGCCCAGTTCAAGCCAGGTGGTTTATCTATTTAATGAAGCCATCCCATAGCTTGAAAACGCAATAGAGGTTGGCTATCAAGTGGCAAAATATTGGAGCATGTGTTTTGCTAGATCTAGCTTGATAGTGTGTAGCAATTGGAGGTGGTGCTGAGAGCTTGTGAGGAGCTTTTGTACTATGATTGTTACATGATCTCCATGACATATAATATATAGAGAGTTGGGGGTTTTCAGCTTTAAGCTTTCCCATGAAATACTGTGTTCATATGTGTGATTGTTTGTGGTTTTAATGTATGCCTGCAATTGATTTTATTTCCGCATGATGATGATCAATGGTAGAAGAGATTCTATATTATTCATGAAGCTAAAATAGTGTGTGATCAGGAGAATCTCGGTGAATAATATATCAGTTATTCAAATTTCTACAGTATAGAAGCCAATTTATCCCTAAGTAATGAAAAATGTTATTTGATGTTGAATGAAGGGGTAGTATTGGGTCATTACGTTTCTTCACAAGGAATCAAAGTAGATCAAAAAAAAATCCAAATTATTGTTAATTTTCCAGTACCAAAAACTGAAAAGATGTGAGAAGCTTTCTTAGTTATGCAAGTTATTACAGAAGATTTATTGAACACTTTAGTAAGATAGCTTTGCCTTTGTTTAAGCTTCTTACAGAAGATGTATCTTTCAATTGGAATGATAATTGTCAAGCAGCTTTTAAAAAACTTAAAGAGAAATTATCCACTACTCCAGTTCTAAAAGGACCTAATTGGAATCTACCTTTCCACATCACCATTGATGCATCTCATACAGTAGTAGGTGCTTCATTAGGACAAAAAGAAGAATCTTTAAGTTATGCCATTTATTTCATCAGTAAGAATCTGACACCTGCATAAATCAACTACATAGTAACTGAGAAGGAAATGCTTGAAATTATACATGCTGTGAACAAATTTTTTCATTAGATAACTGGTTATGAAGTATTTATTCATACTGATCACTCTGCGATTAGGTACTTAATGAATAAACCCATAACTAATGGTAGAGTCACCATATGGTTACTATTATTACAGGAATTTAATGTTACAGTGTTGGACAGACCAGGTAAAGAAAACCAGGTGGCAGACTTCTTTTCTAGACTCTGTTATCACCCCAAATTATTTTTCTCTAAACTTTGAAAAGTTTGCCTTGTTTCTAGTCATGGTCTTATAATAGGTTTTGAGTCATCACATGCTTAAAGGGATAAGTGATAGGATTAGAGTCTCAATAGTGTCATTCTCATTTCCAAACCCTTGTTCTAGTCATGGTGTTAAATGTCTCTAGGTCATTTCATGCTTAAAGGGTTAATTCATAGGGTTAGAAGTCTTTAAGGTCATATTTCATTTCCAAACAAAGTTTGACAACCTTATTCCATGTCTTGGAAGTCTCACCTTGTGTTTAGAAGTCATATCTAGAGTCATTTAGATTTTTTTTTTGGAATTAGAAACAAAATCATGTTTTCGTAGCGCAAACATTTTTTCACTAAAAAAATGCTATTGTTTTCGTAGCGCGCTACGAAATGGCTGAAACAACCTTTTTTCCAGCAAAAAACCCTGTTTTTCTGCTTTTAGTGGTCAACTTCCAAAGGTGTTTCTTAGCCACTGGAAACTAAATTTTTAAAAATAAAAGAGGTTTTTCTTCCTAACATACTGAACTACAAAAACCTCTTTCATTTTCTTCAAATTAATTATGAGGTGGGAGAAATTGATGGTTGAAATTGCGCTATGAAACTGCTGAAAATCATTCAGAGAAAGACTTTGTTTTCTGGTTTTAGCAGTTTTTTTCAAGATCGGTTTCTGGCCACATGCAAAAGTATTTTGGAATTTTGTAGGATTTTTCTCTTCATAAAATCTCCAGCTACAATAACCTATCTCATTTTCTTCATAAGTGTTACCCGTTGGGCGCTACAGGGCTTTCTTTAAAGCCATATTTTCAGAAATCATAATTTTCCAATTTACACCTAATGTTCAAAGACAGTTTCTGGGTAGTAGGAGAGGTCTTACAAAAAACCAAGAGAGGTTTTTGTTCAGCACAGAGTGGTCTCCAAAAAATTCCTTCATTTTTGAAAAATACATTTTTTTATGAGTAGATAAAAACTCTGTCCCAACACCTATTTGTCAGCTAAAACAAAGTAGTAAGTGACATCTCCTAACACATTTTTGGAATTTTGTGGAAGGTTTAATTTTTTAAAACAATTCAAAGTTGATTATTGAAAGCTTATACATAAATTCAAGGATATTATTAAAGGTGTGAAACTCAATTTTTTGGAAACAAGTTGTGAAAAGAAAAGACACAGCAATTTCGTAGCGCGCTATGAAATTGTTGTAGGATGCAGTTTTATCAATTTTGCAAGATTTCAAAGGGGAAACAGGTATGTTTATTAAACCATGATGCTGTTGGAGTATGTATGAAGTCCACAAGTGAATATCCAATGGAAAAAAATAGAAAATTTAAGGTTTTAAATGAGTTTTTTAGAGATGAAGTTCTGCACTACGAAAACAGCAGATAGTTTCGTAGTGCAGTAATGTTAACAGTTTTGGGCATTTCTTCAAAGGTTTGGTTTGGACACATCTGGAAGGATGAGGTCACAAGAGCTTAATAAGACTTTGCCACATGTTTTGAGCACAATTTGGCCAGAAAATGTTGTGAAGAAACATAAATGAAACAATACACCTATTTTGCAGGAAACAGTTTCCTGGTATGTAGGGCAGATAAGACATGACTCAGCAGGGTCTCATAACAAGGTTAAAGGCTTCATAAAATTTGAATTCATGGAGTTATAGGTGTAAAATAAATTATTTAATTCCTAGATAAGGTTTTTTTAGTCATAATAAAGAGTTTTACTCCTAATTGTATTAGGACTCTAGAAGAGACAGTTTAACTGTCACATGTAATTAATAGTTTGTTTTAGTAGTTGATAGGTGTCAAGTTAGAAAAATCGATTTCTCCTCAACTAGGATGAGAGAATCCAAGGTTGTAAATGATATATATCAAGCATGAGGTCGAATTCAAGAAAGGGTTGGAGACTTTTTTGCCCAGCTGCTGCTTTATGTGAAGGAATACAATCAGTAATACAGAGAAGTTTTCTTGTATAAATCTGAGTTTTGATGAGGTTTAATCCTTTTTTGATCTTTATGTTGCTTTAATAATTTGCAATAGATCTTATTGTTATTACTCAGAATTCATTATCTAATGCTCTGACTTCCTTTAACAATAATATGACTGTGTTTTACCTCAGAACCACCAGCATTAGATTACATTGCTATTACTTAGAATTCATAACCCTATGCTCTGACTTCCTTTAGTAATGGGATGACTATTTTAACCTAAGTTATTGAGTGAATTATCTTTGTTTAAGAACCTCATTTGCCTCAGCTTTCATGTCAAGAAATCTAGCCACTGAATTTATTGACTTGTTGACTCCATAGCCCAATGGTAGAAAGCCTTTATCTTTTCAACCTATAAACACACAAAACCAAGATAGATTTAGCCATCTATATTATCATTAATCAATATCATTAACCCCCTTGAGAGATCCCTCTCAGGATGAGGAGGCTAAGCCTCAGCTAAAAGTCTGGTTTGAAAGAGTTACACCGAAGGTAATCTAATCAACAGCCTGTCAGGGTCCTATTTTGGTGATAACGGACTCCACAATCCAGGTGAAGTTGTTCCAGTTGAAGATTCTTTTCCTAATGAACATTTATTTTCAATTTCAATATTGAATCCATGGTATGCTGACTTAGCTAATTATCTCTCAACATGAAAGATACCTCCATCCTTCAGTTCAAAGGAAAAGAAAAGACTAATTAAGCAAAGTGCCAGATACTCATGGGTTAATGGAGAATTTTTTTATACTAGTTTTGATATGATTATTAGGAGATCCATAAGAGATGATGAAATAATTAATATATTAAAATCTTGCCATGATGAACCTTACGGTGGCCATTTTGCAGCTAAAAGAACAGCATTCAAAATCCTTAGTCTTGGCTATTATTGGCCATCAATTTTCAAAGATTCAAAGAAATATGTAAGAAGTTGTGACAGTTTCCAATGCCTGGGCAAACCAGCTGCCTCAAATCAGATGTCACTACAACCTCAAGTACATCTAGAGCCATTTGAAAAATGGGCTCTAGATTTTGTTGGACCCATTAATCCACCTTGTAAGGGTAAAAAGTACATCTTAGTATGTACTGACTATGTAACTAAATGGGCTGAAGCAAAGGCACTTCTCAGGGAAACTAAGCAAACAGTGGTCAATTTCCTTTTTGAAGAAATATTTTTCAGATATGGAGTGCCTAGAGAAATAGTAACAGACCACGGTACCCAATTTACTTCAAGATTGGTTCGGGACATCACTGAAAAGTACAAAATCAAGCATAGAAGGATTACACCCTACCATCCACAGGCCAATGGCTAGGTGGACTCTACAAACAAAACTCTGGAAGGAATCATTACCAAAACAGTAGCAATGAATAAAAAGGACTGGGAGGATCAGCTCAAGGATGCTCTCTGGGCTTATAGAATCACATGAAAAGATACAACAGGATTTACACCTTATTAGATTTACAAATTGGCTGGAGATTTAGACATTTATCTTAATGAAGCTCAAAAATAAAGGATCATGCAATTGAATCAGTTTGATGAAATGAGACAGAAGGCATTATAAAGAACAATACTTATGCAAAAATAAAGGAAGTAATGGCATGACACACATATCAAGAAGAAAAAATTTCAAGAAGGTGACTGGGCTTTACTATTTGATTCCAAATTTAAAGAATTTAAGGCCAAGTTTACAACACACCGGATGGGCCCTTATAAAATTGTTCAGGTCTTTGAAAATGGATCAGTAAAACTTAGCACCATTGACCAAGAAGGAAGATCATTTATGGTAAATGGACATAGGCTGAATATTTATCACAAGCCTATAAGCAAAGAAGATTTCATTCAAATAGTGACACAGCAGAAGGAAGTTGAGATAGTACAACAATCAGCTATGATATCTTTACCATAATCATTTCAATTTTTTTTTAAAAAGTAAAAAAAAAAAAAAAAAAACCAATAAAAAAAATCAAAACAAAATAAAAGTTTAGATGTGAAAACCAGACTCTGGCACAATCTAAACTAGAATTCTTACAGGAAAACGAAGAAATTGGCTAGTAAGAATTCATTTTTTTTTTCATTTCTGTCAAAGTTATTTTCTTTTGCCAATTATAAATAATGACTTGAGGAAAAGTCAATGAATAAGTATGGGAGAAGGAAAAAGTGAATTTTCATATTTCCTTTCATCTCCTCATTTCCAGAATTTCAATAAGCAAGAGATTTGTTTTACAATTGATTGTTCAAAGAAGGAGCTGTTCTAATTCAAATCAACAGAGGGACCTATGCATCATGAAAATATTATCAAAGTTCTATAAAGAAATGGTAGAGGGACCTATTCAAGCAAGATCATATCAGTTCAAAGGCTGCATCAACATGTTTCCAAAACTAAGCAAGTCAGATGCTGCATCAATATGTCTACAAAACCAAGCAAGATCATATCAGTTCAAGGGTTGCATCAACATGTCTGCAAGAATAAACAAGTCAGAAATATCAGAGGGACCTATTGCATGCTCATTTCCAGAGAGGGACCTATTTATAAGACTACATCATACTTGCACAAAGTCAACCAGTCAAAGGGAGATTACAAAAGAACTAGTAAAGGACTGTAAGATTCTTGTTTTAATACTTAAATTTATATGTTAGTTTCAGTTTTAAATAATTAATTTATGGTTAATTATTGACATCAGTTTCATAAATTCTCCTATAACCTATATTCTTAACCATTATACCGATATCAACACCTTGGTTTCATTGTCACTCAACCTATACCACTACTTTTAACCATCTCAACCTATACTCTTAACTATTTCAACTGAAAATAATATAGTCTACATTCTATAGCCTACATCTAATACTCCCTTAACCCCTCTTACAATCTTCATTTTTAGCCTCAAACATATTCTGCATGAACTAAAGCTTTCCAAACCCTCAAACCTATAGCCTATATTTATACGCCTTTAACCCTCATCACTACTCTTAAACCCTTAGCCTATATCTATACCTCTTTTAAACCCTTTTAAAAACCTTTCAAATCTATTGTGCATGCATTGATAGCAGTACAAACGGTCTATAAGGCCTCTCTGCGGCCTTATTAGACATTAGATTTGATACACTGCCATTGTAATGGTCCCATCCTCTGCAGCCATATCATTTCACTCTGTCCTCTGCAACCAAGATTATATCCTCTGCAACCATGACCATATCAACATTATCCCATGATAATAGGCATAGAATTTGAGGTTTTTCCATTCACAGAGGTCGGTATAATCTAAATTGAGTTTTCAGGTTCGTTGAAAGGGTTCTGTAGTCTAAAATTAGAGAAGTTGTCGAGAATATAGTTCGAAGATAGAGCTACTGGGATACCCTGCTCGGACAGAGGAGGAAATATAAGCAACCAAAGCATATCCAAACACATGGAGGACAGCTCAGAAAACTCCAGGAGAAATGCAACAGACCAAGTAACTGTCAAATACCTTGGGTATTTTTTTATTTTTTTAAACAGAGCATAAGAAAAAAGGGTATTAGAACAAAGGAATTTGATGGCAAATAGGGTGGAACCAGAGAAGTTTGATGGTTCGAAAATAGATGCAAAATGTGTTAAAAATCTTAAGAGATAAACAATGGCCGACCTTTTTAGAAAAAATCAATGGACATAATGACAAAATTACTAGAAAATTTGCTTCCTCCTTTAATGGAAAGAGCCACAGTAGGAAACCTTTCATTCAGGGTTTCAGAGTATACCATTGCTCAAACCATAGGCATCAGTCCAAAGTGTGAAAAGTACTTCAAAAATAAGAAATTAAAGGAGAAATCATGGACACAATTTGTATCTAGATCCAGAGTGTCCTTAGTTAATTGGAAAATTGGAGTTTCCAGGAGTTGGCTTGTTCATCCTTGGGATGAAATGGTCTATGTACTTCAAAAATTTATTACATGTGAAGGCAAATATAACATAGTGTATCTTTATCACATTAAAATGTTGGTGCATCTGAAGGGAGAATGTACTATAAGCCTTCCATATTTTCTTCTACAAAGTTTGACTAAAATGTCTAAAACCATACAGAAGAAGAGAAGTAATATGGATAAAAGCTTATATCATTTTGGATTGGTAAAAATTTTGATTGAGTTTGAACTATAGAAGACAGGGATGTCATGGAAGGGATTTTTGATCTCTAATGAAATTAAAACTGATGAAGAAGAATAGAAAGAGAAAGATACAAAATTGATGGTTGGTGTAATTGAAATAGATGATGAAACTCTAGAATATAGATCAAACACTTTTGCTCTACCTAGCAGCAGTATAAGAACAAGAAAAATGAGAAGGGAGGAAGCTAAGAAAGCTGAAAAGGATAAAATTTATACCACTTATACAAGGATATCTAGAAGGATTAAAGGCAAGACAATACAGGACAGTGATAACCTACAGCAAACCCAGGATGCCAATACACAAGAACTGGAAATCAAAAGCAGTGAGGAAGAACCAAAGGAGAAAAAACTCTCAAACAAAAAGCAGAAGAAATTAGAAAGGGAAATTCAAGATTTGCAACAAGAGATTATGGAATAAGAAATGTTGGAAAGATTTTTGAAAAGATAAAATGAGACACTGAGAAGACAAAATAAGAAAATTCAAAGTGAAAATGAAAAATTGAAGAGAAAAGTGAAAAAACTCAAAACCAACAAAATTGATATCTGTAGATGGGCTAGAAAATGGTATAGGAAGAAGAAAGCTATAAAGGCCAAATATCAAATCTTGAAGACTGAATATCAAACTCAGATGAACATGGATGTTTTACTACAGGCAGCAGAAGCAGCAGGCAAAGAAGTTTGACAGGTTAGCATGAGGACATGCAAAGACTTGTATTTGGGGGAGATGTTGGTACCATTTCATGACTTATTCTTTCACCTAAAAACTTCATTTTATCCATCATATTTTCTCATTTAAAATTCATAAATCTCTCATATTCCTTTGAAACTGATCAATGTAATGCCATTATTATTATTTTTATTTTGGAATTAATTTTAGGAATTTTTGTGTTAAAACTAGGATTTTTCAGAAAATTACAGGTTTTCGTAACTTCCTATAATGGCTTCGCGTTTTGACATGTTGCATGATAGGTTGGCCAAATCAAGGACTGAGGATCTATTCCTGAATGTACAAGGATGGTGAAAAATCTATCCACCTCCATATTCGAAGTCCATAGGTGGCTGGTCAACACTGGTCAACTCCAGCTATTTCAGCAGAAAATCCTAAGAAATTAATGAATAGAATTGATATTTTTCTTGTAAAAATGGATCTGAACTAATTCGACTCCTTTGGGAAGTCAATTAGGATTTTGAGGAATAAAAATAGCCTCTTTTTATTATGTAATTCGATGATAAATAGTTAGAAGAAAAACATTGAAGACTAGACATGCGACATTATGTGAAAAGCTTCAAACTTTGATTTATGTAACTGGCTTTCACACTTTAATATAGAGATTCAGTTCTTCATGGTGTTATAGTCTATAATTTTATTCATCTGAGTTATCTTAAGGTGTGCTTGCAACGTGTGGAGGGCCCCTATTACAGCGCTGGTACACTTTCTTTGTTTTTTTTTTATTTATATTTGCATAATCAGATCTGATAGTACATTTCTATTTTTATGCTGCAAGTTTATGAATCAGAATTGAAATTTGTGTTTATTGTTTCATTTATCATTTCTACTTAATAATCATGGTTATAATTGAAAAACTCAACTTGTAGTCTAATGACTGAACCTTGTAAGAGGATTTAGCTATTGGTTGGCTTCAATATTATTACCTTGCTTTCTGATTTGAATGAGTATGATTGATAAGTGTATTGAGTTAAGATTTGGAGGATATAATTGATTTTAGTGTGTTGATTTAAGAAATTGGAAGAGGCTCTATGAATTGAGTTCTTGTAAAGGAACTAGAGAATCTTGGACAAACAATAGAACTCTATTTTTAGGATATTAGATTTGTTTTGTTTTAGAAGGTGTTCAAGTGTGGAAGGAAACAAAGAACAACCTCTTGTAAAAGAGTATTGAATCCTATTTCACTAAACCCTCATTTAAGAGGCCAAATCATTCTAGATCTATATATTTTAGATAAGTACCTCTAAGTGTACCTACTCGGATTGATAAGAAATTGAAACCTAATCTACACTAGCAGATTGGACCAAACACACATCACACTTCGCGAGTTTTAATATTTAACTCTTGTGTCTCACAAAAAAACTTGTGATGTGTGATTTGTGGTATTGTATGCACCCCACCTTCTGTCTCATCACACATCGCACTTCACCAGTTTTAACATTTAACTCCTGAATTTCATAATAAAACTTTCAATGCGCGATCTGCAATTGGTCCCACTTCTTTTCCACGTCATCACCCCATTGAAAAATTGCATTTTTTCCCATTGGTGTCTCAAGTTTAAATGCTCTGATCCCGATTTGCGATTGTGATATATGTCTAAAAGGTTTTCTCCCCCTGCTTATCATTCATTCCGTTCCACGTCTCCCCTATCAATTAAACTTTTTTCAAACGGTTTCTTTATAATTTCTCATAAAATTAACCTCCACCATTCTATCCAAAAATTTTAGGGTTTTCCACCAAAAATGGAGAGGAACAACCGAACAGTGGCAGATTTTCTCTAAAACAGTTTTCTACCACTACTCTCAGCACCAGCACGTTTCTACCAAGCACCAGGTAGCATTCAAGGAACAACTGCATGTCATTTTCACTGTTGTTTACACTTTTTGTGGAGTTGGTTGCACCAGAACAAAAAAGGAGTTTTCCTATAAACTACCACATCATACAAATCATTATGAATTGTTAGCATTTATGTTGTTATTTTCATTATGTCATACCACTTTGTATTAAAGTTTTAGGATAAGCCTCATATCTTGCATGAGATCGTAATAACTTTTGGGAACAGGTTTACTCCTTTTGTGGAGATGACACTTTATTATTTTTGTATATATGTGATAAATTGTTATGTAAAAAGGGTTGGTTGGTGGTTTTAGAATTTTGACTCATATGATCTGTAAATTTTTTTTTGAATGAAATGGAATGGTACTATTGAGGACTTATTACCAATTTTCCGTATGTATTGTCTACTTTGCTTGTGTTTCCATATCTCCTTTCTTTGAGTTCCAGTTTGCAAACCATCATATTTTTATGTATTTTTATTATCCTCTTAAACATGTTATGTGTTTTATTAGTTTTTATTAGTCTCACACAATGAGCATTCCTGGTAAAATATATGTTATAACAGCGGAAGAGCATCACTCATCATAGTTATCCTTCATTATATTTTAGTGAGAATCTTGTCAGACTAGAAATAGCTTTCTCTCAATGGAATATTGTCAAACTGCTACTTTTGTGAATTTCTGCCAAATACAGTAGACTTTTGTTTACAGACCTATGGTTTCCTCTCTCATCTTACAGTTTCCTCTCCTCATAAGCTACAAATTTGCACCCTGCTACCACATCAAGTTACAATATCCTCATTAGTAGAACTATGGATTTGACTGAAATATGTTTTTCAGTGAATCAGAGTATATACCACCCACCAATCCCATAAAAAAAATCATTAAAATTGCTTTAGAGTTTAGGATGTATCTCGTCAGGCGCTTGCTGCAGTCCAAGTGATGATTTTAGCGCCAACATCTTTTGGTGCATTTGTCGGGAGACAAAGGCCTTGTAACGAGGTATTCTCCTGAGTCTATTTTTATGAATTGCTGAAAATCAATTCTTGATGGTGAACAAGAATTGGTGACCTGAAGAAAACTGCAAATTTGTTCACCTGGTGACTCCACAAAGAGGAAGAGAGGTTTCAAGACCTCCTTCTACAAGGAGGAATCATATATCTCCAACTGTGACCCCAGTTGCTGATCTGAATGGAATATATTAGTTTTGTTGTGCTAAGTATCCAAACAGTGATTAAATTGTGTGCATAAGGTTCTCTGAAGTTTGCAGGTGAAACAAATGGTTTTTTAAACACATTTCTGTGTGAGGTTAAAGCATGTAAATTGCTTGTATAACATTGTACAACAGTGAATAACAGAGAAATAAACATCACATGTAACAATACTCAACAAATTTGATGAAGCAGTTCACCCCTCTTGGGCTACATCTGTTGGTCCAACTCCCAATAGTATGTCCCTCATATCTTATTGCTCAAAAATGGTAAGTACATGTGAATAAAAGACTCAAATTGTTGTGCTCTCTATAAAAACAGCGTCAGAATTCTTGAATTAGTCAGGAATGACTATTCATTTGCAAAAAACAGAGAATGGATGCTCAAAACACTGAAAACACCCTAGTGGCCCTAGTGGCTCCTTGACCTCTCTTGAAGCTAAACCTGCACAAGATGACCTCTGATGGCTCTAAAACATCTACCAATGTGTTCAGAAGGTAGAGAATACCTCAAATTTACTATTCATTCATCAAAATTGGTCGAATATCCAAGGAGTTATGACCCAAACAACAATTTGTTGTCCCCTAAGAAAGCTCCTCCAAAACTGGATGAACTCCAGTTAAGTCCGATAAAACTTCCAAAAGCAATAAAATTAGGGGTTTTGCTAGCATCTCTGCCAGCTAAACCACCATAACTGGAAATTATCATAAATGTTAGTGGAGGCATGCGACTGCGCCTGCAACTAACGTTGAACTAAATGTCGGTTTGTGTTAACCTATGCATGTGAACGCTGCAAATAAGTCGTCGTAAGTTGCGGTGAACTAGCTGCTGGATGTTGGAGTGGGTTAAGGTTTTGAGCATGAGGTCTTATGACATGGGGGCTAGCCCCCTTTTTCCCCCGACAAAAAACAGTTTAAACTTTAAATCAAAGCCAGGGCCCTATGGGTTAAGAAATAACCTGTGGGCGTAGCGGTTGGGCGCTACGATGTTGGGCAGGAGGTCCCACGTTCGAACTCGACAGCTCTAAAAAAAAATTTGATAACCACTTCTGACCTTCGGCCTGGGGCCACATGGCAGCCTCTAGGCAGGCCACGTGGCACCCCCTCATTGGTCATAAAAACTATATTATAAAAATAATTTTTTAAATATATATATATATTGAAAAAATTTATACATAGTCAAATTGGGTCAAAGTCATTTTTTTGGAGTTTATTGGGCTTTTCAAACCTTAATAAGATATGCATACGACCTCTGTTTTGTGAACCATTTGCGGCACTAGAATTGCAGTGATGAGACCTTTTCGGTCGCTTGGGTTGCAAACTCTTTTGAGCATTTTTGAGCAATGGACATGATCTCCTGATCACACCTCCCCATTGGGAATTTTTTGGACCCCAAAAGCCTTCAATTACCTATTCAAAAGATGAGGGTACAGCTCCCTCACCTTTTCCACTTCCATCCATCTTGCCTTACTTGGTTTGCTGCCCTTGAGCCCAATCCAAAGATAATCGACACTTCTTCTTTTAGAAGTGTGTGTCCTCCTGTCAAGGATGGCATCCTCCTTGAGCTTGTCCAGAAATTATGGAGAGAAATCTTCTATTGATGGTAGCTGAATGTCACTCCCTTAATCAGCAATCAATTAAGGCTCATACAAACGTAAATTTTCGACGTTGACAAAGAAATACATTTTCATATATCAAGGCAAGTCAAGTTGAAATACATTATTACCAACTTTTTTAATAATATTGAATGGACCATAACGAATAGGCTTCAACTTTTTACCTTCTCCTTGCAGCCTTTCTTTGCTAATGTGAAACCATACCTCATCACCTTCTTGGAACTTATGATCAACTCTATGTTTGTCATGCCTCTCCTTGTATTTGCTTTGATTTTTTTCAAGTTTTTCTTGAACTTGCTGATGAATAAGATGAATTTTCTCAATCAACATGCGAGCTTTGTCAATGTCACTATGCCCATCAATGGAAAAATCCTTCTCAAGAATGAAATCTAGAGGTGATTTTGGAAAATACCCAAAGCAGGCTTCAAAAGGTGAAGTATTTGTAGAAGAGTTCTTGGCTCGGTTGTAAGCATGCTGAATGTAATGCAGATGCTCATCCCACAACTTAGGATGCTTGTTGCAATAACCTCTCAAAGGATGCACAATGGTTCTGTTCACTACCTCGGTTTGGCCATATGTTTGCGGATGAAAATAAATACTCTTTTTCAACTTGGTGTCCATCATCTTCCATAGATTGGACCGAAAATTCCCAACAAATATGGAATCCATACCACTAACAATAGAAGTGGTCAAACAATAATGAACCCATACATGAGGAAAATATAATTCAGCAGTTTGTTCAAAAGTAATAGATTTCTTACATGGCATAAGAATACACATATTTATGAATCCATCAACTACTACATAAAGATAATCATGCTGCTTTCTAGACATAGGTAGCCCTCCAAAAAAGTCCATAGAAACACTTTCCCATGGCCTTGATGGTACCGGTAATGGTGTGTACAACCCAAGCTTCCTATTTCTAGGCTTTCTTGTAACACACAATGAACAACCTCTAATGAAACGTGAAACACTATCTACCATGCAAGGCCAATAACAATACCTCTGTAAATGTGCCACTGTTTTTCTTACCCCGAAATGTCCAGCAACAAGAGAAGAATGAGCTTCTCTCATGACACTTAGTCTCTCTCCTTGTGGTATACGCAACTTGCCCAAATGAAATAGCAAATTGTTATGCATGTGATAATCATTCTCTTCAACTTGATTCCCTTCACTCAAGTTAGCATACACATCCTTAAAATCAACATCATATGCATATTGTTCTATGTAACTCTCATGTACCATAGAATCATTAAGCAAAGTAGAAGCACTAATAATAGGCCTTAAAAGCATATCGAAAACTTAATTGAAAATACCTTTTCTGTAGCTTATTGCCAAGTGAAATTGTTGTAGGAAACCCATCCATGTGAAATGACGTGATTGCTACAATTTACTTTGTGAACGCAAGTACTGTAATGGTTGGTGATTGATATGTACAACTGTCTCTTTACCCATAAAATAGTGTTTCCACTTTTTGACACTTTCAACCAATGCATACAACTCCTTATCATATGTAGGATAATTAAATACAGCACCATTAAATGTCTCAAAATGAAAATCGATAGGCTTACCATACTGTAAGAGAACTGCACCCATGGCATAATCACTAGCATCAGTATGTATCTCGAATGGCTATCTCAAGTCTGATAAAGCAAGGACTGGAGCTGAACTGATCTTCTCTTTCAAATATTCAAAAGCTTTATATTTTTTGCCTCCACATTGGAAAGCTCGTTTCACACTTGTCACTACATGCATAGGAGCTGCTATGGCAGAAAAGTTAGCAATAAACCTTCTCCAATATTGAGTTGCACCCAAAAAACGTCTTACCTCTGTAATGGATTTGGGAGTAGGACAATTCACATTGGCTTCTACTTTAGAAGGATCAATTCTCAATGCACCTCCTCCTACAATATGTCCCAAATAAACCAAAGTAGTCTTTCTAAATTCACACTTAGACATCTTAAGAAATCATTGCTCTTTCCTCAAAACATCAAGTACTTTCTTAACATGCATGACTTGCTCTTCCCCAGTCTTGCTGAAAATAAAGATTTCATATAAGTATACTATAACAAAATCATCAAGGAATGTGTTGAAAATGCAGCAAGATGATGGAGCTTAGTGAAATGAAGTCGCCTTCACTAAGTGGGCCCGCAGGCTATTTTTGGCGCAAAGTCTATTTTTAGACATATGGAGCATGGTCTGGGAGTTGCAGTATGCTATTCTTGGAGTATTGGTCATGTTGGTAAAAATAGATGGACCTCTATTTTTAGACATTTAGGTCTAAGTCTATGTTTAGACTGCCTATCCTAAAAATAGAAAAGTCAAATATTATTTACCCTTAATAATATTTGGACTCTAAACTTCAGTTTACTCTCTTGGAGCACTTCAGTTCGAGCTACAGAAGTGGCTCATGCATTTGAAAAAGGAATTACGCTATTCCTAGGGGTTTGGTGAGCTCATGCATGGTTTACTTCAGTTAGGACTTCAGTGGCAGAAGTTTGGTGGAGTTGATGAGACAGTTGGTGGAGTTGTGTTCGGTTTAACTTAGTTGAACTAGTTGAGATTAGTTTAACTAGCTAATCAAACAGTAATGAGTGGAGTGAATTAAATATTATTTAATTCACTAATTATTAACTCATTATTCAACTCAAGAACACATCAGTTCACTACAGTGCATGGACAGTTCAGTGGAGACCAGTGAAAGAGGTAGATGAAAGGGTTGAGATAGCTATCAGTTGTGACATTAGTTGTGCATGAGATTTGCACCACACTTGGAGGAAATTTCCCATGAGGATTGCGCTGTCAAGCCAAGGAGATTCGAACCTTGGATCTCTCATTAGACCAGCCTTGATTGCGCAATAGAGGCAGGCAATTAGTGGATGAGTTTTGAACCTATGACTTGTTCAAAACCAAGCTAGTTTGTGTGTAACTTTATGAGATAGTACTGAGTACTTGTGAGGAGTATTGTACTATGTACTGTTACATGTTCTCTCCATTATAATATACAGAATAGCTGAGGGGTTTTCAGCTATAAGCTTTCCCCATACATATTGTGTAATGTGTGTGATGTTTTGATGATCTTTTGATCGCATACCGCTTGTTTTATTTCCGCATGTGTGATGATCTGAGTGGAAGAGATTATGTGTTGCATATGAATTCAAATTGATATGTGATCAGGATAATCTCGGTGGATAAATATTCATTATTCAGCAAATTTCTACATGGTATCGGAGCTATCGGAGCAGAGATTGATCATCACAGTGATTACAAACTTATTTCGGTAGACAGAGCCTGCATGCGGGCCAGGTAGCCTCTGGATCCATCCTTTCCTTTGAAAGGTGATACATCCAGTAAATGCCCTTGCAGTCGATCTCTGTGCTAGAAATAATTTGTTCTCACAGATCAAGAGCGGTTGAGCTTTGAGCTTGGAATTCTAATTTTTGCAGCAGTTTGTTTTCTTGGTGCCTGAGTTGAAAATGTCTTTCAACGGTTTGCGACTCGAATATGCTCTTGAAGGCAGTTTGAATTATGTTGCATGGAAAGATCGCATGGAGGTATTATTAGAAGATAATGGACTGAAGGAGTTTGTAGATACGGATGTCCAAAAGCCCACTGATCCTGCTGAAGTCGAGGCTTGGCAAAAGAAGATGGCGAAATGTCGAAGGATTCTGTTGGAGGGCGTAAAGGATCACATTGTATCCAGCCTGCATGGAAAATCTTCTCCATATTTAATGTGGAAAGCATTGACAGATCTATTCTAGAGTAAGAGCGACCAAAGGAAGCTGGCGCTCAAGGATAAGCTCAGAAACATCAAGATGGAGAAAGGCGACAGTATCGCCAAATACCTCACGAAGTTCACTCAATGCAGAGATGAGCTGGGAAGTGTGGGGGTGACTGTCAAAGAAGAGGATATGGTGGAACTAGCTCTCCTTGGTCTTCCGAAGGCTTGGCATTCATATCAAGATAGTGTCAATGGTCGGGAGAAGTTGCCGGGATGGGAGTGCCTTTGGGCGGATCTCATGTAGGAGGAGATAAGGAGGACTACCAGGGATGGATCTTCATCGAAGGTATCTGATGAAGAAAATTGCACTTTGGCTGCCAAAGCAAAGAAGGGGAAGAGCAAGAAGGCTTCTCAGTCTGGTGCGAAAGGCAAGAAGCAAGACATGTCCAAGGTGAAGTGTTTTCACTGTCACCAGCACGGACACTATGCCACAAATTGTTCGCAGAAGAAGAAAAATAAGAAGGCTGTCGGATCTGCAGTGGGAGAGGCATTGGCTTCTCAATTCAAACTGGATTTTTCACTGATCGCATGCTTGGTTTCAAGTGTGGCGGGATCAGTATGGTTCTTGGATAGTGGTGCATCATTTCACATGACCGGAGATCGAGATCTATTTTCAGATCTGGAGGAAAAAGATCTTGGAGTGCACATCGAGATGGGCGATGATGGTAGATACAGTGCGACTGGTATCGGTACCATTTCCTTTGAGAGGGAGTCTGGTAAACCTTTCATATTGAAGGAAGTTTTGCATGTTCCAGGATTGATGAAGAACCTGATCTCTATGGCGATGTTGGAAGACAAAGGGTATGATGTGGTCTTCAGCGAAGGAAAAGCTTTCCTGCGCAGTAAGACAACTGGAGAGACCCGGAAGATAGGGGTTCGAGTCAAGAACCTTTATCAGTTGCAAGTAGATGGCTGCACAGCAATGGCATGCAAGGCGGAAGCAGTGGTGAGCCGGGATGATGGCGAGCTGTGGCACAGGAGGTTGGGCCACCTTCACCATGGAGCTTTGAAGATACTGCAGCAGATTTCTACTGGGCTTCCTAAGGGCACTCTTGCGCAGTCAGATCAGTGCAAGGGGTGTACCTTGGGAAAATATGTGAAAGCCACCTTTCACGAGAAGGATAGTCACGCCACGAAGATCCTTGAGAGAGTTCACACAGACGTGTGTGGTCCTTTCTCTGTAGCTTCGACAACAAAGCACAAGTACTATGTGATCTTTGTTGATGATTTCTCTCGGAAGTGCTGGATCTTCTTCATGCAGAAGAAGAGCGAGACATTTTCTAAGTTCTGTGAATTTAAGGCGCTGGTAGAGAAGGAATCGGGGAAGCATGTGAAGGCTCTTAGGAGCGACAATGGTGGTGAATTCATCTCAGCTGAATTCAAAGACTTTTGTAGCGCAGAATGGATTCGGAGAGAGCTCATCACACCCCATAACCCACAGCAGAACGGGGTGGCTGAGCAGAAGAACAGAACGATCATGGGTGCTGCACGGGTGATGTTGCATGATCAGGGCCTACCCCTTCACTTGTGGGCTGAGGCATGCAATACAGTAGTGTATGTGCAGAACCATTGTCCTCACAAGGTTCTTGGGATGAGTACACCGGAGGAGGCGTTTTCTGGAGGGAGGCCTGATATTTCTCATCTGAGAATTTTTGGCTCACCTGTCTACATGCATGTCATGAAGGATGCCAGAAAGAAGCTAGATCCGACCGCAGAGGTTGGAATATTTGTGGGGTACACTGATACACCTCAAAACTATCGGGTGTATTTGTCAGATAGTTGCAAGACTGTTGTGCAACGGGATATCAAGTTTCAGGAGGAGAAAGCCATGCAGTGTTCTCTTGAGAGGGATCCACACTTGCATGCAGATGAGGAGTTGTTAGCTCCTAAGGAGGAGCTTCCGGATGTGGATCAGCCACAAGAGGAAGTTCGGGAGGTGGAAGAAACCACCCATGCAGCGCCAACCATCAGAGGGCACAAGCGCACTACAAAAGCTGAGCGACTGGCTCGAGATGCAGAGAAGGTTGTAGGACCACCTACAGCACAGCGCAGACAGAGACAGTCACCGGATCGGTACACTGGATACATGGCTCTTATGAGTCAATGTGTCGTGACGGAGCCATCCTCTTTTGAGGAAGATGTGGAGGAACCCGCATGGGTAGATGCCATGATCGAAGAATATGATTCGATCGTCAGAAACAGTGCATGGGAGATTGTCCCAAGACCGGAGGGGAAATCAGTGGTGGGTTCGCGATGGATCTACAAAGTGAAGCAGGCGGCTGACGGGAGTGTGGAGAAGTACAAGGCGAGATTTGTCGCCCGTGTCTTCTCACAGATCGAGGGGATCGATTATGAGGAGACCTTTGCACCTGTCGCAAGGTACTCTTCCATACGGACGATCCTTGCTCTCTCAGCGCAGATGGGATGGCACATCCATCAGATGGATGTGAAGACTACATTCCTCAACGGAGTCATTGAGGAGGAGGTGTACATAGAGCAGCCTGAAGGTTTCGAGATCTTCAGCAGTGAGTCGCATGTTTGCCGACTCAAGAGAGCACTGTACGGGCTGAAGCAAGCACCTCGTGCTTGGTACACATGGATTGACAGTTATTTCACCGGGCTTGGATTTTCCAAGAGTGAGGCGGATCCTAACCTGTACCAAATTGTGGTGGAGGGGAAGCTGCTGATCATTGTACTGTATGTAGATGATCTGATTTTGACGGGTGATGAGCTGTTGATACTTTCATGCAAGGAGGACCTTTCTAGAGATTTCGAGATGAAGGACTTGGGCCTTTTTCATTATTTCCTGGGATTGGAGATTTGGCAGCGCAGTGGAGGACTATTTGTTTCTCAGGGAAAGTATGCCCGGGAGATTCTGGAGAGGTTCAACTTGCATGGCTGCAAGCCTGTTGACACTCCTCTTCCTGGTGGTTGGAGGAAGGAGGATGCTACTTCAGCGGAGGTAGTGGATGCCACTATCTATCGACAGTTGGTGGGGTTGCTTATGTATCTGGTCAATACACGACCCGATATATGCTATGCTGTTAACCAGCTTTCGCAAGCTATGGTTAAGCCTACCAAGCTCTTCTGGAAGGCAGGCAAGCATGTATTGTGTTATCTTAGTGGCACATCGGGATATGGTCTATGGTACAGACAGGAGGATGGAGTGAATATTTCCGGCTTCACTGATGCAGATTGGGCAGGGAGCCCAACGGACCGAAAGAGCACATCTGGAGGAGTTTTCAGCATTGGTTCGACAGCAGTTTCCTGGTACAACAAGAAGCAGAGATCCGTGGCACTCAGTTCAGCAGAGGCCGAGTACATGGCAGCAAGCTTGGCTGCATGCAAGGCTATTTGGATGAGGAAGATCCTTGTTGGATTGTTCGGGTTGCATTTGGAGCCTACTGTGATTTATTGTGATAACCAAAGTTGCATTAAACTCTCAGCTAATCCAATATTCATGATAGATCCAAACACATCGACATCAGGTACCATCGTATCATAGATTGTGTTCAGCGAAGAATCATGATGCTTTCATATGTTCCCACGGAGGATCAGGATGCTGACATCTTGACGAAGGCGCTCACCAGGAGAAAGTTCGAATTCCACAGAGGCAGGATAGGGGTTGCAGATAATCCATATATTTTTGAGAGGGAGTGTTGAAAATGCAGCAAGATGATGGATCTTAGTGAAATGAAGTCACCTTCACTAAGTGGGCCCGCAGGCTATTTTTGGCGCAAAGTCTATTTTTAGACTATGTCTATTTTTAGACATATGGAGCATGGTCTGGGAGTTGTAGTATGCTATTCTTGGAGTATTGGTCATGTTGGTAAAAATATATGGACCTCTATTTTTATACATTTAGGTCGAAGTCTATTTTTAGACTGCCTATCCTAAAAATAGGGAAGTCAAATATTATTTACCCTTAATAATATTTGGACTCTAAACTTTAGTTTACTCTCTTGGAGCACTTCAGTTCGAGCCTTGGAAGTGGCTCATGCATCTGACAGAGGAATTACGCTATTCCTAAGGGTTTTTTGAGCTCATGCATGGTTGAATTCAGTTAGGACTTCAGTGGCAGAAGTTTGGTGGAGTTGATGAGACAGATGGTGGAGTTGTGTTCGATTTAACTTAGTTGAACTAGTTGAGATTAGTTTAACTAGCTAATCAACTAGTAATGAGTGGAGTGAATTAAATATTATTTAATTCACTAATTATTAACTCATTATTCAACTCAAGAACACATCAGTTCACTACAATGCATGGACAGTTCAGTGGAGACCAGTGAAAGAGGTAGATGAAAGGGTTGAGATAGCTATCAGTTGTGACATCAGTTGTGCATGAGATTTGCACCACACTTGGAGAAATTGCCCATGATGATTGCGCTGTCAAGCCAAGGAGATTCAAACCTTGGATATCTCATTAGACCAGCCTTGATTGCGCAATAGAGGCAGGCAATTAGTGGATGAGTTTTGAACCTGTGACTTGTTCAAAACCAAGCTAGTTTGTGTGTAACTTTATGAGATAGTACTAAGTACTTGTGAGGAGTATTGTGCTATGTATTGTTACATGTTCTCTCCATTATAATATACACAATAGCTGAGGGGTTTTCAGCAATAATCTTTCCCCATACATACTGTGTAATGTGTGTGATGTTTTGATGATCTTTTGATCGCATACCGCTTGTTTTATTTCCGCATGTGTGATGATCTGAGTGGAAGAGATTATGTGTTGCATATGAATTCGAATTGATATGTGATCAGGATAATCTCGGTGGATAAATCTTCATTATTCAGCAAATTTCTACAGAATGACGCAAAACATCATCCATAACACGCATGAAAGTTGCAGGTGCATTACACAAACCAAAAGGCATAACTAGCCACTCAAAGAGTCCTTGTTTGGTTTTGAATGCAATCTTCCAAATATCACTTTCTCCAATTCTAACTTGATGGTATCCACTACGTAAGTCTAACTTAGTGAAAAAATTAGCATCTTTGAGCTGATCTAACAAATCATCTATCCTTGGGAGTGGGTAACTATTTTTTATTGTAATCTTGTTCAAAGCTCTGAAGTCCACACACATACGCCAAGTTCCATATTTCTTTGGAATCAACACTATCAATGACCCACATGGCGAAGTGCTTGGTCTTATGAGTCCCTTGTCAACCAAGTCTTTAATTTTCCTCTTTATTTCAATATTCTCCATGATAGAAATGCGGTACATGCCTATGTTTGGAAGAGGACATTCTTGTTGCAACTGAATCTCATGTTGAATCTCCCTTTTAGGAGGCAACCCTGTTGGCTCCTGAAACATCTCATGATGTGCATCAACTACATCATATAAATCTGATTTTAACTTGGGATCACAATCTTCAAATGACTCATGATTCACATCAATTTTTGGCTTAATCATAAGAAGTACGAAACTCTTACTAGAATTCACTAGTCTCTTTACCTGTCCAACATTTACCATAACAATGTTTGTCTTCTTGCGATGTGCTCTAACAATAACTCCTTTCCATATTTGAATATATGATACTTTTTCTCATGGTGATAGAATATAAATTTCCTACCATATAAATAAGGACTTCCCAAAACAATTCCTATAATATCAAGCAGAACAACATCTAATTCAACCGTGTCAATAAAATGTGTAGTAATTGCAAAGCGCAATACACACTTCTTTGAAACCTATAAATTTGCATCCTTACAAATCCAACCAAGTGGATATGGTTTTGGATGTGGAATGGTCTCAAGATTTATTTTCTTGATTAATTCTTCAGAGATAAGGTTTGCTTGTGACCCACTATCAAACAATGTGTCAATCTTTGTATGTTTTGAAATAACCCTCACATGAAACAATTCAATTCTTTCTTCTTCATTTGGAGCTTGTACATGACAGTTTGAAGTCCTAGTACTTGTTTTAGTTTCAGTTTCTTTTCCCTTCATGTTCTTCAAACCCATGGTTGTAATTTTGGTTTCGTCACCTGAATCATCACCTAAGTATTGTTGTGTAGTAGCTGCAATTTTCTGCTTCCCTTTGTTTTTGTTAAATTGGGTTCTTTTTTCAGGATGTAACTTCCAACAGTTTTTCTCTTCATGGCCTTCTCTTGAACAGTGTTTACAAACCACTTTCTCTCCCCCTTTTTTGACAGATGCATTTTTCTTGCCTTTTCCTTTAGATGTTTTGTCTTTTTTTTTCCCCTTGAAAGGCTTGTTCCTACCCTCTTCAAAAGTGTTTTTCCCTCTAGCCTCTAAATGTGTGGCTTGAACACAAACCTCATCTAGACTAGTAGGATTGAACATAAGGATAGTGTGTCTAAGGTAGCTATGTAAGCCTCCTATGTACTTCAGTAAAGTGTCTTGACTCTGCAAATCTACCCCTAATAAGAGAGATCTTCTCCTAAATTCTTGGGTGTAGTCTTGTACATTTTTTCCTTTAAGTTGTCTGAAATTTTGCTAATTCATGATAGCTTTCTGTAAATGAGCTAATGGATAAAACTTTTGTTTTATTGCAGTAATGAAATCATACCATGAGAAAATAATCTTACCGTGTTTTTTTATCTCCTCCTTTGTCTTGGATTCCCACCAAACAAGTGTTGCACCTTCCATTCTTAAAGAAGCTAGCTGAATTTTAGTGTCGTCATCATGAAGGTTGCGAATTCTCAAATAAACCTCCAATTGCCTAATCCAATTGTCAAGTTTTTTTGCATTGACTTCACCATTAAACATTGGCAATTCAAACTTAACATCAAGTTTTAAAAAAGGGCTTTTACTGGTGTTCTTTGACTTGTGAGATTGATTCACCCAAGTAGAGGATGATGATGATGAAGATGAGGGTGAGGATGGTGGATCTACATTTCCTCCATTTCCCTTCTTTGACTTATATTCATATTTCTTTCCTCCTAAAGGTCCTTCTCCTTCCTTGTGAATTTTAGATCCTTCTCCTTCAATTCTTTCATTCCTTTCTTGGTATAGAATTCTCACCATTTCAGTCATGTCAAGGAATGCTTTCCTAAACACTCTTTCTTCCTCCTTGGGATCAACTTCTTAATGAATTTCTCCGTACCTTGAAGTCATTCTTATGGCTTCTTCTTCTTCTCTTTGAGGTGAAATTGAAGGTGGAGATAATGGCACTCTTGCCCTCCTTGGCTGAGGATTACTTTGAAATTTCACCAATTGACCTTCTCCTCTCTTAAGCTTTAGCCTAGTAAGCATTAAAACTCTTGCAAATTGTTAAACAAATTCTTTGGAAAATGATTAAACAGAGAAAACCCTCTAACTTAAACCAAGCTCCGATACCAACTTGATCTGAATGAAGTGTATTAGTTTTGCTGTGCTAAGTATCCAAACAGTAATTAAATTGTGTACATAAGGTTCTCTAAAGTTTGTAGGTGAAACAAATGGTTTTTTAAACAAATTTTTGTGTGAGGTTAAAGCATGTAAATTGCTTGTATAACACTGTAAAACAGTAAATAACAGAGAAATAAACATCGCATGTAACAATACTCATAAAATTTGATGAAGCAGTTCACCCCTCCTAGGCTACATCTGTTGGTCCACCTCTCAATAACATGTCCCTCATATCTTATTGCTCAAAAATGGTAAGTACATATGAATAAAAGCCTCAAATGGATGTGCTCTACGTAAAACCAGCTTTATAATGCTTGAAATGGTTAGGAATGACTATTCATTTGCAAAAAACAGAGAATGGATGCTCAAAACACTGAAAACACCCTAGTGGCCCTAGTGGCTCCTTGACCTCTCCTAAAGCTAAATCTACTCAAGATTACCTCTGATGGCTCTGAACACTCTACCAATATGTCCATAAGGTTGATAATACCCAAAATTTACTATTCATTCATCAAAATTGGTCGAATATCCAAGGAGTTATGACCCAAAATGTCCCCTAAGAAAGCTCCTCCAAAACTGGAGGAACTCTAGTTAAATCCGACAAAACTGGAAACGGCACTAAAATTAGGGGTTTCGCCAACATCTCCACTAGATAAACCACCAGAATTGGAAATTATCATAAATTTTAGTGGAGGCATGTGACCGTGCCCGCAACTAATTCCGAACTAACCTCCGATTTGTGTTAACCTACGCATGTGAATGCTCCAAATAAACTGTCGTTGGTTGTTGTGAACTAACTGTCGGATGTTGGAGTGGATTAAGGTTTTGAGCATGACGTCTTATGAAGTGGGGGCTGGCCCCCTTTTTCCGCCGACAAAAACCAATTTAAACTATAAATCAAAGCCACGACCCTATGGGTTAAGAAACAACCTGTGGGTGTAGCGCTCGGGCGCTGCATTGTTGGGCGAGAGGTCCCGCATTCGAACTCGGCAGCTCTCAAAAAAAAATTTGATAACCACTTATGACCTTTAGCCTGGGGCCATGTGGTAGCCTTCGTGCAGGCCATGTGGTACCCCCTCATTGGTCATAAAAACTATATAATAAAAATAATTTTTCAAATACATATATATATATATATTTGAAAAATTTTATACATAGTCAAATTGGGTCAAAGTCATTTTTTTGGAGTTTACTAGGCTTTTAAAACCTTAATAACTTCTACATACGACCTCTATTTTGCAAATCGTTCACGGTGCCAAAATCTTAGTGACAAGACCTTTCTGGTCGCTCAGGTTGCAAACTCTTTTGAGAACTTTCATTTTTGAGCATTTTTTAGCAAAGGGCATGATCTCTTGATCAGTTGCTAACCCAAATAAAATCATCAAAGATGCTCAAGTAAAATAGAGATTAATTGAAGCCACATCTCAGCCAATGAATAAGGTACACAAAAAGTACGATCCAAAGAAAAAGGTACCTTCATCTACTTTAGAATCAAAAGAGGTTTTAGTTTCAAAAATTTATGCTAAAAAGTCTCAAGTTGAAGCTACTTCCCTAGAAAATAAAGTGGATGTTGTTAACCTAGGCTCAACTGAAAGTATTTCTTACTCATCACCTATTAAATTTGAAATAAGTCTTGTTCTAGTCAAAGAAGAAGAAACTAAATTAAGTGTTGATAAGAAATCATAAGAGTTTGTACTGACTGAAGGGGAATTAGAACAAGTAAATGCTATTGCACCTTTTCTTGATAGGGATGTTTTGACTAAAGAAGACTTCAAGACTATTTTAAATTTCCTTCAGAATCATCCTAAATACCAGTCCCTTATCACCCCTCAGCAAGAGTATTTTATTTTTTCTCCAAATCCAGTTGTTGGGTCATCTTCCTCTCATCCACTTGAAGAGTCTATATCTGAAGGTCTTAATTTTAACTTATCTAATTTCCTTGCTCAGAAAAATAAATCTGAATTAACTCCATCCCCTCAAGAGACAAATTTATATTCTGATTCTTCTACAGAAGGAAAATTCAAGATATCCTCT
Organism: Pinus albicaulis; assembly: GCA_034641835.2. Classification (NCBI taxonomy): domain Eukaryota; kingdom Viridiplantae; phylum Streptophyta; class Pinopsida; order Pinales; family Pinaceae; genus Pinus; species Pinus albicaulis. Next base: position 1,468,129,837 of record CM076570.1, read on the forward strand.
GTTCATCTTTTTGAAAACCCACTCTTTTCAGTTCCAAAGCTCGAGAAATCAGCTCAAGGTCTCCAATTTTCTGCTATCCTAAATTAGAATCAGAATTCACCAATTGTAATTCCTATTTCCCAAATAGATACATCAATTGTACATCAACAAAATGTGGCTCAGCCTGCCCTTACAAGGATGCAGCAGATAGTGGCTACAAGATATGCGCCACTTGTTCTCCCTCGACCCTTGCATCCACTTCCTCAAGGAGATTACTTAAAATATCTTCCAAAATACACTGGGGAGGAAGAAGGAGTTTTTTTTTAGGAACATTTAGTGGCTTTATGTTATGCTGACAATCAGAATATTGAACATGAAGATGTTTGGTGAAGACTCTTTGTTCAGAGCTTGGATGGTGAAGCTTGAAAATGGTTTAAAAGTTTGGCTCCAAATTCAATAACATGAATTGATGAATTACAAGATATATTTGTGAAGCATTAGGGTGATAGGAAATACTATGTCTATTATCTTATAGAATTTGGAACTCTGAAGAAGAAGGAAGATGACTCATTAGCTAATTTTACGAAGAGGTTTAATAAGATTTATCAAAAAATTCCTGAAGAAATTAAACCCACTGAAACCACAACTATGATAAATTTTGCAAATGCTTTAGATTCGTAGTTTTCCTTATGGTTGAGGACTGAAAAAGCATAGACACTGACAAGTATGCAAGAGGTTTCAATTGGAGTGCAGTCTAATCTCATGGCTTCTAATAAATTAAAAATGGAGGAAGAAAAGGCAGCAAAAGACAAAAAGAAGATGAAAGATGAAAAACCTTCTTCTTCTAAGTCTCTTTTAGCAGAAGAAAAGATCAATCAAATGTCCAATTTTATCAAGGAACTTTCCTCTAAGATTTCAAAATTAGAGGTAGAAAATAAACCAGCTACTAGAGCCAATCAAAATGAAGATAATAGAAATTAGGCTCCCTTCAGGAGGCCTTTTCGGCCTCAACAAATCTTACAACACCCAAGGAGGAATGTCGATGATCAAAATGTTCAGCCTTCTTTGAATAATTTTGTTAAAGAAGAACCATAATAAAATTAAGAATAAAATGAATAAATAACCTTGTGGGAGAGACTTCACAGTAAACATGTTTGACATTGTATTAATATGAAGATAGATCAAGGACTTGTTTGTTTTATGATGATATGAATGCTCAAATTTATGCACAGAATGATCAAAAATAGCAAGAAGTTCAAAACAAAAATTACCCTTTGAGGTCCAAAGGTCATGTTCAGTAGCCTCAACAAAAATCAGATTTAGATAAACAAGCTGCTAAATAGAAGGCCAAGGTAAATGAGGTTCCTCCACCTCCAAATTGTGGTCCATTTGTCAAAATTACTGTAGAAAATAAGGAATTAGTTCCAAATTATTTCAGTTTCAAATCTGAATTGAATAAAATCAAAATTCCAGTCCCACTACTGGAATTACTGAAAAATCCAGCATATAAAGAGTCTTTTAAGAGTCCATTGCAGACTCTTCTCACTCTTGATTCAGTCAACCTTGAGGATGAGCATCCCACTATTTATCTAGGTTGTCATGTCCAAGACAAAAATGATGATAACTCACCACCTTTCTACCTATCACTCAATGTACATGAAAAAATGATGCATAATTGTATCTTAGATTCTGGAGCTTCCCACAAACTAAAGAAATTGATGGATGAATTGTGTAATGTTCCAAATCTGGAAATTCCTGCTCCATCAGGAATATCTTGAGATATTCCAATTCCTTCTTTAGTGAGGTATCACAAGTCCATTTCAGAGATTGAATGTTGGGGAATTTACAGGATATGTCTCCTTTCAAAGAAGGGAGAGATCCTAAGGCTAGCTGGCCCTTCACAGACTCTGTCTATGGATATGCAATATTCCACCTCAAGAATTTCTGCTACAGGGTCCTTGAGGACGCTGTATAAGGAAGCTGCTATAAAAATAAGACAAACCACTACCTGGATGCCTTAGAACACACAACATAAATCTCCTATGTAGAAAATTAGCTCAAATAAATGATTCTAGATGGGTTATACAGATCTCCCCAAACTAGATCTCTAAAACAATGCTCAAGGAGAGAGCCTACAGCAATATGCAAAACACATTCTGAAACTCTGCAAATATGAATACACCATAAGAGGGAAAATACTACAGCCATCATTATATTATTATATCAGCAATAATATACAGAAATATCATGATGAATGAATCCCTTATGCCATGGGAATCAATCTCCAATGATTAAACCCTGAAGTACACAAGTTGTTGCAACTACACAAAATACCAGAGAACCATGCCTGCACAGTCTCTATGAGAGAAGAAGCTACTGAATATGCATAAAATTTACATGTGTCTGAAGGAATACAAAAGAATTCCCAATAACAGAGAAATGGGCTGAAATACAAGATTCCTAGCCAATCTAGAAGAGATTGCTAGAAATGTCGAAGAATACAAAACTGTGACAACTGAGTTGTCACTGCAACTAAACTGGAATATGAATGAGGCTATGGCTGATCTAAAATATTATTTCCCTCCTATGATAATGTCTCCAATACAAAGGGTTGATCCCTTTGTCTCAAAAACACCCTCCTAATGAGCTCAAGAACCCCTCTCTCACTGCCTCCTTTGAAATAATGCAGTTTCCTCCATGGAATGCATAATGGGAGATGATGGAATGTTGGCCTCATGCCAAATATGTGTAATGAAGCCTGGGAATCCTCCTTGCATCTCCTCCAATGAATAGATCACTCCTCCACTGAAGAAAACAAGTCAAGAATGACTCCATGAGTTCCTCCTTTGCTGCCCCCAACAACACAACGTCCTCTCTGCTGCAGAGCTAACGTTGTAGATGATGGTAGTAGCTATGGCCAATGCCATATTGAGTAATATGCAGCTCAATACTCATCCTCCCTTGAGGAAGAGGTGGGGATTCCTGACCGGGAACACCCTAGTGCCCGAGGGCACCACCACCCTGCTAAACAGCCTGGGGATGCAAGCCTCTGCAGACCCTATTCGAAAATCTATCTCCAAACATAATACAAATGGGCTGCCATCTCCTCCTTATAAAGAAAGGGAACTCTTCTCCACCATGGTCCCACAATTAGGGTTTCCACCCTCATGTGAGTGTCTTCCCTCCAAAACTGCGCAGCTTCTTTAGGAAGCCTCTCCTCCTTGGGCAGCGTTGTTGACTTTAGTCAAAGGTGACTAAATCAAGTGATTCGGGTTCCATTCACACCCTTAGGTGTTTATTTCAGCTGCTTATTTGTCCTCCTTTCACACAAGGAGTGTTATTTCTTCATCTAAAGAACGTTAAGGTGTCTCCTTACCCATTTTATTAAACAAAAATAAAATGTGCAACTATAATGTTCCTTTTATCTTGAGGCTAAAAATTAGGAACATTACAAATTTGGATTAGAGATCACCAAGAAATACCATGACCTTTACACCTTTGAATCCAAAAAAGTCAAGTGTCTAGTAGTGATTAAGGATTTGGTTGTTTCCCTTCCCCAACTGCCTATGAAGAGCTTAGTGATGGACATTGTGGTTGTCGACATTCCTTCGAGATTTGGGATGTTACTTTCTAGATCTTGGTCTAAGAAATTGGGAGGTACCCTTCAGATGGACATGTAATATGCTACCATCCCAGTATTTGGAGGGGAATTCAGAAGGTTTTATAGGGAAAATCAAATGGCCTACATCATTAGTGATCATCACAATCCATCAAACCATCCCATATATGCTAAAGAAAAGGAATTAGGGTCATCAATTCTGCATCTTGTTGCTAATGATAATGATTTCTAGCCTGAAATAAGTGAAAAACAACACTTTCAAGGTGCAAATCAGCAACATTTAGAAGAAGGAAAGATCTAGAAATTGTACATTGACGAAGCCTCTTTAAGAGAAGGATCGGGAGTTGGTGTAGTCCTCATTTCTCCTACTCAGCAAAAGATGACCATATCATACAAACTACAATTTTCTACCACTAACAACGCTACTGAGTATGAAGAACTTGTGCTGGGTATGAAGGCAGCAAAATGTTTGGGAGTAGAACAACTAATTGCCTTTGGTGAGTCAGAGTTGGTGATTAAATAGGTGAGAAACAATTACCAAGCGAAAAATTCCAAATTGAAGAATTATAGGAATGAAGTCTGGATTTGATTGAGCATCACTTTTCAACATTTAATACAACTAGAGAAGAAAATAAAATTGTTGATTCACTAGCTATTGCTGCTAGTAATTTCAAAGTTCTTCTAGATGTCAAGGCAACCTATGATGTTCAAATAAAAAACAGACCTTTAATTCTTGATAACATCAAGAACTGGCAATTATTTGAGGATGACAGGGAGATTTAGAAATTTTTAGAGTGTGTATAAGAGTTTTCAAACATACAAATTGATGATGAACAGGAAATTGTTGAAAACCAAAATAACAGCCCTTTTAAGAAAACAATGGCTGGGAAAAAAATTATAGATCTGAAAACTAACTTTATTCCTAAGGGTTTATTTCCTTTAGAAAGGTTTTTTGATAATAATTATGTTTTTCTCAAGCCTAAAAGCAAATTTGATGGAGAGAGTACAATATAATGTAACATTGGTACAGAAGATTAGCCAAGATTAGTCAAGGTGTCCAAATTCCTTTCTCTTGAAACCAGAACTAAATATATCAAACTGCTGAAATAATTTGCTGATATTTTTGCATGGTCTTATAGGGAGCTGAAAACTTATGCTAGGAACATAATGGAGCACAAGATCCCTTTGAAAACAGATGCAAATCCTGTAGCACAAAAAATCAGACACATCAATCCCATGTTTCTCCCAATCATTGAGAAAGAAATCAGAAAATTATGGGAAGAAAAGATAATTTTGCATTTGAGATTTTCTAATTGGGTAGCTAATATAGTTCTGGTTCAGAAAAAGAAGGAGAAATAAGGATTTTTTTCGATTTTAGCAACGTGAACCGATGTTCATTGAAAGATAACTATCCATTGCCCAAGATGGATTATATCTTGCAGAAGGTTGTAGGATCCAAAATATTGTCAATGATTGATGTATTTTCAGGCTATAATTAGATTTCAGTTGACATGAAACACAAAGAAAAGACATCATTTACCACACCCTGGGGCACATTCATGTACAAAAAAATTCCATTTGGTTTGATGAATGCAAGTGCAACTTTTCAGCGGGAAATGGATATTGCCTTTGCGGGAGAAAAGGACATATTTGTAGTCATTTATTTGGATGAAATCACAGTATATTCAAAATATGATGAAGACCACTTGAAACATTTGAAACAAGTTTTTGACAAATGCATAAAGTTTGGTTTGTCCCTAAACCCAAAAAAGTCATATTTTTTTGTCCAAGAAGGTAAATTATTAGGACTTGTAGTAACAGAAAGTGGCATCTGTATTGATCCAGGAAGAGTGGAAGTTATTCAGAAGATTGGTTTGCCAAGGAATAAAAAAGAATTGTAGTCATTTTTAGGGAAAATCAAATTTCTGAGGCGTTTTGTTCCTAACTTTGCAGAGCTGATCAAACACATAAATGTCTTGCTGAAAAACATGAAGAATTTAAGTGGCGAGATGAAGCAAAGAATTATTTTTTAGCAATTAAATATGACTTGACTGAAGCTCTAGTTTTGATTAGTCCTGAATTTGAAAAATATTTTTTGATTTTTTCATATGCTTCAGAAGAAACAATTGTATTTGTCTTATTACAGAAGAAAAAGGAAGGTTTAGAGTAGCCAATTTCATTTTTCAGTTGTGCTTTAAGGGATGTTGAATTAAAGTACAGCTTGACTGAAAAACAAGCATATGCACTAGTTAAGGCTTTAAATTCAATCGAGTTTATGTGTTGCATTAAAAAATAATTGATTTTGTGCCTAATATCACTGTTAAAGATGTGTTTTTGCAGCTAGATACAGATGGAAGGAGGGGACGATGGCTAACCAAAATTTTGGAATTTGATGTCTAAATAAGACCAACTAAATTGATAAAAGTTCAGGGTTTGGCTTGCTTGATGGTTGAATCTAACTGCAAAGTTTTAAAATTTGAATGTAGAGGTAGTTGAAGGAGAATATGGAGATGGTATTGCTAACTATCCTGAAATATTTAATTGAGAATGGTACAAGGATATAGTTTACTTTTTGTTAAATTTCAACTGTCCACCTGAAATGGAGAAATCTAAAAGAAGAGCTTTTAAATTGAGAGCTGTGAAGTATTGCATTTTGGAAAACTATCTTTACTGGAAGTATCATGTTGGAGTCTTATTAAGATGTGTAGATGAAGCAGAATCCCAAGAGATTATGACATAGATGCATGCAGGACTGTGTGGAGGGAATTTGTATTGGAGAGCCACTGCAAACAAAATATTAAGAGCTGGCTATTATTGGCCAACTCTTTTCTTTGATGTCTTTGCCAAAGTCAGGAGTTGTGTCAAATGTCATAAATTTACTGGTAAACAGAAATTGCTACCATTACCTCTCATTCCTATTTCAGCAAATGTTCCTTTGTAGTAGTGGGGGCTAGATTTCATCGGTGAAATTCATCCACCTTCATCCTGACAACATAGATGGATTCTCATAGCTACAGACTATTTCACTAAATGGATTGAATTTGCACCAACCAGGAATGCTACTGATACAGTAATTATTAAGTTTCGTTTGGAAAATATTATGTCAAGGTTTGGTTGTCCATAGAAATTAGTAACTGATAATGCAATGGCCTTTACGTCTGCTAAGATGTACAACTTTTCTCAGCAATATGGGATTGAATTGACTCATTTCATGCCTTATTTCCCTGAAGGTAATGGATTGCTTGAGGCATCCAATAAAATTTTAGTTAGGATCATTAAGAAATTTTTTCCTGAAAATAAGAGGAATTGGGACACTCAGCTGATACATGCTCTGTGGGAAGATAGAGTAAGTGGTAAAAAATCAATTGGAATGTCTCCATTTCAGCTTGTATATGGTACTCATGCTGTAATGCCTTTGCAATTAGGTCTTCCTGTGATGAAGTTCTTGCAAGATGAAGTTGACAATAAAAATCCAATCCAAAGGAGAATGCTACATTTGATAGAGGCACATCAAATCAGAGAATCGTCGCAGGAAAAAGTATAGAAGTATCAGGCTAAATTAAAATATATTTTTGACAAAAGAGAAAATCAGCAGTTGTTTCAAGAGAATGATTTGGTGTTGCATTGGGATGTTAGGAGAGAATACCATGGAAAGCATGGTAATTTTGACAATATGTGGTTTGGGCCATTTAGAATTGCTGAAGTTTTAGAGAAAAATACTTTCCTGCTCAAACATCTGGATGATGATCATCTGACTAGAGGCCCAGTGAATGGTCATTTTATTAATAAGTTCTTTATTTAGTAAGTCAGTTGAGTCACTCCATTGTAAATATCCAGTGTGATGTGTCAATAAACTCCATGCCCAATGGTACTTATGTCTGTATATATGGTCAATCTTGAGTCCAGTATGTCAATGGTAAATCCTAGTCTTTATTTTCAAAAATTCTTCTAAGTTTCAAGAGTTTTTTAGGCACTGAATCTACTATCCTTGAAGCCTCACAGGGAGGACTTCATCCCCAATAGCAGACACTGTTAGCACTAAAAATGTTAATGGTGTACTCGCCATTGTGTCACTATTTTCAATTTTTTTTATTGTGTCCTGGTCCATGTCCAAAGTTTGAATCATTTCCAATAAAGGTTAAAAAGATTCCCAACATCAAGGTATTTTTAAGTGAATAGGTGTCATAGTGTTTTAGATTCCTAAAATAAGTTAAAAACTCTATTTTGACTTATGTTAGTGTTTAAGGTTATTCGTTTTTTGGGTAATAAAGTTGCAGTCATCTAGTCTAGAATAATAGCTACCTTTGTTGCAATTTCATTGTCAAAACAGTAATGCAGTAAAGGGCAGCTATTTCTCATAAATGAAAGTCATATATTCCACATAGTAAAAATCACAGCTATTTCACTGATATTTTGGTTATCTCAATAAAGAGGCTACAAGTAAACAGATACCACTCCTCCAGCGAGTAGTTTCGGTTTTCAAAGCATGCCAATCAAGGCTTTGTGGACAATATTGCAACCAGAGTTCTTTAAAAGCAAAGCGCTACTGGAAGAAAATAGATTGACCACTAGAGTGGGAGATCTGGAGAAGAACCACGTGCAGGATGAGCAGATGGTCATGATCCTATCGTAGATTTGAAGGGAAAGAGATCCAACAGCAACCTAAGAGCAAAAATTGCCCGAGATTTATACCAATGAGTGCCCCCGTAAGAAGTCTTGTTAAATCCGCTCACCTGCAAATCGACGGTTGACATTAACTGCGGGAAAAATCTCTTCAAATTCCAAAAATCTGCATAAGTACCCCAACAAGTGGCTTCAATTTTCAATAAAGGAAATTACGTGGTGATAGTTGGAGCCCATGCCCTTTACGTTCAAATCAGAGAAAGTAGAGAAATGGTGTATTTTCCTTAAAATAACTTAAGGGTTTTGGAGGAGGCGCAAAGGGGAAAATAGACGACCATGATCAAAGAGCATAATTGAAGTAGAGAGATGGATGATAGAAATCATAGCACAGGAACGCAAGTCATATGGACGGACAAGATTAGATCGCGAGATCTAAGTTAGAGATAAGCAGTCAAGAATGGATATCACAAATAAATATGCATGAGAGTTAATGGATCGGAGATTCTTGAGAAGAGCCACGTGTCAGCCATAGGTTCCATCACATATCGCACTTCAAAAATTTTAAAATTTACCCTCCGCCGCTCACATATAAATCTTGCGATTTGCGATATGTGGGCGGTCCCACCTCCATCTGCCACGTCACTCCTTCCCATCGCATATCACACACTACAACTTTTAATATTTATCTCCCCGCGCTTCGCACTTCACTAGAAAATAACATTTAACCCCCGCTGCTCCCAGCTAAACCTTGCAACATGCGATCTGTGGGCAGCCCCACCTTCACCACCACATCACTTCCACTCTCATCACACATCGCACTTCACAAGTTTTAACATTTAAATCTTGTGTCTCATAACAAAACTTGCGATGTGCGATTTTCTATATTTTCTGGACCCCACCTTCCATCTCATTGCACATCACACTTTTCCAGTTTTAACATTTAACTCCTACATTTCATAATAAAACTTCCGATGCACAATTTTCAATCGGTCCCACTTCTTTTCCACGTCATCACCCCATCGTAAAATCACATTTTTTCCATTGGTGTCTTAAGTTTAAATGCTCTGATCCCGATTTGAGATTGCGATATATGTCTAAAACGTTTTCTCCCACCACTTATCATTCATTCATGTCTCCCCTATCAATTAAAAAAATTTCAAAGGGTTTCTTTGTAATTTCTTATAAAATGAACCTCCACCATTCTATCCAAAAAGTTTAGGGTTTTCCACCAAAAAAGGAGAGGAACAACATAACAACGACAGAGTTTCTCTGAAACAATTTTCTACCACTACTCTCAGCACTAGCACGTTTATACCAGGTACCATGCAACATTCAAGGAATAGCCACATGCCATTTTCATTGTTGTTTACACATTTTTTGGAGTTGGTTGCACCAGAATAGAAGATGAGTCTTCCTATAAGCTGCCACATCATACAAACCAATTTGAATTGTTAGCCTTAGTGCTATTATTTTAATTATGTGGCACTTTGTATTAAATTTTTAGGATAAGCCTCATCTCTTGCACGAGATCATAATAACTTTTGGGAATAGGTTTACTCCTTTTGTGGAGATGACATTTTATTGTTTTTCTATATATGCAATAAACTGTTATGTAAAAAGGGTTGGTTGGTGGTTTTAGAATTTTGACTCATATGATCTGTAATCTTCTTTTTGAATGAAATGGAATGATACTACTGAGGACTTATTACCATTTTTTTTGTGTATTGTCTACTTTGCTTGTGTTTCCATATCTCCTTTCTTTCAGTTCCAGTTTGCAAACCATCATACTGTTATGTGTTTTTATTAGCCTCTTAAACATGTTATGTGTTCTATCAGTTTTTATTAGTCTCACACAGTGAGTATTCCTGGTAAAATATATGTTATAATAGTGGAAGAGCATCACTCATGATAGTTATCTTTCTTGATATTTCAGTGAGAATCTTGTCATACTAGAAATAGCTTTCTCTCAATGGAATATTTTCAAACATCTACTTTTGTGAATTTCTACCAAATATAGTAGATTTCTGTTTTACAAACCTATTGTTTCCTCTCTCATCTTACAATTTCCTCTCCTCATAGACTAAAAATTTGCACCCTGCTACCACATCAAGTTACAATAACCTAATTAGTAAAACTATGGATTTGACTAAAATATCCTTTCAGTGAATCATATTTTGTACCACCTACCAGTCCCATAAAACGAATCATTAAAATTGCTTTAGATTTTAGGATGTGTCTAGTCAGGCGCTTACTGCAGTCCAAGTGTTGATTCCAGCACCAACAACCGCAGTGTTTGGAAGACCTGTCGAATGTGTTGGAAGTGCTCTTCCCAACTCTATTAGAAGATCAGGATGCCATCTAAATACACCACCATGAATGAGTTGGTGAATGGTCGCAAGATGTCATCCATCCATCTCATAAATTTTGTGGGAGAATTTGTGAACCTAAAAGGTATGATCTGCCATTCAAAAAGGCCCTCCTTGGCTTTGAATGCATTCATCAACACATCGGAGGGTTCAATTGTTACCTGGTGATACCCGAACTTAAAGTCGATCTTGCTAAAATATTTTTCCCCCTTGAGTTGGTTAAGAAGATCATCAATCTACAGGATCATATACCTATTCTGGAAGTGATCTTGTTCAACACTCGATATTCAATACAGAGTCTCCAAGTCCCAGCCGTATTCTGCACCAACACGATCGAGCTCCTACATGGTGATGAACTCGGACGGATGTTACCTTTCTACAACAACTCCTGAATCTATCTCTTGATTTTGTCATTGTCCAAAATAGAGCGTCGATAGATCAGTCCATTAGGTATCGAAACTCCTAGGGTTAGATCAATGAAGTGCTTGACATGAAAATGTAGAGGTACACCTACAGGTGAGGTGATGATGTCCCCATACACCTCCATGACCTTTTCCATCTGTTTTTGTCGTGTGGAGGAGCTATCTCTAGAGATCATGACAATAGTCTTCTTCTTACCCTGAGGGTGGATCATCATGAAAACAAATTTCCCTGTTTCGAAAATGAGCTTACTGCATTTTTTACTGTGATCAAACAGATGGCGATGGGTGATTCTACCTTTGGTATACTATACAATTTATTTCCCAAATTAACAATAACAGTGCAAGGCGAGGAAGAAATAATGCAATAATCTCATTTTCAAAATCGGAAAATTTATTTTCTTGATAATCTACCCTTATGGAAAGAAGAATATCATGGCCATGACCTCTAGACAGGGCTCCTCCACATGGAAACAACAGATGGATAAGGTGTTGGAGGAGTACAGGGAGATCTTCACCTCACCCTCAAGGGTACCTCTACATTATCACGTCAAGAACTCCATCGATATGACCCCGGGCACGTCACCACCAAATGGACTGATCTATTGGCACTCAGTGTTCTAGAGAATGAAGAAATCAAGAGACAGATTCAGGAGTTGTTGCAGAAAGGTCACATCCGGTCAAGTTCATCACCCTATGGGAGCTCAATCGTGTTAGTGCAGAAGAAGGATGGGACTTAGAGACTCTGTGTTGAATATCGGGAACTGAATAAGATCACTCTCCAGAATAGGTATCCAATCCCATAGATTTATGACCTTCTGGACCAACTCAAGGGGGTAAAATATTTCAGCAAGATTGACTTGAAGTTCGGGCATCACCAGGTACCAATCAAACAGTCCGATGTGTGGAATATTACCTTCAAATCCAAGGAGGGCCCTCTCGAGTGGTTTTTCATGCCTTTTGTATTGACGAATTCCCCTGCAACCTTCATGAGGTCGATTTATGACATCTCACGACCATTTACCAACTCATTTGGGGTGGTGTATTTGGATGGAATCCTAATCTTCATCTAGAGCTAAGAAGAGCACCTCCACCACATCTCACATATCCTCCAAACACTAAGACAACACAAGTTGTGTGCTAATTTGGAGAAATGCACTTTTGGCATGACCCAGGTTCAATATCTGGTATACATCATTGATGAGCGGGGGGTGCATGTGTACCCAGCCAAGATCCAGGTCATTTAGGATTGGCCAGCCCCAACCACTCTAATAGAGGTCTGCAGCTTTCTGGGTCTTTCCAATTTCTACTGTAGGTTCATGTTGGGGTTCTCTCATATCACTTTCCCTTTGATTCAAGTCACTAACGGGGGAGAAAAGTCCGAATTATTTTCATCTGAATCTCAATAGAAGGAGTTCATAGAGTTGAAGCATAGACTATTTTCTGCACCAGTGCTCACATTACCAAAATTGCAGCAACCATTTGAGATCAAGACAGATGCATCAGACTATGCTATTGGGGTAGTTCTTACTCAACAAGGGCATCTAGTGGCCTATCACAGTGAGACACTTTCTACATAGTTCAGAAGTATCCCACTTATGACAAAGAGATGTATTCCATTATGCAGACTTGCCAACAATGGAAGAATTACATTTTGGGGAAGGAAAAGTTCATCCACACAGATCACTGGCCCCTATAGTTCATACAAACACAAGGGAAGTTGCAGAATGATCACCATAAGAAATGGTTCACATACCTGCAACAATTCCATTTGAACATCAAGCACAAAAAGGGAAACACCAATAATGTCGCAGACTGCCTCATCCGGTCGTCGATCGTGGTTCTAACCACTGTGCTCAACCCTTATGGGCATGAGACTTTGGGTTGGCCGCTTCTCTACAAAAGCTATCCAAAATTCAGAAACACATACTAGATGCTCCTGGAAGGTACGCAAGTTCTAATTTTTCACCTCCAGGATGCATTGTTATACCACCTGGGACACCTCTTTGTTCCTTCAAGTGAGTTTTCCAAGGTGATTTGGAAATAACACTACATTTGGGTCATTGGACATTTCCGGATCTAGAAAACAATGGAAATTTTGTAGAATTATTTCTATTGGCTGAACCTTTGACAAGATGTTGGGAAGTACATCAGAGCCTACACTTCTTACGTCATTTCCAAACCGACCATCAAATAAAAGGCATATATACTCTTCTTCCTACCCCTAATCGACCTTGGGAATCCATCTTCATGGATTACAAGTCGAGCCTTCCTTCTACCAAGCATTGCAATGACTGTGTTTTTGTGGTCGTCGACAGATTCTCTAAAATGCCCACTATGGTAGCCTGCAAGAAGAATATCACAGCAGAAGTCACTGCTAAACTATTCTTTGAATGATTGTGGGTACACTTTTGGATACCAAAATCCATTATCTTAGATCGAGATGGTAGGTTCCTTAGTACAATTTTTTCAATTCTCTAGTCGATGTTGGACACCAAGCTCACTAATTCCACAAAGTTCCACCCCCAAATTGATGGCCAGACAAAGGTCGTTAACAAGATGATCGTACACATCCTATGCATGTACAACTGGAAGAATCCATGCACATGGGATGGAAACCTACCCTATGTCCAACACATCTATAATTGGGCTCTCCACAGCTCAACTGGCCATAGCCCCTTTCAGGTGGGTTTAGGATTCGAGCCACTATGTCCCATTAATGTGGCCATTCCATTTGTAGCTACTCATGCAGATTCGGCTCATGTCCAGTCTAAAGCTCACAAGGTGAACAAATTCATTGATTTCATTCAACACATCTACCAACAAGTCCATGACATATTGGATAGAGCCAATGCTAAGTACAAGCAGCGACATGATCAGGATCGGTTACCACGCAACTTCCATGTGGGTGATAAAGTTTGGCTACATTTTCATAAGGAGTGCCTCGCTGGACCCCACTGCAAGCTTTGGCCACTTCAATATGGGTCATGCACCATCACCAAATTTGTAGGGTACAATTCCTTCAAGCTCATTATTCCACCATTCCTTGGTCTACACCAAGTGTTCAATGTGGACCGCCTTCGACCCTACTTTCCACCATTACTCGACACATCTAGAATTGCAGAAAAAATCACACCAACAAATTTAACCCATATTGCATGGAATAAGCCACAATTGATCAGATCATGGACACATAGATCAATAACACCCACAAGCATAGGATTTAGCTACATCAAGTTGTCAAAGCAGTCCAACTCCTTCACCATGGTAAGTGGTTCACCAGGGACCAGGTTCAATAGAAATTTCCTCACCTCATGGAGACTCTACATGAAATGGGAACCATTTCTTATCAAGGGAGGAGGAGTGATCTAGGTGGATATTGGTGGCCACCCACCTATCCCACCTAGACCTATAGTCGGTTTCATCATTTTCCTTATTTATAGCATCATTTACTATATTAGCAGTTTTGACCCCATAAATGAAATTTTTTTGAGGTTTTTAGTAGGAACATAACCCTTAGGTAGGTGCCTATGGAAAATGTTATAGTACTTAGAGAGATATTTCTGATGATATATTGTACGTGCCAAACAAAGATAATATGACCAAGTTACGACCCTGGGAAGTTGGCTACCCAACTAACCCCAATGGGGCCCATAAACCCTTGGTGTTTCATCTCCTGAGGTTAGGGTTTTGGTTATTTAGGGTTTTCTAATGTTGGTTAACAATAAAAAGGCCCTTGAGCCTCATTGTAATGTAGTTTAGAGGCATGTAGTCACCACATCGTTTCTCAAATATAAGCTACCATCGCCCGAGCTAGTTTATTTTCCATTTATTCTGTAAGAATTTTTCAGTATTTGATATTAATGAAATGAAGTTTTATTCCTAATGAATCTCTGCATTTATGTTTATTTCTATGTCTTATTGTGTTCCTTCATAAGTCTGGATCATACGGTGAAGAATATTTCTTCTTTGTACATTTCTCTTTCTTCTTGTTTCCTGGATTTTGTTGAGATTTTCCTTTATCATATGAAACGAAAGATATCTTAGAAGAAGAAGCCGTAGGAGGATTGGATGAATATTTTTTTGATAGAAACAAGGAGAGTAGTACCATATGGTTTTCTCATTGTGTTCAAACTAGTAGAATGAAATATTCCAACAGAAGCATGAGATTCTTTAACAAGAGTGGAAGGAACAATATTCAAAGGTATTGGAGCATCTGGTATCATTTCATAGAGCATGCCAAATTGGGTATATATGAGTTCCAAATACTGAGGACGAGCAATCACTTTCTCTTCAGTCATGATTATGCCTTTGGCTACATCCTCTGTGATAGATGGAAACAGGTATTTAATGAACCATTCCACTAACAATTGATCTGAAACAAAGTTCTTACCAACCGGTGATGGCATTTCCACTCATGAATATGATATGAAATGTGAGTGGCTTTAGATTGTTTAAAGTTGGTCAGATTTTTCGTTCTAATTTCATACTAGATGGGTAACTGGAAATGTATGAGGAAGGTGGTAGCTAAGGAACTGAAATCGTGAAATGAAGCTCTAGGTAACTCGATGTACCATTTAGTTGTGGTACCTATAAGAGTGCATTGGAAAAGATGTAATCATATGGAATCACCATTAAGGGTGTTCTAGGAACACCACAGATGATACATAATTACATAGGTCAACTGGTCTTCTCTAGGATTACCATTTAAATTTTGGATATCGGAAGGAAATTTAGTGGGAATTATTGACCACCAAGATGAATGAGTGATGGGATCATTGGTAAGTCGAGTCAAATATGTGAATTTGTGAGTTGCCACAAAAATAACTGTTGATTGAAATCCACTAAAGGGTAGCCTGGATAAGAAGGAAGAGTTGGAGAAATAGGTACTTGCATTCCTAAATAAGGAGGGTTCTGGTAGCCAGCATACGTGTAACCTTGTTGACCAATTCTGGGATGACCTTGAAAAGGATGGAATGGTTTAGTTTGGATATATTGGCCTCGAAAAGGCACTTGAGGAATTCCCTAATATGGTCTATATTGTTTCCCTACGGGATTTTGCATCATCCCAACATCAGGTGGGTTCGGTTGGGACTACGCCATATTTACACATTTTTGTCCTATCAGAATTTGAGAAGTACCTTCCCAAGCAGTTGAGATTATAAGGCACCTTGTAAAGGTTGGGTAAGTGGAACTTGAGAGGTACCAGATACCAACAAAATAGGTTGTGATGCAACAAAAAATTTTAAAGTTTGGATTACATGCATTTGAGCTTGGTGAGGTGCAGACAGATGGACAGGAATTTGAGATGAAGATGGTGCAGGTTGAGGATTTAAAAATCGGTCCCAAAATGAACCAATTTGGATGGGTAAATTATGTTTCCAAACACTAGAATCCATCCCAAGATAATGAGGATTATAATAAGGTTGATTACCCACTTGATCTATACCAAAAACCAGTCTCCACCCTTCCAAAGGAGGAAACTACAAGCCAAATGCAGGGTACCTAACATAAGGAGAATTAGGTTTTTGAAGGTAACCTTACCCATTAACATAAGGGCCGGCCTGTTATTCATTCGTAGATGTGGGTGCGGGAGAATTAGCATATTGAGTGGCATTCATAAGAGAAGTACCAAATGGAATTCTCAAATTAGATGACACGGGAGAGGTCCAAGGACTGTAAGTTTCACCAGAGAAGGTACTAGATAAAGAGTGATAACCAGGTGGGACAGATAGGCCACCAAATAAATGTGTTTCTGGTGATGTCGCCAACATAGATGAGGAAGCAAAATTTGATGTCTCAACCAGAGTGGTGGACACAGGATGAGAGGTAAAATTAGATCCAATCATGGTTAGTAATCCCAATGAATATTGTCGTGAGAGATCTGCAGGTGATTCCAAAGAGTTAGGTAAAGGAGATTGTGTTAGAGTCTGAAGAGGAGGAAGAGGATCAGTATGATAAAAATGAACTCCTTCCCAATGAATAAGATTATAGGGACGAGATTCCTCTTGTGGGATATCTTCAATACTCACAAGTCTGTAATATTCCAAATTAGGGAAAACATGAATATTGAACATAAAACTGGAAAATGCAGTAAACATCAGTACATCAAAACATGAGAAAATAATTGAGCCATTTTATTATATATGATAGCAGAAAATGAAGTACAAGATCTTGAGGAAAAGACACTCAAGCTAGGCAAAACAAGCCTGAAATGACCCTATACATCAAGACATAAGAAACAGTTGCTACATAAACTGCTGGGAGGCCATGAATGTGCAATCCTGCTGGAAATAACTTCTACTGGAAACTATGAATGTGTAGATCTGCTGATCAGACATCTAGGATTTATAGCACAATTCCAAGTTAACCCAGAAAGGGTTTCCGGAAATACCCAACATGAAAAATCCAGCCCTAGGGTTGAATTACGCTCTGCATCTGGGTAACTACTAGGAGATGGCTGATCTGATGAGAAAATAACTAATACTCCTCCCCACTGACTTTTTGGATGAAGGGTTGATCCCCTCACTAGAAAATAAGCTCAGAAACCTGGGTTATCAACCCTCCACTTAAACTGCTCTCTTGGATTGCGCAATTCCTGAAGGAGATTGCATTGTTGAAGGTGGATGAAGGTTGGCCTAATGCCTGATGATGGAATGAAACTCAAAGGAACCTCTCTTGAGTGGGAACTTAAAGTCCCCCAAGGATGAGGGTGGTATTTCCACCTGAAAACACCATTGTGCTAAACATCACAGCAAAATCCTCTAAACAGCACAACAGAATCTGCTAAACAGCTAAAGCGTGCAGAAAGTAATAAAATACCATACATAAAAAATATTTAGAATGCTTTCTATGGTTGCCATCCCCTCCCAAGTGTTTCTTGTCCTCAAGCAACTGCAAGGATGGATGCTGCAAAATCTTCTCTCCCTCCCATGTAGCATCCTCATCCGATAGATTCCTCCATTGAATCAGATATTCTTTAATCACCATGTTCCTTAGCTGCCTCTCCTAAGTACCCAAGATAGCTTCCATTTGTAAAACCAGATGGCCCTCATCATAAATAGGTGGGAGATCCATAGTGGAAACTACATGTTTTCCAATGGCATTTTTGAGGCATGAGACATGATACATGTTGGGGATCTTACTCCCAATGGGGAGCTCCAACCCATATGCTACTTCCCCAATAAAACAGATCACTCTGTATGGCCCTTATAAATGGGGCTTAAGCTTCTTAGCCCCCTTCTCCTCCAATGTAGATTGTTTGCATGGCTGAATATGGAGATAGACCAAATTGTCCACCTCAAAATGTCTCCCTTCCCTACCATGATGTATATATAATGTCTATAGATTTTGGACCATAGCAATGTTGTCCTTAAGAGCCTAGAATATATCCTGACTCTCTTGGATCAAATATTTTTCTCTAGGAGTCTTGCTTGCTCCAAATACCATATCAACAACTGATAGAGAATCATAACCATATGGAACCCAAAATGGAGATATAATGATTGACATATGGAATGTTGGTTTGTAACAATATTTCCCAAAATGGAGCAAGTGTAGCCATGCTCCCTGCTGCCCTGGAACATCATATTGCAAGTAGCTTCCCAGCCACTTTTTTACTACCTTTGTCTTCTCGTAAGTCTGGGGGTACTAACTGGTACTCTCTGTCAACTTGGTACCCCCCAAACAGAACAACTCCTACAAAAATTCATTCATGAAGTGGCTACCTCTATCACTGATTATGGTCCTAGGAAGACCATGAATTCTATGGAAAAGCTTGACCTATTTTGAAGTATTATATTGTGAAGAGATGGAAAATAAATGTGAACACTTTGTTAGTTAACCAATGACCACAAAGATACAATCCTTACCATGTAGTGCTGGCAAACCTATAATGAAGGCCATAGAAGTGCTCTCCTATTTCCCCCTCGGAAAAGGAAGTGACTGTAACAACCCTGCAGGATGGTTGTTTTCTTCTTCATTCCTCTGGAAAAATATGCACTTCCTGATATGTTGAAGAAAATCCTCATTGAGACCCTTCCACCAGAATCTCTCCCTAATGGCCTGATATGTCTTTATGAAACATTGGTGGCTTGAGAGGGGTGAATCCTATGTTGCATGCAGAATTTTCTTCTTGAGCTTGGAATCTCTAGTCAAGAAGATCTGGTCCAAGTAATAGATGACCCATCCATCACTCTATACTTCTCATCAATCATTTTCCCTTCTAGTATCTCACATGTGAAGCGGTCCTTGGAATACTCCACCAACAGCTGGGACTCCCAATATGAATCTACACTCATCAATGACAACATTGTTGATCTCTTTGATGAGGCAGTTGCTACCACATTGCCTTTACCTTTGACATAGTAAATGTCAGAGCCATATGTTGGGATTCCGCTAACCCACTATTGTTGCCTCTCTTGTAGCTGTTTCTACTCAAAGAAATATTGAAGACTGTGGTGGTCAATATTCACTTGGAAACTGTTGCCCATCCAATATTGCTTGAGTTTGGCTAATACATGCATGATGGCCAGCAACCCCTTCTCATTTATGTAATACATCTTCCCATGTGGTAACATCCTCTGATTATCAAAGGCTATGGGATGGCCTCCCTGCACCAAAAATGTTCCAACACCTTCCCCTGAAGCATCACATTCCAGCACAAAGTGCTAGGTGAAATCTGGCAATACCAATACCAGAAAAATACTCATCTCCTCCTTGAACCAATCAGATGCCCTCTACACAGTGTTTGTCCCATCAAAGTCTCCCCTCTTGTCTAGATCTGTGACTGGTGCTACTAGTTGGGAGAACCCTTCAACAAACTTCTGGTCATGTGGCCTCCCTAGTGAAATACCTCCAAATACTGTAGAATAATGGTATAGAGTATACTACATACCTAAGTAGATAGATTTTTCCTTGCCTTTTCTACTTAATTAAGCCTCCATATTATGTTCGGAGACTTCCTGAAGTGGATAGGTGTGCATGCCCCTGATCATTTGGTGCTTACCGCTCTTCTTATCTATCCATTCCATCTGCAAGGTCTCCCAATTTGTGGTAACTTTCCCCAGTGTAATCAACCACTGTACACCCAATACCATATTTGGTATCAGTAATATCAACCATAAAGAAGTGATCAGTCAATGAGTATGTACCCAAGGTTACATTCAATGCTAGAACATACTTCACACACTGCATGGTTTAGCTAGCTCCTGGAACAAAAATTGAGAATCCTTCAAAATCATTTGTGGGTGTGGTTCTCTTCTGCACTAGTTCAGCATCAATTAAATTGTGGATAGCCCCATTGTCTATCAATACTAACACCCACTTCCCCTGAACTGTGAATCGAACTCTCAAGGTCAAATACTTGGGTACTCCCCTCAAAGACGCAAGGGCTCCTCCAATTAGAGAAAATGCTCCATTTCCACCCCCTAGTGGTGGTGGATCCTCTCCTGGTGCCACAGCACTGATGTATCCTTCTGGATCCTCTTCTTCCTCCTCTTCACTATTAGAGAATACTTCAATATAGTGTGCTTTCCCCACAGCACACCGATACCCTGGTGCCCATGGTCCTTGGCAAGTGAATCAAAGCTTCCTCCTCCTCAAATATTTTCGAACATCATCACTAAGAGGTCCTTTGCTCTAGTTTTCCTTTGGAGGAGGAACCTTCCCATCTTTCCCTTTTAACTGAAAAGTGGGTTTTTGCTGAAATGGATTTGTTGCCCCTAGAAAAGCATATTATAAGTCCCTAGCCCTTTCAATGGAATCTTGGAGTGTAGTTGGTCTAGTGGAATTAACAAACCGATGGAAAGGCTCTACTAGCACATAAATGAACATATATACTTTCCTAGTTGTAGATAAATATGGCACCATAACAGAAAGTTTTAGGAATTTAGAGATATAGGTCTTTTGATTTCCCGACTGCTTGAGCTTGGCTAGCTCAACAAAGTGTGCCTCTAGATCTCTTTGATCAAATATTTCTATGAATCTCTGGGTGAATTATGCATATGCAGTCACATCGGCATGCCCCAATGTAGATAGACAATGAAACCACCATTCATGTGCTTCACCTTCAAGGTGTAGCGTTGCTATCTTAATAGCTTCAATCTCTGGCACTTGGTTCAACTAAAAATAGATGTCCAATTTTTCCACCCAAGCCTTGGCTATGCACTTGGATGACCCATCAAAAGCAGGCAGAAAGAATCTACCCATAGTACGTTGCAAATCATTTTTTTGAATGTAACCTCCACTTCTATTGTTGTTATGGGGTCTCCTATTATCCTTGATTTGAAAAAACTCTTGGAAGTTCAAATTTTCTTTGAACTTGATATTGAGATTCATATTCTAGAAAGTAGTCACCAAGATCCTCTTTTTCTTGGGGTCCTCCACTCCCATTTCCCACTACTAGGAATGTAGGCATGGTGGAGCATTGGGAAACTTGCTGCACTACTGGTTGCCCACACCAATGATGTGAAGTTCCGGAGCTTTCTCCATGTAGAAACCCTCTTTGGGTTTCCTTTTGTCTTTCCATCCTCGTCTCCTTGATTTCTTTGGAAATATCTTGCACGTTTTGGAGAAGAAGCTTTGGAAACTCTTTTTCATCAATTTCTCTTGATATTGGAGTCTTGCCTTCTTCTTATTCATTGTTTTTATAATCAAACCTTTGACCTATATTAATATATTGCTTCTCCCATTCTGTAAGAGGTTCTTATTCTTTAGATGACATAGATGTAGTGCCTCACAAGTTGAGTCAATATTATGCTCTGATACCACTATAATATTCCAAATTAGGAAAAACAGTAATATTGAACATAAAACTAGACAATGTAGTAAATGTAAATATACCAAAACATGAGAAGATCATTGAGCCATTTTATTATATATGATAGCAAAAAATGAAGTACAAGATCTTGAGGAAAAGACACTCAAGCTAGGCAGTACAAGCCTGAAATGACCCTGTACATCAAGACATAAGAAATTGTTGCTACATAAACTACTGGGAAGCCATGACTACACAATCCTACTGGAAATAACAGCTGCTAGAAATTATGAATGCGTATATCTGCTGATAGGGTGCTCAAAAAATTCCAGGATCATAGATTTGGGCTTTCTAGCACAAATCCAAGATACGGAAATACCTAAGATGAAAAATGAAGCCCTAGGGATGAATTACGCTCTGCAGTTGGGTAACTACTGGGAGGTGGCTAATCTGATGAGAAAATAGTTGATACTCCTCCCCACTGAATTTCCGGATGAAGAGCTGCTCCCCTCACTGGAAAATAAGCACACAAACTTGGGTTATCAACCCTCCACTGAAACTGCCCTCCTGGATTGTGCAATTCCTAAAGGAGACTGCACTACTGAAGGTGGCTGAAGATTGGCCTGATGTCGGATGATGGAATGAAGCTTAAAGAAACCTCTCTTGAGTGGTCACTCAAATTCCCCCGAGGATGAAGGTGGGATTTCCACCCGGAAACACCCTTGTGCTAAACCGCACAACAGACTCCACTAAAGAGTTGAAGCGTGCAAAAAGTCATAAAATACCATACATAAAAAATATTCATAATGCTCTATATGGCTACCATCCCCTTCCTTATATGCTTTTTGAGCCTCCTCCCCCTTTTCCCCACTCAATAATGATGCTACTCTCATGGAGACTTCCTCTCATTATGACTATGCTATCCTCCACTATCTCAACTACCTCCATGAATGTGTTGTTGATTTGGTCAACCTTGACCCCATCCACATGCATTGACCCCTTTCCACACCAAGGAGTGATTTATTCAACTAGATTCACTAATCCACATTCACATTAGAAGTGGTTTTATTCCTACTAAAGAGATTTATGGGTCCCTCTACCCTCTTAGTCATCTATCTTATTGACAAAAACAAAATCAATATTCCAACTAGCAAAAATCTAATTAGGAAATTTATATGGAAGAGCTTCACCATCAGGTCCAAGATATACGGTTGGAGGTTATGTCAGAGAAAAATGAATAGAAGGGGAAGGAACTAAAGAAAAAGGTTGAGATGGCTGAGGTTCCCCAAGTTGAACAACCTCGGAAAGTGAAGTATCTGAATCTAGAAATTCATGTTCAATAACCTCAAGGAATAAGGTTTCAGGGAATTTTGTTTCGATTGTGTCAGATTACCCAATAAGAGTAGATGTAATATTAGCCTCGAAACTCAAAGGGACAAATGATTCTAGTCGATCAACCTCAAGAGGAGGACCATAGTAGTTCATGAAGTTCTTGCTTTTGTAGTTTGTGTCTCCTTATGCTTCTGACGATGACCAGGAGTATCCTCTGGTGGAAGAGGAGGCTTATTTTACATTTTACACGAATGATAGGGTGGGGGATTTTGTTCTTCCACATTGGATTAATAAATTTTAGAAATTAACACAAAAAAAATAAAAATCAAAAGGAGGGTAATTTAGGCATAAAGGATTACCAAGCAACTGTGAATTACAATATACACCTTTGTGAACTAAGGAATTAACGTACAACAACCAATCTCCTTGAATTTTTTGATCCGTGTATCACGTTATACAAGGTGGCTAACTCAGTTACCTACGACTAGTATAGAAACCTATGGGGGATTCCCAAAATATACTCGATAGTACGTGGGTGTGCAGTCCGTAGTAGTGTTGTCTAATGTGTAACCATTCGATGAGAGCATTCCCATATACTTTACATGCATGGAGTTTCATCCAATATACCCAAAGGTACCTTGAGAATGATCCTATACACTCACATACGTGGAACGATAATTCACCCCCAGGATGCAATGCTGGAAAATAACAACAACTCCTATGTTTAATTACACCGGAACACATATTTTGCATTCAAAACCGCAAGGATTTGTTTCTTTTTGATCTACTGTCTAATATATCACTAAACAGACACAAGAAAAATCAATAATATATTCAAGATTCCCAATCCCTCATGATTCACAAGTAGCATGCAATTGGATCTATATTATGGGAAAGAGATGATTACATTGCCTCCTCGTAGATTAGGGATGGATCTTGAGTTCAAAACAGAATTCCTGTGCTACACATGAGTGATCCACTCAATCCACTTCTGATCTTAATTCCTGCACACAATAAAAAACATACAAGGAAAAAAAGTGATCTTCCTCATAATATCGTTAGATAAATAGGTAAATGATAGGTCTTGGGAGGATGAATGTGGATTCTCGGGATGACAAGAAGTTAGAAAAACTTCTAATGAATGATTCTTGGTCAACTTGAATCAATGAGTAATCAAGGTAATCTCCTAGGGACTAAGTGATTTTATAAATTTCCCTTAGCCACAGGAACAAAATAGAGGAATTAGGGCCTTAGCCATGGGCACAAGAGGCCTAGGTAGTCGCTAAAGGCCCTTGGTTGCAGGGACAAGATTTCCAGCCCGTGGCTAAGGATCAAACTAGAAAAAATGAGCCCCTCAAGCTAGGAAAAAAGTATCCAATTATGAGGGCTAGGGGTTAGTGATGTAGGGGTAGAAAAATAGGCTGATAACATATGCCCCCTAATGTATGAGGTTAGAATGAGTAGTTGATGGTCAAAATACACTATAATCAAAATCAAAGGTCAATGCAGTAGTGGGGAAGTAGAGCCAAGAACGTGGATCAGAAAACACTCAAGAATAAGTCTCAATTATGATGATAACGTCCCCAAGGAAGGCATACCCATGCTCGGTCATAATAAAATACTAAACATGGTTGCCAAACATACACTACAGATCCATGGTATAAAGGACTAATACATGCCCACGAAAAACATACACAATGGATCCATGTGACTCAATGAGAAGAGCATAGCCACTAAAGAAAAATCATGTATATATTTCATAGTATACATCAATAGGAATATGGACACATGACAGACAAAGGGGTGTCCCAGATAGCCATCAAAGTACATAAATGATACATAACTCCAACGCAGTCTGGGAAGGGTGGCATATAAGAGTGTAATGTCCCCAACCCAAGGTCTTCCACATAACCCTGATGGTATGAATATAGACACATGAATTAATGAGTTGAAGTCAAGAAATGGTAGAGACCACCTAATTACCAGTCAATGAGGTAAACTAGTAACAAATGTGAGGGAATCCACCAATAAGGAAAATGGACCCCAAGGTACCTAATACAGTTCAGTAAGTGTAAATGAGCTAACGTCGAACACTAGTGAACTTGACCAATCAGGATCCAATGATGTAAACCCATTGTTGATCACGAGTAAGCCTAACACTAAGGATTGCAAGCTCCAAGGTACTAACATTTCCTATATCAAGCTCCTGGATAATGAGTTGAAGTCGACAGGAGAATATCCATCAAAGGAGGGCCTTAATGTATCCTCCATCAATCAACACGGAACAAACTAGGATGATTTGGTGTATGGATGAAGTCATGAAATGATGAATTACAACTGACACGGGGATGGGAAACTCAAAAAGGTCAATAGGCTACTGCAGATGGTCGACACAGACTAATACTTTCCTTGAACACATAACGGCACGACAAAAATGTGACTTGGCAGCATGATTGATGAGAACCATGTGATATCATGCAATGGCACAAGAGGCATCGAGGCACACTCCATATTACTGAAAGAGTAACCAGTCGGAGGAGTAAAGAGACTCATATGGATGGTATGGCTCCTAGGCAAGCTAAAACCCATTTTTAAGATAATGATACAAAAAGGTGACATGTTCAAGGGCGACACTATTAACGCTTCCAATGGATGAAAAATGAAGATAGATGTTCCCTCCCTTCTATTTTTATAAGTTCGTTTTTCATAAATTTGTCCCCCAAGCTCGAAAATGAGATAAAAGTATACAAGGGGGAACCTCCTAGTCATAGTATACTAGGGCATTCCTTTTTCATAACTATTATATTCCAGTCTGAAAAAGGGTTAAACTTATGCTGGGTAGACGACCCTTCAGGTACTTTTACAAGTGCGAAGGAGACAAGTTCACTCACTAATATTTTCTAAGTTAAGGAGTTTGAAAAGAGTTTAAAGGAGACTCTACCTAGAGGAACGAGTGGTATAAAGAGTAGCAACTAGTTCCAGTAATGGTGGAACTTCTCATGACATGAGGTGGACACAAGGTTGGATAATAAGACCACTCATCACAGTGATTCCCCAAGGACATTGTAAAACACCAAGTGAGTGTGGATGATAGGCCAACCAGATGATGATGGAGAAACAAACCAAGGCTCAAACTGCAAAATTAGGCTAAAAAAAGTGGCAATCATAAGGGATAAAGTGTTGAATCCTCCTGGGTTATGACCCAAAATATAACGAATAAGAGGACATGAGGCTCAAATTTGAATTCATGGCGGGTCAGAAGGAGGGATTCCAGGAGATAATAAAAATGAATACATGGACACCAATTCGGAAAGAGGATGCTAAATAGGGTATCTATGAGAAGGTAATCTCTACCTCTATGCTATGACATGCATATAATAAGTGGTGAAAGTCACAACTTGACGGGGTCGGACCTAAGGCATAGATAATGCTGATAGTCAAAATGAAAAAGTGAAGAAAGTGACTTACCCTTATATGCCAGTAGAAGGAAATGTACGTAAGGTCCAATGGAAGTCACAATATAAATGCCACCATGTCCTATAAAAATCATCTAAAAAGGCTAGAATGATGGTTAAATCACATAATGAAAGAAATAAGCACGTATAAAGTAAAAACATGATCATATATTTTTGGGTTTTTGAATTTTATAATTTTTTGGATTTTTAGCATAAATAAGGCATGATAAATACTTGAATTACACACTAGACAAAAAAGGGGATAAAGCATCACACTCTTATGTACAGTATGTACAAGTGCAACTCAGTCTAGTAGGTTATGCTGAAGTGTGCCCACAGTCGGGCATATGGTAAGGGTTTCTATATGCAAACTCATGGAGGGAAAGCAAACCATATGGCTCACCAAAGTGGGGCCATGCTAAAGGAAGTCAAACTACCCAATCCAGAAAGATTAACCATGCCAAGGACATTTTAACATTGTTGTACTCTAAAAATTAACCTGAGAACATAAGGGAGGATCAAGACATAAAGAGGGTACAATATGCTCATCAACAGGTGGTATGGAAAATTCGTTGGCAAGTTCAGTAGTAGAAGCCCAATACTTGACTCAGTCCAAGGGTAGCACTTCCAAGGAAAACCGAGGAGGTTCCCCCTGGGTCAATTCAATATTTATGTTCCCAATATCTACTTGTTCCGAATCAGGGAGAGTAGAGACAGAAAGAGGCATAACCTCCATATGATTATCGGTGTATATATCCATGACCTCCAAATTAACTAACTGGGGAGGTTCTTCATAAAGGAAGCCACATTGAATAAGAAGAGGGGTAGCCCATGTGGTTGAAGGAACCTAATCATATTCCATATTGAGATGGAGTTTTTGATCAGCGTCAAGAGGTACTGACGGGATTTCCGAAGGGACAATATCTTCCACAAAAAGTGGCTGGGGGTTCTCACTAGCTTGATCATTTTCTATAATACTAGGTGACACCACCCATGGAGCAAGAGGTATATGGGGTCCATAGGTGCCAGAAGCAATCAGATGCATAGGAGAAGTGGTAGGAGAGGAAGGAGTGTTGGGTGAAGTGAGTTGAGGAAAAACCACCATAAGAGTGGAAATTTCGAAAAGTCCAATTCCAACACTCTGAAAGTGACCAAGATGGTCCCCCACAAGTGGTACAGTGTTTCCCGTAGTATAAATCTGGGTTGATGGCACACAATAGTCAAGCTGGTAAATGGTCATGATATTTCCTTCATGAGGAAAGCAAAGTAAACAAAATATATATGAGACCACTACATTCATGGCATAAAACCAACTATGACCAAGGAGCAGGTTATAGTCTAAAGGAGCATCGACAACTTCAACATCAACATGTACCATTTTTCCCCCTAACTCGATGGGAAAATGTGGGAGGACTCCCTTAAGATTGAAATTATGATCGTTAAATTCTTAGAGTGTGGTATTAGATGTTGCAAGAACTAGAGAGACAATAGATTTCCAACAAGGTATGGACATGACACATGTGGAAGATCCCTCATCTATGAGAGTGTGATGGATGTTCTTCTATGAAACTCGCATTATAATCTAGAAATCAATCTGATGGGAAAGATGAGGGGCGACCTTCTTAGCATTAAAATCGATGACACCAGAGTTAGACAGGCCAACTCCACCAATGGCATACAATAAGGCTTTGTGTTGTTGAGGACATTTTTGCAAGAGCTCCAAGGTAGACATGGAACAAGGCACCTGGGAAAGGTCTTCAACAATTCTATAGTGTTGAACGACCCTGGAGGAAGGGTTGTGTATTTTCTTACGTAAAAAACCCTTGGGGATGAAATAAATGAGTTCCATATGCTTATATAGAGTAAGAGGTCCAGTGGAACTAGGTGGATTTGGTGAGTCCTTGGAAGGAGGACTCGAATTAGGGACATCATAGGACTTAGTTCGCATGGTCACGTTGACATCTTATTTGCACATAAATATGGTTAAATTGTGAGTGGAATGGGATGATGACCCCTGATTTCCCCCTTGCTAAGGTCGATACAATTGGGAAACCATTTGTTGTTGGGGTTGTGCAGGGAATGGATGAGTTAAAATAGTAGGTTGTTGAGAAGACGGTGGTGAAAGGAGCCTATGAACTTCATCCATCCAAGGACACTCATAAGTAATTTGATCACCCTGAAAAATTTTACAAGGGAACTTGACTTTCAAGCAACGCTTAATGGCGCCCCCTCCCTGACTCTCAGGATTGGGTTTAGACTCCTGGGCTATTTGATTTGGTTGTTTAGTTTTATTGTTATTATTGTTCTTTTTACCACTAGTTTGAGAGTTGTTCTTTAGCTGAGTGGACTTCACCTAAGAACATTGGTGGACTACACAGGAGGGTGTGCTTTAGCAGAGCTAGACGCACTTGCAGGGGCTTGAGATGTAACATTCAGTTACCCAAGATGGGAAGCAAGTTGGCTCATGGGATCGAAAATAGACCCAATCATGCCATCAACATGTGGGCCAGGAATAAGCTTAGGTGGGTCAATAGAAGGGTTAGGGGCACTGGGAAAAAAACTGTATAGCATCCCCAACTGTGGATCTATGAGATCCAACTGTTGGGCAGCTAGAATAGCTTGCTCCTTAGTAATGGCTCGAAACATGGACACATCGTTGGAAATCTATGGTCGGAGTGATCTAATGAATCATTTAAAGAGAATTTCATCAGGTAACTAGGTTCTTACCAACCCCTTGCGACGACACCACTCATGAATATGATAAGAAAGGAGTGTAGCATCATCTTGTTTGAAGTTGGAAAAAAGGTTAAAGTTAATATCATACCGAGTCGATAATTGGAAATCTGTCAGGAAAGTTTAGGCTAAAGAGGAAAAATTACCATAGGATGCGATATCTAACTCAATGTACCATTTGGCAACATCCTTGGTTAATGTTATTTGGAACAAGTGAAGTTTGACATAATTATCCACCAAAGAATTAGATGAACACCATAGATGGTAGGTAGTGATATGGGTAGATGTTTATCCCCGAGATTTCCTTCAAACTTGAGAATATCGAATAGTAATTTGGTGGGCATAGGTGGCCACCAGGGATTATGACAGATGGGGTTATTAGTCAATTTAGCAAGATCTGTTAAATCAAGAGAACATAGAAAAAAATTATGAATTTGACTGAATGGGTCATAAACAGGAGAAGCCCCTAACTAACCTTGTGGTCCCCCCACAAATGGATTAGTGTAATATCCCCAAATGCGATATTTGACTAATTATGCGTAAATTTTATTAACCCAGCATTTTACCACAGAACTACTGAATTAATTAATAGAAGATTTCCATGTAAAATAAAAACACATAAAAAAACTGCAATCCATTAACACATAGAATAGGAAGAATCTCAGCTTTTATTATAAATAATAATGGGGGTTACATATAGACCTGACCCAAAAATATCTGATATGGAGAACTAGCCATCAATATAAACTTTTGCACTGCGCTGGCCTCCAAAACTGAACTGCTGCCTCTCCCTCTCGCAACCGCTATCACTAACCCACTTAATATAATGAAGCATAAGTTGAACATATGAATGATCCTCATGTTATCACTCTAATAATTCCCAAAGTTGTGAGATTTTTTAGTTTATAGTTTTAAGAACATTACAGGTAACCACAAACCTACTTTCAAGCTTTAGGATCTAGCCTTCCTAAGGCTCAGAGAGGGCTCTTTCTATAAGATTTAATTTTGTTTTTATGTTTGATTTTAGGCTAGTTATTTAGAGCAATTTGGTTTTGATATTTGGTTTGGTTTGGTGGGAAAAATCACTCAATGAGATGGATAGTGATAAATATGTGTCAAGCAGATAGGTCAGGATCAAGGTCTAAAGTCAAATATTTTTAGGGCAAGATAGCAGAGTCACTCAAGATCTTTAAGGCTGATTGGTGAAGTGGTTTAATCGGGATAAAGAGAAATCAAGGATTCTTTGATCCGGACAAGGAGTGAAGAAGACAGAGGTCATTCGAAAGAGGGAGAAATTAAGGGTTCCCTACTCTGGAAATCAGCAGAAAACATTAAAATGAAAACCAATAAATAACAGAGTTCTTTTAACAAATTCTGATATATCACTTCCTGATTTCACATTAAAATTTAGAACACATGTATGTATGAAGGGAAAACATAAGAAGATTTAACAAATAACAGTAGAAAGTACTTCACTTAAGTTGTCCCAATACATGAATCTTGAAACATGATGCTTTATTGATTTGATCCAGCCTGCTGACTTGAAACTTGGTACAAAATCCCTTCAGGTACAGGAATATTGACTATAGAAATATTCAGCAATTTATTCCACGATAATACTTCAAAGGGTGAAGTATTTATACAAAAAGTGTTACAAAATATCCTAGAAAAATCATAGGAATTTTCTAAGGAAAATAAAATATCTATTACAAAAAGATAGTGACAGTTGCTTAACAACTTGCAAGCTGTCCTAATTATTCAAATTAAATAGAAATTCTGTTTGGATTTGGGTGTAGCTGGCTGTTGTGTTGTCTTCAACGTTGGCAAAAATATCTTCAATTTATTTTGAAGTCTTATCTCTCATCTGATACTCTTTAACTGATACACTTTACCTCTAATACACTTTAATCACTAAAACTAAGTTTAACCATTCTGTTTTAATTGCTTTACTACTATAAAAATCTATTTTTACTATGTAAAAACAACAACTCTGTTTTTCATCATCTTTCACTGTAAAACTGTCTTTTACAGTAAATCAGTAAGCTTTTGCCAAAACTCTTCATCAGGCAGTTTAATCTTGGTAAGTTTTCTGAAATTTTCATCTGCTTTTGTATATCTGACAAAGGTTGGTTTGACCACAAAGAGATGTTTTATCTCATGCTGTAAATAAAACAAACCTTCCACAGTTTTGTGCAACACTTTTCCTGTAGGTACTCCTTGTCAATCTACCGTGTTTACTTGTTCTTTGGAAAAATCTTTGATTTTCTTGTTGTAATCTTCTTGCCTCATTAGTTTATCATTTAGAACAAGAATGTTTGGTAAACCTTTTTGCCTCAATGTGTCAAACTTAACCATGAATCTAGCTATGTCTATGTCCATGTTTTGACACTTCTCTTATAGCTACTTCATCAAGTTTTTCTTTGAAATTACCTTTCTCACCTCAATAATTGTTTCAGTTCTATCAGTTATCCCTATCTCATCAAATTCTTGTTTGTTTTTGGTGTTGAACAATTTGACTATTTCTAGGGCTTCTTCAAGCTTACCACCTAGTTCTTCCTTTGTCTTCACAATTTATTCTTTGGCTGCTTTAAACAAATCCTTCTGTTCATAAATGAATTGAATTGATGGCCAAGTGTAATTGATTCACTCAATAATATTGGACCACAACTGATTTTTTATGTAAGCCATTGGTTCCTTTAAAGTTAACTCTGCTTCAACCTTCTTCAACTACTCACTTACCCTTTTGGCTTTCTGTTCCTCTATTTTAGAATTAATTTGAGCTAATTTATTGGCATCCTCTAATTTCTTAATTTTTTATTTCAATCTATTGATCTCATTACTTTGTATAGACATCTTGTAATGATCCTCTTTCAGGATTATCAACAATGAGCTCAAGAAAAACTCTATATAAGTAAAACTATGAAAAAATAACATAGATCAGAACTTGGTTCCTCTTATTTATGCTGTATGTGACTTATATATGGAATTTCATCTAAAAAAAATCAGTTTAGATACATTAAACAAATCTCCCAAAAACTAGACTAGCTAAAAAGCACCCGAAGAGGAAGGTTGCAGCCAAATGCAAGCACTGCTTCAGGAATTGCACAGTTTTAGAAGATGTTCAATGGATATCAGCAAGATGACTCATATTTCAATAATACAGCAGCAAATCAACATTATGACGAAGCCCTTTCATTATACAATAGAATGTATGAGTCAATACAACAATAAATCTTCAGAAAAGAGAGCTAGAACACACATATATTTGCAGAAATGGCTCAACAGCGTTACTTTTGAGGAGCTTTAGTAGCTGTAAGTTACAACTCAGATCTAGGAAAGATATGTGGATAAAACATTAGATCTATTTCAGATCTAGAAGCTATATTTTCTTCTATTCAAGATCCACTTGGAATTTTGACAAAAGCATGCATAAATAAGAGTAGATCTGAGAAACAAGTTGCAGATCTGGAAACTGCTGCAGTAAATTTATGAATATAAAATTTCATTACAATGGATAAAATATAGATAGAACATATATCAGCAAGCTAATCCATGGATCACCAAGTGGAAGGCAAAGCCCAGCATAAGAGATCTCTAATCTAAACTATGAGCAAGACACCATGAAAACCCTCATACAGAAATAACGCAGTCTACTCATGGGAACAGCATTGTAGCTCAATTGGCATAGAAAAATACTATAAAATTGTAGATCTAAAGTACAAGAAGTAGATACACTCTCTCAGGAGGTTAAATAACACACTCCATGAGAAGAGACTCCCAAAAATACACTAGATCTCTGCAGATCTAGACTCCCACTTGCTGCAGCTCACAAAACAGCTCAACTCTCAACTTGAGCAGCGTTGTAGTGTAAGGTGGAGCTTGGCCTCAAGCCTGATAGTGGTTCAATTCAAGAAACTTTCCTCCAATATTCCTCAAATTAAGAGGTGAAATCCCTGCATAGGAATTCCAGATACAATCATCCACTATACAGTAGAGAATGGTATTTGTCTAAGCAGACAAATACTCAGAAATATGATCAATCAACAACCTTCTCTTGCTTCCCTCCTTTTCCTTTTATAAGATGAGAAAGCTTTTGCAAACCCTAAACCATATTGATGAGTTAGCCCTTTTCACATGAGAGGCTTCCTTCTAGAACTGTGTTGTCCTTTTTGGAGATGCAATGAACCTAGATAGCGTTGTTGATTTGGTCAAGTTTGACCTAGTCTTTAGCTCAAACCTCTTTCACACCTACAAGTGATTATTTACATGGCCCTAATTTGTCTTTGTTCACATGGGCATTGATTTATTCAGACTTTTTAGGAGTTTTACATGTC
This sequence comes from Pinus albicaulis, assembly GCA_034641835.2. Lineage (NCBI taxonomy): Eukaryota > Viridiplantae > Streptophyta > Pinopsida > Pinales > Pinaceae > Pinus > Pinus albicaulis. The sequence goes on from CM076570.1 coordinate 1,468,163,453, forward strand.
CTCCTTTATTCATTTATTCATGAAACATAAATTAAAACAAAATTGAATGTTCCTCTTAGCTAAGGCTAAGTGGGAACATTACAGTCCTCCCCTCCAAAATGTTGCTTGTCCTCAAGCAACTGATAGGGTAAGATCTGTATTTCTTCTCCTTCTCCATTGATGGCACCATCAAGGCTCAAGCTTTCATCATGGGCCAAGTGCTCATTAAGCCAATACATAAAAAATTTCTCCTCCAAGGCTAACATGATAGGCACATAGTCCATCCCTCTAGGAGTGTAAAACTCAACAGAAATAAACATAGGTGAAGCAATGTCACATCTAAAACATGTATCATGAAGTACAAGATGAAGTTCCATCCCATGTGGTACATATACACTACCCACTCTTTGCCCATACAAACCCATAAACAATACCAATATATCATCTATGTATGAAAGAAAAATCACATATATGCAAACTGAAATTTGCACTTGGGGAGGTGGGTCACAATCCCACATAAGATATCAACACAATGCACTCCTTGTCTTGAGTAGATCTGAGTGTGGTAAGTGGTACTCCCAACACAACTTTGTTGCATGGGTCACTTTGACATGGCTGAAAGTGATACCCCAGTTAGGTGCCTTTGGGAAGCACCTATTATGATAAAGAATCTCCCTTTGCACCTCAAGGGAGTGACCAAATTTAGAATTTTTATTGGCCTCACCAATGCCATGAGATTTGCATGTAATATCACTCCTTCTAGGAGCCATGGCCTGCATACATATGGTAAGAAAATATGTCAAATCAGAAAAATAAACATGTTCCATAAGATCAGATTCTTTACCATTCAAGTCTCCCACACACATGGAGTTGGGCATGAGCACTTCTCCTCTTTTAAGAGAAGGAAGAGATGGCTGAAATGACTCCTACATAGAGTCCTTTGGTTGCCCCAACTCCTCATAACTATTGCACTCTTGTAATTGTTGATGTAGTTCCTCCCAATCATAGTGCTGATGTAGTTCCTCCTTCATACCCTCCCAATCAAAACTCCTCATGATTAGGATGTAGATCTTTGTTGACTACATATAGCTGGAAAGGAACTCTTTGTGTGCTCTTTGTAGTATCTCTTTCTTAAGCTTGGAGGCTTGAGACAAGAATACTTTACCAAGATGATAGATGACCCCTTCATGGACGAAATAGCCTCCCCCTTGCTTCATGCCATCTAGTATCATCCCAGTGTGAAGATCTTTGGAGTACTCCACAAGGAGTTGAGATCTCCAATATGGATCCACACAACTCAACAATGACAGCGTTGCTGATACATATATGGTGGTGCTTGCCTTGTTGTTGATTGCTTCTTTGACATTACCCATGCCAAATTTGTTTATTGGGAGGCTGATCCTCCCCTTTCCTTCCTCCCATAGCATTGTGGATTTCTCTTTTGTTGCTCCAATCCTTGCTTGATCTATGTTTGGAGCAGCACTTTGTGAGGCTTCCCCCACATGATCAAAATCTAATGTCATTCCAAGTGGCTTGCCATGAGGTAGGAATTTTCCTTGCAACATCCTCATAACCATGAGAGAAGGAACTGTGAGATCCTTGCTTCCACTGCGCAAATCCATCGCTGTTGTTTGTGTGGAAACATTAGGTGCAAGATAATTGTGCATGCCTTGAATTATTTTTGGTTTCCCACTCTTCAAGTCCACCCACTCTATTTGCAAGGCTTTCCAATCAGTGGTAACCTTCCCCAAGGTAGTCAACCACTGGACACCCAAGATGATATTGATTTCTGGTATGTCAACTATAAAGAAGTGGTCCACCAAAGTGTAGGATCCCATAGTGACAGAAAGTGATGGAACATATCTCATGCATTGCATGGTTCTATCTCCTGGGACCAAAACAAAAAACCCATCAAAAGTGTCAGTGGGGATTCCTCTCCTCTGCACAAGGTGAGCATCGATAAAGTTGTGGGTGGCCCCACTGTCAATCAGAATAGACACTCTCTGGTTCATGACTGAGCCTTGTACTCTCAGGGTCAAGTACTTAGGCACTCCTCTCAAAGAGGCAAGAGCCCCACTTGTTGGAGCAAAGGCTCCCTCTTCACCTCTGGATGGTGATTGATCTTCCTCCTCATCATCACTAGCATTGTGACCCCTCCTAGGTCTATCATTCCCATCTTCCTCCTCAAAATATGAGAATACTTGTATATAGTTTACCCTTCCAGCATCACATCTTTGTCCCGGTACCCATGGCTCTTGACAAGTGAAACACAATATCTTTTTCCTCAACTCCCTATGGAGATCAATGTCAAGAGGTTTCTTCAGTGAGTTCTCCTTGGGTGGAGCAGCTTTCCCTTCTTTCCCCTTACAAGAGTGAGGGGCTTTGCTTTGGAAATTTTCCTTTGCTCTTGGCAAGGCAACTTGGAGATCTCTAAGTCTCTCAATGGCATCATGCAAAGTGATGGGCTTGGTAGACTTAACCAACCCATGCAAAGGTTCCTCCAGGCCATCAATGAACATGTAGACTCTCCCTGCTACAGATATATCAGGGACGATTACTGACAATCTCAGGAATTCAGAGATATAGGCCTCTGCATCTCATGTCTGCTTCAACTTTGCCAGGCTTATAAAAGGTGCCTTGGGATCCTTCTGATCAAATCTCTCCACCATTCTTTGAGTGAACTCAGCATAGGTAGACACATTGATGTGTCCCAATGTAGATATTCCATGGAACCACTAGTTGTGGGCTTCACGCTCAAAATGTAGCGCAGCAATCTTGATGGCTTCTTCTTCGGGGAATTTGTTCAACTTGAAATAGATGTCCAGCTTTTCCACCCATGCTTTGGCAGAACAAGAGGATTATCCATCAAACTTGGGAAAAAAGAACCTACCCATAGTGTGGTGTCTCCCATGAAAGAAACCACCATCTCTGTACTGCTGCCATGGTCTCCTCCGGTCCTTGAGATGGCAAAAGTCTTGGAAGCTTAAGTTATCCTTGAACCTCTGACTTTGTGAGTCATATTCTACAAAGTAACCTTCCAGGGAGGTTGGATCTTGCAATCCTTCATTCTCTATAGCCAAGAAGGTAGGCATAGTAGAGCATTGTGAGGCCTGTAGAGCTTGCGGCAGGCTCACAGGTTGAGCAGTCCCATAATGAGACATATCAAAACGTTCTCCTTGATGGAATCTCCCAAGGGACTCCCTCATTCTATCCACCCTCATCTCTTTTATCTCCTTGGAAAGATCTTGCATAGTCTCCAAGAGATTTTTTTCAAACTCCTCTGCTTCCTTATCCTTCTCATTCATAGATTCAGGGGCTTTCCCCTTGTCTTGACCCTTTTCAGGGTCATCAGTGGTGTAGTCATACTTTTTATGACTTGTATTTTGGTACCTCCTCTCCCTCTCAGTGAGAGGATCCTCTTCTTCAAAATTCAGCATGACTGGTTCTCCAAGGAAAGCACAGGCTATGCCAAGAGTGGAGCTTCGATACCACTGTAATGATCCTCTTTCAGGATTGTCAACAATGAGCTCAATAAAAACACTATATAAGTATAACTGTGCAAAAATAACATAGATTAGGACTTGGATCCTCTTATTTATGCTATATGTGACTTATATATGTAATTTCATCTAAAAAAAATCAGTTTAGATACATTAAATAGATCTCCCAAAAACTAGACTAGTTAAAAAGCACCCCAAGAGGAAGGCTGCAGCCAAATGCAAGCACTGCTTCAAGAATTGAACAGTTTTAGCAAATGTTCAGTGGAGATCAGCAAGAGGACTCATATTTCAGTAATACAGAAGCAGATCAACATTATGATGAAGCCCTTTCATTACAAAATATAATGTATGAGTCAATACAACAATAAATCTTCAGAAAAGAGAGCTAGAACACACATATATTTGCATAAATGGCTCAACAGCGTTATTTTTTAGGAGCTTCAGTAGCTGGAAGATAAAACTCAGATCTAGGATAGATTTGTGGACAAAAAATCAGATATATTTCAGATCTGGAAGCTATATTGTCTTCTCTTCAAGATCCACTTGGAATTTTGACAAAAGCATGCATAAATAAGAGTATATCTGAGAAACAAGTTGCAGATCTTGAAATTGCTGCAGTAAATTTATGAATATAACATTTCATTACAATGGATCAGATCTAAACAGAACATAGATCAGAAATCTAATCCATGGATCACCAAGTGGAAGGCAAAGCCCAGCACAAGAGATCTTTGATCTAAACTATGAGCAAGACACCATAAAAACACTCATACAAAAAAAATGCTGTCTACTCATGGGAATAGCATTGTAGCTCAATTGACACAGACAACTACTGTAAAATTATAGATCTGAAGTACCAGAAACAGAGACACTCTCTCAAGAGGTTAAATAACACACTCCATGAGAAGAGGCTCCCAAAAATACACTAGATCTCTGCAGATCTAGACTCCCACTTGTTGCAGCTCACAAGACAGCTCAACTCTCAACTTGAGTAGCGTTGTAGTGTAAGGTGGAGCTTGGCCTCAAGCCCGATAGTGGTTCAATTCAGCAAACTTTCCTCCAAGATTCCTTAAAGGAAGAGATGAAATCCCTACATAGGAATTCCAGATATAATTCTCCACTAAATAGCAGAGAATGGTATTAGTCTAAGAAGACAAATACTCAGAAATATGATCAATCAACCACCTTCTCTTGCTGCCCTCCTTTTCTTTTTATAAGATGAGAAAGCTTTTGCAAACCCTAAACCATCTTGATGAGTTAGCCCTTTTCACATGAGAGGCTTCCTTCTAGAGCTGTGTTGTCCCTTTTGGAGATGCAATGAACCTAGACAGCGCTGTTGATTTGGTCAAGGTTGACCCAGTCTTTAGCTCAAACCTCTTTCACACCTGCAAGTGATTATTTGCATGGCCCTGATTTGTCTTTGTTCACATGGGCATTGATTTATTCAGACTTTTTAGGAGTTTTATATGTCCTCCTTTATTCATTTATTCATGAAACAGAAATTAAAACAAAATTGAATGTTCCTTTTAGCTAAGGCTAAGTGGGAACATTACACATCTCTTCCATGGCTTTAATGAGCTTGTTGGATTCATCTGTTTGTTTCACTGCTGAAGGAGAGGATTCAATAGCAGAAGTAGTGGAAGAATTTATTGGCACAACTGTAGCCAATGGGAATTTTGGTGCCAACTCTTCTGCTAAAGTTGAAGGAACTACTATAGTTACCATGGGGATGACTATAGGAGGGACACTTTGAGTTTTAGCAGCTTCTTTCTCTTGGACAAGCTTGTCCATTTCTATCTCCATTTCCTTAATCTGTGCTGTCATTTGTAATATGAGATTCATCGTCTCATCTTTCTGTTTTTCCTCTTGTAGAATCTCTTTAGTCTTTGGATGTTCTATTGGAGGAAGATTCAATTGCTTTCTAACTGATGCTATGTCAACATTTTTCTTCCTTATAATTTCTTTTGTATCTTTTACATTATCAGGGTCATACCCTACTTCAATCACCAGTTATTCTAAAGACTTGATTCTAGTGTCTTTAGCATAGGAAGAGGCTTTTTCAGTCCTAATCTAATCTCTCAAATTTGTTATAGTGTTCTGAAGCTTCTAGGCACTCATTGCCTTTGTATTCATAGTAGAATAAATCATTTCAGAGCTTTGCTTATGAAACTCAATTTCATCTAAAGGATGAATGCTCTCTACTGGTACTTCAAAGTCAACTTTCCTATAATCTGCTATTTTTTTAGGTGTTTCGACTGTAGGTTGAAGTATTGACATTATTAATTTCTTATTTGTATATTCAAAAGCTGAGAGAAGCCTGTTTTGATTGCCTGGAGTTTGCTTCAAATACTGTGAAGAAATTTCATTCTTTATCTCTTCATTCTTGGCCTTGACCTGTTTGTACTTTTATTTGATATCAAGGTTTGCATCCTCTGCTTGATGTGATGAGGATTCCTCCATGATTTTTTTTTTTTCAATCACCTGAATGTTTGAATTGTCAAGTTCCTGTTCATTCTCAATAACTGTAGCAGCATCTGTGTTCTTCTCTAGGTTTTCTTCTTCTAAAATATCAATTGTTTCTTTTTCCTTTTCCACTGGATTGAGCTTAGGTTTCTTATTATATATGATCTTGAATTTTGTCTCTGTTTTTGTTTCAGCTATATATGTCCCTTCTTCTCTGATTCTTTTTGTAGTTATGTCCTCCTTATTTACAGTCCTCAAAGTGTGACTAGTATCACCCTATTTGACTATTCTCATCAAAGTATTGTCCAGCCATTCTGTTTGATCAGCAAACTGTTTAATCTCAAGCCTTTTATCGAATTTGAGGGGTTAATTTTCATTTTACCCTCATCTTACTTATTATTACATGAGGATCATAATTCCACAAGAAACTTTCTTCAAATTTATATTCCAGCAACTGTTTTGTTGCTTCTATACCTGCTTCCCTGTGATTTCATATGAAAGGTCCTACCTGGTTTTTTAACTTGAATTGAGACTTATTTTTGGCAGCCAAGAAGTTTATAGAGTCTGAGTTCAGGGTTTGTCTTATGTACTCTAAGGCAAACACTCTCATTGGCAAGTATTTTGGAAATTTATAGGGCAAGATTTTTGACCCATAGACTCTAATCTCTGTATGATTTTGGTAAAGGTACCAATCTCTAGTTCTGCTTTGTTACGACAGCTATAACATTTTCTTTATCTCAATACTTATCCTTGGTTGTATACTATTTGTCAGCATGTTTATCAATGGATGAACAAAACTATCTATGAAATCCACATAAGTGAATTCTATTGATTCTTTTCTAATTAGAGAAGTCCAGAAAATGACTGACAATGGATTACCTTCTACATCCAATTTCTGAAGATTTATGGGGAATTTATCTTCTTGGAAATAAAGGAACATATGAAACAATAAGGATGTATATCTGAAAACACCTTTAGTGGGAATTTTCACAAGCTGATCATGGATACTATCAGCTATGTACTCAGCATAGTTATAAATCATAGAAGGAGGTTGGCAAGGCACAAAAGTAGATAGAAAACCAAGAATAGACTCATCAGTGTGCTCATCAGTAAAATAACCAAGGATAAAGGATAACATAGAAACAACATGTCTTGATCCTTCAGGAAATTTGGAAGATGAATAGGGAGGGTTAATCTTTGGGATTTCAACATAAACAGGCATGAATGTTTGGAAGATCTAAAATCTCTTAGGAAATTCTAACTCGATATAAAGCTTTGTAAGAGCTTCTATGGATAATGGGACTTCATTGGGATCTGGTTTCAACTGAAGCATTAGGTTTATAGATTCTGTAGTAATAGTGAACAATATTTCTTTGTTAGCATCAACCATAGCTCTTTGGTCAGGAGAATAGTAGGTTTGACACAGCCTAATGACTTCTGGACGCTAGTGAGTATGTGGAACTACATATTTTGGTAAATTGGACTCCCAAATCTGAAATTCATCTCCCTGATCTAAGGATTTTTCTAGACTCCAACAGTGGAGATCTAGAAGATTGAATTCTATTACTAGATCAGTTATTTTGTAATCAATGCTAGCTAAGGGCATATGCTCAACATCTACAACAGGAGGTTATAGTGGATTTATAACAATGGTGCTTTTAGAAGCCATTTCTGGGTTTGTTTTTTGATAATTTTGACCTTCAGACCTTAATAACTCTGTTTTTTTTAGGCTTTTTGTACACTTCTGTAAGCTTAAATTGTTTACAGAAGGTATTTCTGGTATAACAGAGGCTTTTGAATAGTGATAGGTAAAATTAGGCTTTCTATGCTTCAAATTTTCAATTAAGTTCCACAATTAATCTTTAGATCTTCTTACAGACTTAGAAAGGTATAACAAGGGTTTTTAGCTCATTTCTTGGGTAAAATAAACCTAAAATAGATTAATTCATGTATAAAAGGATTCTAAGTATTTGCAAAGGGTTTTTGGATCAATTAGAAGTTCTTTAAGGTCTGCAAAAGGCTTAATTTCTTTAATTTTGTTTTAAAACAGGTTATAGTATCAAAAATGTGATTTTATCAGGTTTTCTACAGCAAATACATTCTTTGAAGGAAAATAAAGGTATTTATGTGGGTAAAAAGGCTTTAGAAGGCTCAAATTCACAGAAATTTTGTTTTTTTCAAATGACAGGAGGGTTACTTTCTTTGAAGAATACCCGTTTTTGCAGGTATTTGGTTTTGAAATAGGGTGTCTGAGTTGTCGGGAAGCTTTTGGAAGTTGTTGAAGTATTTTGGATGTAGATTGGAGTCTTTATGCGGTCACAGCAAAAACTTGGGATGATTTCTGGTATTTGAGCATGAAAACAGAGGTAATGGCATCTTTTCTTTAGTTGGAGATTGTTAAAACAAGCGGAGAATGTAGAAAAAGGTTTAAAATGCACGTATTTGCAATTTTATAGAACATAAGGGTTTAAACAGTGTTCTGCAGTTAATGTGGGTCAAATCAAAATGGAGGTGGTTTGGTGTCGGGAGGTTAAATACCATCAGTGGTTATCGCAACACTAGATATTGGTTTGCAGTATTTCATGATTAAGTGTGATCAAATCATTTTGCGCCGCATGGAGGAAAGAGAGGAAGACAAAACCACCCATTTCGCAAATTCAAAATGGATTATCGACGGCGCTTTTTAAAATGCGATATTGGATGTGGTTCATCAGAGCTGACTAAGGAGATGCGAACGGTGGAGATCTGGAAATGAAGTTGCTTGGCAGATGGGTTGTGGGGCCCGAAAGATTTATATGCGGCGGGGTTAAGTTATACGTTTAAACGTAGTTTTAAACGTAAAATTTAATGTATTAATATGATAGGCGGATAATATGGTTTTACACGGCAAATAAAGGATTTACATGTGTATTGCGACCATAGGGCAGGTTTAAATAAAATATATGTATTTTAACCTATGGGGAGCGGGATATGTCACGTGGGGTAATATATCCATAGGTTAATATTAATAAAATGGGTTTTTTGGATATTTAATAAATGAATCAATATAACTAGGGGGGGTATTTATAAGGATTTAATAAAATAAATTAAATGTTAATATGAAATGAAATGTGAGCAGAAATACATATAAACACTAAGTAAAGTGAGTTTTAAGGGTTTTTGTCATATTTTCATAATGGTGGACCCTTTTTACACTTAAAATTAGGATAAATAGCATTTTTGGGTTTTTTGAATTTTTTTGCATGAAATGAGATCAATTAAGGGGGTTTTTACTTTCCCTATGCAAAAAGATGTTTTAAATTAGGAAAAGGGTGATATGTTGAGGAAATGGGTTTTTATAAAGGGAACCCAATAGTTATTACCGATCATTCACTAAGCCTTGGGTCCGATCCCAACAAAATTCAGAGAAATGCTCTGAGCCTTTTTAACTGAAGGTTTTTAATACTAGAATATTTTGAGGGAGGGGAAATTAGTAATTTGCCAGATAATGTTTTATTACATGCCTTGTAAAACTAATTTGTACCTACCCATCATTTATTCTATCTTTTTTTCATTATTTGCATGGGTTCATTTTAGCTTGCAACCCTAAATCCATTTTTGTTTTAAAGCAGGAAACTATATAATTCTAACCTTATTTCATCTGAGGGCTCAAATTAAATTGTTGAGTTCCTTATTTATTCTCTAACTATCTACTGATTTGTCAAGTTTAAACTGTTTGACAGATATTTATTCTCTATCTATAAATAAAAAATTTTAAGCATGAAAAAGTTAAGATTAAACTATTTAACTCATCATGGATTATGGCATTTTGAACAAGCTGCACATAATCATTATTTTTGCAGTAAAAGTAAATAGTAGTGCCATTTTGACTTGCATCACTTTCATGTCTTATTCTTATCTCTTTTTTGTCTTTGGGGTCCATTTTTATTCTTTTTGATCTTTTCTTTTCAAGTCCTTTGTTCTCTCTTTTAGGACTTTCACCCTCTTTTCATTTTTTATTATTTTCAAATATGGGAAAACAACTTGCAGAAAGCAAGGTATGTACATATTTACAAGACTAATCATAGTCAATTCAAAAATTATGAACCCTATTATTATAGGACCATAACACCTCACACCAATCCCTGAAGCTCTACAGAACTTCTGAATGAAGCCTCCTCAAGAGAGTTGGTTTGTCATCCAACTCACACAAATCACCTGAGGGTTTCCGTCCTGGAGGTACAAATGAAGTAGAGAACCAAGTTCTACACAAGAAAATGATATGATCTAAAGATGTCCCTCAATGGCCTCCAGCCTTTCTTTTATAGATCTCTTAGATCCTTCTAGAGCCTTATTTTATTATTATTTTATTCATGGAGCACTTTGCCCTCTTATTAAAATATTCATTTTTAATGCAGAAAAGAGTAAATCAGCTACCATGTCTCCTCCAGTCACTGAAACTCATGTCCAACCATCCCATCATGTAGGTATCCTCATCCTGGTTGCAATGAGCCATTACACTAAGGTGTTCTATCATTTATTCCTCCTGGAATTCCACCTTGAGCATAATTGGCTGAGTTAAGCCCAAAAATAACTCAATTTTCTGAAAGTTGTCAGAATGCACGGGAACAAAAGGCAAGCTACTTGGATGATGGAATACATCAAGAGAATGCCACCAGACCTCATAGAAACTCCTCAAAACTCCTCCAAAAAGCCCCTGAGCCCGCTGATGACACCAACTTGTACATGTGACATGTTTGCTCCTAACTCTGGAATTCCAACCTAACCTTGTCATAGGTGACACCAAAAAAGGGAATATTACAGACCTTTCGCCCCAAGATTTCTTGCCCTCAAGCAATCCAAATATGTGGGCCACTCTATTGGCCTGCCACAACTGAGACCCAATGCCCGGATCCCATACAAACCTCTGGGTGTTTCTATGCACCTGTGTCAAACCACCCAAAATACACCCCTCAATGTCAAGATCCCAAAATGATCTATCACAAGACCTGTCATCAAACAAACCTCTCGGATCCCAAAGCCACCATGGAAAAAAATCACCCAAGTCTTGCGGATTGGACTGCACATTGCCTCTGGCTATAGCCGATACCCCATGAAGTGAAGTCCGCCAACAAACATCAATGCTCCCTGGCCCCTCTTGTGTTGTACCTCTAACTATATAAGCTACCCCACAAACTGCATACCAACTCATCACCTCTCTCCAATCTAAGTCCTGACTCAATCCAATGTTGGTCCTGCTCTCCTAAAAATAGGATGGCATGCTGAATAAATGACGATCTATGCCCCACTGCCTACTGGAATCTGTAGCATCTAATATGTCCAAGGGCCTCCCTACAAAGAAAATTGTACCATCAAGAGGGTACCAACTCATGATATCCTGCCAATCTATCTTGGAAGAAGAATCCAGTGTAGTGTCAACAATGTACGGAACATGTCTAAAGAGTTTTCAACAGCTCATAATCAACTTACGCTACTCTGTTCTGTCGGCTGATGAAATCTGCCTATAGAAGAAGGCCCCTCCCTCTATAATGGGAAAAAGTGGGCAAGATATGTTGCAAGCCCCATCGATGTACTCCTGGAGATTGCTACTCTCTAAAATTATTGTAGCTCTGTTGACCGCATGTGCATCTATATGTACCTCATCATTGTGTCGGCCCAAAGATGAACGCTCCACCATCTCCAACAGCTCATGCCTCTCCTCATCGAGAATGTAATGCTCCTACTGTCCACTAGCCCCCTGCAGAACTATCCCATCAACCTCCAACATCTCTAGAGGATATATATCTGCAACTTATGTCACTGTACTCAGTGTCTGTGCATCTGAATGATCCTCCTCAGTGGTTGACCCCAAGGTTAGCCACATATCCATCATAGACTCAATGTGAGCCTCCATCTGGCTCTCCCTCAAAGGACTATCATGCATGATTTGCATATTAGCCTCCTTTTCTAACTCAGTCTCCATCATATGTTGCTCTGTCTGAATCGTCACAAGTGACTCATCACCCAGAGTATCTCCCGTAGAGCCCCCTGACTACTCACCCTGCACACTAGAATGCAGCTCTAGCCTACTTCCATCAACTCCGCATGACTGCTCTTGATCCCCATAAGCATCATCAACTGATCTTGTGGACTCATCTAAATAATATTCCTCATCCTAGCATACAAAATGAATGCCCTTCTGTTCTGCCTCCATCACATCATCTGCATCACTCAAGCATGAGTGATCATGCCCCCAAGGTTATTTGCAGATGAAACAAAGTCCTTTCCTCCTCAGCTCATTTATGCTGCCAGATCCACCAAACTGAAGAAGCTCCTCCCTGGTCAACTGTCTCTTGAATAGCCCAATATTCTGATCAACCAACCCTTGGGCTAGCTCATAAGCAGCAGGTGAGACCAACTTCTCCCTCCTCCAAATTCTCAACAACCTAGTCTGCAACTCTCAGTGAATGGTCTCACAGTCTCTCATACACGACGAAAAAATGGTCTGCATGTGTGCTATGAAGGTGTCAGGATGATGTATCCTAATGCTGAAGAAGCAATGGAACATCTGCAAAATCAATTCATCACACTCAAGATCAAACATGATGACATACGTCTCAAATGTGGCCATACTCCCTAAAATCTCAAGCTTCATCCCAAAGGTAGAGCCCGCGTTATTGTCCAAATCCTGAAAATTTTCTACTATCAGTCTTAAAACTCTCTTCATAACATCATCATTGTAGGGAGGAAAGGGTATTGCTATCATTAAAATATCACTAAAACAAGAGGCAGCTATAAGCTTGACTCTCTCACTTGGATGTTCCAAGAATCTGCCTTGTACCAATGCAATCATAGATGGCTCCAAAGCCCAATTCAAACTCCGATCATATTACTCTATCTTTGAAAGACATGATTCTAGTATCTCCAACATGGGAAAGTCATTTTTTGATATTCCATACTTTAAGTCCATCCCAAGTGCATAAAGCCAATTTCCCACTTCTCTCTCCTTTGTAAATTCCTCGAGTGCCTTTGTTGGAGCAAATTATGTACCTCCTTGGAGAAGGGTTTGTTGTTTTGTTTCAAGGAACTAACTTCTGCATTGTTTAATATTTTTGGTCTTTGGTTTAGATCGCAACCCACTAAGGCACTAGTATGTTGATTTAGGGGTTGTTTTAAAAACTTCATTGTTTCAACGACATATATGGAAGTAATAGTGGTTTAGCTGGACTTGCACAAGGCAAGATACAAGCACCAGGTGATAAGTGCAAGAAAATCCAACCTCTCCAATAGTAATCTCCTCCATAAACTGCATTTTTTCTCCAAGACTACATTGTTTCCTGACTTTGGCCTCTGATTTACCCACTGAAATATGCTCAAAAAATTCAAGTAATTTGGGAAGATGATCCTTGCCCAAAACCCAAAAAGTGTTTCCTCCAATTCCAACCTTCAAAATATGACCCTTTGTAGTTTGGCCCTCTTCCAATTTCGTTTTCTAGCATTGCAGCTGCTACTTTCAATCAATGCTCTCCAAAATCCCAACCAACCTCCTCAAATGGCTCTCCTATCAATCTCCCAACACCCCAGCTCTAAAATCCCAACAATGAAGCTCCTACAAATGAGCCTCCTCTAATCACTGTGTAGGCCCTTCTAACCAAAATAGCTTAGATGAAAGTTAGCCTCCAACATAATCTGTTGCACAGCTATGTTTTCCCTCAACTCTAGAATTTTGGCCAAATTTGTCGTTTTTTGAAACCATCTACTGTTTTCATAATAAAATTTGTATAGAATGGACAACACAATTTTTTCTGGGAATAATACCAAACCATAATAGCTGCAACTGAAAATTGGAAACCAACAAGCCGGTCCAAGATTAAAGCTCTGATACCACTGTAATATCCCCAAATGGGATATTTGACTAATTCTGCGGAAATTTTATTAACCCAGCATTTTACCGCAGAACTATTGAATCAATTAATAGAAGATTCCCATGTCAAATAAAAACACATAAAAAACTGCAATCCATTAACACATATAACAGGAAGAATCCGAGCTTTTATACAAATAATAACGAGGGTTACATATATATCTGACCCAAAAAGAGCTAAGATGGAGAAATGTCCATCAATATAAATTGTTGCACTGCGCTTGCCTCCAAAACTGAACTGCTGCCTCTCCCTCCGGCAACCATTGTCACTGACCCACTGAAGATAATGAAGCACAAATTAAATATATGAATGATCCTCACATCAATCCCTTAAGCTCTACCTAACTTCTGAATGACGCCTCATCAAGAGAGTTGGGTTTTCATCCAACTCACACAAATCACCCGAGGGTTTCCGTCCTGGGGCTACCAATGAAGTAGAGAACCAAGTTCGCAAACCTCTCACACAAGAAAATGACCTCATCCAAAGATGTCCCTCAATGGCGTCCACCCTTTCTTGTATAGATCTCTTGGATCCTTCTAGAGCCTTATTTTATTATTATTTTATTCATGGAGCACTTTTCCCTCTTATTAAAATATTCCTTTTTAATGTAGAAAAGAGTAAATCAGCTACCATGTCTAATCCGGTCACTGAAGCTCATGTACAAACATCCCATCATGTAGGTATCCTCGTCTCAGTTCCAATGAGCTATTACACTAAGGTTTTCTATCATTTATTCCTCTCGGAATGCCACCTTGAGCATAATTAACAGAGTTAAGCCCAAAAATAACTCAATTTTCCAAAATTTGTCGGAATTCACTGGAACAAAAGGCAAACTACTCGGATGATGGAATACATCAAGCGAATGCCACCAAACCTCATAGAAACTCCTCAAAACTCCTCCAAAAATCCCCTGATCCCGCTAATGACACCAACCTACACATGTGACATGTTTACTCCTAACTCTGGAAGTCTAACCTAACCTTGTCGTAGGTGACACCAAAAAAGGGAATATTACAATTAGATGGATGCATTTGCTGGTGGTGAAAATTTTTCCCCTTGGAAAATGGTTACTGCAATCCAGTGTAACTGGTATATGTATGTTGCACCCCAGGGTAAAAACCTCCAGGGAGCAATGGACCCCCAAAAGTGGCATGACTGCTAATGTGGTTGTACCCAGGGTGAAAATAATGACCAAACTACACAGTAGGACTGACATAAGGGGAACGATACGGGTAAGCCACGTTTGGAAATGGGGTTACCCCAGGTAAACTAGCCCCTCCAATAAACATGCTAGTAGGTAGCATCCCTTCAAAGAGTGAACTATACCAAGCTTGTGTCATACTAGATGCTACATTTCTCTAGGATGACCATAGACAACTGATAATACACCCCACATATTCCCATAAGTAACCATGCCTAACTGAGGAACAAGAATAATTGGTTTGGAAAACGATGGTGTGTAAATTCCTAGACCTACTAGCTGACTAGGTTGGGATATCGTATCCGGCATAGAGGATTGTGTAGGCACAGACACATTTGGGAAACTAGTGGGAGCCATAGATGAGACTGGTGAAATTCCTCGGGAAGAAGTGAGTGGCATGGACGGTGGAGTAGGAATAGCCATGCTAAGAGGTGGTAGCACTATCATAGCAGCTGAGACTACTGATGTGGATGGTAATAAAGTCCCAGACTCCTCCATAAGGTAACGACACGTAAGTGTAGGCCAATGTAGAACTGTTAGGTTTTAACCATAGTAAGGTAGGCCCTAAAGGATCAGTCAAAGGCGGGTTGGTCTGAGCGTCAGAGTCAGCCGCCAAAGTCTCAATAGAAATCATATCAATATCAGTGGGGCCTGACAAAAATTCCAACACTATGTGATGGTCTAAGTCATGAGCGCCAACAAGCACTCTCCATGTAGGAGAAATAAGCCTACTTCATCCAGGAAGTAAACCTTAAAGACACAGTGAACATCGACGAACAAATTCATCAAGGATGATAATAAATAAAAAATAGTTAAATTAATAAAAACACGGTAAGGCAAAAACTACTGACTCGGACCAAATATCACGCTCTAGAAACATCCTAAAAGATAGCACATGCAAACATAATACAAAGAAGTTGGCGGTGGAATATTTATACTAGTGACCCACTTCCTAGCCCTTTTAGCTGGGAACTTAGCACAAGTGCCCCCACAAGCATGGAACACCCCCCAAGAGCACTGAGAAAGTATGACTAATATCTGCCCCATGTATAGAGAAGATGACCCCGACCCTGCACCTATGTATGGGCCCTAGAAATAAAGGCCACTATGGTCACACATAAAATAACACGAACTGAGGGGACAGTCGCAGAAAAAATCAATGAAAAAGGGAAGTAAACTTAACCCTAATAGGAGCCAAGGCCAAAACCCCCCTGAGAGTTACTTCCCAAGTGGTCCCCAAGTGATAAAACATCATTTGTATGCGTTCCAATTCTGCTATATCACACCACCTGAAACTAAGTGAATTGGGTCATGTCACCCCACTTAGCCCAAGAGTGACCTTTTCCTTAACCCTTTTGTGAGGAGGGCAACCCATACCTGAGTACTGCAAATGGATTTTCACTCCCTACCTCAAGTTGTTAAGTTTATTTTGTGGTCTTGGAGTTTTTAACTCACACTCCTACCTCCAAGACCCTAGCCTAAGATAATGTTGGTGTACTACCAATAAAAATAAAATATGAATCGAGTTGATTTTATTATCACTTTAATTGTAATAGTTGTTGTTAACACAAGCGGGAAGCAACGTGAAACTGAAATGGTGTGTAGAACTCTTCGTTATTCATCCTAATGCATCTATATGCACTTTTTCGTTTTCAATTTGATGAATACTAGCTATGAGAGGGAAAGATATTATCTAACACACCAATGCCTATCGAGATGAACTGTTCAATAAAACCTTTCTAAATGAAAATTATCCCAAGAATTTTGAATTAATGACCCAAAAAAAACATACCAAAAATGAAACCGAGAAAGAGATCAAAACAAGTCTCCCGAGAAAGAAAGAAAGCACTCCAAGATTGAAACAGCTAGGGAAACGAAGCCCAAACAAATACACACTCGAAGCAATCAAAAATGAAAGCCAAAGTGGAAACAAAATATGGCAATTTCAATCAAGCTAGGGTTGTAGCATAATGGCTCCACTAGGGCCAATGTTCTACAGAGGACTAAAATTAACCCTAGAGGCAAAAAGGCCTAAACAAGATCTAAAAGAAAGCAATATAATGTGACAAAACACTTTTAAAAGAACTTGATCAGAATGAAAGATGCACAACCAGTCACAACACCACCGTTTGTGACACTAACAACCAAAAATCAAACAGATCACTCAACGAAAAGGAATGTAAATGAGACACAATCTCAAAATATAAATGTGAATTGTATATCAAACCCAAAAAAATGTTGAATACGGCCAATAAAAATTGATAATGTAGTCAAGATATCAAACTCAAAAGTCAAGCCAAAGCCCTCAATCAAAAACTCAAAAGAAACTCAAGAAACAATAAACAAGGGAAGACCTTGAACAAGCAAACCGAGATAGATCAGATCAGGATCATAAGATAGTTGATCAGCTAAAGAAAATGATGGATCCAAGTATGTTCTCAACAGATCAGCGAGCAATCAACAAACTTAATGCCTAAAAAAAGAGATTAAGTGCTCTAAAGAGGAACTTAACCAACCCAATTAAAACTACTAAAAAGAACATATTTGGACCAGATCCAGCAAGTAAATAGTAAATCCAGAATACACAAACTCGGAAATAGCGACTTCAGACTAAAAATCCAGGGTTTCAAAAGGCTAAAAGCCTTAGTCACGAGCACAGAATGACCTGGGAGTGGTTGTTCACAGGCATAGGATTGTTAGCTAGTGGCTAAGGGGTCCTTGGCCACAGACAGAGCCTTACACGGCCGCAGCTAGGGTTCAAAAGAAAAAATTCCATATTTCCTTGCGCAATGACCAACGTAGAATCAAAGTAAAGAGGAAATGACCCTGAAAAATAGCCAAAAATAGTCACAAAAATTCAAGGAAGCTCAGTAGATCATAATCAAGAGGATCAGATCATGATCTAAGGAAAAGAGGACATAAAATCCAATGTGATCTCATTAAGAGCACTAGTTTTGTTGTGTTCAAATCTACAAGGAGATGTTGCTCTGTGATCTAGTGTCTGATATATCACTAGATAGACACAAGCACAATCAAGAAGATATTCAAGATTCCCAATCCCTCATGATTCACAATCAACATGCAATTGGATCTATATTATGGGGAAGATAAGAGTACCTTTCCTCCACATAGATTGGGGACGGATCTTGAGTTTGAAGCAGAATTACTGTGCTCCACATGAGAAATCTACTCAATCCACTTATGATCTCAATCCTTGCACACAATCACAAACATACAAGGACAACAAGTGATCTTCCTCAGAATATCGTTAGATAAACACCGATACAATGATAAACCAATCACATAAACTGAAACATGATCATGTGGGGGAGAGAACATAGATCTTCATCAATATCAAAAACATAATACAACGCTTCTATACCATAGTTTCAGAGTCTCCTCTCCATGGTCCGACAGATTTTCTGATCCAGGTGGATATCGGTGGCCTCCCACCTATTCCATTTGGACCAGCAACGTCAATTCTTTCAATTTTTCAACTTCAGCACAACTTACTATGTTTAGTAGGTTTTCGGGTCCTACACACTTAGAACCGTTTTGGGGACTTAATGATCCAGGTGGATATTGATTGCCACCTACTGAGTCCATTTGAACCCCCACCATCAGTTCTTTCAATTTGTAAGTTTCAACACAGCTTACTATTTTTAGCAGTTTTTCGGGTCTTGAACTTCTGGAGTCGTTTTGAGGCCCTAAACGATGCTTTTTTGGGAAACCAGGAGCAACATGGGTCCATGGACAAATATTTCTAACGAGATATCAAGTGTGTCAAACAGAGATCGGATGCTAAAGTTACGTCCCCGTGAAGTTGAAACACCAATTCACCCAAACGGGGCCCACAGTTTTGGCGCTTCATCTCCTAGGGTTAGGTTTTGGGATTTTTTGGATTTTCCATTGTTTCTCAACAATAAATAGGCCTTCGAGCCTCATTGTAACACAGTTCAGGGGCTAGTAGCAGACGCATCTCTTCTTAGAGATAAGCGCTGCCAATACCCTAGCTCATATATTTCCATTATGTCTGTAATAGGCCTTTGAGCCTCAATGTAACACAATTCAGAGGCATGCGCCTGCTACATCTCTTCTCAGAGATACGCTACCAGCACCCTAGCTTGTTCCCATTCTATTTGTAAGCCTATTTCAGTCATTATTTTATTAATAAAATGAAGCATTATTTCCGCTACATCTCTGTGTTTATGGTTATATCTGTATTATGTTTCGTTCCTGCATAAAATTCGGATCAGTGGTTTCAGAGCGGGTTTTCTCTTTCTCTGTTTTTCTTTGCAGGTCCCCAACACGGTCAGGGTATAAGGAGTTCGAGCTTGATATGGTTGCACCCTTCCAAGATCAACCTTGCATTGCGACGACCCCCCATGGCGGAAGGAAAGAAATACGAGGGAGCAGGAGATCCTATCAAAATATTTTTTGAGGAGGCCCTCGAGAAACAGAGGAACGTGATGATGGATAAATTTTCCCAAATCCTTCAACGGATACCCACCGATGGCACATCTACATCCAGCACATCCGCCAATAGGTCTGCAACATCCTGGACAAATCCAATACCAAGTTCAGTAGAATTTTCCTCCCCATGGAGGAACTTAACGCAATGGAGAACATTGTTTCCTAAGGAGGGAGGAATGATCCAGGTGGATATGGGTGGTCTCTCACCTATTCCATTTGGACCGGCAGTGGCAATTCTTTCATTTTTTCAGCTTCCGCATAGCTTACTATTTTTAGCAGGTTTTTGGGTCCTACACACACGGAACCTTTTTTGGGACTTAATGATCCAGGTGGATATTGGTGGCCACCCACCAAGTCCATTTAAACCCCCACCATCAGTTCTTTCAATTTGTAAGTTTTAACACAACTTACTATTTTTAGCAATTTTTCGGGTCCTTAACTTCTAGAGCCATTTTGAGGCCTTAAACGACGCTTTTTGGGGAAACCGAGAGCACACCAAAAGTTGTATTCCTCGGACAGATCTTTCTAACGAGCTATCGAGCGCATCAAACGGAGATCAGATGCCAAATTTACGTCCCCGGGAAATTGAAACACCAATTTACCCAAACGGGGCCCACAGTTTTGGTGCTTCATCTCCTAGGGTTAGGTTTTGGGACGTTTCAGATTTTACATTCCAATTTCAATTTCAATATGCACACAAAAACCTAAATTCCAATGAAAATATTTTCCATTTCAAGTCTCTTAATTTTCGAAAATGAAGAAAAGTAAGATGCAAAGTTTAATCACTGATTGAAATAAAATTTTTAGAATGGGAACTAAGACAAAAATTCATCCAAGCAACAAATGATCAAACAAAATCACCTTGCAAGTGACCTAATGATAAGAACAAAGGAAAATATTAAGAAATTCTTATCAAAGGAAATCAAACACAAATGAAAACCAGACGGAGACTTCAAAGAGAACAAAAGACACTCAAAACTTAAGGAAGAGCATATGGAAGCAAGCCGATCAAAGAGAAAATCAAAACAAATGGAAATTCATGCATGCACAGGGACCATCATAGGTGCAGAAGAGGGACTATTTCCATGAAACGAAGGCACATAAAGGACTCTGCAAAGGTGCAGCACTCTATCCGAGCATTGATCAAGAATAAGAGACTTTTGACACAAATTTCACAATTGAGACTCAATGAAAGGTCTTCCTAGGTATTATCTTGACTGAAGAAACCAGTAAAGGTCTGAAGAAGAGGTGAAACAAACACTGAGGAAAAATAAACCACCAAAGGAATACATCTCTCCCTAGTGGATTCACCAATTTGTTATGCGGAATCTAGTGACTGCGGACAGAAGTATCTTCCCTAGGTTGGGTAGCTTAGCCTAGAAAAACAGAAAGACAAAGAAGTTATTGTTTCCCTTAAATTAAATGGGTGATGGGACGAAGCCTACCTGTAATTTTTCGTATGCTTTTCTCTCTTGTTGGATCGAATGCTCCAATCCTAGCTTCGATCATTATAATTAGAACCTTCCAACAATCTACGACATCTATGTAGCACCATATAAATAATTTATTCAATGGATAAACATGGCATCAAAATACATGAAATCATATCATCATATATAAGAAACCAAATAACTCATTGCATTAATGTAAATGAAGTAAGTTATAACCATAAATAGGTGTTGATCTTGAAGAACATCTCCTCCAAGTTGACTTGTCCTTCTCCGTCACAAAGTGCACCTTTAATTACCCTAATGCATGGAATAATAACACTTCACAGTAGCAATATTAGGGTAGAATATATCTCCAAAATCCAAACCCTAGCTTATGGATGGTCACAAATATATAGTAGAGGGAAGTAAGTTGGTAATTATAACCCATTTACAAATCTAGGGCTTGAAATCCACTCTTGATGGGAGGATGGGATCAAAGGATAAGGGATATGAAATCTAAGGTAGGATAGGATAAGATCCAAATGTTTTATCTGAGGTAAATGGTTATAACAAATTTTGGAATCTTATGGAAGAAAAGGATTCCAGAATATCTCTCTTTTTCTTGAAGTTCTAGAACCAACATAGGTGAAAATGGGACCAACCTGTAGGTGATCAATGCAAGCCAAAATGGAGCAACCTGTAGGTGAAAGATGTCCATTAGGATTGCAGGGAGTGTTGGTCCTTAAAATGACTGAAATAAGGTGTTTTCAGGCATAAAATTTTGGATATGAGAGTGTCATGCACACAGATTTTTGCCATGATGATGTCAAGGGGTAAGGATATTGATTGATCCAATTTGTAAGTCGGGTGAATAGATGTGACAAAATGGCCTATAACACTCTCATAAAAAAAATATTACCTATAAGAATCTCAAAAAAAGAGGAGTCTATGGCCCATTGTGTTGCCCCTTATGCAACCTAGAAGAAGGAACTTCCCCTCATCTCTTACTTTGGTGCCCTCATGCCTCCAAGGTTTGGTCCATTGCTCTAGGCCCTTTGTTCCCTCACCTCCAATTACCTTCGTAAATCAATGTTTTTTTCTCTATATTCCAGAAACAATATGAGGGATCCTTCATATAGAATCCCTCTTTCAAATGGATCTTGACCTCTTCACCTAAGAACATTTGCTGGAAAATTTGGCTCTCTCTTAACATCGTTATTTTTAAGAATACGATCATTCCTCCATGTGCCTTTTCCCTCAAATCTATTTCCCTTTGTGTTGAGCATAAAAACTCTGTGTCTCAAGAGTGTGACTCTCTCTTTGACTATCAAGATAAAATTTGGATAGACTCCTAGTTTGACCCTCTGAGTTTCCTTTCGCTTCCAAACCCTCCTCCTCATCCCCTAAGCCCAAGTTGGAAGTTTCTCCTTTTATATGTTGACTTCGAACAATGGAAGTAATCCAAAATATTAGATTTACTAGCATCATCCAAGATATTTTCTTGTTGATGTTAGAATAATTTCATGAAATAGCATGTAAAACCATGTATGAAAACACTTAAAGAAGAATCAACATAAAGGAAACCATAAGAAAATTCATACCAAATTTTGATAATGGATTTCGTTCAGTGTGGACTACGTCTATGACCCTTAATTCAATAGTGGGGAGGTTGCTTCATTCATATCATGAAAATATAGGCAAGTACATGGAAAAATACATCATTATACCTCCATTCCTGGGAGTGAATTTAAATTTGACTACTTAAATCGCAACAATCATGGCACCAATGAATTTGTCTTGTCCTCCTGAGACTTTTGACTGTAAACATGACCCACATCTGATAGGTGCATTATTGTCTCTAATTTAGTTCCCGACAATTAATGATGAATGTGGGTTTCTGCCATGACCCTTGAACTCAGATGCCCATATGAAAAAATAAACTACACCATTGTCATCCTTGCGAAATTCTAGTTAAAATGAGTATAAACTTGGCCTCATTCTGATACCAACAAATTTGGCCCCACAAGGTATCTTTTAGATTCCTCAAAGCTTTTGAATAGAAATATTCTCTGGAATATTCTCTCATAATATTCCCTCCCTATTCCACTAGACATAACTTTTCCTTGTCATTGTTCCATTCGGCCTCCTACATGGTTCCAACCTTCATTTGTTGTTCTACCCATCGCGGTTCCTTCTGTGGCCCTCACACCCCTGTTGAATGCCAAAAGACAAGGGTTTTAAATAAAATTTCAATGAGCATCATTTACAAAGCCACACCCATGGCATGTTGGTAACTGTTTTCCATTTGGTTGGTAGAGGCTTGGGGTCAAACCCCGACCTCGACCCATTTTACATTACAACACAATATTTTTTTTTAACAATTTTTTAATTGTTGGTGTGTTTTGGTGGGCTCATCGTTCGATGGGGGGTTGTCGGTTGGCAGGCTATATAGTAGGAACGAGTTCAACTCCCGCCAACCATGGTTTTGCATATGGTTGATTGGTTGGTTCCAATAAACATGGGCACCTACCAACAAAATCATCGTTCAACACCAACCCTCGATTAATAAGCTTTTAAATTGGTTTTAAAATAATCGTTGGCCCGAACATTCCATCGATTTAACACGATTCGTCGATTGTTGG
This sequence comes from Pinus albicaulis, assembly GCA_034641835.2. Lineage (NCBI taxonomy): Eukaryota > Viridiplantae > Streptophyta > Pinopsida > Pinales > Pinaceae > Pinus > Pinus albicaulis. Next base: position 1,468,187,045 of record CM076570.1, read on the forward strand.
TTGAAGTGAGTTGGTGGTACCACCAACTGTATGCTTCCACTGTCGCAAAATATACCACTCGTTATAACCATGGTTGGAAATGGTGACTGAAACCATCGACTATGTTTGGAGTGAATAACATGTGGTTTCAAATAAACCGTGCGATAATATTTGATTGTCGATAATTTTAGCCAATTGTTAATGGCCATTGGCTTTTGAACTATATATTATAACCATTTTTTAATTGATAAGAGTTGGTCGTTTTGAAATTTGAAATAAGAAACAATGAAATTGGCATCCAAAAAGGACAAAAATTTGACCAAATAATTGGTGTGGGATTCCAGTCACACATGAGTGAGGAATTCATTTACACACTAGCGCTAAATGTGGGCATCTAATTTATTTATCCCTTAAATAAATTGTAAATTAAATTGTAATTCCATCTCTTATCAACTTGTATCAGTTAACTAAGTTAGAAAGACTAATTTAGCTCAAGAAATTCAATTTGAGGGTCAAAGGTGAGGCATGTAGAGTAATTCTATTATTTTGAGGTTCTAGTTGTAGTTAATGCATGTAATATCCCAAAATGGGAATCACACAGCGAGCCTACTGAAATAACGCACTCCTGAGAATTCAGTGCACTGAAATGAGTTTGCAGCTCCTGGATCCCTTAGATCATTTCATCTAAGATCTAAATCCAAAAGGAGAGCAAAAACCAATCAAACTAGGTGGGTTAAACAGATCTCCCACAACCTAGTCTAGCTGAAAAACACCCAAACAGAGGGGTTGCAGATATATGCAAAGGACTGATTTAGAAATAACACAGTTTATCAATTTATAATCATGTGACCAAAATGGAGGTCCATCCTTTAGCTATACAAAAGAAAAATAGATCTACAATGCAGCTTATACACTGTATAACAGAAATAGGAAGAAGATACAAGACAAAAGCCTCAAAATGAGCTGCTACAACAACATGAAATGTCAGAATAATCTTAACAGCGTTATTTTCATTGTTGAAGCATGTAGTAGGTTACAACTCAGATCTAGAGCAGTTCTGTATACAAGATAAGCTCCTCTATACACTCCCCTTGGGGATCTCAGCAAAACATGAACAACAATAAGTAGATCTAAGATCTAAGTCACAGATCTGTAGATTTATTCAGAAAATTATGAATCATGACATATGTAGTAGATCAGATCTGAACTAACATGGATTGGTTGGCCAATCCACGGATCACTACAGTGAAAGGAAGAATCCAATCACTAGAAATCTCTCCTCTAAAATGATGCCAAGTCTCCCCGCAACTCTGCTCTTGCAAATAACGCAGTCATGGAAGAGGGATTGTGTTGTAGGCTCTGAGAATGCTTTGGACTACTTCCAATGCATGGGTCTGAAGCTCAAAGGGTCTAGAACTGACTTATCAAAGGGATAGATGACTTTCCCAGTGAAAAGGACTGCTAGAACTGCATAGATCTGAAAATATCTATTCTCCACTTGCTGCAGCTCACATGGACAACCCAATCCTAAACAAGACTGTGATGTAGATGCAAGATGTGGCTCGGCCAAATGCCAGATAGTGGACTAGACAAACAAGGGTCCTCCAAGAGATGCTCAACGAAGGAGGTGGGATTCCTAAATAGGAAAACCCAATGAGGAATGTCTCAACAGACAATACCTTCAGAAAATAATATCATCAACAACCCTTTTCCTGTTGTCCTCCTCCTTCTTTTATAAGATGAAAGCATTGTCAAACCCTAAACCACCTCAATGAGTTAGCTCCTTTCACATGTGGAGCCTCCAGCTAAAACTGCATTGTGTATCCATGAGGTTCATTGCACCTAGACTGCACTGTTGATTTGGTCAAGGTTGACCCAGTCTCATGATTCAAACCCATTCACACCTACAAGAGTTTACTTACATGGCCCAGATATGTCTCTATTTACATAGGTATTGATTTATTCATTTCTTCAGGAGTTTTACATGTCCTCCTTTATTCATTTATTCATGAAGCAGAAAATAGACCAAAAATGAAAATTCCTCTTAGCTGAAGCTAAGTAGGAATATTACAGTCATCCCCTCCAAAATTTTTCTTGTCCTCAAGCAACTGATAGGGTGAGTGCTGCAAAACTTCTCCTCCTTTGGTGACATCATCAAGGATCAAGCTCTCATCATCAGCTAGATGCTCACCAATCCAACCCTCCATGAATTTTTCCTCCAAAGTCAATATGAGATGTGAAAAACCCATCAAGGAATCATAAGAAACAAACATGGCTGAACCAATACTCTCTCTAAAACATGTATCATAAGGTACATAGAGAGTCTCCATCCCATGAGGTACACATATAGTCCCCATCCTCCCTCTATACATCCCCATAAATAGTACAATTACATCATCAATGTATGGAAATAAAAGTACATATAAACAAACAGAAATTGGAGCATGATGAGGTGGGTCATAATCCCACATATGGTGCCAGCGCAAGGCATCTCCTGCCTACATCATATCAAGGTTTGGTAAGTGGTTTCCCCACCACTTACTTGCTGCACAAATCATCTCACTATGGCTGAAGATGTGAGATATGTTTGGTGCCTTTGGGAAGCACCCATCATGAAAATTAATCTCCCTTTGCACATCAAGGGAGTGGCCATATTCAGAATTTTTTGTGGCCCAATAATTGCCATGAGATTTACAAAACATATTACTCCTCCTTGGAGTCATTGCCTGCAATAACATGGTGTAAGAATGCATGAAATCAGAATATAAAACACATGCACTAAGAGCATGTTGTTAGTATGAATCTTTTTTCAAAAAAGACCACTTTAGCTACGCATAAAAAATAGCCCTAACATCAATTATGGCTGCCAATATCTTCAAATCTACAGTTAGTTGATCCAAACAAAGCTGCACAAATCTAGATCTATGCATAAAAAGACATTAAGCAGTGAAAATAAGGTTTTGCTCCATGCATCCAATAGACAAGACAAGAACGATATTTTTGAAAGAATTTTTTATATTAAGGGCACCTGAGAGGAAAACAAGAAAGGTGTTTCCAATTTTCCTCAATGGGATGGGTTCTTGAAAGTCCTCAGTGCTTCAGATCTAGCATTTCTCTCTCTTGTTGGAGTAGAAAACCCAAACAAACATAGAACTCAAAGGGAGCTCACAAAATGAAATAATGGAAAATTTGACAATGATAATGGCTCAAAGTCATACCAAGAGCATAGATCCAGAGTGATCTAATAGGCAACAAAATGTGACCAATGAATGGGAAAACCCTTCTATTTATAACAAAATATTAGGGTAGTCTAGGATTTGGTGCATGAATAAAATATTATTAACCAAATTCTAGAACCACCTTTTAGGAATATTTTATTATATTTGTTGGAGGGAAAAGGTATTTAACTTGGGCCAAATCCCTTTATAAATAAATAAATTATTTATTTATTATTTTAAGGAAGTGGTTGAATGGTAATTAAATAAATAATGGTTTATTTAATTATTTATAAATGATTTAGTCATATTTAACAAGGAATATTATTTAAATAAGATTTAAAAAATTATTCCTAGAAAATAATAAGATAAATAAGGATTTATCTAATTAATTTCCTTGTTTTGGGTTAAATATAACCAGGAATAATAATTAAATTATTGTTTAATTAATTATTCCATGAGGAAAATCAAACAAATATAGATTTGTTTAATATTTCCTTTTGGGGTTTTTTGTTTAGACCATAAACAACCTAATAAATGTGTTTTATTAAGTTATTTTACATAGTGAAAGCAATTTTACTTAGGGTAAAATTGGTCTTACATGGTGTACATGGGTCCATCTAATGATAATAGGTTAGATGACCAAAAAATAGTGTAACACATGCTCTTCACCAACAATCCTCCTCCTATCAATGGAGTGGTGCATAGATCTACTCTCTCCTTCAAGGGAAGGAAGAGAGGGTTGATTTGACTCTTCCTTAGAGTCATGTTGCTACTCCAACTCCACAAGGTCCATGCATCTCTGACAATGCTGATATAACTCTCTTTCAAAGCCCTCCCAATAATAGCTCCTCAAGATTAGATTGTTGAGCTTCATGGAATAAGTGTGGCTGAAATTGAACTCTTCATAAGCCCTTTGTAGTAACTTCTCCTTGAGCTTGGAAGCTCTAGATAAGAAGATCCTACCATGATTATAGATGACTCCATCCAGGATTGAATAATTCCCTTCATGTAACCAGTCATCAAGAATCATGCAAGTATGAAGATCCTTGGAATATTCCACTAGCAGTTGGGATTTCCAATAGGGATCTAATGTGCCCAAAAATGACAGTGCTAATAGTGTGTCATATGAATTATTTGTCAGGTTGTTTTTCTCCTCCTTGACATTTCCCATGCGTAAGGTACAAGGTGGAAGGTTTCCAGTCCTTCCTTGCTACTCTCCTTGCTCATACACATGCTCAAAAGAAGATGGAAGCTCTTGGAAGTTATTCTCCCATGGAAGGATGTCCTCTATCCAAGACTTCTTTGTTTTTGCTAAAGCATGCATGTGAGACCACCATCTCTCCTCATGTATGGAAGACTGTCTTTCAAGCAAGCTTGTCTTCTGATTCATGTCTTGCCTCCCATGCTTCATGATAGTGTCATTCTTTCTCCTTGCAGCATATCTTCTCAACGCAATTTGAGAGGTGAGAATAGATAATGATGTCAAAGGAAAACTGATTTCCCTCTCTTTGTACCTTCCCCATACTCTCAGCGATGTAGCATGGTCATCTAGTGCTCCCTTCTCCCTTGGATCTATGAAAGGAGCATCAATGTATGAAACATATTTCATCAAATCTGAATCAGGTGGTCCCCCAAATGGCATACCACAAGATAATGATGTCTCATCGCTCATTCCCATGTGAAAAACATATGGGAACATATCATGATTGCTTCCACTATGCAAATACATCTTTGATTGCTCTGCAGAAGTACCATGAAACTTGGAGACCCCTCTTAATGGTGTAAGAGTGCCTCTGGTTGGAGCCCTTGCCCCATATTCTGATAGTGGATCAACTGTGTGACCCCTCCTCTGTTCTGTCTCATTATATTTTAGCAAAGACACATGTTGCTCATGTCCTCCATATGGAAGAATCTTTGGAATTCCTTGCAAAGATGCAAGAATCCCTCTAATGGAAGCCATTGCTTCATCTCCATCTCCAAATGAAAATAGATCTCCTCCTACTGTCACAGTGCTCGAGGGCCTTCTTTGCTCTTCTTCTCCCTCCTCAATAGTGTTTAGGACTGGAGTTGGCTCCATGGAATCTTCCAACTTATGTAGAAAGGCAGATCTCTTGGGCTTGATTGGCTCTTCCCAAGAAGTCTCTGAATGTTTCTCATCGAATCTCTTCACTAGTTTCCTAATGAATTTTGCATAAGAAGAAATATTTATCCCCTTTAAGGAAGAGGATTCAAACAGCCACCAAGCATAAGCTTTCCCTTGAAGATGTAGCACTGATACTCTCAAGGCTTATTCTTCTGTCACTTGATGCAACTGCAAGTATGTGTCAAGATTTTTTACCCAAGACTTGGCTGAGTCTTTAGGTGATCCATCAAATGTAGGTAGAGAGAATGTACCCAAAGTGTGCCGAAGGTACCCTCTTCTTTGGTTGTGGGTGTTGGATATTGCTTCTTTGAGTTGACAGAACTCTGGGAAACTAAGATTCTCTTTGAACCTCTCTGATTGAGATTCATATTCTTGGAGATAATCACCAAGATATTCCTCCTTCGGTGTTCCTCCTCTTCATCCTTCCTTTGACAAGAAAGTATGCATGCTACAACATTGTGGGACAGGTTGTGTGGCTGAATGCTCACACACATCGCATGAAGTAGTGGGGATTCCTTCATGTGCAAAACCTTTCAAAATATATGCTTGTCTTTCACTCCTCACTCCCCTGATTTCATTCTTCAGCTCATGCATAGTTTGGAACAGAGTTTTAGAAAACTCTTTCCCAAGCAATCTTCCCGATGAAGGGTTTGGACCCTCTACTTCTGTGTCTTCAGTGTAACCACATTTCTTCATCAGTATTTTCCCCCCATGGAAATACATATTGGATCTTAAAAATCAAAGCACATGTTGTGCCAAGAAATTTTCTCTGATACCACTGTAATATCCCAAAATGGGAATCACATAGCAAGCCTGTTGAAATAATGCACTCCTGAGAATTAAGTGCACTGAAATGAGTTTGCAGCTCCTGGATCCCTTATATCAGCTCATCTAAGATCTAAATCCAAAAGGAGAGCAAAAACCAATCAAACTAGGTGGGTTAAACAGATCTCCCACAACCTAGTCTAGCTGAAAAACACCCAAAGAGAGGGGTTGCAGCTATATGTAAAGGATTGCTTCAGAAATAACGCAATTTATCAATTTATAAGCATGTGACCAACATGGAGGTCCATCTTTCAGCTATACAATAGAAAAATATATCTAAAATGCAGCTTATATAGTGTATAACAGAAATAGGAAGAAGATACAAGACAAAAGCCTCAAAATTAGCTGCTACAACAACATGAAATGGCAGAATAAGCTTGAAAATGTTATTTTCATTGTTGAAGCATGTATTAGGTTACAACTCAGATCTAAAGAATATTTGTACACAAAATGATATATCTATTTCAGATCTATATACAAGATAAGCTCCTTTATACACTCCCCTTGGGGATCTCAGCAAAACATGAACAACAGTGAGTATAACTAAGATCTAAGTCACAGATCTACAGAATTATTCATAAAATTCTGAATCATGACATATGTATCAGATCAGATCTGAACTAACATGGATTGGTTGGCCAATCCACGGATCACCACAGTGAACGGAAGAATCCAATCACTAGAGATCTCTCCTCTAAAATGATGCCAAGTCTCCTTGCAACTCTGCTCTTGCAAATAATGCAGTCATGGAAGAGGGACTGCATTGTAGGATCTGAGAATGCTTTGGCCTACTGCCAATGTGTGGATCTGAAGCTCAAAGGGTCTAGAACTGACTTATCAAAGGGATAGATGACTTTCCTAGTGAAAAGGACTGCTAGAATTGCATAGATCTGAAAAAATATATTCTCCACTTGCTGCAACTCACATGGACAACCCAATCCTAAACAAGACTGCGATGTAGATGCAAGATGTGGCTTGGCCAAATGCCAAATAGTGGACTAGACAAACAAGGCTCCTCCAAGAGCTGCTCAACGAAGGAGGTGGGATTCCTAAACAGGAAAACCCAATGAGGAATGTCTCAACAGAAAATACCTTCAGAAAATAATATCATCAACAACCCTTTTCCTGTTTTCCTCCTCCTTCTTTTATAAGATGAAAGCCTTGTCAAACCCTAAACCACCTCAATGAGTTAGCTCCTTTCACATGTGGAGCCTCCATATAAAACTGTGTTGTGTATCCATGAGGTTCATTGCACCTAGACTGTGCTGTTGATTTGGTCAAGGTTAACCCAGTCTCATGATTCAAACCCATTCACACCTGCAAAATTTTATTTACATGGCCCAGATATGTCTCTATTTACATAGGCATTGATTTATTCATTGTTTCGGGAGTTTTACATGTCCTCCTTTATTTATTTATTCATGAGATAGAAAATAAAACAAAAATTCAAATTCCTCATAGTTGAAGCTAAGTAGGAATATTACAATGCATTAGTTTAGTGCATGTGTAATCAATTAACTCAAATTAATTGAGTTAAAATCAGTTTAATTAGTTCTAACTGGGTGATGATCTAGTGAGAGGTCTAGTGAATTAAATTAGATTTAATTCACAAGTAGTGACCTATCAGATAATTGATTATTCAATATTAATAGTTGCATGCATGTAAATTTGAATGACGACCTAGTTGAGACAGAGGTTAAAGGGAAGTAAAATATCAGTTTTATTATTAGTGAATTGCACCGGTGCAATTATAAAGTCACAGGAAGGCTCATGATGGACTGCGCAGTCAAGGAAGGTTGATTATCCTATTTAATAGGGATTAATTTCCTAGGTATTTTGTCAGCAAGGTTGGGCTAAGAAGGGGTTGAGAATTGGCTAAGTGTTGGTCAATTTTGCCTAAGAATTGCTAGTCACTTTTGAGCAGGATCAGGGTGAGATGATAAGTAGAGTGTAGGATTTTCTCATTGTGAGAAAGCATTGTATTGTTTCAATATTTTTTGACTATGTACAATATATGATAGAGGGGTTTTGAGCAGGTGTGTTCCCCAAGAAAATCTTTTGTTGTGTGATTTATAATTTCCTTTCTCTTACTTGTATGTGATTAAGCAATCGTGATTTATATTCTGAAAATATAGTAGAAGGATTCAGTATATTTCTTTAGTACATTGCATAATCGGATTGAATCCATTAGTATAGAGTGTTTATATAATTTCTACATGGTGTCAGAGCGAAAATTCTACATGGTATCAGAGTGAAATTTTTGCATGGTATCAAAGCACCAGGAATCGCAATAGAATGAAGAAATTCATTTTTTCTTGAATAGGTTCAAATTTGCAGATTTATTCTTCAGGATCGAGTAGCAGATCAAGATGTATTTCAATGGATTGAGACTCGAATATGCACTCAAACGAAATTTGAATTATATTGAATGGAAGTACAAGATGGAGGCAGTGTTGGAGGACATTGGGTTGAAGGAATTCATAGATATTGATATTCCCAAGCCCACAACAACAAATTCCCAACTTATTGATGCATGCTAGAAGAAGGTAGTAAAGGTGAGAAGGGTATTGTTAGAGGGAGCTCGAGATCATATTGTCTCAAGTCTCCATGGGAAGGTGACTCCATATGCTATGTGGAAGGCCTTAACAGATCTGTTTTAGAACAACAACGACCAAAGGAAGTTGGCGCTGAAGGAAAAACTCATAAAGATCAAGAAGGAGGAGGGCAAGATGGTACCAACATACTTGGTGAAGTTCACTCAATGTTGAGATGAGATTGTAAGTGTTGGTGTGACCGTAGCCGATGATGACTTGGTAAACCTAGCACTTCTAGGCCTTCCTAAGAGCTGGCATAGTTACCATGACTCTATGAATGGGAGGGTGAAGTTACCAGACTGGGAGTGTTTGTGGTCCGACTTGGTAATAAAAGAGATAAGGCAAAGCACCAGAGACAGGACCTCCAGCACCAACAAAGAAGAAGATTTTGTATTGTTCAGAAAAGGAAAGAAGGCCAAGGTAAATAAATCCCAAGGATAAAAGGGCAAGAGATACTTGTCAAAGATCATATGTTTTCACTGTCACGAGAATGGGCACTATGCTTCAAATTTTCCATAGAAGAAGGCAAGCAAGAAGGAGCCTGCAGTTGCAGTGGGTGAAGCATTGGCTTCATAGTTCGAGCTTGATTGTACTCTTATTTCTTGCATGGCCAAGACTATAATGGGATGCATGTGGTATCTATACAGGGGTGCCTCATTCCATATGATGGCGAATAAATATCTCTTCAATGACTTGGAGGAGAAGGACCTCTAGCAGAACATAGAGTTTGGAGATTACGGGAGGTATAGCGCGACCGGCATAGGTATAGTTACCTTTCAGAAGGATTTTTGCTCCCCTCTCAAACTAGCGGATGTTTTGTATGTTCCAAGAATAAGGAATAATCTTTTCTCTGTAGTGGTATTGGAATACCATGGTTATGAGGTGCATTGTCACTCTGTAATTTGTAAGATTGGCAAGAAAAAATGATAGAGGACACCATCAAACCACTTTGGAGTCCAGGATCTAGCCTTCCTAGACTCGTAGAGGGCTCTCTCCATTTTTGTGATTTAACTTGATAATTCTAAATGTAGATATTAGGTTAGGTATAGATATTATGAGGGTTGTTTGTTTGATTGATTGTGTGGTTGGACAGATAGAACTGCAGAAGCTAATCCATTGGGTTATGGAGTCAAAAGGCTGGAATGGCACATCAACATCAAGAGCATCACAGGGCAAGCTAACTGTGCTAAATGGATCTTTATATTTGTATGAATATGAGGTGAAATAAATAGTAAGGTTCAGTAATGACTAAAGTGCAGTTAAAAATTCTTTAATCAGACTTCAGCAGAAAACATTCAGATTGTAAATGCAGATAGAATCAAGGTGCTCCGATAGCAAATATTAATCTAAAATTTCTAATTTACAATTTCTCCAAAATTACAGTGCTCCAATATAGTAGTTCTTACAATGCAGGGGCTAACAATATCCAACCCTTGATTATGAAAATTCAAGCAGTATCTAACTCTTACTTGAGTCGGTTGCCCTTATCTACTTTGGAAAACTTCATTTATTACAAAAAAAACTGAAATTAGACAAATGTGGCCATGCAAGGCCCGAACAAAGAAAATCTCTGACAAACACCACCTGTAGAATTTATTTTGGTAACTCTTCAAGAAGGAAAAACTCAGGCAGCTCTTCAAGAATCAAAAAGGTGGCATAGAGGCTGCTGATATAGTTGTGAAGAGGAAACGATGGGTGGCATCTGACGTCTGCCTCTTCTTTTGGGACGCCACTATTGGATCATTAAATAGGATGCGATGTTGGCAACTCTGATCAATTGGTGGTTGTGTTGAGGTGTCCATCGTGCTTTTCAATATTGGTACATACATAACTTGTTCCACTCCTTTTTGTTGGAAATTCTCATGCCTATGACCTGTTGGTACACTTCATCCACCTCTGTAGATTTAGGGGACGTCATTGTTTGACCACCCACTGGAGATGGCCCAGGGGTGTCTGAAATATGAATCATTGTTTGTTGCCCTGATTCTCCTCCTTGATCAATATCCATATGAACTCGAGCCCTCTTCCTATATCTTATTTTGAATTCTTTACTAGAGGTATTAGTCACCGAAGGTGACTGATCCTCTCTTGGCCTTTTCCTCCCTATCTCTTTCTCTTTCTCTTTCCCCTTATCTTCTTCTCCTTCTGCATTCTTCCTTTCTTGTGGTGTTGGGGTCTGGACGCCTCAAGTGGAGAACACTTGTTCTTCCTCTTCTTAGAGGGTATTACTCACCCATTCTGTTTGATTGTCATACTGCTCAATTGAAGGTCTATGTGTGTGAACATAGGGTGTGGATTTGTTTTCCACCCTTTTCCTAGAGATAATCCCTGCAAGGTCATAAGACCAAGTGAAACTGTGGTTGAACCCCATCTCTTTCAGTATCTTTTCTGCCTCCTTTGTTGTTGCTCTACTGTTACAGATGAAAGTCCCAATTGGGGCTCATCATCTTCATTTACCTTGGTCATCTAAAATTGAAACCTTCTAGACTGGAAATGGACAAACATATATACCAATACAGAGGAGTATTTGAAAACCTCCTCTGTATCAAACTTTAAAAATTGTTCATGAATGGCTTCTACAAGAAATTTAGCATAGTTGAACAATATTGTAGGCTTGGCATTTGGGGAAAGAGTGCACAAAAAATCTATCATAGCTTCCTCTACCCACCGATCAGTGTGATAACCCAAAAAATAATATAAAACAAATGCAATGTGCTTGGTCCTATTAGAAAAGGTATATGAGGTGTAACGAGGGTTCTTTGCAGGCATTGGGATATTAGGGGCCATGGAAAGTTTCAAAGTTTTGGCTCTGCTGGTAGGGTCAAGCTTCTGATAACATTCTTTGAGGGCTTCATACGAGAAAGGGACCGCTTGTTCAGGAGTGGGGACTTGCATCATCTGCTGGATGGATTGGGCATTGATGGCAAACAAGATTTCTCCTGTTGGGGTGACTATGGTCCTCTGATTAAAGTCATAATAGCTTTGGAACTTCTTGATGAACTCTGGGAAACTATGGGTTTTTGGCATGGAAAATTTTAGGGGCTAGTATTCATAGGTGGGCTAATTTTCTATGATTTTTCCAAAAAAATATATTCGCCAATTTCCATTTTTTTATAAAAATTATTTGCCAAAATTTTACGATATAGAATTATTTTACCTTAGAAATCACTAATATTATATAGAGAGTATATATAAAATCAATATAAATTTGAATAATTTTACAAATAGATCAATAAACATTTTAGATTTTTCATATGAGGGACTATTAATATTCGCCAATGTTTTAAACTTCAAGATAATTTTCCATCCTTCAAATTTTCCCTGGTTTTTGGGAAGATGTGAAGAGTTAACTAGGTCTCCCATAGGCTAATGTCATCTGCTCCTTCAAGAAATTGGTCTTCAAACCAGAAGTAGACATCAAATAAATCAGAATCTAACTAGGTCTCATGGATTTTGTATTCTATGTCTACTAGATCCAAGTGATCCAGGTCCACTTGTGGGTGGACTGTTGTATGAAAAGGTTGTTGATCTAGCTTTGGAGGCATTCTCTTCAATGATTCTTTTTCACAATCCTGCAATGGAGAAAGGGATGACAGAGAGGGGAACCGAGAAACGGAAATGATTATGGGTCATCACTGGGGAAGGGATATGACAATAGGGGAAAGTAACTAGGATTGACAGTTTAAAGGAGACTTGTAATCTGGTTTCGCAGAGTGCTGATAGCTCTTCTTTGAAATTCACACTTTCTCGAGTAATACCTGCAAATTAAATTCCTGTATTAGTTTGATAATAATGATAGAGTAAACTCTGTAGTTATGCTGGCATTTGAATTTTAAAATAGTGATGCAGTGGTGTGGAGGTGGCACGGGTCCCTTAGGTAACGACCCGACATTTTATGGTGCAACGGTTTTCTTAATGGGAGGGGATGTGATGGAAGCAGACAATAGGAGGAAATGTGGCGCGTCTAGTACATCCAACGATAAAAACAGCATTGCGGTTTGTTGAGTGGCACAAAGGTCTTTTCGGAAGGGGTGGTGAGTGGTAAACGGTATTGGAGAGAGGGGTGCAGAATAGTCCTGGGCACGACATGTAACCGAACGAGAGGTATGGGATACCACCCATTTAGGACCCCCCTCCTTTGTTAACCTTCGGCGAATGCGGGGAGGCTGAAAGGAGCTGTGAACCATGCGATGCACGGAAGTGAGCTGGAATAGCAAAGAGTTGCGGGGAATTTAGCATAGACATGATAGGGCAAGGAACATGTGGGTCTGCCCGGACTTGAAAATCTTTAGCTCTTTATTCTAAGATACATCGCGTCTATGCCAATATTTCATTTTGCAGCCCGTTGACTTTAACTTCTTTTTTAGCACTTATCTTTTAAAATTTGCGATGTGCGCATTGCGATCAGGTCCCACCCATCGTACATCACACTTCAGAGATATTAACACTTACCACGGGCGATAACTTTTAAAACTTGTGATGTGCGGTTCGCGGACCAAGGCCACATCATTTTCCATGTCATGGCCAAATCATCTGCCACATCATCATAGATCAACTGCGGTCTATGAGGTCAGAGTCCGTCACTTGCCACCTCACCCTGCCATGTCACTACCACATCACCCTGCCACATTACCTTGCCGCGTCACTACCACATCATCCTGCTGCGTCACTACCATGTCATCCTGCCACGTCACCCATATCACACTTTGGCGATCATAATTCTTATCTCCACACTTATTCTTTAAACTTTGTGATTTTTTATTTGCAACTGGGTCCCACCGCATCGCACGTCGGCACTTTTAATATTTACATTCCACGGTAATCCTCTAAAACTTGCAAAGTGTGATTGCGATCGGATCGCATCGTAAAAAACTTAAATTCACGAGTGTTTAAATGTAATTTATGAAAGGTGCGAAGTGCGCCATACGACGCGCTAAATGCGGGGAAGTGTGAAAAGGCGTAAGGTAAGGAAAATATGAAATACAAAGTTTTTCATGCAGATTTCAGTAATGTATGAGGTCAGATGGGTCCCACTTCATCACGTCGATAGAAACATAAGGTATGGAATAATTCTTAAGAGGTAAGGTGTAAAATATTCGGGCTGTGAAGTGCGGGCAACAGGTAAGCCATTATTTGCGCACCACGGGTGGATGGGTCCCATTTCATCGCAAATCACATTTTGCCGACTTTAACATTTACCCTTGCGCCAATCCTGAAAAACTTGTGATCTGGGATTGTGATTAAATACCCGTCGTTGATCATTGATCATATCCAACAGTCCTCACTACTCCCTTGTTGTGGTTTTCCAACCTTGTTTCCTTGGTTGCACCCATTCGTTTATTAGTTGTTCGTAGAATACTTACCCTGTGTTCATGACTTGACCTACTTTAGCATTCATGACTCGACCCAAAGGTATGCATGACTTGATCCAATCACGTTCAAGACTCTACCATTGTTTTTTTTTGCCTTAACTGCTTCTCTGCCACCTTTCCTTCCTTTGATTCTAATGTTTCTCCTTTTTTAACTATAAAACTTAGGTTTTAATAGTTGAAGAAGGGGTTTGAAATAAATAAGGTGTAGAACTTTAGAACATGGAGGAAATGAGGAGAATATAGGGGGAATGAAATGGAATGAGGGCAGAAATGAAGTTTGATCACCATCACACCTTATCAGCAACACTTTCTTCCTTCTTTTCTGAAAATAAATGACAGTCATGGAATATCATTTTCAATCATGAAAAAATATAAGAAATAATCAGTCACCTGGTGATACTGTGAAATATAGGGGTCTAATAGTGGCTCCAACTGGGGATGGAAGCTCCTTTAGGAGGTGTTAATAACACTGTAGACTAGTGGCCTGATCCATTGGGCTGATCCCAAAACTTGTATCTTGATCTGTCAGGCAAATTAGTGACTGGAAACTAGCTAATTGTTTCTCCTGACTTTGAATGATAAAAATATACCACATGCTTGGCCAACCAGCTTATTAGCATACTGAAATCTGAACCGAAACTACAATTGAACTTATCCACTGTAGTCCTTCAAGTTGAACATATTGTTTCACCTTGAAAACTTGAATGGTGAAACCAAAACTGAGCTGAAACTAAAGTCTGAAACATGCTGATCTAAAAAATGAAAATCAATCTAAAACTAAAATTTGAAAGATGCTCAGAGTGTTGAGATTATTTGCACACCTACCTACCCTAATCTAACTTGGATATGATATATGCACTAAGTGAACTCCTTTCTCCAATGCAACAAATCAAGTAAATGACTACATGATTGATTCTTGTTCACTTTTTTTAGTAGGCTGAAAAAACAAAAGGGCCACTCCCACCTTACTTGCCTTTGAACAGCAATGCTCAAAATTTTCCTTAAACTTTGTAACAAACCATTGCTGGCATAGCATACTCCTTCTTTAGATGATTTTAAGAAACCAACAAAAGGATCTTGGAACAATACCTGGCCCTGAGGATTTAAATAACATACTTCATCTAGGGTTGCTCCTTGTTCCACTTTGTCATGCTTAGGATCCTTCTAAAAGAGAATATCTACATATTCTTCATGGTCATTTGACATGGAATCCTCATTATATACCACTATTTTTTCCTCAAGAAAACCTAATATGTCTTGACTGAGTTGGCTGAATTCTGTTGGAAGGCCATCATTCTAATGAATAGGAGAACTTTCTGGCAATAAGACTTCTTGAGAAGGTAGAACAGAATCAGTATCAATCTGTTCTTCTGTTTCTTCATGAGGAAATGCTTTAGTACATAAATCAACAATAGAACAAATAGACATAATCTCTTCATTACATAAAAATTTATAGGTTGGTTGCATGCTTAGAATCTGATTGATTTCTAATTCAGTTAAAGGAGGAGGGAGTCTTTGTTTTCTTTGTATTGAACAACAATTTTTTTCTTTCTCCTATGAATACTGATCATGAGGCTAAATGTCTTCTTAAGCCTCACACAAAAGAGAAGATATCATGTCTCCCCACAGAGAGATCATGTGGATCTTCTTTCATTTCTTGATTGCTTTTATTTTCAAATAACTTATCTTGTTTATCATGACAATTAACTTAAGAATGAAATTCATAAATTGCTTCTAAGAGATCCTCGGGATGCCAATTTCCTAGATCTTCATCAATATTTACTAGGTATTGTATGAGATCCTTAGACTAATCACAACAATTTTCAGCTAATTATAAAGATGGATAATTTTCTTTATAATGCTTATAAAACACCTTGTGGAAATCTTTTAAAGAAAGCAAACTACCATGGTTCAAACCTTCATACCATTCCCTCGTTTCCCTTCTAATTTTTCCATGAACATCTTCATGAGGCAGTCCTCATGCCATTTGACCTTCAACTTCCATGAATGTATATGAAATTTAATGAGATGTAATGAAGCATCATCAACATTCTCATCTTGAAAAATAGGAAGATTTATTTGCCAATTTACCAGCATTTTGTGTGGGAATCCAGGAATGTGATCTCTGTTCATTGGAGCATACCTGCATTGTATTCTTGGATCCATCTTGTCAATCAATCAAAGAGTGGGGTCACTATATATTCACAACCAATTTGTATTCTTCTACCAGTGAAGTCCTTAGGTCAACTGAAAATTGTGGAGTCGCCAGGAGGATTATTTCAACTTTCTTGTGTCTGGCTATTGTCCACCATCAACAACCGAATACCAATCTTGGAAAATACTTGAATCATACAATATTTTGACTGGGGTTTCTGAGTTCTGATGAAATATTAAGATTTTTCAACAACTCATCCCTAGTGGAGTCGCCATTATGTTGTCACTCCGTAATTTGTAATATTGGCAAGAACAAATGACAGAGGACAACATCAAACCACTTTGGAGTCCAAGAACTTCCTAGACTCAGAGAGGGCTCTCTCTATTTTTATAATTTAACTTGATAATTCTAAATTCAGATATTAGGCTAGTTATAGAGATTATGAGGGTTGTTTGTTTGATTGATTGTGTGGTTGGATAGATAGAACTGTAGAAGATAATTCATTGGGCTATGGAGTCAAAAGGCTAGAATGGCACATCAACATCAAGTGCATCACAAGGCAAGCTAACTATGATAAATGGATCTTTAGATTTGTATGAATATGAGGTGAAATAAATAGTAAGGTTCAGTAATGACTAAAGAGCAGTTAAGAATTCTTTAATCAGACTTTAGCAGAAAACATTCAAATTGTAAATGCAGACAGAATCAAGGTGCTCCGACATCAAATCTTAATCTAAAATTTCTTATTTAAAATTAGATCAATAGATGCACATCAGAGAAAACAACGAAAACATTTAAACAGAGAAGTAGCATATCACCATTTTGACACAGCTCAAGAATCATGTAAACGGTCTCTGATTATTGATGTCCAGCTCCAAAATTACAGTGCTCCAATATAGTAGTTCTTACAATGCAAGGGCTAACAATATCCAACCCTTGATTATGAAAATTCAAGTAGTATTTAACTAAAACTTGAGTCGGTTACCATATTCTACTTTGGAAAACTTTATTTATTACAAAAAAACTAAAATTAGACAAGTGTGGCCATGCAAGTCTCGAACAAAGAAAATCTCTGACAAACATCGCATATAGAATTTATTTCGGTAACTCTTCAAGAAGGAAAAACCCATGCTGCTCTTCGTGAATCAAAAAGGTGGCTTAGAGGTGGCCGATATAGTTTTGAAGAGGAAACGATGGGTGGCATCTAACATATGGCTCTTCTTTTGGGCTGCCACTGCTGATCATTAAAGAGCATGCGATGTTTTCATCCCTGATCAATCGGTGGTTGTATTGAGGTTTCCAGCGTTCTTTTAAATCTTTGTACATACATAACTTGTTCCACTCCTTTTTTTCTGGAAATGTCATGCCTATGACCTGTCGGTACACTTCATCCACCTTTGTAGATGTAGGGGACGCCATTGTTTTACCACCCACTGGATATGGCCCAGGGCTGTCTCAAATATGAACCATTGTTTGTTGCCCTAATTCTCCTCCTTGAATAATATCCATATGAACTCGGACCCTATTCCTATGTCTTATTTTGATTCTTCACTAGAGGTATCAATCACTGAAGGTGACTGATCCTCTCTTGGACTTTTTCTCCCTATCTCTTTCTCTTTCTATTTCCCCTTATTTTCTTTTCCTTTTGCATTCTTCCTTTCCTGTGGTGTTGGGGTCTGGATGCCTGGAGTGGAAAACACTTGTTCTTCCTCTTCTTGGAAGGTATTAGTCACCCATTCTGTTTGATTGGAATACTGTTCAATTGAAGATCTGTGTGTGTGAACATAGGGTGTGGATTTGTTTCCCACCCTTTTCTTGGAGATAATACCTGCAGGGTCATAAGACCAAGTGAAACTGTGGCTGAACCCCATCTCTTTCAGTATATTTTATTTCTCCTCTCATGCAACTCTTATGTTACATATGAAAGGACCAATTTGTGTATTGATATTGAACTAAGCCTTCTTCTTTGTAGAGACAAAGTGGAGCTCATCTCCATGTATCATTTTCCTTATATATTCTAGTACAAAGACCCTCATGGAGAGGCTAGTGCAAAGACCCTCAAGGAGAGGAACTTTGGAAATTTTTAGGGGGCTAGCTCACTTCCATAGACTCGAATCTATGTGTAATTTTGGTACAAATACCAATATGTTGTCTTCACTTTCTCTGTTATTTGCATGGCTCCCCTGATTTATTAATTTATCCTGGGCTCTGCTGCATCACTGAGTGTGTCGATGGATGGGTGCACAAAAAAATCCTTGTATGTATAATCCCTCTGATCTTGTAATAGCAGCGTGGTCCAAAACATGATAGATTGGGGCTCATCATCTTCATTTACCTTGGTCATATGAAATTGTAACCTTCTAGACTGGAAATGAACAAACATATATACCAACGCAGAGGAGTATTTGAAAACCTACTATGTGTCAAACTTTAAAAACTGTTCATGAATGGCTTCTTTAAGAAACTGAGCATAGTTGAACAGTATTGTAGGCTTGGCACCTGGGGGAAGAGTGGAAAAAAAAACTAACATAGCTTCCTCTACTCACTGATCAGTGTGATAACCCAATAAATAAGATAAAATAGATGTAATGTGTTTGCTCCTATTAGAAAAGGTAGATGAGGGGTAAGGAGGGTTCTTTGCAGGAATTGGGGTATCAAGAGCCATGGAAAGTTTCTAAATTTTGGCTCTACTGGCAGGGTCAAGCTTCTGATAACATTCTTTGAGGTCTTCATATGAGAAAGCGACCGCTTGCTCAAGAGTGGGTGCCTGCATCATCTATTGGATGGATTGGGCATTGATGGAAAATAGGATTTCTCCTGTTGGGGTGACTATGGTCCTATGATTAATGTCATAATAGCTTCGGCACTTCCTGATAAACTCTGGGCAATTATGGTTTTTTGGGAAGATGTAAAGAGGTAACTAGGTCTCCCACTTTCTCCAGTAATACCTGCAAATTCAATTCCTGTGTTAGTTTTATAATACTGACATAGTATACTTTGTAGTTATCCATGCATTTGGATTTTAAAATAGTGATGCGGTGGTGTCAAGGTGGCGTGGGTCTGTTGGGTAACGGCCTGACCTTTTATGGTGCAACATTTTTCTTAATGGGAGGGGATGTGATGGAAGCAGATAATGGGAGAAAACATGGCACATCTAGTACATGCAACGGTAAAAACAGCGCAACAGTTTGGTGAGCGGCGCAAAGGGATTTTCTGAAGGGGTGGTGAGTGGTAAACAATATTACAAAGGGGGGTACGAAATAGTCCTAGGCACAACACGTAGCCGAATGGGAGGTATGGGATACCACCCATTTCGAAACCCCTTCCTCTTTTAACCTTCGGCGGATGTGGGGAGACCGAAAGGCACTGTGAACCATACGATGCGCGGAAGTGAGTGGGGATATTAGAGATTTGCAGGGGATTTAGCATAGACATGATGGGGAAAGGAACATGTGGGTATGCCCAGACTTGAAAATATTTAGGTCTTTGTTTTGAGATACATTGCGTCCGCGCCAATATCGCATTTCACATCCTACTGAATTTAACTTTTTTTTAGCACTTATCATTTAAATTTTTCAATGTGTTCATTTTGATCTGGTCCCGCCCATCGCACATCGCACTTTAGTGATCTTAACACTTACCATGGGCAATATCTTTTAAAACTTGCGATGTGCGGTTCACGGTCCAAGGCCACGTTATTTTCCACATCACGACCAAATCATCTGCCACGTCATCATAGATAAACTGTGGTATGTGAGGTCACGGCCTCATCACATGCCATGTCACCCTACCACGTCATTGCCACATCATCTTACCATGTCACCCATATCACACTTTGGCGATCATAATTCTTATCTCCGCACTTATTCATTAAAATTTTCGATTTTTTATTTGCAACTAGGTCCCACCGCATCGCATATCGCACGTCGGCACTTTTAATATCTACCTTCTATGTTATTTACCTTCGGCGAAAAACTTAAAGTCACAGGATTTTAAAGGTAATTTATGAAAGGTGCGAAGTGCGCCATGCTACGCACTAAATGCAGGGAAGTGCGAAAATGCGTAAGGTAAGGAAAATATGAAATACAAAGGTTTGGATGTGGATTTCGGTAATGTATGAAGGTCAAATGGGTCCTACTTCATCGAGTCGGTGGAAACATAAGGTTTGGCATAAGTATTAAGAGGTAAGGTTTAAAATTTGCAAGTTGCGAAGTGCAAGAAACAGGTAGGGAATTATTTGCATGCCACAGGTGGATGGGTCCCATTTCATCACAAATCGAATTTTGTTGACTTTAACATTTATCCTTGCGCCCATCCTGAAAAACTTGCGATCTATGATTGCGATTAAATATTCACCATTTATCATTTCTTATATCCAATGATCATCACTGCTCCCTTGTTTTGGTTGCCGACTTTGTTTACTTGGTTATGCCCGTTCGTTTCTTAGTTGTTCGTAGAATACTTGCCCCGCGTTCACGACTTGAATTGCTTTAGCGTTCAAGACTCAACCCAAACGCTTGCACGACTTGACCCAATCACATTCAAGACTCTGCCCTTGCTGTTTTTCTGCCAAAACTGCTTCTCTACCACCTTTGCTTCCTTTGATTCTAATGTTGCTCCTTTTTTAACTATAAAACTTGGGTGTTAATAGTTGAAGAAGGGGTTTGAAATAAATAAGGTGTATAACTTTAGAACATGGAGGAAATGAGGGGCATAGAGGGGGAATGAAATGGAATGAGGGCAGAAATTAAGTTTGATCACCATCACACCTTATCAGCAACACTTTCTTCCTTATTTTCTGAAAATAAATGATAGTCATGGAATATCATTTTTATTCATGAAAAAATCTAAGAAATAATCAGTCACCTTGTGATACTATGAAATACAGGGGTCTAACAAGGTGATGTTTAGAAAAGGAAAGTTTTTCCTTAAACACATAGCCACAGGACAAGTTAAGAAGATCAGTTCAAGAGGAAAGAACACGTATGCTCCCGAGGTTGAGGATGCATGCAAGGCTTTGAGGAGCAAAGCAGTGGTTAATGACTTGGTGGTTAAGATGGAGAAATTATCTCTCAACATGCAGCCTCAGAAGCAATATCAAAAGGTTGTGGAGAAGCCAAAATTGGAGAAGGAGAGAGGAGGCCGAGTGGAAGATTCCACTCAAGAAGAGACCTCCAGGAGGGGGAAATTTCAAGCCAGAAAGGCAGAGGAATTACATGCAGCTATACCTCTAGGTGTGAGGTGGGGAAATGTGCAAAATTAATCCAAAGAATAAATTTGGTCAAGGTCCATTGATATGGTGTGTCTCATGGATTGAACCTGGCTACGTGGAGCCCACAGTACAGTAGTAGCAAGAAGGATCATTTAGATTGATACAATCAGGTGTCAGGAAGATAGAACTTGGAGTGACAGATGTCAAATACTGGAGCGCAGATTAGAGTTGGCAACAATGCAGAGGGCACAAATGTAGATGTCAGCAACCATGCAGAGAGTCTATTAAACATGTGCAATAGCTAGCAATAGTCAGAATACTCTGATGACATATGCATTATATTGATTCAGTTGTTCGGAGGCTATTTAGTTTTAGGAGAGTTTCATGTGCAAACAACACTAGAGAAGTGTTGCATGTAGAACATTCCAAAGGTACCGGATCGAGACAAATTGATTCCTTTATTGTTGAGAGGGAATGTTGAAATTTTCAACAAGAAACAGTGAAATTGGCATCCAGAAAGGACAAAAAAATGACCACATAAATGGTGTGGGATTCCAGTCACACATGAGTGAGGAATTCAGTTACACACTAGCGCTAAATGTGGGCGTCTAATTTATTTCTCCCTTAAATAAATTGGAAATTAAATTCTAACTTCATCCCATAACAACTTGTATCAGTTAACTAAGTCAAAAATATTGATTTAGCTCAAGAAATTCGAGTTGAGGGTCAAAGGTGAGGCATGTAGAGTGATTATATTATTTTGAGGGTCTAGTTGCAGTTAATGCATTAGTTTAGTGCATGTGTAATCAGTTAACTCAAATTAATTGAGTTAAAATCAGTTTAACTAGTTCTAACTGAGTGATGAGCTAGTGATAGGTCCATTTAATTAAATTATATTTAATTCACTATTAATAGCTACATGCATGTCAATTTTGATGATGACCCAGTTGAGACATAGGCTAAAGGGAAGTAAACTATAAGTTGTATTATTAGCGAATTGCCCCGGTGCAATTATAAAGTCACAGGAAGGCTCATGACGATTAGATTATCCTATTTAATATGGATTAATTTTCTAGGGATTGTTTTAGAAACGTTGGCCTAATAAGGGGCTGATAATTAGCTAAGTGTTGGTCAATTTTTCCTAAGAAGTGCTAGTTAGTTTTGAGCAAGATCAGGGTGAGACGATTAGTAGAGTGCAGGATTTTCTCAGTGTGAGAAAGAATTGTATTGTTTCATGATTCTTTGGCTATGTATAATATATGATAGAGGGGTTTTGATCAGGTGTTTTCCCCAAGAACATATTGTGTAGTGTGATTGATAATTTCCTTTCTCTTACTTGCATGTGATTGAGCGATCATTTTTATATTCCACAAATAAAGTAAAAGGATTCATTATATTGCTTTAGTACATTTCATGATTGGATTGAATCCATTGGTATATAGTTTCTATATAATTTCTACAGGGTATCAGAGTGAAATTTCTACATGGTATCAGAGAAAAAATTCTACAGGTCATTGGAGTGGACACACGTTCGAATCTCGTCAGATCCAGTTTCTTTTGAAATGATATTGGATTGGCACTGATTTTCCATTGTTTCCAAATATGGCCATTTTGGCCACTCTGTGGGTCCCAGGTGCCACCACCAGATTGGTCCAGGTGGCCCCATTAGATTGGGCCAACTAATCACCACTGAATTATGCAGGGTTACACCAAATTTAGCAGTTCCACTAATTTTAACTGTGACTAAAGTTTCCACCAAACTTAGCGAACCTCTGTTGAATTTGATTGTCTGCTAAACCTATCATTCTACTGCCAAAGTTTGAAATTCCCCAAATTTAACTGGTTGTCTTCCAAACCTATCATTTTGTCCTAGTTTGACCCCAAAATTTGAATAGCCATAACGTTTGCATATAAACTTGGATTGAGGTGCCATTTGCATCGTTGGAAAGCTTGCGATGAGCTATTCAATCTAGTCCTTGTTTTCATCTGATATAAGGAATTTTATTTTTGTGCCATTGGGGATCCACCTGAATCATTCTTCCCCACTAAAGGAATTTTCTTCCTTCAAAATTATAGACATGATATGAAATGTCGATCTGCATAATGATGAGCCTCAGGATTGCAACAAGAATTTTTCAACTCCTAAGGCTACTTGTTGGAAATACTGAGAGGGGGGGTGAATCATTATTCCTTTCAATTAATATTATTATTAATCTTTCAGAGCATTAGTTAATCTTCAATTATTATCAGTGTTTATACAATGATAGCAGTAAACAAAAGGAACACAAATGCACACAGCTTTTAAGGTGGAAACCCCCTCTAGGGAAAAAACCACCTGAATTCTTTTCTAATAATTCTTTAATCTTCAACTCCAATTGAAAAGAAATCTCCAACTTCCTAGAATCTAGAAAATCATTCTTCTCTAGCTCCCACTGGATAGATTCTCCAGCGCCTGAGATTCTTTAGTAGTCAACTGAACGGATGCCCCAACACCCAATGAGCTACCACTCGCCCTAGCACCACCCTACCACCCTGAATTTTTCATAGGCTTGAACATGTTGGTGACTTCATGCACCAGCCTAGCACCACCATACTACCCTATAGAAGAATAAAATAAGAATGGACTCTCGTACCAAGGAAAATGGTCCACATTAAAATGATATAGAATGATGTAGAAGAAGAAGACACACTAGACCATAACCCCAACTATGACACAACCACCTAATGATGATCCTATACCTCCTGAAAATGCTTCTTCAACTCTTGGCAGATAGACACTTGTACAAATTTTACAATGATGCTTTTACAATGACTCAGTACAATGATACCTTTAAAATGATTGTATGCAGTGTTTCCCACTTGAAGATTTCATGTGGTGAACTTCTTGTTGTTTTTCTGCACCTTGATTGTTGCTCTTGTCATGCTACCCTTTCTCACTCTTCAGATCATTAGATCATGCATTGAGTCTTATCTTGATGAATATATAATATGTTTAAAAATTCTTCAAGGAAATACCCATGACATGATAATAGCAAAACATACCTCATCCTACAGAGCATATGTCAGTGCTAAACAAAAACAACAAATTAGAATAAAAATAACCTAATGAAATTAAGATATGGACATGCATACACGTAAGATACTTACCTGGAGCTTACCTCTGCTGCATAATTTTGCTTCACCTTGCTTTACTTTGCTGCCCTAGAAAGTTTGGTTGTTTGCAACCCTTAACACATGATCTAGCTTTTCCTTGCCTTCTAGGAGCTCAATATTGAATCTGATGTATATATGTGATTTCATATCCCCAATATGTGATTTTTGGTCCTGTAATAGCCCTCTAAGTCTTCTTTCCAATGCCATAGGTCTGGCCCATTTTGGATTCTTCAAGGAAAATTTATGCCCAATCTCTCACAATGACCTAATTATGTACTAGTTCAGTAGATCAAACTTGTACATCATGCCACATGTCATTCTTTGCTCCTTCGGCTCTAAAATTGATACATAGAAAAATAAATCCCGTGCACTATCTCCACTTTTTACAGAATTCCAATCTGATTCTCAAAGAGAGAGATATGAAAATTTTCCCAAGGTCACCTCTTTGAGATGAAATTCGGAAGCCTACAAAAATCCTAAATTACATAGATCATATCTCCGAAAATACAGCGAACCAAGATCTAAAATTTGGACACGAGCTTCATCAAAATTTTTCCCAAGTGATTTTTTTGTTTTAGCATGTGAAACTTTGCAGAAATAAATTTATAGCTAAAATTCCATGATGACCTATTTTTAGTAGTGAAATCCTTACATGAGGAGAATATGAGGGTCACAATTTATATAAATTCTTAGGTTGAGAGGGTCTTCAACAAGTTAATGTTGGAGGGATTTTAGGAGCTTAAAAATTTATTAATTATTGACTATTCAATGACCACAACCAATGATTAGTGTCATGCCACAACCCCATGGGGTTTTAGCCCACTAACTGGTGTTACTAACTTTAAACACAAATATCTCTCAAACAGTGAAAGAATTGCGTGTTGTGCCATATATCAACGAAAACATCTCAACAATTAGAAACCATCCAAATATCCTTGACTTAGAATAGAGTAATTTTTCGAGTAAACATTCCCATTCAAGATTAGGGTAGCCCCTGGTGTTTCTTGGGTTGACATCAATGACAAAAATTGATCAATAATCTCCCCCTTTGGCATTGATGGCAACACAAGTACTCCCCCTGCGATCATGACACCTCTTCATACAACATTCTCTCCCCCTTTGATCAATGGAAAAGGGTAACCCCCTTGACACACAACCATCCTACGGACCTGTATAGACTTCCACTTCCCCTTTATTTTCTGAATAAGGAAAATATAATGAGAACTTGGGAGAATCCCAAGCTTCTGGCGAAGATATTCAAATGCTTCACGAGGTAAAGGTTTAGTGAATATATCAATTATTTGTTATTTTTCACTAACATATTCAAGTTTAATATTATTTTCAGCGACTTCTTCTCTAACAAAATGATATTTGATCAAAATGTGTTTTGTTTTTTAATGCATGACGGGATTATTGGAGATGTTTATGGAACTGGTGTTATCACGGAAGATGGGAATAGGCTCACTGAATTGTACTTGAATATCTTGCAAATTTTAATTCATCCAAAGGACTTGAGTACAACAAGTTAGCGTTGCAATGTATCCTGCTTCCGATGTAGATAATGAGATTGAGGTTAGTTTTTTGCTCAACCATGATACGAGACAACCACCTAGATACAATGTTGCTCCACTAGTACTCTAATGATCATGAACGCTTCCTACCCAATCTGCATTTTTAAAGGCTTTAATAATGAGATTGTTACCCTTGGGATACCACAAGCCATATTTTGTTGTGTCGTTTAGATATCAAAGAATTCTTTTGACGACAATACTATGTGATTCTTTTGGTGCTGCTTGGAATCTTACTACTTGTCCAACTGCTTGCATAACATCTAGTCAGGAGGTTGTTACATATATAAGACTACCAATCATAGATATGTACAACATCTTATCCACATCCTTAGATGAGTCATCTATGTTCAATTTGAAACCTGTTACCATCGGAGTAAGGACGGGTTTGCAATCTTCCATTTTGAATTTCTTGAGCATTTCCTTTATGTACTTCGCTTGACATATAAATATTTATTTCTCTTGCTGAGATATTTGAAGCCCTAAGAAGTATGTCAGCTCACCAAGCAAAGACATCTCGAACTCACTTTTCATATTTGTAGCAAATTTCTTACTTAGTCGACCATCATTGCTACCAAATATTATATCATCAACATATACTTCAACGATTGTTAAATTATCTTTATCTATTTGTACATAAATATTGCTATCAACAGTACCTTTCTTGAACCCTTGTTGACGTAGATATCCATCAAGATGAGCATACCATGCTCTAGGAGTCTGCTTGAGACCTTATAGAGCCTTCTTTAACCTGCAAACATAGCCTTCTTTTCAGATAGTAGAAAACCTTCAAGTTGTTCGATGTAAACTTCTTCTTCTAATTCGCCATTCAGAAATGTTGACTTAACATCCATTTGGTAGACTTTATTTTTTCTTGAACATGCATAGGCAAGAAACATATGGATGGCTTCCATTCTAGCAATGGTGCAAATGTTTCGTCGAAATCAATTCCTTCCACTTGTGCATAGCCTTTGCAAACCAATCTTTTTTTTTTCTAGTAACTTGTCCATCTTCATTCAATTTGTTCCTGAACACCCATTTAGTCCCAATGACATTTTTATCTTTTGGTCGTGGAACTAATTTCCAGGTGTTATTATTCTCGATTTGATCCAATTCTTCATTAATAGCTGCTACCCAATGTTCATTCTAGTTGGATTCCTCAAAACTACTAGGCTCAAAGGTGCTATAAAATAAATGTGAGATTTTTGTGATGAACGAAGTTGTCAACCTTCATTTATGTCACCAATGATTTGATTTGATGGATGGTTCTTGTGAATCCATTATTTTCTTCTCTTTGGATGAGATTCTTGTTGTTTTTCCTGTATATCTTGATGATCATTATTTACTTCTTCCTGGTTGACATTTTCTTCTTGTTCTATAATTTTCTCTGTGTCTTTTTTAGCCTCTGTCTCAAGTTTCAAAGATTCTAGATCCTCATAATTAATCGTTAGAACACCATCTTCGTCAAGTATAACATTTATGCTCTCCACTAACTATTTTCGTCTTAGATTATAGAATTTATAGGAATTTCTTTTGCATGAGTAACCAACAAACATACCTTCGTCAACACGTGATTCAAACTTAACCAACTTCTGATCTTCTCTTTTGATATACATTTGCTTCCAAAGATTCTGAAATATTTTACAATAGCCTATTTTCCTTTCCATAATTCATATGGTGTCTTGTTGCAATTGTTTCTGAGAAGACTTAGGTTGATAATGAAGATTATTGTATCAATTGCTTAAACCCAGAATTTTTCATCCAATTTTGAGTCCTTTAGCATTTTTCTACCCATTTCCTATATGGTTATGTTCTTTCTTTCAGCAAATCCATTTTGCTGAGGTGTTCATGCTATTGAAAATTGTCTTTTTATTCCATTTTCGTCACAATATTGCTGAAATAATTTGGATGTGAATTCTCCACCATTATCTGATCTTAGACACTTTATTTTCAAATCAATTTCATTTTCGACCAACTCCTTGTATATCTTAAAGCACTCAAATGCTTCAGATTTTTTCTTTAGGAAACTGACGGTTGTCATCCTAGTATAGTCATCTATCATTAACATGAAATATAATTCTCCATATAAGCCTTTTTTTCTCACAGTACGACATAGATCAGTATGTATTAATTCCAATGGATGTGATGCAAAGTGTTCTTTTGTTTCAAATTTGACTTTTTTCTGCTTGCTATGTCGACAAGCCTCACATAGTGTGTTGGAAGGTTTTGAGATTTTTGGCATTTCTTGTACTGCTTCCTTTTTTCTAATCCTGACAAGATTTTCAAAGTTTATGTGACCCATTCGTTTGTTCCATAACCAGCTTTCATCTTCTTTAGCTAGTAGGCATGCTTTAGTTGCTTCATCCAGAACATATATATCGTTTGGAGCTTGACTTGTTGTAGCCACAATTTTACCATACCTACCTTTCCCGATTTCACATTTTGTGGAGTTGAATAGCATTGTGTGTCCTTGATCACACATTTGTCCAAAACTAAGAAGATCTTGATTCATGTTTTCAACCAATAGAACATTCTTGGCTAGAGCATCTTTGCTTCCGAGAGTGGCAGTACCTAATCCTATAACATTTGAAGATCCATAATTTCCAAAGGACACAGTTCCATCCTTCTTCTCTTTCAGAGATACAAATTTCTTTCCATATCTAATCATATGCATTGAGAAACTGCTATCAACATACCACACATCTTTGCCGTTTTGAGCCTTGAGAGTGAGAGCATAATTATCAGTCCTCTTCTTCTTCCATGTTCATTCTTTTTGTGGATTCGAAGATTCTTCTGGAGGATTTTCAAGTCTATAGTCTTTGCCTATGTGTCCAAAGTTTCGACATTTGTAACATTCAATATTATTTCTTAATTCTTCAAATCTATTGATGTTTCGTTGAACCCTAGGAGGTTCATATTTGACAAATCTCTTGGAATTGTATTAGTTCCTAGGGTATGTGCAACATTCTACAACTTTATGACCAAATTTTCCACATGAATAATAATAGCCATGAAAAATATGTTGGTACTTGGACGGAAATCTTTGTTGGGGAATTGTCTTCCAAGGTTGTTCTTGCAAATATTTTCAAATGAAGTCTACATGTTGTCAAATCTCATAGGTTCATTGTATTTTTTTGTAGAAGTTCCTTCTTCTTCTTCTTTGGAACCGAGACCAGTTATGTCATTGTAATATCGTTGATTGTTGATGATTTCTTCCAATGCCCTTGAGTTGTTGGCAGTTTTTTGGACAATTTTTTCCTTCTTCACTTCCTTACACAGCGAGACTACTTCGGCTTCTAATACTTCCCTTTCTTGGTTGATTTCTTCCAAATTCTTTTGAAGTGACTCTTAAATATATTTGTGTTCTTCAACTTCAATTTTGAGACCTTGAACTTGTTCTTCAAGAGTATTGGAACAGATCTTCTCAGCCTTGAGCTCTTTTATTAGCCTGATTTCCTCCTTAGAAAATTCTTCTATGGTCAACCCTTCTTCTTGATTGTTTGATACCTCTTGTTTATGGTTCTTGGCCATAAACAGTACTCTCTCATTGGCTTCTTCTTCACTGTCATTTTCTTCATCGGATGATGAGCTATCTTCTTCAGAGAGAAATTTCCTTTTGAATCCTTTCTTCTTGCCTTGCTTGTTGAATTTCTTAAAGCCTTTCTTTCCTTTTGAGTTGTTATCACTTCTGTTTGGACATTTTGCTGCAAAATTCCCAACCTCACCACAGCTGAAACATATCAATGGAATTTTACCTTTGAATTTTCCCTTACCAATTTTTATTTTTCTCGTAAAGTAAGCATATTCTCCATTTGAAAGACCTTCTTCATCATCTTCCTTTTCTTCACACTTGTAGGTGTAGGTCTTTGCCTTTGAAGGTTGTTATCCTTATTGGTTTTCTTAGATGTAGCGAACACAGTTTCTAGATGTGAAGTACCCTCTTCTTCATCAAGTCTCATTTCATATGCATGAGAACTCCATGTAATTCTTATTTGCTGAGTTTGTCTATATTTGCACTGTATTTTAAGACTTATACCTTTGGATTGAATCTTCCTGGTAACGTTCTAATAATATTTTGTATAATAGTCTTCTCATCAATAGGCTCTCCCAATCCTTCCAGAGTGTTGGTTATTTCATCAACGTGTCGGAAGTATGCAACAATGTTGTAATATTCTTTCATTTTGAGTTGCTCTATAGATTTGAAGCTTTGCTTCTTTGACATTTGAGTCACCTGAATATATATTCTCAAGCTTGTCCCATACCTTTTTGGTAGTTATACAACTCGACACCTTATCATAAGCATATTCAATAAGTCCACTGTTAATAATATTCTTTGTGTTTGCATCATTTACCAAATTATTCTTACCATTTTGAACAATGTCCCATACTTCGTAACCTTGCACCAAGAGATAAACCTCCATTCTTCCTTTCTAGGGTGCATAATTATTTTCATTGAACAGTGGTACACCATTCTTGGTATGCTCCATGAACTCCTTCCAGTTATTAAACTGTTATTGAAGGAACCCAGATCTAATACCAATTGTTGGAAATACTGAAAGGGGGGGTGAATCAATATTCCTGTCAATTAGTATTATTATTAATCTTTCAGAGCATTATTTAATCTTCAATTATTATCATTGTTTGTACAATGATAGCAGTAAACAAAAGGAACACAAATGCACACAGTTTTTAAGGTGGAAACCCCCTCCAAGATAAAAACCACCTGAATTATTTTCTAATAATTATTTAATCTTAAACTCCAACTGAAAATAAAGCTCCAAATTCCTATAATATACAAAAGAATTCTTCTCTAGCTCCCACTGGATGGATGCTCCATCGCCTGATATTCTTCAGTAGTAAACTGAACAGATGCCCCAACACCCAATGAGCTACAACTCACCCTAGAACCACCCTACCACCCTAAATTTTTCACAGTCTTGAACATGTTGGTGACTTCATGCACCAGCCTAGCACCACCGTACCACCCTATAGAAGAATAAAAGAAGAATGGGCTCCTGTACTAGGGAAAATGGTCCACTTTACAATGATGTAGAAGAAGAAGACACACTAGACCATAACTCCAACTATGACATGACCACCTAATGATGATCCTAGACATCCTGACATTGCCTCTTCAACTCTTGGTAGATAGACACTTGTACAAATTTTACAATGATGCTTTTACAATGGCTTAGTATAATGATACATTTACAATGACGGTATGAAGTATTACCCACTTGAAGACTTCATGTGGTGAACTTCTTGTTGTAGTTTTGCACCTTGATTGCTACTCTTGTCATGCTACCCTTTCTCACTCTTCAGAACATTAGATTATTCATTGAGTCTTATCTTGATGAATATATAATACCTGCAAAAATTATTCAAGGAAATACCCATGACATGATAATAGCAAAACTTATCTCATCCCACAGAGCATATGTTGATGCTAAACAAAAACAAAAAATTAGAATACAGAGAACCTAATGCAATTGAGAGATGAACATGCATATACAGAAGATACTTACCTAGAGCTTACTCTGCTGCATCATTTTGTTTCACCTTGCTTTGATTTCCTGCCCTAGAAAGTCTGGTCCTTTGCAGCCCTTGACAGCACATGATCTAGCTTTTTCTTGCCTTCTAGGAGCTCGATATTTAATTTGATGTATATCTGTGATTTCAGATCCCCAATATGTGATATTCAGTCCTGCAGTATCCCTATAAGTCTTATTTCTAATGACATGGGTCTGACTAGATTTGGATTCTTCAAGGCAAAGTTATGCCGAAACTCTCACAATGACCTAATTATGGACTAGTTCAGTAGAGGGAACTTGTACGGCATGCCACATGTCATTGTTTCCTCCTTCGGCTCTGAAATTGATACACAAAAAGATACAGTCCGTCCACTAGCCACCACTTTTTACATAATTCTAATTTTCTTCTCAGATAGAGAATTATGATGATTTTCCTAAAGTCACCTCTTTCAGATGAAATTCGGAAGCCTGCAAAAACCCTAACTTCCATAGATCATATCTTCAAAAAATATAGTGAACCAAGATCTGAAATTAGGACATGCGCTTCATCAAGATTTCTCCCAATTCGGTTTTTTATTTCAACATCTGAAGCTTCGCAGAAAAAAAAAGTTATAGCGCAAATTCCATGACGACCTTTTTTTAGTAGTGAAATCCTTACATGAGGAGGACATGAGGGTCACAATTTATATAAATGCTTAGGTTAAGAGGGTCTTCAACAAGTGAATGTTGGAGGGACTTTAGAAGCTTAAAAAATTATTAATTATTGATTATTCAATGACCACAACCAACGATTAGTTTCATTCCACAACCCCATGGGGTTTTAGCCCACTAACTGGGGTTACCAACTTCAAACACAAATATCTCTCAAACCGTGAAGAATTACATGACGTGACATATATCAACGGAAATATCTCGACAAGTAGAAAAAATCCCAAATATTCTTGACTCATAATAGAGTAAGTTTTCAAGTCAAAATTCCCATGGAAGATTGGGGTAGCCCGTGGTGCTTCTTGGGTTGACATCAATGACAACCACTGATCAACACTACCAACTTTAATTATCAACTCAGGGCTCATACAAACTTAAGAGCTATCAGCACTATATGTGCAGCATACAATGTGTCCTTTTTTTGTTGATATGATGTATTCGAGTGAATTTCATGAAATCAAAGCCTAAACTAATTGCATAAATGGAAGTGTTTCTTTGAAAATAAATTAATCCTTGGCAAGAACAACAAATTGTAATTGAAATCCTTAGAACATGAATTCAAATAAATAAGCCTAATATACTTTGTAAAAATGCATGTCGTAAGTGTTTTTTATTCTCCCCCAATCATGGATTTAGATCATAAGGGTCATGCTTCAAGACTAAGAGACAAAAAATAATCTTTGGGAGAAAATCTGGTCAAGTTTACACGTGCTACAAGAATGCTAGAGGAAGTTATGTTTTTGCTACAAAAGTTATGTTTTGGAGACAACTCACCGAATGACTAAGTAAATAAAATGAAAATAGTATGGGAAAAATTTTGTTATTAATTTTTATGTCTTAGATCTCCATTCCAAGTGGAGTCACTCCAAAATACCGTTGTTCACATGTGATAAAAAAAATAACAGGAAATTACTAGTATAAAAACATGAAATTCAAGATCTAGTGAACTAGTTAACCTATCAAATGTCTAACCTAATCAAGTGAAAATGAAATGGGGTAAAAAAAATTATTAACTTGAATGTTTTTATGACCTAATATAAGTGGAATAAACTCAAATGAAACACATTAACCCATTCTAAAAAATGGTATAAAATTACTACTATTTCTCTACAAGGCATTTCTAGAAATCCTATATATGTGAACTAGTAACCAAATCCAAGGGGAATTAACATCATGCAAGAAGACGGCAACTGTGCGAACCCTCGTTGAACCCTAGCTATGGCGGCCGCGGTTCCTAGACTGCCTGAGGCTGCTCGGGTCTCTCATTGACTCTATGCATTTTGCACCACTCGGCTATGGCCGTTGGGACCCCTCACAAGTTATTTGGTGGAGTTTGACTTCGATTTCTGCATTTTCTTAGCACCTTTTTTGTCGACTGTTGCGCCCTTCAGAATCAGTGCTTCCCAAGATCTCACCTACTTGCGGAGGTGTGGGGTCTTCATTATGGGCCCATCTCTGTTGGTAGCACATTCTCCGGTCTGGCTGGGGTTTTTTGGGGTGGGTAAGACCTACTTGGTCTGCTATTTGTTGGTCTATGGTTGTATTTAACTTCTTTGGCGACCAAACTTCGATCCCTAGAGCTGTCAATGACTGCCCCACTTTCTTGGGGTTCCGCCTACGACATTTGGATGTGTTTCTGTGTATGTGTTCGATGCCCAGAGTCTTTTACTCGCTTTTGGTGGGGTTCTCTGATCGTTCGGAGACCATTTGTTTCTATCTGACCCACATTTGTGCATTACCATCTAGGCTTGCTTCCGGCTTGTTTGGGTTACTATTTGTTTATCCGCGAACCGGATTTGACCTCTGGGCGGCCAGCGCAGGGTTTGGAGGTTTATCGCCATTGTCCAATTGACTATTGGTCGTTTGCCATTAGATTTTTCATGATGGCATCATGAGTGTATATGAGGAGGAGCTGGACTAAACGAAGTACCCATTGGCAGGTGTAGATATTTGGGGACATAATGACCCTGTTGTATCAGATGAGATGGACGATATGATCCCAATTGCTTCTTGCTCGAGGCCAGCTCTACCTAGCCATTCTGACGTGGCTATTGCTCACCTCCATCCGCGGAACTTGATCAGTTCTGCTTTAATACTCCATCGCCATCAAATATTGGACTCTAGAGAATTCCACTCGCTGGTACTTCTTTGGATGTGGGCGATTTGGAGCTATCCAGGCCATTGGGGAATGCTGCATACCAAAGTATTGGAGAGGCATCTATCTCTCTAGAACACCTAAACATTGGGGGGCCTTCGTCGCACCGTGGAACGCCTGTCTATGGTTCTCACAGAGGGTGTGTGCCTTACAGTGGAACTTCGGTGTGCATTCCAGCCTCAGCTTCTTGGGTGTTTACCAATATACCGAGGGACTTGCCAACCTCAGACAAGCCGAGCTTGTCTTCGGACTCAGAGAACGCATCCGACCCGGATAAGCAGCGATCTAATAAAAAGAGAAAGCACAGGACTACAAAGAATAAGCTTAGCATTTTCACGAACTTTGGGTGCGAGTGTGGAATGGATGATCGGGGGCTCATTGCTGCCACTATGCTAGTGGGGAGGGTTAGGGGCCGGAAATACTCTGCGGCGAGGCTGCGGCAGTGGACTTGTGAGATCTGGGGTTGTTCTCTCGATGTCCTCCCAGAGGTTATGGTCCTACCGAAGGGCTGGTTTTCCCTCACATTTGCTCGGCCAAATCAATCGGAGTGGGAACTTAAACAGTTTTGGCATTTAGAAATGCATCTGGTTTACCTCAAGTGATGGGTTCCGCTATTTGACCCGAAAAAAGAGATTGCAAGCACTGGCCCTATTTGGATGAGATTTCCTGGACTACTGATTCAATTCTGGAATGACACTGCTTTCAAAAATATCAGAAGTCTATTTGGTCAGTACCTGGATCACGACAAGTCCTACCAGATCACTGGGAGCAAGGTTGTTGCTCGCATTTTGATATTCCTAGACACTAGGGATGGACTTCATGACAATCTCAATATGTTATTTGATGGAATGGTGTGGCAACAGGTCTTGGATTATGAAGGGGTGCCATTTCGCTGCAAGAAATGTCACGAGGTTGGTCATTTATACAAGGAGTGTCCAAAGTTTGGATTCTCTCACCAGGCTGTCAAGATCTCCCGCAATGTGGCCACCCATACTGAGGTTATTAAAAGCTCTAGCTCGGATCTTGTGGATGGGCACCTAGATGAGCCGGAACAGCTGGTGGCTGAGTAGTTGGGTGTGTCTCTCCAGCTACCGACTTGGCCAACAACTCAACCTTGATCACATCCTCAATCCACTCTGGAGCCACCTGTTCGGGCTACGACTATACTGGGTACCTCTCCTATTCCTGACTCTTCTATTTCTAATATAGAGTCCTATTCTTTATCCATCTATGTTCCATGTTTATCTACTGGTTATGTTATGTCTGCACTTCGGTATCCTTTTATCTACTGTACTATTGCACAAGCTCCGCCTTCCTTCACTCCCATTATCCTACACACCTCTGCTGATTCCTCATGTCACTCCTCTACCCGCTTAGAGACATCTACTTTGAAACACAATTACTTCCTCAGATCTATTACTCACCCCCACTTGGAGGACTCATTTGGCATTGGCCAAGGGCCGAGCTGTCAACCCAAAAAATTGATAGGTCAGCCATCTGCCTTAGCTAAATCCATCAAAAGGGAAAATATGGAAGTAGAGGTTGGAACTCAATCTACCCTTATGCAGGTCCTTAGAGCAAGGAGGCCCATTCTGGGAGTGTCATCATGATTTGTCTCTCATGCAATTGCAGGGGATTGGCCAACCCCGACAAGGGATTGGCCCTAAAAGACTTAATTGCTCAAAGATCCATTGACATCCTTTTTCTCCAAGAAACTTTGGGAGTAGGCGACACAGTCGCTGCCCTTCAAAATACTTTTCTACCCAACTGGAATTTTATCACATTGGATGTCCACGGCCGATCAGGTGGTAGTGCCATGGGCATCAATTGCAGAACCACCAAGATGCTTAATTGCTGGGGTCAACCTGGTGTACTGGGCATGGACATTATATTCAGACATTTTGAGCAGTGTTTCTCCCTTATTAATATATATGGTCCCTATCTAAACCGAGAAGCCTTTTGGAACTCCTTACTGGATTGCTTTCTCCTCAACTTGCCTCATATTATAGTGGGGGTTGATCTGAATTTTTCATTAGGCATATATGAATCCTAGGGAACTCGGGCTAACCCGGATCCTTTAGCTGAGTTTTTCAATACCAAGCTTGATGCAGTTGACCTTGTCGACATTCAAACCACTAATATTCTACCCACTTGGAGGAATAGGAGGACTGGAGTGGCAGCTCTGGCCCGAAGATTAGATCAATTTCTGATCAAAGTGCCTCTACTTAACATCATTGACCATGCCAGACAATGGGTGGGACAAGGTGGTTTGTCAGATCACTCCCCAATCCTTTTGGAATTTGAATGTGGTCCTCACAAGGCTAGACCACCATTCAAATTTAGCTCCAGATGGTTGCAGGACCCAGAATATCATGATCTGGTTCAACATGCCTGGCAGCATTGCCATCAATTTCCAGATGAGGACCCTACCTGAATCATCAATGATAATCTATCTCACATTAAATGCCTGACTATCAATTGGGTTAAAAATAAGAAGCGCCTTGAGCGGGAAGAGCTCAATCGGATTGATTTGGCGATTACACAACTTAATAGCTCTGATCTCTCTGGCTATCGGTCTAGCACATCCAAAGAGAAGCTCATTGCCCTGGAATATTCTAAGGCTAAGATCCTGAGACAAAAAGAGGAGGACTGGAGGCTCAAGAGTCGTGCTATTTGGCTTTAGGCTGGAGAAGAAAATTCAAAGTTCTTCCAACAACACGCTAATGGTCACAAGACTGCCAACTCCATATGGGAGCTCACTGATCAGCATGGGTATGTTGCTCGTACTCAATCTCAATTACAGGATTTGGGGACTCAACATTTTACTGACCTTTATAGGGCACCCATGCACATTGACCTCCCTGATATTATGCATATTAGTCATTCTTTCAATAGATTTGTGGAACCAGAGCAAGTTGACGATCTTAATGCTCCAGTCACCATGGGGGAATTGGAGGGGGTTTTGAAATGGTTCAAAAAGGACAAAAGCCCTGGGCCAGATGGCTGGCCAATTGAATTTTTCATACTTTTTTTGAGTTGATTGGTAATGATCTGCTGACCATGATTTAAGATAGTAGGGTGCGGGGACGCATCTATGATGGATTGAACTCCACTTTCATTTCACTCATCCATAAATCTAACCACCCAGCTAGTTTTCATGATTACAGACCTATTTCGCTCTGCAACTGCATTTATAAGATTATCTCAAAAATTATAACGAGTCGCATTAAGCCTTTTTTATCTTCTCACATTGCTAAGGAACAATTTTCCTTCTTGCATCATAGGCAAATCCACGAAGCTATTGGCATGGCCCAAGAATCCCTCCATTCCATAAAATCCAAGCACCTTAAATCCACTATTCTCAAGATTGATCTAGCTAAGGCTTTTGATCGGGTGAATTGGAGCTATTTGCACATCATACTTATTCAAACTGGCTTCCCTCATACATTCATCAATTGGATAATGGGATGTATCTTTCATGCTTCCTTCAGCATTCTCCTTAATGGCACTACATCCAAATTTTTCCATGCAAGTCGTGGTTTGCGTCAGGGATGTCCTCTATCTCCCTTATTATTTGTGCTTGTTATGGAAGGCTTATCTGTACTTATTAAAGATGCAAAGGCCCAGGGTACCATTCATGGTCTCCAGATTAATGATCTCATTCAAATCACTCATCTATTATTTGTTGATGATGTTCTAATATTTCTCGATGGTTCTAGACAGGACTTGATTCAGTTTAATAAGCTCCTCCAGATTTTTTTTAGAGCCACTGGAATGATATCAAATGCACTCAAATCTACGATCATTATTACTGGATGCTCAGCTTAGGAATTTGGCACTGCCAGGACTCTATTTGCATATGTTCATGCGAACATCAATGATGGTCTTAAATATCTAGGATATCACATCAAGCCTAATGATTATCAGATTAAAGACTGGAATTGGCTCATAGCCAAAGTGGAGCATAAAATAAATGTTTGGTACAACAGATGGTTATATAGAGCTAGGTGATTAGTCCTTATCAAATCGGTGCTCGAGGCTATTCCGGTATATTGGATGACACTAGCTTGGTTACCTAGAGGTGTTACCAATAG
Source organism: Pinus albicaulis (assembly GCA_034641835.2). NCBI lineage: Eukaryota > Viridiplantae > Streptophyta > Pinopsida > Pinales > Pinaceae > Pinus > Pinus albicaulis. The sequence continues at coordinate 1,468,225,752 of CM076570.1, forward strand.
AATCAATTGTATTTTCCATCATTTCCTTTAGCGCAATCAGGACAAGGACTACACATTTTCCTGGGTCACTTGGGACCACATTAACATACCCAAGCAACGGGGCGGTTGGGGGATCAAGGATCTCCATTTATTTTCGAATGGCCTTGCTGCAAAGATGTGTTGGCACTTACTCACCGGTCACAGTCTCTGGAAGGAGGTCATAGTTGCTAAATACATCGCGCCCAGGAACACCATCGACTGGATCAGATATCGCATTGGGTCGCACACTAGGGCTTCAATCATTTGGAAAGCTGTCACTAAGGCCGCACATATCATTCAGCATGGATTGTCATGGCAAATTGGATCTGGTTCATCTGTGAGAATCAGTGTCGATTCTTGGTCTGGTAGTGGTGAATTCTATAAATTACCAGAATATTTGCGGGATCATCTGGCCCACAAATAAATCCTTTACCTTGCACAAATCGCAAACCCGATTCACACTTCTTGGATGAGTCAAGCTCGGTTGTCGGCCGAATTTCTCGAAATTCCTTGAGACGGGCTCTGGATCTGGAACAACTACATTTGGGAATTAAGAGCATCTAACATCAGGCTCACAGATCAGGATGACAGGCTGATCTGGGCATACTCTCCATGTGGACAATATGCCCCAAAACTTGGATATCTGACACTCATTCGGCATAAAGAGCCGCCACACAAGGCTTGGTGGTGGTGCAGCATATGGAAGTTAAAGGCACTGCACAAGCACAGGACCCTTTTTTGGTGCATATTAAATAACTGCATTCCCACCATGGATTTCCTCCATCGACGAGCTATTAATGGACCCTCGCATTGCTGCTACTACCTTTCAAATTGCGAAGACTCCTCGCACCTTTTCCTCCATTGTAATGTTTTATTGGCCATTTGGGTTTTGGTGACAGAAAACTTGCGATGTCACTTCCCCTGGCAGGGTGCTTCATTGATTAATGCTTGGACTATTTGGTGGGAACTTAATGCAAATTCCACTAAGTTGCGCAACCTACCTCTGATTTTTGCCTGGGAAATTTGGATTGGCCGTAATAGATACATTTTTAACAGCCAATCGATTTTGGGTGACAGAATTTGTGCCGCCATCATAGCAACATACAACCTCCTACCTGAAGATGAACAACAGAAACCACCCCCGATGGCTGTCCCTGAATTGATTGATCGAAGTAGACCTTGGACCTATTTTGATGGAGCATCCAACTTGCAAGGATGTGGGGGGGGTGCTATCCTTCATCTAGATGATCATCACCATTACCAAATCAGAATGGGACTAGGTCCCGGATCGAACAATTATGCTAAACTACAATGCCTTATACTTCTATTGATGTTTGCACGAGAAATTCATTGCAACTCCATTCAGATTTTTGGGGACTCTCTGCTTGTGATCAACTGGTTCAATGAAGTTTCTCATTGCCACACGCACACACTATCTGCACTTCTAAGGGAGGTCCATCATCTCAAGCTCTTAATTTAACTCAATTTCTGTGGCACACATTTACAGGACTAGGAACAAATTGGTTGATAAGCTGTCTAAAGAAGCAAGGGAGCTGAACTAGGGAACATGGCATATTACTGAGCAGATTGGAGAACAGGTATTCAGGTTTTATCATCGGCCTTTTATGGATGAGGCACTAGATCTCAGGGCTGTTTGATCGAACAGCCTACTTTGGGAGATTATTTTGGTATTGGTTTATCTCCCATGGACTATCTACCAGCTATTGTGTATATTTTTTCATTTTGCTATCTTTTTCCCTGCAATTTATGCACCGAACTTACAGGCATGATATATGTGACTGATACTTGTATCAGTAGTATGTATTTGTTAGTTTCTTATGGTTGTCTATTATGGACACTTGATGGTTTGATGACCGTTATGTAGTTTATACTACCAACATATGTAACATGTAACTTATCATATTAATGAAAAGTTACGAATTTTTCCCTTGTGAAAAAAAACCAAATCCAAGTAGTTAAATGATGAATATGACCTTCAAAATTTATTATAAGGATGAAAAATACTTGTGAATCTGTAAATAACCTACAAAAGAACTCACTTCAATCATTTAACTCAATCCTACAGCAAGAAAAACATCAATACTAAATACATAAATAGGAAAAACAAGAATAAGAGATGCATGCGAATAAGAAGTGAAAAGAACATAAATAAATTGTGCAAGAGGGCTCTGAGGCTCCTGGGATAGCCAAACACAAGAAGACTCAGAGTCCTATGGAAGAAACCAAGATTTATAAGCTAAAAATGGCACCAAACTTCATTATTTGAATCAATCCAAGTACATCCCCACTAGAAATGAAAGTGGAGCTGCAAAAAAAAATTTCTCCACAATAAGATTAATAAATACATTCCCCTAGAGGAAAATTCGAATTTGTATTTATACAAAATTATTAGGAAGAATTCTCCTTGAAAGGAGGAATTTTTCCCCTCCAAAATACCTCAAACACTGGATCTGGTTCCCAACAATAAGAATCTGCATTAAATGACAGGGAACACATTCCTATATTTTCTCAATCATTGGAGGTCCAAAATTTCTCAATAATTTCATGATATTTTTTCATTTATTCTCCAATATTGATCCTCTTGTAGTAGGGATAAAGTCCCTAAATTATCTCCTTCTCAAAATCTTCATAATCTGCTCAATATTCTCACAATATTCTTCAAAAAATAAATAATATTAGGCACAAATATGCAATTATATCTAAAACTTCCTAATGAACATATTAAAGCTAAAAAAAATTATTAAGTGTAGAATAAGAGATTTAATATAACCTTTTCATTCCTAAGAAAGGTTAGACGGGCCTTAATTTGTGTCTAATTTATAGGCCCGTCACATAGCATATGTCTTTGTCATGCCACCTTCCCTTTCATTCACTATTGTACTTCAGAACTTGGAATGATGAAACTGACACCTATATCCATCCGCAAACCTGCATCTACCAATACATGTCCAACTTGCAAGACCCAAACAAAACCATACTTTCCAAGAGTTTATAACACACTCATGGTCAAGTTTACAACAAAATCCATATCCCAATGCCATTCAAATAAAGGCCAAAATATCATTATGTTTCATATACATGTGATGTTATATATTCATCACTTTTACAAAAATTTCACAACATGTGACTTACAATGGTGGCCGTGTGTTGTAGGGAAAACCCAACACCCCTCATTTTTTAATTATTTATGTCAAAAAATGGGGACCCTTTCCATTAAATTTTGGGTAAACACCTTTTATGATTTTCTTTAAATAAATATCCTACATTTTTTTTTTTTTTTTTTTATGTCAATTTCCATTTTAATTGTTCCATTTAATTCGATTTTTTACAAGCTTCCCATCGATACTTTTTTCATCTCGTTTGGTCAACCAATGTGTAAATGGCACTCCTTTGAAGTTTGATCATTTTTTCGACAGGGTTAAAAAATGTATAAAGTGTATAATATTGTAATTTTCACAATTAAAATAGTAATTCTTTGTAAATATTAACTCTTGGTTAATTTTTATTAATTTTTAATTTTTCACTAATGGTCCTACAAAATGACCCTTCTAAATTGTACGACATTTGAAAAACATGCTGAGAGATCTCGGTAATTTACTCCAATTTATTATTTTAAAACAAATTGTCAAGATTAGAACCTCAAAATTGCAAAGTGGTTGTAGTTAAATTTGTAGAAATTTTAATTTCACATGGGACCCACATCACGTCCTTCCTTCCAAAAATCTTGATCTAAAAAAATTAAAATTTTGCGATGCAATAATGAAATTGCAATACATCGCATATTGTGTATCGCATATTTTTAAAGCGCCTCAATTATTCATTTGTAATTTTACAATTAGAAAAAATTCGATAAATTCTTTTGGTTTTATTATAAAGTATTTTTAAAATCCTTATACATCCCGACTCACCCGCCTTACCTCACCCTCACATCACCTTATCCCTCCATCGTCCATTAAATCCAATGGCATATACGTGGATTTTGTTTTAATTCCTTTTGTTTTTTGTTTTTAATTTATTCCAATGGTTTGGTTTTAAATATTAAATATTATATTTTTATTATAATGCATTATATTATAATTATAATATTATATTATAAGTCTAATATCATTTAATTATAATATTAATATAATTTAATTTAATTATAATGTTAATATAATATAATTATATTTTAGTTATTTTAAATTATTTTTTATTAATTAAGTTTTATTTATAACTAATTTTGTAAATTAATAACATAATTAAAATTAATTAGTATTAATTAATTAATAATTGTAATTTAATTTAGGATTAGATTTTAATTAAAAATATATATATTTTTAGCTTAATCAACATAAATTTCAGAATTCTGGCAATTTTAATACATGAACTTTAGAATCTCATAAATGAAATTTTACTTGACTAATTGAGGCCCAAAATGACTTATTGGATAGATAAAATTATGGAGATTATTTATAAAGAGGTATCATTACCATATTTGATCATTTAATGGGTGTAAAATTCATCAGAAGATCAAGCTCTGAATGTTTAAAACAAAATCAATTTTCTAAGTTTTATTTTATGCATTCTCATTTTCCCACAGCCTCTACTGAGTGCAGATCCATTCATGTATGTTCTCCTTGACCAATTAGATCACCAAAGGCATCAATTGAAAGCTCAGATTTATTTTATTTTAATTATGTAATTAAGTTTTGATTGGATTTGTTTTAATTCCAGATTTGGTATTTTGATTTTATCTTTTCCATTTTAATTTAGTTTTGATTTTTTTCTGCAGGAAAACAGTTGAAGAGATGGGAACAATAATATATCAATTAATGAGAATCTTCCAACAATAGAAGATTGAAATTTTGAGCCAATGAAAATTCATGGAGCAGATTTATTCTTCAACAAAATTTCTTGTTGAGAATTCTTTTGTAAATATTATAAATAGCAGATTGTAGAATGTAAAAAGGGGTTTCTCTTCTCTGCAATTATGGAATTCTTTAAAGCACTATTGTGAAGAGGATTTAGAGTTTTATGTGAGAGGAGAGAAAACTCATATTTGGGGATTATTGAGGATTTTTCTTTTGCATGTTGAATTATGTATGGAGAACAGAGTTTGTACTATTCCAACTCTGGTTTTAAAAGCATAAGTTCAAGCATTGTAAAGGGTTGTTGGATATCAGAGCCAGAGAAATGGATTCAGTAAATTGGTATTTATAATATTATTATTTTAAATATTGGTTTCATTTTATAATAGCAGGATTGTGTCATTTTATTCATATTTGTGCACTATTGTCAGTATGAGTAATTTGCTTCAATTATATGTTAATATTTATATCTTCTCTTATAAGTTGAATTCTGATCTCTGAATAATTATTTACTCAAAAATCTATCTTTTAATATTGATTTAACAAAGTAATATTTTGTGAACTATTTCCTAAATTTTGTTGTTTAATTATTCGAATTATTGATTTAACAATCAATATCATTTTATAAACTACGTCTTGAATGTTGTTGATTGATTATCTCAGTTAAGAGGTCTATGAATAGAATGTGTTTTGGTATTTATAATGTCACTTAATTGAACTACTTCGTTAGCTTGATATTCATTATAAGCCATACATATTTAAATCTCAATCATTTAAATATCTTGCTCTCGGTTGGATTGAATCTATATCTGCCTAATTGAGATGAGATTAAGATAATTTTTCTTTAGCTTGCATTTTAGAATAATCTTGCATTTAGATTTAATTATAATTTCCTATAAGTCCTCTTCGCAAAGAAGTAAACTTTAGTTGTGGCTTGGTTGAGCCCCGGATCAATTTAAGAATCACGTTCTTGCATGATCAAGAAGAGAGTTGATCTGATGTCTCTTCTCCATTAGTAGATGAAATTCATATTTTAAGCCATTGGAGATGGAGAGAAGTTAATTGGATCTATTTTAACCAGTCGGAACCACCATTTCAATGGAAAAGGAGTTGCTTTAAGGTCCAAATCAGGTTGTCTCCCTTATAGTGTTGTATGCAGATATTTTTATCCCTCAACACTTTTGGTGCTAGAAGGAGGGCATGAGACTTGTTGTCCTTTGGAGTTTTTTTTATTTTAAAAGTTTTATTTAATTACAATGGATCCTCTTAAACTTCCAATTTGGAGTTTTATTTCTAGACGTGTGTCTTCTAATACTCCACCATAAATAGTAATACACTTGTCTCAGGTAAAGTTTAACAGTAAGAGGAATACTTCTACATTTAATCATGCTTTACAATTCATTCAAAAATTTTCAAATTCTAATTTTCAAGAAATTGATGAAGGTATTTTATGCAGGATTTTTACTCGTACATTCTTGGCAAAATCCAAAAGCTAGTTTCAATCACTTCCAGTTTCTCTCAATTCATAGTTTGAATCAGTTTATTATAATATTCCTTTGTAAATTTGGCGACTATGAATACGAACAAGTATGTGACGATTTTGAAGTTTTACGAAGATTGGAAAATGAATCTTTGATTGATTTTACCATCAGGTTTAGTTTAAATTGTTTAAAATTTAAAATTGAAGATAAACCTTCGAAAGAGGAATTCTTAGATTGGTTTGAACATATTTTCTCTCTTCCTCCCATTTATAATCCATGTGAAATTATTTCAAACTTTGCTTAATATCCTTCTAATTTCATTAACATAATTGAGAATTCCAATATGGAGGTGCAAACAAATGATGATGAAGTGGCCTCTATTACGTATGATCAATTCCTTCATTTAGTGCACACTTCCTACAATGTTGATAATGATCAGGGTGCACCTTCATATGTCAATGAATCTCAATTATAAAGCTCAGAAAATTTCGCTAATCAACTGCAAGAAGATACTAGCAACAATCTAGAAGAATATCGCTTTGAAATATGAAAATCAGTGTGTTTTAGAATCAGAAAATCAGAGCATAAGTCGGAAAGTACAAGAAACGATTAAAGTTTCCAATAATACACAATCTGTTATACAAAGTTATGAATTCTTTTACGATGAGAAAACGCCAATTTCGAGACAGCAAAACAACGTTCTTCAAGAAAGCACAATTAGCCAAGTTAATGATCTTAAATCTGAAATTTGCAATGAATAAAATGCACAAGAAATCTCAAATAGAGAAATTTTAAAATGCATTTTTCCACATTCATATTTTTTCCTTTATCCTGATATTTTTTCTAATAGAAAATTATCCTCTCTTCACTTTAAAGATATTTCAAAAATCAGAGAGGCTGATCTAAATGAATTGTCGATTGGTTTTTATCAAGATAGAGAATTAATTATTGATCATTCTTCTAGCATTAATGAACATGAGCTTAATATTCCTCCTTTTTTTGATATATTGGATGAGATAGAATGAAAATCTAATGAAATTCGTGAGGTCATTTATGATAGCTACTTTGACATTGAGGATATTGATTTATCTTCTTCACAATTGAATTATCATGATCAAAGTCGAATCACATGTGAAAATGAAGAACACTCTCATGAAACCAAGAAACTCATGATTTCATTATTCAAGAAACCATTCCAAATCATGATTTATATGACGATCAAGCTCTCATTCCTATTCATAGTCATAACCCTCTCTCTAATTCACAAGTTTGTATCAACAATCATTCTAATTGCATTATTTTGCCCAATATTTGTGAAGAGGAAATTGATTTAAGTCAGTGCCAATTATTCTATGACAATAATTGTAACACTAGTGTAAACTATGATTCAATTTTGTTATTATTGCCTCATTTATTTTGTTTAACTTCAAATTTATTTTCTATTTTCAATTTTCAATTTTTAGATACTTTGTGTTGGCATATTGATAAAATCAATATTGAACGCCCAATTGACCTGTTGCCTGAATGTGAAAATGAATTTTCACATCATAATCCTGAACATCAAAAGTTGTTAATCTTCCAATTCCAATTGATGTTTGTTTATTATCAATTACTTATTTCTTCTCGAAAGCAATGCCAACAAGAGAGTGTATTTTCGCAATATGACCAAAAATCTAATTCAATTAATAATATTCCATTGGATCTATTTGTCGGAAATGTTGTCATTGATGGCAACGGAAGTGGCAAAGAAGGAGCCAAAGGCAAAGAGCGGAGCACAGAGTAGCATTAGACAATAAGCAGAGATAGTAACAGGGAGATAGCAGAAGCAGCAAAGAGACCAGTAGAAAGTGCAAAGAAGCAGAGAGGAAGCAAGGTAGATAAGGAACTGAGGCAGCAGACAACGCAGAGACAGAGTAAGAGAAAAAGGCCATCGAATAGAAAAGAATAAGTGAATTCTCTAGTAAATGAATCAAGAACTTGAATGTACAGTTAGAAGCAGAACTGTGACAGAATGACATTGAAATGTTTCAAGTTAATGTTTGTAAGGAAATCCCGTCGGAAGAGAACTACATTTGTTCATTGATTATTGGAAATCCTACCGAAGATAGACCAGAGTTATAGCGCAAACCCAGACTAACCCTTTGGAATCAGGAACGGAACCTGGAAGAAAATAGGTAAAACGTAACAAAAGGAAGTGCGACAAAACCCTGCATGGAAGAATGAAACCATGACCGAGTGAACAGTGAAGGTGGTTTATGGTTTTCATCGCACCACCTATGCGGAGTGAGTGGTATTTGAGGAGTTGGGAGCGATTCCATAAATCATTCGACACATGGCAAGGAGACCCACGAAAAACCGCTTTTCACTATGCGCCATCACGCGTTATAGTTCGACCCAGGACGCCCAGCGATATTGTTGTGCGCCATTGATCTGGAGGGAAGCCATCGGACAATGGTCATATGAGGAAGGTGCACAAAGAATAACCAAAGTACGGCGGACCATCGCACGTTAACGTTCGGCATCGAAGGTCGAGCGATATGCATATATGTCGTTGATCTGGAAGCTTGCTATCAAACGATGATCGAACGCTAGACTTGCGTGAAGTTTACCTATGGTACCATGCATGTATTTGATTGGCTATTGACTATATATGTGGGCTCGAGGTCAAAGGTTTATCATAAGGTTAATTAGCATTGGATATTTCTCTAATGTACGAAGGGTTGTAACTTTAATCCTAAAGTTCAGTTCAAAATTGTAAATGTATTTATTTATCAATTTCTTCAAATTGATAAATAAATTAAAAAGAAATCAAAGAGGCACGTAGGGTAAACTAAAGGAAATATTTTCAAAGGAATACCATTAGCGGTTGAATGGTTTTTACTCATGGTATTGATAAAGGTTAAACTATATAAGGCAAAGAGGATGATAGTATGAGGTGTGCAGGCGTAAGGGTGGTGAATGAAAATTTCTCTAAGGAATATCTGCATGGACGAACTCTGTTCTTAATTGATAAATCTGAATCTACAATGCACCCATGGATATAATGATTTGACGATGATAAATATTTGGTTTTGATCGACTGACGATATCATGAAGAACTGGTGCGAGTGTGCTGAATGAATAAATCTGGTGGCCTGCAAGGTATGTCGTGTGAAAATTGATGAAACGTGGTTTGCAGTAGATCTGAAGGTCGAAGCCTTCAGTGAGGGGGTTGTAGCTCCCTTCCAGGAGAGGCTGGTAAACGAGAGAAGTTTGTAGCCTTATGCAGTATTTTTCCAACAATTGGTATCAGAGCAGGCCCTTCTGAAAAAGCTTAGCCGCTAGAAGGAAGATCAAGCAAGATGAGAAATCAAGATGGAACAACATCTATCAAGCCTCCGCTCTTTAACGAAAATAATTTAATCTTCTGGAAAACAAGGATGAGATCCTATCTTCAGTCTCTGGGAGTAGATGTATGGGCAATTGTTGAAGGAGGATATCAATATCCAGCTGCAATACCAACAGATTCAACAGAAAGAAAGAATTATGAAACCAATGCAAAGGCGGTCAATGCTCTATTGGGAAGTCTGACTAAATCAGAATTTGTCAAAGTCATGCAACTGAATATAGCAAAGGCAATATGGGACAAAATAATTCTAAGTTATGAAGGTGATGCAAAGGTAAAAAGTGCTAAAATCCAAACTCTCAGAATTCAATATGAGAATCTAAAAATGGATAATGAGGAAAGCATTGAAAAATTATTTTTACGTCTTGATGATATTGTAAATCGTATGAGAAATCTGGGAGAAACAATAACCGAATCTACTCTGGTTGAGAAAATTTTAAGATCACTAACGGAAAAATTTGAGTCAAAAGTTTTTGCTCTTGAAGAAAAGCAGGATCTTCAAAATCTTACTGTGGTGCAACTTCATGGCATACTAACTGCATATGAAATGAGAAGAGGAGGACCATCTGAAGTCAAAGAAGCAATCTTTAGAACTTCTACAAAAGGGAAGGAAGTACAAAAAACAGAAGGATCAGGATATATCTCAGAAGAAGATGAGATAAACTTTGTAAAGAAACTTCAACTTGGCACAGGACGGTTCAGAGGTAAGCTTCCTTTCAAATGTTTTGATTATGGAAGAGTTGGTCATTATGCTGATAAGTGTCCTCATAATGAAACACATAAAAAGGGGAAGGAAGTAGTAAGAAGGAATAAGAATCATTATAGCACTAGAAAAAGTTACTATACTCGTGAAGACAGTGATGGGTTATCTGATAGTGAGGAAGAATGTGAACAAGATCTTAGACTTCTCATGGCATTTGAAAAGGAATCTAGAGAAGAAAAGGATACTTTTGTGGATGCTCTAGAAGACAATGATTTTCTTGATGAAAACAATAAACTCAAAATTTTCTTAGAAGAGAGTAAAATAACCATAGAAACTCTGAAAAATCAGCTTGAAGAAAAAGAGAAACACAATGAGAAATTAGAGTGTGAAGTAGTAAGTCTAAGAAAAGAACTTGAGAAAGTAAAGACTCTAAATCTTAGATTTGCTAAAGGATCTGAAACCTTAGATGAGATTATCAAGGTACAACGTTCTCCCCTTATAAAGACGGGTCTTGGATATATCGGAGAATCTTCTCAGGCTTCAGCACCAAATTATCTAAAAGTAGCTACTGCTGGTATACAACATGCTGCCACTCAGCAAGGGAATAAAGAATCTTTGCAGGCAAAGCATGATCATCTCAATTCAAAGAACACTAACATGAATATCTTTCAAAGAAACACCAATCAACAGGTAAATTCAAGAAGGAGATTTTATGATCGTAGAAATTTCTTCTTCAATGGACAATGTTTCTCATGTCACAATTTTGGTCATAAAGTTGTTCAATGTGTAGCATATAAAACCATCATGACAAGAGAAGCAAGAAAGAAAAGGATTGATATTGAAACAAAGAAGAATACCTATAACAATTTTTCTCCTCTTCAAAATGAAGTTGAATGTGCTTATTGCAATAACTTTGGCCATGAAGAATCTGAATGCAGGAGCAAAGTTCAACCAAAAGAACATGTTCCTTCAAGCTCCAAAGTATGGAAAAAGAAGGAATTACGGGTTGAAAATTGTGGCATAGCGTTATTTGTAGAAGATGAAGAAAACCAATGGCACATTGATAGTGGATGCTCAAGACACATGACAGGTGATAAAAACAAACTTCTTGCATATAGTGCTCTAGAAAAGGAAAAGAATGTTACATTTGGAAATGATACTCCTGTGGTCATTAAGGAAAAAGGGTCTATTTTTCTAGAAGAAAAGGTGAAAGCTAATGAAGTCATGTATGTGGATGGATTAAAGCATAACTTGTTAAGTGTAAGTCAAATGTGTGATCAAGGAACTGAAGTTGTCTTTAGTTCAAAAGAATGTGTGGTGCGTGATCTTGATACAGGTAAAGCAATTATAAAAGGAAAAAGAACTCCAAACAACCTGTATATATTGAAGAACCCCAAAGAACAATGTTATTTGAGTAAATCTTTAGAAAATTGGCTATGGCATAGAAGGTTGGGGCATCTGAGCTTCTCTCAAATCAACAAATCAAGCAGACTTAAAGCTGTTCGTGATCTTCCCAATATTACTCTACCTAAAAATATCATATGCAAATCTTGCCAATTCGGTAAGAAAACCAGAGTACAATTTAATGCCAAGGAAGGATCATCAAGTAAGCCTCTTGAACTCATTCATACTGACATATGTGGACCTATGAGGAAAAATTCACCATGTGGTGAAGAATACTATATCTTATTCATTGATGATTTCTCTAGAATGTGTTGGATTGGGCTGCTTAAACACAAAGATGAAGCATTTGAGAAATTTCAGATCTTCAAAGCACTAGTTGAGAATGAATTAGATCTAAAAATCAAGTGTCTCGGATCTGATCAAGGAGGAGAATATACATCAGATGAATTCCTTGAATTTTGTGAACAACATGGCATAAAAAGACAGTTTTCTGTAGCTGGCACTCCACAACAAAATGGTGTTGCAAAAAGAATGAATAGAACAGTTCAACAAATGGCTAGAGCTATGCTTGATGATTCCGGAACACCTGACACATTTTGGGGAGAAGCAGCACATACAGCAGTAAACATTCTCAACAAGGCACATGTTCGTGTAAATAGTGATAAAACTCCATATGAACTTTGGTATGGTAATCCTCCCACTGTAAAGCATTTTAGAATTTTTGGAAGTAGATGCTTTATCAAAAATAATGATGAAAAACTTGGCAAGTTTGAACCCAGAGCAGATGAAGGAATACTCCTTGGTTACTCCTCTAGGAGTAGAGCTTATAAATGTTACAATAAAAGACTTCGGAAGATCGTTGAATGTATTTATGTTGTTATTGATGAGTCTCCAGCAGCTCCAAAAGAATAAAAACAAACAACAAATGAAGACAATGATGATGACATATATGCTTCTACATCAAATAGTAATGATACAAACAGTGAACCCAATGAAGAACCCAAAGATGATTTGTCTGAAAAGGCTCCATCCAGATATGTTCAAAAGAATCATCTAGAATCTCAAATTTTGGGAGAAAAGGGATTAGGTGTAAAAACAAGAAGGACTCTTGTGGGATCTTCTAGCAATCTGGCGTTTTTGTCCACTATTGAACCACACAATGTCAGTCAAGCTAGCAAAGATGAATGTTGGATTCAAGCCATGAATGAAGAACTTGATCAAATTGAAAATAATCACACTTGGGAATTAGTACCAAGCATGACAAAAATGTCATTGGAACTAAATGGATATTCAAAAAAAAGTTAAATGAGAATGGGGACGTTATAAGAAATAAATCTAGACTTGTGTGCAAGGGGTATGCTCAAAAAGAAGGTATATACTTTGAAGAAAAATTTTCTCCTGTAGCCAGACTTGAAGCCATAAGAATGTTTCTTGCTTTTTCAAGCTTCCAACAAATCAAAGTTTATCAAATGGATGTTAAATCTGCTTTTCTCAATGGTGATCTAGAAGAAGAAGTTTATATAGAACAACCGGAAGGATTCATTTTGGGAAATGATGAAAATCTTGTTTGTAGACTTAAAAAGGCTCTATATGGTCTCAAACAAGCTCCAAGGGCATGGTATTATCGTCTTGACAAATATCTTCACCAACAAGGATTTTCAAAGGGGTCTGCTGATAGCAACTTATACACAAAAACTGAAAATGATAAACTATTGATTGTGGTTGTATATGTTGATGATATCATTTTTGGAAGTAATGAAGAGTCTATGAGTCAGAAATTTGCCTCTAATATGCAGCAAGAATTTGAAATGTCTTTACTTGGGGAACTAACATTCTTTCTTGGCTTGCAAGTGCAACAAGCAACAGATGGCATATTCTTATCACAAAAAAAATATCTTAAGCAAATTCTGAAGAAGTATGGTATGGAAGAGTGCAAACCTGTAAGTACACCAATGGTAACCGGATGTAATCTTAGTTCTCATGATGATTCTCCCACAGTGAATCAACTAGAATACAGATCTATGATAGGAAGTCTACTTTATCTCACTGGGACTAGACCAGACATTATGCATGCAGTTGGGATTGTTGGACAATTCCAAGCTAATCCAAAAGAGTCCCACCTTCAGGCTGTCAAAAGAATATTTAAATATCTACAAGGAACTCAAGACTTTGGGCTATGGTATTCAAAGAATGTTGATCTCACTCTTTAGGCTTACACTGATGCAGATTGAGCTAGAAATGTTGATGATCGGAAAAGCACTAATGGTGGTGCATTTTACATGGGGCCCCGGTTAGTATCTTGGTTCAGCAAGAAGCAAAGTTCTATTGCCTTATCTACAGCAGAAGCAGAATATGTGGCTGCCGCATCATGTTGCACTCAACTTCTTTGGATGATGCAAACCTTACAAGACTTTCAAATCAAATGTTCACCTCCTATATCCATTATGTGTGATAACACAAGTGCCATCAGTATCTCAAAGAATCCTTTTATGCATTCCAAGACCAAGCACATTCCCATCAAATATCACTTCTTACGTGAATAAGTGCTTGAACAAAAGGTGAAGTTGGAGTATGTCTCCTCCAAAGAACAAGTTGCTGATATATTTACCAAACCTTTACCCAGGGAAGCGTTTGAATATCTCAGACAGAATCTGGGAGTAGTCTCTGCCATGCAGAAGATCAGATCTACTTAAATACTGAAAAATACGTTTCTGTTGAAGGTGGTCAGGATGCACAGGCTAAGGGGGAGCATTGGTCATGTGCATCATCTTAGGGGGAGCATGATATTGTCGGTTCAAAGGATCTTAATCAACTCTTTGCCATTGATGTCAAAGGGGGAGGAAAAGCAACAAAGGGCTTCTTTAAGACAAACAGAGGAAGAGTATTGCCATCAATGCCAAAGGGGGAGATTGTTGGAAATGTTGTCATTGATGGAAATGGAAGTGGAAAAGAAGGAGCCAAAGGCAAAGAGCAAAGCACAGAGAAGCATTAGACAAGAAGTAGAGATAGTAACAGGGAGATAGCAGAAGTAGCAAAGAGACCAGCAGAAAGAGCAAAGAAGCAGAGAGGAAGCAAGGTAGATAAGGAACTGAGTCAGTAGACAACGCAGAGACAGAGTAAGAGAAAAAGGCCATCGAATAGAAAAGAATAATTGAATGTTATAGTAAATGAATCAAGAACTTGAATGTACAGTTAGAAGCAGAACTGTGACAAAATGACATTGAATTGTTTCGAGTTAATGTTTGTAAGGAAATCCCATCGAAAGAGAACTACATTTGTTCGTTGATTATTGGAAATCCTACCGAAGATAGACCAGAGTTATAGCGCAAACCCAGAATAACCCTTTGGAATCATGAACGGAACCTGGAAGAAAAGAGGTAAAAAATAACAAAAGGAAGTGTGACGGAACCCTGCGTGGAAGAACGGAACCATGACCGAGTGAATAGTGAAGGTGGTTTATGGTTTTCATCACACCACCTATGCGTAGTGAGCGGTATTTGAGGAGTTGGGAGCGATTCCATAAATCATTCGACACATGGCAAGGAGACCCACGGAAAACCGCTTGTCACTGTGCACCATCGCGCGTTATAGTTCGACCCAGGATGCCCAGCGATATTGTTGTGCATCGTTGATCTGGAGGGAAGCCATCGGACGGTGGTGGTATGAGGAAGGTGCACAAAGAATAACCAAAGTACGGCAGACCATCGCACATTAACATTCGGCATCGGAGGTCGAGCGATATGCATATATGTTGTTGATCTGGAAGCTTGCTATCAAACGATGATCAGACGCTGGACTTGCATGAAGTTTACCTATGGTACCATGCACGTATTTGATTGGCTATTGAATATATATGTGGGCCCGGGGTCAAAGGTTTATCATAAGGTTAATTAGCGTTGGATATTTCTCTAAAGTGCGAAAGGTTGTAACTTTAATCCTAAAGTTCATTTCAAAATTGTAAATGTATTTATTTATCAATTTCTTCAAATTGATAAATAAATTAAAAAGAAATCAAAGAGGCACGTAGGGTAAACTAAAGGAAATATTTTCAAAGGAATACCATTAGCGGTTGAATGGTTTTTACTCATGGTATTGATAAAGGTTAAACTATATAAGGCAAAGAGGATGATAGTATGAGGTGTGCAGTTGTAAGGGTGGTGAATGAAAATTTCTCTAAGGAATATCTGCATGGACGAACTCTGTTCTTAATTGATAAATCTGAATCTACAATGCACCCATGGCTATAATGATTTGACGATGATAAATCTCTAGTTTTGATCAACTGACAAAATCATGAAGAACTGGTGCGAGTGTGCTGAATGAATAAATCTGGTGGCCTGTAAGGTATGTCGTGTGAAAATTGATGAAACGTGGTCCGTAGTAGATCTGAAGATCGAAGCCTTCAGTGAGGGGGTTGTAGCTCCCTTCCAGGAGAGGCTGGTAAACGAGAGAAGGTTGTAGCCTTCTGCAATATTTTTCCAACACTATTGGACTTCCATATGTTTATAATTGATCCATGTGTAATAAATTTGGAAAGTGTCCTTACACAAAATATTGTTTATAATCTAATATATTTATATAGCACTGACAATTTTTTCCAGGCCATTGAATCTAAAATTTCATATTCACAATTTGGCTTGTCATCTTCTCTTTTGAACATTTCTCAATCATTATTGGAAATCCATCCAGATTTCTATGATCCAATTGAAATGAAACTGGAAATGAAATTTCAAGCGAAGGTGATTGTAAATAAGCTTCTAACAATAAATGTACATTTTTCTTTCAAATTTAGTTTTCTTAGTTTAATTATATTTGTAATTTTGTTACTAATGGTTGACCTATACATACATGTAGGAATTAAAATGATAGAGTGGTTACATTGTAAGCATGACTATACTTAGTCATGTTTCCTCCATCAAGTTAGAAATAGGAATCAATTAATTTAGATTATATTTTTTTTAATGTTTTTCCCATTTCATTATTTCAAATTTTCAATAAGCAGGTAATGAATCCAATTTCTTCTTGGCATCCCCTTTCATTTTTGGAAAAGCGACTTAGAACATTTTGGAATCTCTTGGATATTCAAGCCTTTAATTGTCTTGTTTTTCAAAAATTCATCACATTTGTCATACATGAAGAAATTCCAAGGACTTTCTACAGCTTGGCAATTTTTTATTCTCAATTATTTTTGAAAAAAGAGCTCGTTTTCACCACTCTTGTCCTCCGATATAAATTTGAGGTGGGTAAAATTTGAAAATTCATTATTTATCATTTTTTAAATTAAATAAGTAGGTGATGTTGAACATATTAAATTTTTGAGAAAATTTGAGAGAACTTGAAGATTCATGAGGTAAATTTACAATCAAAATTCTTCCAGGTATGTGTTTATAGGTTCACCGTCATCTATTGTTAGTTTTACCTTTCAAAGGTTATTTATTATTCATATTTTGTTTTGTTTGAAAGTCATCATTAACTTAATTGTGTAAATCTAAGATAAGTAAGCAACTAACCCTTTTTTCAAATCTACAACATGTTGAGGGTAGTATTTATGATTTCTTCTAAATTTGAGGATTATCTAATTTTGCTTCTATTCATTGAAATCTTGATAAGTCTTAATAAATTCTCGAAAGATTCATATCGATTCATTATATTTCGCAACTCTCTTAATAAGAAATTTATGATAAAATTACTTTTCAATCATATATCCTAACAGTTAATTAAATTATTAATTTTTTATTTATTTAAAAGCAAAGTTAAATTAGTCGCTTTCTTTTTTAATTAAATACTTTAAGAAATCGTCAGCCCCACATATGGCACATCATATATTGCAATTCGCATATCGGAGGTTCTCAAATAAGCATACTCCAAATATCTCTAATCCCCTGATATTCCCATTCCCTCCAATCTCTGATGAACCTTTCCTTCCAATATCACATCATCCACATCGCAAAACCTCTATATCACAACATTTTGTGGGAAGCATTTCTTACCATTTTCCAATAATAAGCCTCTGATGCAAGACCTCTGATATTCCTTCTCGTTCATTCTTCGATAAAATTACTTCGCTAAAAATTGCGATGTCCACACAACCCCGGACTTGATACAACATTTAAATTTGAATCTGAAAGACATCGCGTCCATTCATAAATTTCAATTTTTTTAGGGGAATATGTTTAAAGGTTTCGGTGTCCTGGATCTAATATGAAATTAAGTCCATATAATTAAACGATCAGGTTCATTCTTCATCCCACATCGCCATATTAACGATGTTACATCCTATACTCAAATATTCCTATTGTCGATCTCTTATAAAGTCCAAAACTGATCCCACCCACCAGCCACGTCATCTATCGCATTCTTACTATTGCAAGAACAATATCAATGATTCATTTTATTAACAGCTGCAATATCCCTATATAATTATTCTCTGATGTCACCATTGTTCCATTGCAGCTTCCTGACACATATGCTCATATCGAATTTTTGTTATTGCAACACTTATATCACATCGAAAAACTCAAATGAAGCCTTGTCTTAAGATCTTCCAATGCGATAGACGTTGATATATGCATCTTTTCCATTGTTGTTTAACTATTATATAACACTCAATCACATATCAACAATGGTGGAAGTTGCAAATTTTAATTTATTCATGATAAGAAACTTATGATGTGAAACATTTGACGAGCCACTGACCTATACTAAATACCATGTATATTATGCCTCTCATTGGTCTAGCTGGAATGAAATGCTTATGCTCATTATTTCTCTAAATTGCTTAAAAAACAAGGAAATTTTCACACAAAACACTTGCAGCAAAAGATCTTATCCATGAGTTTATGTATGCTTGTTCCAAATATTAAAATTGCCCAGATGAGTTGAACCATTGCATCACACTCGCCAAATTGTTTTCCCTTTAGTTATATTCATTTCTTTCAAAGGGACTAAGGGGCTCTAATTGATGAAATTTTAAATCCCAATCTTCTATTTTTCATTTTTCGAGACTTTCCTCAAAATTTTAAATTTGTTAGCTTATCATATTCTTGGGTTTGTATTATATTTGAAATATTTAAAATGAATTCTAAAGATTTACTTTTCTGAGCTTCACATTACCTTGTCTTTCCACTATCTTGTCCATCACATTTAACAGTGGAAATGACCCATATTTTACTATCTTCACTGGAATTTTGTGGTCTTAGAATTTTTTAAAATTGATTTTGGCTTTAGAACAAGTTTTTGAGATATTTGACACTTGTTTTATTCTCATATTTATTAAATATCAAATTCCTCTCCTCGAAACAAATTTTATAGGTAAATGTAAATTATCTTGCACTCAGTTTTACAAAACTTCAAATTATCAGAATGAAAGTCATCTCAACTACTTTATAAACTCTTACGAAACTTTTACCACTGATACATGAATGTTTGATGCATTAGAAAAGTAATATTCCTACATTATACATTTAACAAGCATTCATTATCAAGCATGATCAATATCGTAATTTTTGTTTGTAAAAGTTACGCAAAAGCTTTTGTTCCAAGATCTTGTTGCCCTTAATATTCTAAATACCGAAACTTCTTGTAATGGAGGTGAAATTTCATTAAACTTCTAAAAACAAATGTCGTCGAAAATATTATAAAGCAAGATTTTTATTTATCGAAGTTTTGGTCCATTGATACTTTTTGGAAAATTTGAGCTCTTACATTTTGCTTTGATTCTCGGAAACTTAGAACTTCATAATATCGAGTTAATAATATTGGCAGGTCTTTGATCATTATATTTTGATATTTTACTATGTATACATGAAGTCTTATTTGATTACCTTTGAATATATATAATACTTTCATGTTATCATGGTGGTCCAAAATTTGGATGTGTTTCAATCATAATTTTTCCAAATCCAAGTATTCGTTCATAGGGATATACATTCTTCATGGTGTAAGTACAAGGACTTCTTTTACTCTTCTCAGCAATCTCCTTCACTAATAAGGAATTTGGAACAAGTAAAGGTAATGGATAAATGGTTAATTCATATTTTAATTATCTTTCATTTTGAATTTCACTCCATACTTATCATATAAAAATTCAAGTCCTCTTCATACACATAATTGCTACATTATTTGGTATTTTGAATCAACTTGAATATTTTGGGGCTGATATAAATTCATAATAGAGGAAGAAAATATAACATTCATCGTTGCAATTCATAAAGAAGCATATCTTCATCCTCATTTCTGATGGATTCCATTTTTTTCTAATTCCTTGAACATGAAACATTATTTTCTTCAATCTTACTGCTTGCTATAGTTTAGATTTAATAAATGATGATTTTTGGTTAGTAAAATTTCAATTACACTTCTTCATGCTTCTAATTCTGATTAAAGGAAGAAGTTATCTTTTGTTGGAGAAAACAATATATTTCAAGTAATATTAAATGAAATTATCCAATGGTAAGTTTCATATCTTCACTTTCATTTATTTTCATTATTTCACTTTTGGCTTTAGTTTTGTTTTTAATTTTTCTGATCTTGAACTCAGTTTTTACAGTTCTTCATGAACCTCTCGCACCTCTACCAGATCATTTTTGATGTTCATTCTCTTTTGTTCAGTTTGTTTTGAGATTCTTAAAGAGAAGCAGTAATGATCCTCATCGAATTAGCTAAACCAGGGAGTTTCTGGACCTCTAGTATGTTTCTTTAAGCATTGCTTTTATTAGAAAATGGTTAATATGTGTTTTGCAAGGTTTTTCTTCGAAACAAGAAAGTTTGCAGTAGACAGAGACTTCTCATTTAGCATATTATCTATCATCATTGCTATTCACCCTATACATTTTCAGAACCTCATTTCTTATAACTCTGCAAGATAAAATATATATATATATATATATATATATATATATATAAATGAACGTAGATATGCTTATTTTTTTTATCTCCTTTGTTGAGACATTTGTATAAATAGTCTTGTTGGAGTTTATCTTTTAAATTTGGATTTTTCTTTCACCTTTTGCCTTCTTCATTTTTATTTTTGTTTGTTGATTTATTTTCTTACTTTAGTTTGGGAATTTTTTCTTTTTTCTTTCAGTTTTGTTATTATTTTGGTGTCTCTGTCATGATTTATGTGAAAGAAATTTTTTCTCGCCCAACAGTGATTAGAATACATGGAAAATCTCTATCTATTTCAGTGAATTTATCATTAAAGGCATATATTTATGGAACCATAAAACCATCTTTCTTTAACTATTTTTCGTGAAGGAACACACATCATTTCTAAGTGATTGAGTTTACTTTTTCAAGGAAAGAACTAATTTGAGTTTAATAGAATGAATCCCTCCCACCCCTCCACATAAAAACCTTTGATTGATAGTTGCAAGGAAATAATTTGGAGTCAATATTAAGAAAATTATTATGTCCATTAAACATAAATCTCTATTACCATTCCACCTCTTTCACTCAAATACATCATAAAGTAAAATCTTGCAAATGTACTTATAAAAAAGGGTGATTAAAAGAGGAAGCATGGGAAATAGAAGTAAACTCATCAAGGTTATGAACGCTCATTGGCAGCGGGACTAGGCTTGTATGGAATAAAAGACAACTTTGTCGAGGTATTGTTCAGGCTCGCTGGCAGCAAAGCGATGTCAGAGACCAATCATAAAATGGATATATGCTTTATCAAAAACTTCTATCTCTACCTTCTTCTATTTTTCATATGAGGAAGTTTTAAAACAATTTTTCCCAAATTTGGATTCATCGCTTTCACTCGAGTCTGTTTCAAGTACTTATCTTTACAAACTCATATTGCTTAATCTATTTATGTGGGACCTATGGAAATGTTTTACTATTAGACGATTTCATGAACTCCATTATTTTTAACATTTGGATAAATTACACTTCATTATCTTCAATCAGAGATAATTGGTCATTCTCCCGTGTGTCACCATTCTTGTAGGGAAAACTCAACACCCCCAATTTTTTAATTATTTACTTCAAAAAATGGGGACCCTTTCCATTAAATTTTGGCTAAACACCTTTTATGATTTTCATTTAGTTAATTATCCTACAATTTTGCCATTTTTTTAATTTTTTTCGGATTTCCATTTTGATTGTTCCATTGAAGTCGATTTTTAGCAATCTTTCCATGTTTCATATTGTTTGGTCAACCGATGTGTAAATGGAACTTCTTTGAAGTTTGGTCATTTTTTCGATGGGGTTAAAATATGTATAAAGTGTATAATATTGTAATTTTCACAGTTAAAATAGTCATTCTTTGTAAATATTAAGTCGTGGTTAATTTTTATTGATTTTTCATTTTTCACTAATGGTCCTACAAAATTATCTAGCTAAATTGTATGACAATTGAAAAACGTGTTGCAGAATCTCGATAAGTAACTCCAATCTATTATTTTAAAACAAATTTCCAAGACTGGAACCTCAAAATTGCAAAGTGGTTGTTGTTCAATTTGTAGGACTTTTAATTTCATAGGGGACCCACATCACCCCCTTCCTTCCAAAAATATCGATCTAAAAAAATTGTGATTTTAAAATTTACGATAAAAAAATTTTCTAATCGATATTGCGTTGTGATACATCGCATATCGCATATTTTTAAAGCACCTCAATTACTCATTTTTTATTTTGCGATTGGAAAAAATGCGATGGGCTCTTTTGGTTTTATTATAATTTTTTTTTAAACTCCTTTTACCTCTCGACTCACCAGCCTTACCTCAACCTCACATCACCTTATTGTTGAGATTGCAACAAGATGATGAGCTTAGTGGAAATAAGTCGCCTTCACTAAGTGGGCCCGCAGGCTATTTTTGGCGCAAAGTCTATTTTTAGACATATGGATCATGTTCTATGAGTTGCAGGATGCTATTTGTGGATGGTTGGTCAAGTTGGAAAAAAAATAGATGGACTTCTATTTTTAGACATATTGGGAGAAATATATTTTTAGATTGTCAGTCTAAAAATAGATATGTCGAATATTATTAGCTCTTAATAATATTTGGACTATAAACATTATCTTATTCTCTTGGAGCACTTAAGTTAAGTGCACAAATGTGGCACAGGAGCTGACAGAAGGAATTACGCTATTCTTGAGGGTTAAGTGGAGCTATTGCATGGATACTTCAGTTAGAACTCATGTGAGAGAGTTTGGTGGAGTTGATTGAGGAAGTTAATGGAGTTGTGTTTAGTTTAACTAAGCTAAACATAGTTGAGCTAGTTGTATCTAGTCTAACTGATTGATACACTAGTGAGAGTGGTGTGAATTAATTAATAATTAATTCACTAATTATAAACTCATTAATAAACTAAAGAATACATCAGTTAACTTCAGTGCATGGACAGTTTCAGTGGAGACCAGTGAAGAGATAGGTGAAAGAGCAGTGTGACTATCAGTTGCGACTATACTATTGCATGATTTGCAACAACCAGTGATTAGAGATGCCAATGAGAATTGCGCAGTACAAGCCAGGTGGTTCGAAGTTATTTATGAGCCATTATTCAACATTGATTGCGCAGTAGAGGCAGGCTATCAGGTGGCAGAGATTGGAGCATGTGTTTTGCTATATCTAGCTTAATTAGTGTGTAGCAATTCGAGATTGTACTGAGAACTTGTGAGGAGCTTTGTACAATGATTATTACATGATTGCTATGACATATAATATACAGATAGTTGGGGGTTTTTAGCTTTAAGCTTTCCCATTACATACTGTGTTCATATGTGTGATTGCTTATGGTTTTAATGTGCGCATGCGATTGTTTAATTTTATTTCCGCAATTAATGATCAATGGTAGAAGAGATTTTGTATTGTGCATGAAGTTAAAATAGTGTGTGATTAGGATAATCTCGGTGAATAATATATTAGTTATTAAAATTTATACATGGTATCAAAGCGATATTGATCATTGGAGCAATTGAAAAACATCGAAGCGATTGAGTTTTGTGCTGGTGGAATTCGAATTTGCAGCAATGTTTTCTTGGTGTCAAATTTGAGATGTCTTTCAACGGATTGCGATTGGAGTATGCCCTTGAGGGAAGCTCGAATTATATTGCATGGAAGGACAGGATGGAGGCAGTGCTGGATGACAATGGGTTGAAGGAGTTCATAGATGCAGAAATTCCAAAACCTGCTTCTAACGATGCTACCGCACTTGACGCATGGCAAAAGAAGACAACAAAGTGTCGAAGAATTCTGTTGGAAGGTGTAAAGGATCACATAGTGTCCATCCTTCATGGTAAGGCTTCTCCATTCTTGATGTGGAAAGTGTTGACAGACTTATTCCAAAGCAAGAGCGACCAGAGGAAGTTGGTGCTCAAGGATAAACTCAAGAACATAAAAATGGAGAAAGGCGACAATATGCCCAAGTACCTCACGAAGTTCATCCAATGCAGGGATGAGATGGGAAGTGTGGGGGTTACTGTTGTTGATAAGGACTTGGTGAGCTTCGCTCTCCTTGGGCTTCTGAAGAGTTGGCATTCCTATCAGGACTCTGTCAATGGTTGGGAGAAATTGCCAGGATGGGAATGACTTTGGTTGGATCTTGTGCAAGAGGAGATAAGGCGAAGTACCAGGGATGGATCTTCATCAAAGAACTCAGATGAAGAAAATTGTGCTTTGGCTGCCAAAGCAAGGAAGGGGAAGAGCAAGAAGAATGCTTCTCAATCTGGTGCGAAAGGCAAGAAGCAGGACATGTCCAAGGTGAAGTGCTTTCACTATCACCAACACGGACATTACGCCACTAATTGTCCACAGAAGAAGAAAAATAAGCAGGCTGCTGGGACTGCAGCTGGAGAGGCCTTAGCCTCACAGTTTGAGCTGGATTTTTTGCTGATCGCATGCTTGGTCTAAATTATGATGGGATCAGTGTGGTTTCTTGACAGTGACGCGTCTTTTCACATGACAGGAGATTGAGATTTGTTTACTAATCTAGATAAGAAAGATCTTGGAGTGCACATCGAGATGGGCGATGATGGTAGATACAGTGCGACCGGTATCGGTACCATTTCCTTTGAGAGGGAGTCTGGTAAACGCTTCGTATTGAAGGAAGTGATGCATGTTCCAGGATTGAAGAAGAATCTGATCTCTATGGCGATGTTAGAAGACAAGGGATATGATGTTGTCTTTAGCGAGGGAAAGGCTTTCCTGTGCAGTAAGGCAACTGGTGAAACCCGAAGGATAGGGGTTCGAGTTAAGAACCTTTATCAATTGTAGGTAGATGGCTGCATAGTAATTGCAGGCAAGGCAGAAGGAGTGGTGAGCCAGGATGATGGCGAGTTATGGCACCGGAGATTGGGTCACCTTCACCATGGAGCTTTGAAGATACTGTAGCAGATTTCTACTAGTCTTCCTAAGGGTACTCTTGCGCAATCAGATCAGTGCAAGGGATGTACCTTGGGAAAATTTGTGATAGCCACCTTTCAAGAGAAGGATAGTCATGCCACAACGATCCTTGAGAGAATTCACACAGATGTGTGTGGACCTTTCTCAGTAGCTTCGATAGCAAAGCACAGGTACTATGTGATATTTGTTGATGATTTTTCTCGGAAGTGCTTGATCTTCTTCATGCAGAAGAAGAGCGAGACATACTCAAAGTTCTGTGAGTTCAAGGCACTGGTTGAGAAAGAATCGGGGAAGAAGGTGAAGGCTCTTAGGAGTGACAATGGTGGTGAATTCATCTCTGGCAAATTCAAGAACTTTTGCAGCGCAAAAGGAATTCGAAGAGAGCTCATAGCACCTCAAAACCCACAGCAGAATGGGGTTGCTGAGTGGAATAACAGAACAATCGTGGGTGTTGCACAGGCGATGTTGCATGATCAGGGCCTTCCCATACACTTGTGGGCTGAGGCATGCAATACTGCAGTATATGTGCAAAACCGTTGTCCTCACAGGATACTTGGCATGAGTACACCCGAGGAGGCGTTTTCTGGTAAGAGGCCTAATACTTCCCATTTGAGGATTTTTGGTTCACCTGTTTACATTCATGTGACTAAGGATGCCAGGAAGAATCTAGAGCTGACCGCAGAGGTTGGGATATTTGTGGGGTACACTGATACACCCCACAACTATCGTGCGTATTTGCCAGATAGTCGCAAGACTATTGTGTGATGAAATATCAAATTTTAGGAGGAGAAAGCCATGAAGTGTTCGCTTGAGAGGGAGCCACATTTTCATGCAGATGAGGAGCTATTAGTTCCTAAGGATGAGCCTCAGGATGTGGATCATCCACAAGAGGAGGTTCATGGAGTGGAAGAGACCACTCATGCAGCGCCAACCATCAGAGGGCGGAAGCGCACTACAAAAGCTAAGCGACTGGCTCAAGATGCAGAGAAGGTTGTAGGAGCACCTACATCACAGCGCAGATAGAGACAGTGACCTGACCGGTACACTGGATACATGGCTCTTATGAGCAAGTGTATCGTGACAGAACCATCCTCTTTCGAGGAAGCTGTGGAGGATCCTGCATGGGTAGATGCCATGGTGGAAGAGTATGATTCGATTTTCAGAAACAGTGCATGGGAGATTGGCCCAAGGCCGGAAGGGAAATCAGTGGTGGGTTCGAGATGGATCTACAAAGTGAAGCAGGCAGCTGACGGGAGTGTGGAGAAGTACAAGGCAAGATTTGTTTCCCGAGGCTTTTCACAGATTGAGGGGATCGATTATGAGGATACCTTTGCACCTGTCGCAAGGTATTCTTCCATACGGACGATTCTTGCTCTCTCAGCGCAGATGGGGTGGCACATTCATCAGATGGATGTGAAGACTGCGTTCCTCAACGGAGTGATTGAGGAGGAGGTGTACATAGAGCAGCCCGAAGGTTTCGAGATCTTCAGCAGCGAGTCGCATGTGTGCAGGCTCAAGAGAGCGATGTATGGGTTGAAACAAGCACCTCGTGCTTGGTACACATGGATAGACAGTTATTTCACTAGACTTGGATTCTCCAAGAGTGAGGCGGATCCTAACCTATACCAGATTGTGGTGGAGGGTAAGTTGCTGATCATTGTACTTTATGTAGATGATTTGATTTTGACAGGTGATGAGCTGTTGATACTCTCATGCAAGGATGATCTTGCGAAAGAGTTTGAGATGAAGGACTTGGGCCTCCTTCATTATTTCCTAGGATTGGAAATTTGGCAGCGGAGTGATGGACTGTTTGTTTCTCAGGGTAAGTATGCCCGAGAGATACTGGAGAAGTTCAACATGCATGGCTGCAAGCCTGTTGATACTCCTCTTCCTGGTGGTTGGAGGAAGGAGGATGCTACTTCAGCGAAGGTAGTGGATGCCACTGTTTATCGACAGTTGGTGGGGTCGCTTATGTATCTGGTCAATACACGACCCGACATATGCTATGCTGTTAACCAGCTTTCACAAGCTATGGTTAAGCCTACCAAGCTCTTTTGGAAGGCAGGAAAGCATGTATTGAGATATCTCAGAGGCACATCGAGATATGGATTATGGTACAGACAGTCGGATGAGGTGAAGCTGTGTGGCTTCACGGATGCAGATTGGGCAGGGAGCCCAACGGACAGAAAGAGCACATCTGGAGGGATTTTCAGTATAGGGTCGACAGTAGTTTCTTGGTACAGCAGGAAGCAGAGATCCGTGGCACTCAGTTCAGCAGAGGCCGAGTATATGGCAGCGAGTTTGGTTGCATGCGAGGCTATATGGATGAGGAAGATCCTGGTCGGGTTGTTCGGTTCACACTTAGATCCTACTGTGATATATTGTGATAATTAGAGTTGCATCAAACTCTCGGTTAATCCAGTATTTCATGATAGATCTAAACACATTGACATCTGGTATCATCATATCAGAGATTGTGTGCAGCGGAAGATCATGTTACTTTCATACATTCCCATGGAGGATCAAGATGCTGATATCTTGACGAAGGCGCTCACCAGGAGAAAATTCGAATACCACAGAGGCAGGATAGGGGTGGAAGATAATCCTTATCTTGTTGAGAGGGAGTGTTGAGATTGCAACAAGATGATGAGCTTAGTGGAAAGAAGTCGCCTTCACTAAGTGGGCCCGCAGGCTATTTTTGGCGCAAAGTCTATTTTTAGACTATGTCTATTTTTAGACATATGGATCATGTTCTATGAGTTGGAGGATGCTATTTGTGGATGGTTGGTCAAGTTGGAAAAATAGATGGACTTCTATTTTTAGACATATTGGGCGGAATCTATTTTTAGATTTCCGGTCTAAAAATAGATATGTCGAATATTATTAGCTCTTAATAATATTTGGACTATAAACATTATCTTATTCTCTTGGAGCACTTCAGTTAAGTGCACAGATGTGGCACAGGAGCTGACAGAAGGAATTACACTATTCCTAAGGGTTAAGTGGAGCTATTGCATGGATACTTCAGTTAGAACTCATGTGAGAGAGTTTGGTGGAGTTTATTGAGGAAGTTAATGGAGTTGTATTCAGTTTAACTAAGCTAAACATAGTTGAGCTAGTTGTATCTAGTCTAACTGATTGATACACTAGTGAGAGTGGTGTGAATTAATTATTAAATAATTCACTAATTATAAACTCATTAATCAACTAAAGAATGCATCAGTTAACTTCAATGCATGGATAGTTTCAGTGGAGACCAGTGAAGAGATAGGTGAAAGAGCAGTGTGACTATCAGTTGTGACTATACTATTGCATGATTTGCAACAACCAGTGATTGGAGATGCCAATGAGGATTGCACACTACAAGCCAGGTGGTTTGAAGTTATTTATGAGCCATTCTTCAGCATTGATTGTGCAGTAGAGGCAGGCTATCAGGTGGCAAAGAATGGAGCATGTGTTTTGCTAGATCTAGCTTGATTAGTGTGTAGCAATTCGAGATTGTACTGAGAGCTTGTGAGGAGCTTTGTACAATGATTGTTACATGATCTCTATGACATATAATATACAGATAGTTGGGGGTTTTCAGCTTTAATCTTTCCCATTACATATTGTGTTCATATGTGTGGTTGTTTATGGTTTTAATGTGCGCATGCGATTGTTATTATTTCCGCAATTAATGATCAATGGTAGAAGAGATTCTGTATTGTGCATGAAGTTAAAATAGTGTGTGATCAGGAGAATCTCGGTGAATAATATATCAGTTATTCAAATTTCCACACTTATCCCTCCATCCAACTCATTCTTATCCCTCCACCCTTCATTAACTCCAATGGCGTATACGTGGTTTTTGTTTTAATTCCTTTTGGTTTTTGTTTTCAATTGATTCCAATGGTTTGGTTTTAAAGATTGAATAATATATTTTTATTATAATGCATTATATTATAATTATAATATTATATTATAATGCATTACATTATAATTATAATATTATATTATAATTATAGTTTTAGTATAATTTAATTATAATATTAATATAATATAATTATATCTTAATTAATTTTGAAAGTTCAGGTTTCTTTTATTTTAATTATGTAATTAAGTTTTGATTAGATTTGTTTTAATTCCAGATTTGGTATTTTTATTTTATTTTTTCCATTTTAATTTAGTTTTGATTTGTTTCTATAGAAAAATAGTTGAAGAGATGGGGAGAAGAAGATATCAATCAACAAAAATGCTCCAGCAATAGAATAATGTAATTTTGAGCCAATAAAAATTGATGGAGTAAATTTATTCTTCAACAAACTTTCTTGTTGAGAATGCTTTTGTAGATACTATAAATAGCAGATTGTAGAATGTAAAAAGAGGCTTCTCTTCTTTGAAATTTTGGAATTCTTGAAAGCACTATTGTGAAGAGGATTTAGAGATGTAGGTGAGATGAGATAAAACTCAGATCTGGGGATTATTGACGATTTTTCTTTTCCATGTTGAAATTTTATGAATGGAGAACAGAGCTTGTATTATTGCAACTCTAGTTTTAAAAGCGGAATTCAAGCATTGTAAAGGGTTGTTGGAGATCAGAGCCAAATAAATGGATTCAATAAATTGGTATTTATAATAATATTGTTTTAAATACTTATTTCATTTTATAATGGCAAGAATGTGTCATTTTATTCATATTTGTGCACTATTGTCAGTATGAGTAATTTGCTTCAATTATGTATTATTATTTATCTTTGCTCTTATGGTTTGAATTCTGATTTTTGAGTAACTATTTACTCATAAATATGTCTTTTAATACTAATTTAACAAACAATAATATTTTTAGAACTATTTCATGAATGTTGTTTTTTAATTATTTGAATTACTGATTTAAAAATCAATATCATTTTGTGAACTATTTCCTGAATGTTGTTGGTTGATTATCTTAGTTAAGAGGTCTCTGAATAGAATTTGGTTGTATTCATAATGTCAGTTAATTGCACTACTTCGTTAGCTTGATATTCATTATAAGCCAAACATATTTAAATCCCCATCATTTAAATATCTTGCTCTCGTTTGGGTTGGATATATATCTGCCTAATTGAGATAGGATTAGAATAATTTTCCTTTAGCTTGCATTTTAGAATAATCTTGCATTTGGATTTAATTCTACATTCTTATAAGTACTCTTCCAACAGAGGAAAAATTTAGTTGTGGCTTGGTTGAGCCCCAGATTAGCTTAAGGATCACGTTCTTACCTGATCAACAAGAGGGATAATCTGATGTCTCTTCTCCATTAGTAGATGAAATTCATAGTTTAAGCCATTGGAGATGGAAAGAAAGTAATTGGACCTAGTATAACCAGTCAGAACCACCATTTCAATGGAAAAGGAGTTGCTTTAAGGTATGTATCAAGTGGTCTCCCTTATAGTGTTTTAGGCAGACATTTTTGGCCCTCAACACCATGTCAAACTACTTAATAAGGTGTCCAATTTTGGATGGATATTTATGGGATGAAACTCTGGATGGATATCCCAATAGGTCTCTAGTGTCCTTTCTTTTTGCAATTATGGCAATGGTTCTTCTTCATTTATACTTTCCTCACCTTCTTTGTCCCTTGATGTGGAGATGGATCCTTGTTTCGTGACTCATTCCTCATTGACATAACCTTCCTTGAACGATGGACTCTGATGCAAGTATGGTAAGGAGAGCTTTCCTTATCTCTTCCTTTAGAATGCTCGATGGAAGGTGGTGATGCGCTTTAAGAATTTTTCACTATCTCGAACTTGTCCCTTGAGGACTCTCTTGTCTATTCCTTTATAACATAGCCCAATCCTGCA
This sequence comes from Pinus albicaulis, assembly GCA_034641835.2. Taxonomy (NCBI): domain Eukaryota; kingdom Viridiplantae; phylum Streptophyta; class Pinopsida; order Pinales; family Pinaceae; genus Pinus; species Pinus albicaulis. The sequence continues at coordinate 1,468,256,779 of CM076570.1, forward strand.
TATCATGTAAATTCCACCACTTGGATGGGATTCACAATTCCTTGGATATTAACTCCTAGGCCCTTTATTTCATATCCCATATTCTTCATGGACTTAGAACCTATACCTATGGTGTGTCTTTTAAAAGTACCAAAATCATCATCATAATGAGAACATTAAACTAGAGAATCATTTTTTATCTCAGTTGTTGATTTTGAAGTTGGTGATGATGGCTTTGTTAAGCCTTCATTGCACTTAAACTTTTCCAAGGCCTATTCCATGGCTGGTAATTGAAGATACATTCTTTTCTCCTCCTCTTATGCTTCTTGTAGAAGTCTCCTTGGCTCGACATTCTCTACCTTAAGGCTCTGGTTGATCCCTTCATTTGAATGATGAGAAGAATATGAAGAATAAGAATATTCACTCAAAGATGGAGATGGATCATCATCCTCTTCTCTCTCTTTCTCTTTCTTTTCCTCCTTTGTCAATTTCTTCTAATAATTTGCAAGAAATATATCTACCATGTCTACCATCTTATAGAAGGCCTTGTAGAGATATTTTTTATTCTCCATGTTCCTTCTTCATGTTGCACATTCATCTTTGGTTATCATTTACACTCGCAATTCACATTAGAAAAAATATCGCTTTAATACCAAACCTGATATGGAATCTCTAAGTTACTGGCATTATCCAAGATCTTTTCTTGAATCGATGTTAGAAAAAATTCATGAAATATCATGTAAGAACCGTGTATGCAAACACTTAAATAAGAAGCAACATAAATGAAACCATAAGACAATGCACACCAAATTTTGATAGCAGAGTTCATCCAGTGTGGACTATGTCTTAAGGCCCTGTTCAATAGTGGGGAGGTCGCTTCATTCATCTCACAAAAATAAAGGCAAGTACATGAAAAAATACTTAATTATACCTCCATTCCTGGGAGTGACTTAAAATTTGGCTAATTAAATCACAACAATCACAGCACTAGTGAGTTTGTCTCATCCTCCTTAGACATTTGACTGTAAACATGACCCACTTCTGACAAGTGCATTGTCTTCTCAAACTTCATGCCAAAAAATTAATGATGAAGGCAGGTTTCTGCCATGACCCATAAATTTCACTTCCCAGATGCAAAACCAGACTGCACCATTGTGATCCTTGTGAAATTATGATTAAAATTAGTATAAAATTTGCCTCATTCCAACACTTGCAAATCTAGCCCGAAAAAAGATTCTACATAGAAATATTCTCTGGAATATTCCCTCCTGATTCCACTGGACATAATTTTTCCTTGTCACGGTTCCATTCGGCTTCCTGTGTAGTTTTTCCCTTCATTTGTTGTTCTAGTCGTCGTGGTTCCTCCCACAACCTTCACACCCCCATTGAATGGCATATGATAAGGTTTTTAAATAAAATTTCGATGGGCAGCATTTACAAAGCCACGCTCGTGGCCTGTTGGAAATTGGTCGCCATTTCATTGGAAGAGACCTAAGGTCAAACCCCGCCATTGGCCCATTTTACATTAAAACATATTTTTTTTGCTTAAATCGTTATTTAACCATTGGCAGGCTTTGGTGGGCACCTCGTTCAGTATGGGGTTTTTGGTTGGCAGGCTAACCGGAGGGCAGGGGTTCAACTCCCTCCAATCCCGATTTGGGATATGGTTAGTTGGTTAGTTCTGCTAAACATGGCCACACGCCAAAAAAATCACTGCTCAACACCAATTGTTGATTAATAAGGTTTGGAACTTGGTTTTAAAATAATTTTTGGCCTGAATAGTCTGCCAATTTAAAATGGTCCATCCTTTATTGGTTGGAGGAGTGACTTGGTAGGGCCACTAACTGTATGCTACCACCATCACTAAATATACCACTCATTATAATTGTGGTTGGAAATAAAACTAAAAGTGTGGGCTATGTTGGAGTGAATAACATATGCCTTGAAATTAATCATGCGATGACATTTGACTATCAATAATTTTATCCAGTCATTAATGGTCATCGACTTGTGAACTATCAATTATAACCATTTTTTCACTGATATGGGATCGGTCGTTGTGGTCAGTGCTGGTTCGTCTCATACCAACTCTCATTTCTTTTGAACTGATATTTGATTGCCGCCAAACGTTTTCCATTTTTACCAAATAGGGCCATTTTTTCCACTCAGTGGGTTCCACATGGCACCACTGGATTGGGCCACGTGGCCCATAATATTGGGCCAACTAATCACCAATGAATTTGGTAGGGTTCTATAATTTTAACTATGACTAAATTTGCCACCGAACTTAGTGAACCTTTGTCAAATTTGAACTGGACATTGTTTGTATTTCCAAAGTTGGAAATGCCCCAAGTTTCATTGGTTGTCTGCTAAACCTTTCATCTTGGCCTAGTTTGACCCCAAAATTCTACTGGCCATAAATTTTTCATATGAACTCAGATTGAGGTGTTGTTTACGTTGATGGAAATATTGCGATGAACTCTTAAATATAGTCCTTGTTTTTCTACTATCTAAGTACTTTGATTTTTGGGCCATAAAGGATGCACTTGGATTGGGAAGGCCTCAAAAAATAGCTAGATTATCTTATTTGACGAATTGATAAAAATAAACCCAGGGGTAGAAGGAGGGGGAGGGATCCTTCAGGATCCCGATGAGCAACATGAAGTTAAGTTTTCCTCGGTTCTTGGTAAAGAAACTAGCAATATGGATGAGATGTATGGGATCTTTTTAAGTCTTCAATTAGCTAAGGAAAGAGGGATTCCCAATATTATCATCATAGGGGAATTTCTCATAAATAAACAATTTTTGGTCAATCATATCCAAAGGTCATCCATTTAAACCTCCTTCTTCTCTGAATCAAAAGTATCTTGGATAGCTTCTTAAAAAAAAAATTCTTCCACATCATAAGGACACAAATTTACGATGCAGATAAGCAAGCCAATGATGCATCTCGATTGGAGTAGGGGAAAACTAAAATTAATTAACAAATGGGATGGATATTTATCCCCTGGAATCAGCTATGAGAATGGCATACTCCCTATCTACTAAAGTATGATACAATCATAGATACAATTTAGGAAGCATTGAAATAAAAATTCATTTGTATGGATGAATTGTATCCTATATCCATATGAAAGCTCTCATATCAAAATTAAGGTACAACAATGGATTCACTAGCAAGGTGGTAGGAAAAAATAATGCAAGCCACGATTCCCCTCATCCCTCGCCTCAATTTAATTTGATCAAGCATATTTGGATTAATTTCCCCTCTTACGAGCAAGGTTAAACCATGGATCTCAGACTAGGTTATTTAATGTTCATTTTAAAGAAATGTTGGATGCAACATGGGAGGTACCAAGCATAAACTCCTCATTCATGGAGGTCGGTAACGTTTTAGTTATGGGAATCATTTTATACTGGGATTCACATGAAGGCATTTGGGAAAATGTGAACTTTGGTTATTTCCTTCTCACGGTTCTTCAGTTCCTAACAAGCCAGAATACAGGACTTGTAGCAATTGGCTTCTCATATTGCAGATGATGCTTCCTCCTAAAGGTTTGAAATATTGTGCCTCTCTTTATTCTTTCAATTGGGAGAATGGAAATATGGGTCATAGGCTTCAACAAAAGACTCTGACCCAAGAAGTTCCAATAATTCATGTGCTCTGCGGGTATAACTTTGAAACTACTCTCGTCAAATCCTTCTGTTATAAAATCATTGGGTTTCCCCTTTATTTCAATTCCACTTGTCTCAATTCATCCATTGGATTTGGATTTGGGATCCATTTGTTCAAGGGGTCTTGATTATCTACTCACAGGACGCCAGTATCAAATGGATAAGAACAACCAACAAGAAGGAAGCATGGCCACTGTAATAGCCCTAGGTTAAAAGTTCATGTAATAATGTTAATAAAGGAAAAATAAGAAAAATCCAATGGGATGCTTATTCCAAGCTGAATGTTGGGAAAAACATCTTAGTGGGTATTCATTTGGTTTATTTTTGGCCAAGGGAAATTGGCAAAGGTAGTGGCAAAGGATTTGAAAAGGAGAAGAGGCATTAAATTGGCATTTTATTTATGAAAATAATGGAAATTAGGAGAAAATGAAGGCGAAATATCATAGGTTGCATGTGAGAATGAAAATGAAGGGAAAATAATGGAAATCGAATAAAATAGAGTCCCCATTGATAAAAAGGATTTTGAGGATCAGTTCACAACCTTTTATCAGTTCAATTTTGGAGCTCTCTCTCTATTCTCTACTCTCTCATACTCTTGCACACTTAGAGAATTCATGGAGCACTCTAGCATTGGAGGAAGAAAGGAAAAGTAAGGACAAGAAAGAAAAAGGAAGAAAATATCAAGCAAGGGAGACTCTTGGATCAAGTGACTATTGTGGGGTTACTTTGATCGGAATCTGGATCAGGGGAAAAAAATTTCTCAAAAATGAAAGTTCTCATAATTGCACCAAACTAGAATGACAGCGATCGTCCCATTTCCAAGAATCCAACACAACTCGTTTCGTCGAAAACCAAGTTCGAATGAAGTTATAGTCTGCTGATCATCGTTCAGAATAGGGAAATTTTTTTTTAAAATTGCAGGACAGGTACAGGTTGATGGCATGGTAGCCCAATCAGCATTTAGGGAATCTTCTTCAGTTTTTTCCCAATGGGACTATGACAAGTGTCACAATTGGATTCGCCAGTTTCGTTTGTGAAGCTGAAATTTTCCCAATGTCCTCCAAGGTTGAATTTGGGTTCATGATGAATTCATGTGTTGGAAATTATTTTTTTTAATGTATTAAGGTTGGTTAATATATATATATTATATATATAATATTTTTTTTTCCGAGGAATAAACTCGTGGAGAACCCGGGCGCACTTCCCCAGAATATCTGGATGGTACGCGCGATAAACCGTCGGCGCTGATTACGGCGCCTGACCCCAAGGGACTCAAATTCAGAATCGAACCCGTGACCTCCCTGATTACGGAGAGGACCCACGTCTGGCTCAGACCAGTTGAGCTATCCCTTGGGGCTATTATATATATAATATTAATATTTCATATGTTTTTTTTAATATATATATATATAGATAATTAACTTTAAACCTTAATTATTATTAAATTCCGCATTTGAATATTTCAACGGTGACATATATTAATTTAAACCATAGTCTGAAATATTTATTAACCAAAGTTTGGTCCAAATGTTGAATGGTGGAGGTTTGGTTATACGTATATCATATGGTCTACATATCATATGCTAAATTTGGATGGCATATTGTATTATACATTGAACAAAACGTGTATGGAGGGGCGAGGTCGGGGCTTGACCCCATGACCTCCCTCATGCCATTACCACTGCTTACCAATGGGCTATGCCCTTGCTCCTTGAAAAGGTATGCGTAGAACATGTTTTTAAAGTGATGCAGAATCTGATGGCGGAGGAAGGAGGGGGCCAGCCTCATGGGCCAGCGCTCCTCCCATGACACCACTCTCCATGACCACACATCAGCACCCTAATTAAACATGGATTAGCGCACAGTTAACCTCATATTAATATGAAATTAAAATTAATTAAATTGTGCTTATGTTGGCAGGATTTTTGGTAGCACCTCCAAATCCGATGCCACTTCAATATTTTTTGGAGCTAACTGGCAATTTTCCAAATTTAGAGGCAGAATCTAGGGGGAAATTGAATGAGGCCTACCTTGAGCAATTGTCGACCAATTTCGGCTCAGGAATAGTCATTCCTAGTAGATTGGCATTCTGTGAATCCATTGGAATAGCATTCAGAGGAATAGGAGCAATTTTACATAGGTTTTTGTCACCTTGAATAATTTTGAAGCCCAGGGCCACCAGGAGGGAAGGCCATGCCAAAATCAGCTAAAGGCCAAATGGAGCGAATGAATAGTCATTTTTAGATGTATTTGATGCTTTTAACACTGTAGAAATTTGAATAATAGATTAATTATTCACCGAGATTATCCTGATTACACACTATTTGAGCTTCATGCATAATACATAACCTCTTCTACAATTGATCATCAATTTGCGGAAATTAGAAGTAGTCGCATGCGCACATTAAAACATAATAAAGCACACATATAACACAGTATGTAATGGGGAAAGCTTACAGCTGAAAACCCCCAACTATCTGTATATTATAATGATAGAGAACATGTAAAAATACATAGCACAAAGCTCTCACAGCTCTCAGCACTATCTCACATGCTACACACAAAACTAGCTCAGATATGAACAAGTCACAGGTTCAAATCTCCTCCACAAGTCTGCCTGCCTCTACTGCGCAATCCAAGATGAGAATGAATGAGATCCAAGTTCAAATCCCCTTGGCTTGTACTGCGCAATCCTCATTGGAAATCTCAATCAATGTGTGTGCAAATCTCATGCACAGCTATAGTCACAACTAATAGTAGACTCACCCTTTCACCCACCTCTAACACTGGTCTCCACTGAACTGTCCATGCACTGCAGTTAACTGATGTATTCTTTAGTTGATTTATGAGTTAATAATTAGTGAATTAATTAATAATTAATTCACACCACTCATCACTAGTGTATTTATCAATTAGACTAAATACAACTAGTTCAACTAAGTTAAACCGAACACAACTCCACCAACTGTCTCATCAACTCCACCAAACTCTGCCACATGAGTTCTAACTGAAGTCAACCATGCAATAGCTCAACTAACCCTTAGGAAAAGCGTATTTCCTTCTGTCAGCTGCATTTGCCACATCCAAGCATCAAACTGAAGTGCTCCAAGAGGATAAGATAATGTTTATAGTCCAAATATTATTAAGAGCTAATAATATTCGACTGATCTATTTTTAGACTGGCAGTCTAAAAATAGACTTCGCCCAATATGTCTAAAAATAGAAATCCATCTATTTTTCCAACTTGACCAACCATCCACAAATAGCATCCCGCAACTCATAGAATATGATCGACATGTCTAAAAATAGACATAGTCTAAAAATAGACTTTGCAACAAAAATCACTTGTGTGGGCCCCACCTAGTTTAGGTGATCACTTTCCAACTAGGATCAGGAATGATGTTTCAGGATGCCTCCTTCACTGTTTCTTGTTGCAATCTTCAACACTCCCTCTCAACAAGAAAGGACTGTCTTTGCATGCGACATGAAACTCCATGCATTCGCCCTGCAACCTTCACAAGCGCCATGCAACTCCATGCATCTGCTCTGCAACTCCTCTGAAACTGAATAGGCTCCAAACAACTCAATCAGTTTGATGCATCTATCATCAAAGTCTTCGACTTCTGCTGGGCCAAATTGCACATGTCATCAGGAACCACTGCGTTGTTGAACTCTTGCACCCATGCACTCTGCACTTGCTGTCAACTCTAATTCGCGCTCCAGTATCCAACACTATCACTTTGATCTGCCTGCATCAATCCAAATGATAATGCAACTGCTGCTCTGTGGGCACCTCGTAGCCAGGTTCAATTCATGAGATCCACACCATCTCATGAATCCTGCCTAGAAATCTCCTCTTGGGATTATTCATGCATGTCGCCCCACCTCTCACCTGGTGGTATAGCTGCATGCACTCCCTCTGCCCATCTGGCACGAAATTTCTCTGCATGAGTGGTTTCTTCCACTCCATGATCCTCATCTTGTGGCTGCCCCACATCCCGAGGTTCACTATTACCTGCATGCAAAACTTGCTCCCTCTCAAGCATCAATTGCATGTCTTTCTTGCACTTCCCAATAGTAGGAAGCTCCGTAGACATCCCATCTACTTCAAGTCTGTAGAGATTCTTTGCTCGAATCCCAACCTTCTTGACTTGTCATGTTGCCTTGTGCCGAAGGAAAACTTTTCCTTCACTGAAGACAACTTCATACCCTTTATCCTCTAACATTACGACTGAGATCAAATTCTTCTTTAAACCTGGAACATGCACTACATCTTGTAAAATAATGAGTTTACCTAACTCCCTCTGAAAGGTTATGGTACCAATTTCAGTCGCATTGTATCGTCCATTTTCGCCCAACTCAACATGCAACTGGAGATCTTTCTCCACCAAGTCATTGAAAAGATTCACATCTCCCGTCATGTGAAAGGAATTGCCACTATCAAAATACCACCCTGATCCCAATGCACTAGACACCATGCATGTGATCAATGAGAAGTCCAGCTAAAATTGTGAGGCAAGAGCCTCACCAGCTGCAGCTCCAGCAACCTGCTTGTTCTTCTTCTTCTATGGACAATTTGTGGCGTAATGTCCATGCTCGTGACAATCAAAACACTTCACTTTGGACATGTCACGCTCTTTACCATTTGCACCGGATTGAGAAGCATTCTTCTTTCCCTTCCCCTTCCTTGCTTTGGTAGCCAAAGCGTAATCCTCTTCATCATCATTCTTTGATGAAGATCCATCCCTGGTATCCCGCCTTATCTCCTCTTGCACAAGATCTGACCAAAGTCGCTCCCATCCTGGCAATTTCTCCCGACCATTGACAGAGTCTTGATATAAGTGCCAACTCTTCGGAAGACCAAGGAGAGCCAAGCTCACCAATTCCTCATCATCCACACTAACTCCTACACTCTCAAGCTCATCCCTGCAGTGGACAAACTTTGTCAAGTATACCGGAATAGTGTCATTCTTCTCCATCTTTATTTTCCTAAGTTTATCCCTGAGCGCCAACTTCCTCTGGTCGCTCTTTCTTTGGAATAAATATGTCAAGGCTTTCCACATCAAAAATGGAGAATCCTTACCATGCAGGCTGGACACTATGTGATCCTTCACGCCCTCCAACAAAATCCTTCGACACCTCGCTGTCTTCTTTTGCCAAGCCTCAACCAAGGCTGCATCGCTAGGCTTTGGAAATTTAGAATCTATGAACTCCTTTAGCCCATTTTCATCGAGCACCACCTCCATCCTATCTTTCCATGCAATATAATTTGAGCTACCTTCAAGAGCATACTCCAATCGCAATCCTTGATAAGACATTTTGACTTCGACACCAAGAAAACACTGCTGCAATTCAAATTCCACCAGCTCAAAACTCAACCGCTTCTGATCTGTGAGAAAAAAATATTTCTAGCACAGAGATCGACTGTAGGGGAATTTACTGGATATATCACCTTTCAAAGAAAGGATGGATCCAGAGGCTACTTGGCCCGCTTACAGACTCTGTCTACCGAAATAAATTGTAATCACTGTAATAGATCCGATGATCAATTTCGCTCCGATACCATGTAGAAATTTGAATAATAGATGAATTATTCATCGATATTATCCTGATTACACACTATTTGAGCTTCATGCATAATACATAACCTCTTCTACAATTGATCATCAATTTGTGGAAATTAGAAGCAGTTGCATGCGCACATTAAAACATAATCAAGCACACCCATAACACAGTACGTAATGGGGAAAGATTACAGCTGAAAACCCCCAACTATCTGTATATTATAATGATAGAGAACATGTAACAATACATAGCACAAAGCTCTCACATCTCTCAGCACTATCTCACATGCTACACACAAACTAGCATGGAAGATGAACAAGTCACAGGTTCAAATCTCCTCCACAAGTCTGCATGCCTCTACTGCGCAATCCAAGATGAATAATGATGAGATCCAAGTTAAAATCCCCTTGGCTTGTACTGTGCAATTCTCATTGGCAATCTCAATCAATGTGTGTGCAAATCTCATGCATAGTTATAGTCACAACTGATAGTAGACTCACCCCTTCACCCACCTCTAACACTGGTCTCCACTGAACTGTCCATGCACTGAGTTAACTGATGTATTCTTTAGTTGATTTATGAGTTAATAATTAATTCACACCACTCATCACTAGTGTATTTATCAGTTAGACTAAATACAACTAGTTCAACTAAGTTAAACGGAACACAACTCCACCAACTGTCTCATCAACTCCACCAAACTCTGCCACATGAGTTCTAACTGAAGTCAACCATGCAATAGCTCAACTAACCCTTAGGAAAAGCATATTTCCTTCTGGCAGCTGCATGTGCCACATCCAAGCATCAAACTGAAGTGCTCCAAGAGGATAAGATAATGTTTATAGTCCAAATATTATTAAGGGCTAATAATATTTGACTGATCTATTTTTAGACTGGCACTCTAAAAATAGACTTCACCCAGTATGTCTAAAAATAGAGATCCATCTATTTTTACCAACTTGACCAACCATCCACAAATAGCATCCTGCAACTCATATACCATGATCCATATGTCTGAAAATAGACATAGTCTAAAAATAGACTTTGCAACAAAAATCACTTGTGTGGCCCCCACCTAGTTTAGGTGATCACTTTCCAACTAGGATTAGGAAAGATGTTTCAGGATGCCTCCTTCACTGTTTCTTGTTGCAATCTTCAAAAAACACAGTGGCATAGTTTGCAGAGGCTTTGGAGCACATTTGAAGGTTCTTTTGTCACTTTGGAGATTAAACAAGCCCATGGCCACCAAGATGGGAGGTGAAGCCTATATCAGCTGGAAACCAAATTCAGAGGTTGAATAGTAATTTTAGGGGTTTTTGAGTGCTCTGAAGCCAATGGAGTAGGCTGAAAATATATTGGATAAATCCAGGTGCTTGTAATCAGACATTTGACTCTTAATCCCAAGAGGACCTAGCTAGTTGAAGCAGTTCCATGGAGATGTAGCCCAGGAGGGGTGAACTCCATTATCATCCATTGTGTTATGTGATTGTTGTGTGTTATATTTCTGCATTTCATTTTTTGTACATGAGTTTTTAAAAGTTAATTAACTCATAATTTGATCATCAAAAACACATGAAACTTGACACATAAACCCCTTCACAAGTGGTTAAATTGATATGATCCTAATCACACATTTTTAATACTGATGAGGGAGCTAGCATAGTAATAACTATTTTTCCTGTATTCATATCATACTTGTAGGTATCGAGTTTCATGTATGATTTCCTTGCTAGTTTTGGCATGCATGGTACATGCATGTGTGTATTTGATTTTCTGGTTGTCATTGGCATGGGTTTTTCCAGGTATGATAGTGGTTGTATGCTTGCTTTTCCATTTTTGGATAGCCATGGTGTGATGGGATTATTTTACTTGGTTGAGCTAGATTATCGAATGGTTTCAAAACTGAGTGGGGTGGTTTCAAGAAAATTCCTAGAGGCTTAGGAATCCCTTGACTGGTAATGGTTGGATACACAATAAATCCCGAGGGTGGAGACAGGAAAATTCCTCACGATTTAGGTGGAGATATCTAGAGGCATCCATGATTTTTTATAGCCTCTTGATCTCTTGAATGATATATGTAGGATTGTGGTAAATCCTATATTGTATGTTTATTTGTTTGGGCCTGGGAATCCCTTGACCGGTAATGGTGGGATACAAGGTAAATTCTGGTTTTATATATGAGGGTTCTAGGCCTAGGAATCCCTTAACCGGTAATGGCAGGATATACAGTAAATCTTGAGAAATCCTTGGTTTTTTTTGTTGTGAGACCCACATTCATGCTTTGAAAATGGCATGAGGGTGATTGGCTTAAACAAAGATTTAGTTTAGCCCAATATATGGTTGGGTGGTACGTTGAAGTCCCTGACTTGGTTGGATTTTGAATATGTTAATAAGAGCTATTTTCCCTTGTAGTTCATGAGTAAATGTACTTGTTATTATGTGGCTTTGATGGTTTTTCTATAATTGATATTTCTCTGGTTATATGTTGGTTATAAGCATGGTTTTATCACAAAATTTGCTTATGGATTTCTTCATGTTTTGATTAGTAAATGAAATGTAAATCAATGTATGACCTAATATATGATAATATAGCTATTTTTAGATGGCATCATGCCTTATTGATGAATATTAGATAAGTATGAGGCCCCTATGTTTAGATGTGTTTTTGTGACCTATACATTACACGCTCATGATGTGTTTTACGAAATGTATGCCATGGTTAGGTTGGGTCGGGTTAATTCCTTAATCAAGTTTTGAATTAAATTATTTGCTTTGTGTCATTTATATTTTTTGAAATCTTCATCAAGTTTTGGGTAGAGTTTTGGATCCTAGCCCTGAAAAAGTGGCTCATATATTGAGGTCGTTGGCACTAAACTAAGTAATTTAGTCCACAGTCATTGGGAAGTAGGCTTATTAGAGTGAAAATAGGGTTAAAGTTGCTTGCTTTCCTTGTCATGGGAGTGGCTGAGAGTCTAGATCATTAAAAAGTCAAGTTAACTCAGGTTTTGGGTCCCTGGAGTGGTTGGTTGGCTCCTGGGGGTCCTGAATTTCCTAAGGGTGGTCAGTAAAGTTTTGGTTGGAATATTCCACTTCCTTAACTATACCTAGGAGGTTGATTCATATCATAGTAACACTTTGTCACATATTTACCCTGGTGGAGCAATGAACTTGGGTAAGTGTGGTAGGAGGTTGTTACAGGTTGGTATCAGAGCATGGTTCACCCCTTAGATTTGATGGGAAGAATGTGTTTGTCATGCATGCATGTAGGTTGTATATGTGCTTAATGTGTATGCATGGTGTTGGTCATTGTTACAATTGTGTTGTCATGTAGAAATTGAAGGTGTTGTTGTTAGAATGTGTTTGTTATGAATGCATGTCGGTTGCATATGCATTTTTTATGCATGTCAGTGTTTACATGTGTTATGCATGCATTGTGTCAAGTTTTTGTTATATTTTGTGGCACCATACATGGTAACTAGATGATAATTGAGATGATGTATATATATTGTTATGATTATGATTATACATTTCTTGTGCCAATATGGTTTATCTTGCATATGAGATATCCTCCCCTGAACTATACTGAGGTATGTTGGTTATGTTTATATTTGTGTTTAGCTAACATGATATACTTGCGGGAAGAAGAAGATTAAAGATGACTAGATATGGTAAACTATAGTTAACGGGATTCTCCCTATAGATCAAAGGAGCAGCATGGTGATGGGTACTCTCCTAACATAGTAGACACATTGAGAAGTTTTAAGGCAAAAATAAGAAGTTGCAAAACAGATAATGATAGGATCATTCATTCATGGGAGATACTTTCCAGGGCACAGGAGAAACAAGAAAAGGTTAATGCAGTTATCCTTTAGAGTTTGTTAGACTTGAAAAGACAAGGACCAGTTAGGATCAATAATGGACAAGAGTACAAGACTAATGGAGCCTATGGTAGTAGATCTCATGATGGGCATAGGTAGGATAAGGAATATATCGTCAGGGATGGAAGATTCTTGGACACACATAATAGGAGAGGCAGTGGATATGGTTTTATTCTAGTTCTGGTTCAGACACGTATTATGGCCATCATTGCAATCATCCACATAGGAGGAGTGATAGGGGATATTTTCCAAATGAGTTCAAGAAAGCCAAGCCACCTACATTTTATGGAGAAATGAAGAAGTCACAGGATGCAAAATCTTGGTTCCTTGTGTAGAAATTTAATACAAAATATGTATTTCCTGGATTCTCCTGATCTAACAATTATATGCCACTGTTAAATATAGAATCGCTTCTACAAAATCTTTGCAGAATTTAAAACACAATCACCAATAGAAATATCATGAAGAAAGATCAATCACACATAACACAGATAATTTACCCGAGGAAAGCATATAACTAAAAACCCCATTATCTTCTATTATGTATTATATCATGGATCATGAAACAATTACATACAAAGCTCCAATCCATGAGCTCTCAGTACAATTGCTAATTGTCTCACACTGTCATACAAAAATCGGCAAGTTCCTTAACCAATTTATTGTCTCCAGACAGCCTGCCCCCACTGTGCAATCCCAGTTAATGGAAATCCCTGAATGAATGGAATCCTACTAGCCTTGACTATGCAATCCTCATGGTAACATCCAATGTTTGTGTGGTTGCATGTGTGCAACCGATAATGTCACAACTGATAGTCAATCTGTCCCTTTCACCTACATCTCAACTGGGTCTCCACTGGATCTGGCATGCATGTAGTTAATAGTAGTAAATCTTCAGTTGCATGTGAGACTACTGATTGTGAATTAATTAATAATTAATTCACTTGATCTCTCATTAGTGTATCTTCAATTATAACTAGCACAACTGAGTTTAACTCACTTAACTGAGTTAAACTACTTTATAACTTTCATAACCACACTTCCAACTCGGTTACAACTTCGAATCACTCAATTACGACTAATTCCATTTGCACGTCCCACCAACCAACCACTCAACTCGAAATTCCTATAGCTAACTAATTTTACACTTTAGTTAACTATTTCCAAGTGCTCATTAAGAATAGATTATTTTTTATTTTCCAACTAATATTAAGGGATAATAATAGTCGACATGCATCTATAAATATAGATGCAATCTATAAATAGAACTTGCACATACATCTATAAATAGACCTCATCTATAAATAGAATTTTCTCATGCATCTATAAATAGACATCCACATAAAAATAGCCTGAGGCTCCATCCTAGTGTAGGTGCATAATTTTCACTAGGATCTTCTTGTTGAATCTCAACACTCCCTCTCAATAAGAAAGGGATTATCCTTCACCCCGATCCTATCTCTATGGTATTAAAATTTTCTCTTGGTGAGTGTCTTCGTCAAAATATCTTCATCCTGATCTTCCATAGGAATGTACTGAAGCAACATGATCTTCCTCTGCACACAATATCTGATATAATGATACCAGATATCTATATTCTTAGATCTATCATGAAATATAGGATTAATCGAGACTTTAATGCAACTCTGATTATCACAGTGAATCACTGTCGGATCTAAATGAGAACCATACAAACCAACCAAGAACTTTCTCATCCAGATAGCCTCACATGCAGCTTGACTCGCTACGATGTATTCTGCTTCTTATGAACTGAGTGCCATGGATCTTTGCTTCCTTCTGTACCAAGAAATAGTTGTAGATCCGATGCTAAAGATCCCCCCTGATGTGTTATTTATGTCTGATGGGCTGCTTTCCCAATCTGCATTCGCGAAGCCATGCAACTTCACCTCATCCCTATATCTTTACCATAAACCATACTCAGATGTGATGCTCAGGTATCTCAGGACATGCTTTCCCTCCTTCTAAAAGAGCTTGGTAGGCTTAACCATTGCTTGACTCAGCTAGTTAAACGCATATAAAATTTCTAGTCTCATCTTCACTAGATAAATTAGCGAACCCACTAACTATCGATTGACAGTATCATCCGCTATGTTGAATATGGCAACAAGAAATAGTGAAGGAGGCATCCTGAAACATCTTTCCTGATCCTAGTTGGAAAGTGATCACCTAAACTAGGTGGGGGCCACACAGGTGATTTTTGTCGCAAAGTCTATTTTTAGACTATGTCTATTTTTAGACATATGGATCTAACTATGTATGAGTTGCGGGATGCTATTTGTGGATGGTTGGTCAAGTCGGAGAAAATAGATGGACTTCCATTTTTTAGGCATATTGGGCGAAGTCTTTTAGGCTAACGATCTAAACAGATATGTCAAATATTATTTACCCTTAATAATATTTGGACTATAAACTTCAGTTTATCCTCTTGCATCACTTCAGTTGGAGCTACGGATGTGGCCCATGCATCTGACAGAAGGAATTACGCTATTCCTAGGGGTTTGGTGAGCTCATGCATGGTTGACTTCAGTTAGAACTCAAGTGGCGAAGTTTGGTGGAGTTGATGAGACAGTTGGTGGAGTTGTGTTCGGTTTAACTTAGTTGAACTAGTTGTGTTTAGTTTAACTGGCTAATACACTAGTAATGAGTGGAGTGAATTAAATATTAATTAATTCACTAATTATTAACTCATAAATCAACTAAATAATACATCAGTTAACTGCAGTGCATGGACAGTTCAGTGGAGACCAGTGTTAGAGGTGGGTGAAAGGGTGAGTCTACTATCAGTTGTGACTATGGCTGTGCATGAGATTTTCACACACATTAATTGAGATTTCCAATGAGGATTGTGCAGTACAAGCCAGTGGGATTCAAACTTGGATCTCATCATTCTTCATCTTGGATTGCGCAGTAGAGGCAGGCAGACAGGTGGAGCAGATTGGAGCATGGGATGTGCATGATCTGAGCTTGTTTTGTGTGTAACAATTGGAGATAGTGCTGAGAACTCAAGAGGAGTTTGTAATATGATTGTTACATGTTCTCTATCATTATAATATACAGATAGTTGTGGGTTTTCAGTTGTAAGCTTTCCCCATTACATATTGTGTTGATATGTGTGATTGATTAATGTTTCAATGTGCAAATGCGATTGTTTTTAATTCCGCAAATTGATGATCAATGGTAGAAGAGGTTATGTATTGTGCATGAAGCTCAAATAGTGTGTGATCAGGATAATCTCGGTGAATAACTCATCTATTATTCAAATTTCTACATGGTATCGGAGCAAAGTTGATCATCGGATCTATTACAGTGATTACATTTTATTTCTTTAGGTAGAGTCTGTAAGAGGGCCAAGTAGCCTCTGGATTCATCCTTTCGTTGAAAGGTAAAATATCCAGTAAATTCCCCTACATTCTATCTCTGTACTAGAAATCTTTGTTCTCACAATTTCAGATCAGAAGCGGTTGAGTTTTGAGCTGGTGGAATTCAAATTTGCAACAGTGTTTTCTTAGTGTCGAAGTTGAGATGTCTTTCAACGGATTGCGATTGGAGTATGCCCTTGAGGGCAGCTCGAATTATATTTCATGGAAGGACAGGATGGAGGCAGTGTTAGATGATAATGGGTTTTTGGAGTTCATAGAGAAAGAAGTTCCAAAGCCTACTTCTACTGATGCTGCTGTAGTTGAAGCTTGGCAAAAGAAGACAGCAAGGTGTCGAAGGATTCTGTTGGAGGGCGTGAAGGATCACATAGTATCCAGCCTGCATGGTAAAGCTTCTCCATTCTTGATGTGGAAAGCTTTGACATATTTGTTCCAAAGTAAGAGTGACCAAAGGAAGTTTGTGCTCAAGGATAAACTCAGGAAAATAAAAATGGAGAAGAATGACACTATTCCGGTATACTTGACAAAGTTTGTCCACTGCAGGGATGAGCTTGGGAGTGTAGGAGTTAGTGTGGATGATGAGGAATTGGTGAGTTTGGCTCTCCTTGGGCTTCCGAAGAGTTGGCACTCCTATCAGGACTCTGTCAATGGTCGGGAGAAATTGCCAAGATGGGAGCGACTTTGGTCGGATCTTGTGCAAGAGGAGATAAGGCGGAGTACCAGGGATGGATCTTCATCAAAGGCATCTTATGAAGAGGATTGCGCTTTGGCTGCCAAAGCAAGGAAGGGGAAGGGCAAGAAGAATTCTTCTCAATCTGGTGTGGATGGTAAAGAGCGTGACATGTCCAAAGTGAAGTGTTTTCACTGTCACGAGCATGGGCATTACGCCACAAATTGTCCACAGAAGAAGAAGAAAAAGCAGGCTGCTGGAGCTGCAGCTGGTGAGGCTCTTGCCTCGCAATTTGAGAATGAATTCTCATTGATCGCATGCATGGTGTCTAGTGCATCGGGATCGGGGTGGTATTTTGATAGTGGCGCTTCCTTTCACATGACGGGAGATGTGAATCTTTTCAGTGACTTGGTGGAGAAAGATCTCCAGTTGCATGTTGAGATGGGCGACAATGGACGATACAATGTAACCGGAATTGGTACCATAACCTTTCAGAGGGAGTCAGGTAAACTCATTCTTTTACAATAAGTAGTGCATGTTCCAGGTTTAAAGAAGAATTTGATCTCAGTCGCAATGTTAGAGGATAAAGGGTATGAAGTTGTCTTCAGTGAAGGAAAAGTTTTCCTTCATCACAAGGCAACAGGACAAGTCAAGAAGGTTTGGATTCAAGCAAAGAATCTCTACAGACTTGAAGTAGATGGGATGTCTACGGAGCTCCCTACTGTTGGGAAGTGCAAGAAAGACATGCAATTGATGCTTGAGAGGGAGCATGTTTTGCATGCAGGTAATAGTGAACCTCAGGATGTGGAGCAGCCACAAGATGAGGATCATGGAGTGGAAGAAACCACTCATGCAGAGAAATTTCGTGCCAGATGGGCAGAGGGAGTGCATGCAGCTATACCACCAGGTGAGAGGTGGGGCAACATGCATGAATAATCCCAAGAGGAGATTTCTGGGTAGGATTCATGAGATGGTGTGGATCTCATGAATTGAAGCTGGCTACGAGGTGCCCACAGCGCAGTAGTAGCATGATCATTTGGAGTGATGCAGGAAGATCAAAGTGACAGTGTCGGATACTGGAGCGCGAATCAGAGTTGACAGCAAGTGCAGAGTGCATGGGTGCAAGATTTCAATAGCGCAGTGGTTCCTGATGACATGTGCAATTGGGCCCAGCAGAAGTCGAAGACTTTGCTGATAGATTCATCAGACTGATTGAGTTGTTTGGAGCCTCTTCAGTTTTAGAGGAGTTGCAGAGCAGATGCATGGAGTTGCATGGTTCTTGTGAAGGTTGCAGGGTGAATTCATGGAGTTGCATGTCGCATGCAAAGACATTCCTTTCTTGTTGAGAGGGAGTGTTGAAGATGGCAACAAGAAAAAGTGAAGGAGGCATCCTGAAACATCTTTCCTAATCCTAGTTGGAAAGTGATCACCTAAACTAGGTGGGGGCCACACAGGTGATTTTTGTCGCAAAGTCTATTTTTAGACATATGGATCATGGTCTATGAGTTGCGGGATGCTATTTGTGGATGGTTGGTCAAGTCGGAGAAAATATATGGACTTCTATTTTTAGGCATATTGGGCGAAGTCTATTTTTAGACTGCCAGTCTAAAAATAGATATGTCGAATATTATTAGCTCTTAATAATATTTGGACTATAAACATTATCTTATCCTCTTGCAGCACTTCAGTTCGAGCTACGGATGTGGCACATGCAGCTGACAGAAGGAATTATGCTATTCCTAGGGTTTATTTGAGCTATTGCATGGTTGACTTCAGTTGGAACTCATGTGGCATAGTTTGATGGAGTTGATGAGACAGTTGATGGAGTTGTGTTCGGTTTAACTTAGTTGAACTAGTTTTATTTAGTCTAACTGATAAATACACTAGTGATGAGTGGTGTGAATTAATTATTAATTAATTCACTAATTATTAACTCATAAATAAACTAAATAATACATCATTTAACTGTAGTGCATGGACAGTTCAGTGGAGACCAGTGTTAGAGGTGGGTGAAAGGGTGAGTCTACTATCAGTTGTGACTATAGTTGTGCATGAGATTTGCACACACATTGATTTAGATTGCCAATGAGGATTGCGCAGTACAAGCCAATGGGATCCGAACTTGGATCTCATCATTCTTCATCTTGGATTGCACAGTAGATGCAGGCAGACAGGTTGAGCAGATTGGAGCATGGGATGTGCATGATCTAAGCTTGTTTTGTGTGTAACAATTGGAGATAGTGTTGAGAGCTCAAGAGGAGTTTGTACTATGATTGTTACATGTTCTCTATCATTATAATATACAGATATTTGGGGGCTTTCAGCTGTAAGCTTTCCCCATTACACACTGTGTTGATATGTGTGATTGATTAATGTTTCAATGTGAGCATGCGATTGTTTTTAATTCCGCAAATTGATGATCAATGGTAGAAGAGGTTATGTATTATGCATGAAGCTCAAATAGTGTGTGATCAAGATAATCTTGGTGAATAACTCATCTATTATTCAAATTTCTACATGCTACCTCTCTAGAAGTAGCATCCTCTTTCCTCTAGTTTGCTGGAAGAGGAGTATCCATGGGTTTGCAGCCCTCCATGTGAAACTTACCCAGTATCTCCCTTGCATACTTGCCTTGAGACACAAAAATTTCACCATCTCGCTGCTATATTTCCAATCCAAGGAAATAATGAAGGAGGCCCATATCCTTCATCTCGAACTCCTTTCCAAGGTCCTCCTTGCATGAGTGTATCAGCTGCTCATCGCCAGTCAATATTAAATCATCAACATAAAGAACAATGATTAAAAGCTTACCCTCCACCACAATTTGGTATAGGTTTGCATCCGCTTCACTTTTGGTGAAGCCCAGTCCGGTGAAATAGTTTTCTATCCAAGTGTATCAAGCACGGGGTTCTTGCTTCAACCCATACAACGCTCTTTTGAGTCGACACACATGTGACTCGCTGCTAAAGATCTCAAATACTTCAGGCTACTCTATGTACACCTCTTCCTCAATGATCCCATTTATAAACGCAGTCTTCACATCCATCTGATGAATGCACCATCCCATCTGTGCTAAGAGAACAAGGATGGTCCTTATGGAAGAATACCTTGCAACAGGTGCAAAGGTTTCTTCATAATCTATCCCCTTGATCTGTGAGAAGCCCCAGGCCACAAATCTAGCCTTTTATTTCTCAACACTCCCATCAGCAACTTTCTTTACCTTGTAGATCCATCTCGAATCTACCACTGATTTATCAACCGGCCTTGGAACAATTTCCCAAGCCGTGTTTTTGACAATGGAGTCATACTTCTCCACCATTGCATCTACACATGTGGGATCCTACACTACTTCCTGAAAGGAATATGGCTCATTCATGATACATCTTCTCATGAGAGCCATGTATCCAATAAATTGATTAGGATATTGTCTTTGTCTGCGTCGTGAAGTAGGGAATCCTACATTCTATGAAGCATCAAGTCTCAGCCTATCAGATTCTATGGTACACCTTCTGCCAATTTTGGTGGTTGGCTCTGTGTGAGTGGACTCCTCCACTCCATGAACCTCCTCTTATGGATAATCCACATCTAGAGACTCATCTTTGGAATTAGCAGTTCCTCCTCTGCATGCAAGTCTAACTCCTTCTCAAGCGACAACCGCATGGCTTTACCTTCATCGAATTTTATATCCCATCACACCACAGTCATTCGACTGTTTGGAAAATACATACGATAATTATGGGGTGTTTCTATGTACCCCACAAATATCCCAACTTCAACAGCCTTCTCCAGCTTCTTATTGGTGTCCTTGGTCACATGCACATAAACAAATGAGCCAAAAATATTAAAGTGTGAAACATCCAGTTTCTTACCAGTGAAAGCTTCTTTAGGTGCACTCATGCCAAGTACTCTATGAGGACAATGGTTTTGCACATAAACCGCAGTGTTGCATGCTTCTACCCACAAATGCATTGGTAGGCCCTAATCATGCAACATCGCTCATGTTGCACCCACAATAATTATTTTCTTCCTCTTTGCAACCCCATTTTGTTGTGGGTTATGAGGCGTTATGAGTTCTCGTCGAATTCCTTCTTTGCTGTAGAATTTCTTGAATTCATTAGAGATGTATTATCCACCACTATCGCTCCTTAGAGCCTTTACTTGCTTCCCTAGCTCTTTCTCCACCAATGCCTTAAACTCACAGAACTTTGAGAATGCTTGATCCTTCTTCTACATGAAGAAGATCCAACATTTACGATAAAATTCATCAACAAAAATAACATAGTACTTATGTTTTTCTGTTGAAGCAACTGAGAATGGTCCACACACATTTGTGTGAACTCTCTCAAGGATCCCTGAAGCATGGTTCTCCTTTTCATGAAAGGTGGACTTTACATACTTCCCCATGGTGTAAACCCTTTCACTAATCTAACTGAGTAAGTGTTCCCATTAAAATTCTAGTAGATATTTGCAACATGACTTTCAAGGCTCCATGATGAAGATGGCCCAATCATCTGTGCCATAATTCGCCCTCATCCTAGCTCACCACTTTGTCTGCCTTTCCCATCATGGCAGTGCAGCCATCTGCCTCCAGCTTGTAGAGATTCTTAACTCAAATCCATATCCTCTTGACTTGACCCATTGTTTTATGTCGCAGGAAAGCTTTTCCATCGCTGAAAATAAATTCATAGCCTCTGTCCTCCAACATTGCGACTGATACCAAATTTTTCTTCAAACCTGGAACATGCATAACATCTTTCAATTGAAATGGTTTACCTGAATCCCTTTGAAAGGTAATGGTACCAATGCCAATCACACTGTATTATCCATCTTTTCCCATCTTTATATGCATCTGGAGATCTTTCTCCTTCAAGTCACTGAAAATATCCTTATCTCCCGTCATGTGGAAGGAAGTGCCATTATCCAAATACCACATCGATCCCAATGCACTTGACACCATGCATGCTATCAAGGAGAAGTCAAGTTAAAATTGTGAGGCAAGGGCCTCACCAGCTGCAGCCCCAGCAGCCTTCTTGTTCTTCTTCTTCTATGGACAGTTAGTAGCAAGATGCCCATATTCGTGACAATGAAAACACTTCATCTTGGACATATCTAGCTTCTTTCCTTTAGACTTAGATTTAGAATGGAATTCTTCCCCTTCCCCTTCTTCACCTTGGCATCCAAAGCACAATCCTCTTCATCATCATGCTTTGATGAAGAGCCATCTCTAGTGTTCCGTCTGAAATCCTCCTGCACCAGATCTGACCACAGTCGTTCCCAATCCGGAAATTTTTCTCGTCTGTTAACAGAGTCTTGATAACTGTTCCAACTCTTAGGAAGTGCCAAGAGAGCCAAGCTCACCAAATCATCATCAACAATAGTTATTCCCACACTCCCCAGTTCATCCTGACATTGGACAAACTTTGTGAGATACTTTGGAATGTTGTCGCCCTTTTCCATCTTGAGCTTCCTGAGTTTATCTTTGAGCGCCAATTTCCTATGGTCACTGCTACTTTGGAAAAGATCTGTCAAACCCTTCCACATAGAATATCGTGTGGCTTTCCCATGAAGACTTGAGATAATGTGGTGTCATACTCCTTCCAACATAAACCTCCTCGCCTTTGCCACTTTCTTTTTCCATGCATCAAGTAATGCAGCATCTATCAAAGTAGGCTTAGGAACATCATTGTCAATGAATTCCTTCAAGCCATTATCTTCAAGCACTGCCTCCATCCTGTCCTTCCAAGAAATTTAGTTCGAGTTGCCCTTGAGTGAATACTCTAACCTCAAGGCATTGAAAGCCATTTTGATGTTAACTAAGCTGTAGCACCAAGAAAGTATTTCTGCAAATTTGAATTCTTTCCACCAACAAACTCAGCTTCTCCTTCAAAATTGCAATATCCTGTGCTCTGATACCATGTAGAAATTTAATAAAAAATATGTATTTCCCAGATTCTCTTGATCTAACAATTATATGCCATTTTTAAATATAGAATTTCTTCTACAAAATATTTTTGGAATTTAAAACACAATTTTCGATAGAAATATCATGAAGAAAGATCAATCACACATAACACAAATAATTTACCTAGGGAAAGCATATAGCTAAAAACCCCACTATATTCTATTATGTATTATATCATGGATCATGAAACAATTACATACAAAGCTCCAATCCAAGAGCTCTCAGTACAATGGCTAACTATATCACACTTTCATACAAAAATTTGCAAGTTCCTTAGTAAATTTATTGTCTCTAGACAGCCTGCCTCCACAGTGCAATCCCTAAATGAATGGAATCCTACTTGCCTTAACTGCGCAATCCTCATGGGCACATCCAATGTGTGTGTGGTTGCATGTGTGCAACTGATAATGTCACAACGGATAGTCAATCTGTCCCTTTCACCTACATCTCAACTGGGTCTCCACTGGATCTGACATGCATGTATTTAATAGTAGTAAATCTTCAGTTGCATGTGATACCACTGATTGTGAATTAATTAAAAATTAATACACTTGATCTCTCACTAGTGTATCTTCAGTTACAACTAGCACAACTGAGTTAAACTACTTTACAACTTTCATAACTACACTTCCAACTCGGTTACAACTTCGAATCACTCAGTTACAACTAATTCCACTTGCATGTCCCACCAACCAACCACTCAACTCGAAATTCCTATAGCTAACTTATTTTCCACTTTAGATAAATATTTCCAAGTTCTCATTGAGAATAGATTAGTGTTTATTGTCCAACTTGTTAGGGTTCCGTGATTTGGCCGATTGGTGAGCCAAATGACGATGTAACATGAAACCAAGCTTTGGAGCCCAAGGACCTAGCCTTCCTGGACTCAGAGAGGGCTCTCTCTATTATATGTAAAGGATATCTATGTGTTTGCTTATTTGTGTTCTGATTTTAGGCTAGTTATGAAGTAAGTTTTTGATTTTTGGTTTTTTTTTTTAAGTTGTGAGGGATGAAACTGATCAAAGATATAAAATAGATAACAAGATGTAGATTAACTGGGCTATGGGGTCAAAAAGGTCAAGAAAGCTATTAGATGACGATGCAAGGCTATTGAAGGGCCGATTTGATTCAAGGTAGAAAGGATCTTTGGGAAAAATGGAGTAAATGGACATCAAGTTTGTGAACAACAAAGAGTTTCAAGCATCACTGGTTCAATAGATAACATAAACATGGTAAAGAAAACCCTTAATCATGCAAAATGTAACTATAAACTAATCGACACATAGAAACAAACATTCAAGCCATGCATAGAAGTATAAGACCCTCTAACTTTGGGAAATGGCTATCAGACTTTGGGGAAAACACATAAGACAGACTAACAACTCAAAACACTATGCCGGAACGCCTAAACACAGTACTTCAAGTTATTGGGCACTTTGAACAACAAGATTTTCATAGTTTTAGGCAAAGGGCTAGATCGGGACTAGGCCTCCTTGGTTCAAACAAAATGATAATCTTAATCAGTCAAAGAGATAGTTTCATGGCTGGAACTATGGACAGTCATAGGTAAGCAGGGCACACCATACATCCTACTCAACATGCATAGAACTATTAATGAAACTAGCAACAATATCCTCAAGTTGTTAAAGAGCAGTTAAGAATTCTTTAATGCAACTAAGAAAGAAGAAAACATAGAGCTATGAAGATTCAGGAACTTTGAGGTGCCTCCATGGGCATATCTCAAATTTAATCTCTACTGATCTATAGCAAGCAAGAAGCATGTATCATGAATGAAAACTAGAAGACAACAACAAAGCAAGAAACACTATACCATTCTACCATGTCATGGAATCCATCAACAATCCTTCATCATCCATCCAAGAACATTCAAGAGGCAATCCAAAAGCATAACACAAGTATTTTCTCCAAAGCTCATATGACCAATATATTGCTTCTCTTCTCAAGTTCAGCCTCTGTTTACAATGAGAGCTTTTGGAATAAATAGGTTCAAGTGAGGAAAACCTCATGGTTCAACTTCCATCCTCATTGGCCTAATCAAAATATCTAAACTTGTCCTTGAGGCTTTGCAAAGCCCAAGGCACAAAAATATCTCATAAAATATCTAAAAATTGCTAAAAAATGGAATTTAATTGACTTTGGATCATTTTCCAAGTGTAAAAATAGCTAAACGCACATTTGGAAAAAGCGGATTTTTTAGGTTCAAAAATTACAAAAATACTTCAAATTTATATCAGAAAAAGGTCCCCTTTCTTGCTGGAAACATTTGGCAGCCTTCCTGATGTCGAAACGAAGCTCATGATAGCTCGTTGTAAAGCTCTAAGTGTCTACTTTCCGGCGCAACTAAAATCACCTCAATCTGATGCCTGGAGGTCCTCCAAATCTGTACATGTGTGTAAAAAGCCAGAAAATTGCAGACTGCTGATATGCCGGGCAGAATGTGCAAAAAGTGAGCATTTTTCGCCGTTTTGAGGGGGCGAATGATCTCCAAATGCTCTGAAAATCGCTGAGGAAATGATCATGAAATTATGGCATCAAATGGTATCATCCTCCTCCCTTGACCAATCCTCAAAATTAAATGGTGAATTTATGATTTTTTGACCAAAAACTCAAAAAATGCCAAAAAACATAAAGTTGTCAAAATGGGCCCAAAATTGGTGCGCATGACCCTCAAGGGTCCCTAGCAACATGCTCCGAAGCTGAGGCCAAAATGTCAAGTGCTGATGTGCTTTTCTCCTCTTTCCGTGCCAGGCGCTTCCCCTTTGCTTCCTTCAATTTCTCTTGAGTGGCCTTTAGCTTGCACCGGGCAAACTGATTCAATCTTTGATAATGCTGTGTCCTTTTCCTTTGCAGCTCCAGGTCTCTGTTTGCCCTTTCAAGTTTCATCTCCAAGTGTTTATTGGCTCTTTCTAGCCATGCCTCCTTATTTTCTTCAATTTCTTGCTCAAGGAGTGCAGTGAGGGGAAAGGATTGAAGATGGGCCTGTTCTTCCTCTTTTTGCTTTTCCAGGGCTCTTTTAAGCCCTATGGTTCTAGGCCTCTTCCGCCTAGGCTGGTCTCCCTCTTCTTCCTCATCAAAATCACCAATGAGCTCCTCTATCCTCATTTGCGCTTTAGCTGCTTCATTCTTGTATTTGATTGCCCGTGCTTCATGAACAGCTAAATGGACATTCATTTGTTTATTTTGGGTCTCCAAGAAATAGTTGAAGTTCCTTGCCCATTGAAGATCATTCTCCAATGCCTCAATTTGTCCCTCTCTATGGATTAGGAGGTTTTCAAGAATGCAGGCTTCATTATCGCTGTCATCGCTTTGGATTGGGATGACAGCCAATGCACCTCCATGTTTTTTACTTTCTCCAACCTTGCTTTTCCCTTTGAAGGCCAATCTTGCACTTTTCCTCCTTGGCATGCTAGTGAGGGGTTCCTTGGGTGATTTTATTTTGCTAGGGACAACTTTTGTCACTTTTGGAGTGGCAGCCTTAGGCCCTTTCTTTCTTGCTGTGCTAGGCTTTGTTCTTTCGGGAGAAGGAGACATAATGGCTTTACCCTTGTCAATTTCTTGAAACTGCTGCTCTTCTTGAGGCTGCTGTGTGTCCTCTTTAAGTTGCTTCTGCCCCTCAATATTATGAGGCTGATCTGCCTCAAATCCTTGTTTCCCTTGATCATCAACCTTATGCTGTTGTTTTGCTTGGATTTCCTGCTCATTTTGTGGCTCAAGCAGCTGCTCAAATTCCTGCTCAAACTGATGTTCATGACCTTCAACATCAAGCTGTTGCTCTTCCTCTTGTCCCTGCTGTTCACTTTCACTGAGATGTTGTTGTTCAGCACCTTTTTCTTCTTGCTCCTGTTATTGCCCTTCATCTGCAATTTTCTGCTCTTCACCCATCTCTTCCTGCTGTTCAGACTATTGTCCCTATTCACTAACATCAAGCTGCTGATGTGTTTCCACCTCATGCTCACTGGGTGGCTCAAGCTGCTGTCCCTGACCATCAAAATCATGCTGCTGGTCTTCATCAGTTTCTTCATGCTCATCCCCTTCCTCTTCTACCTGTTCATGTCTTTCTTCTTCATGTTGTCCTGATTGTTCTGTAGGAAACTTGAGCCTTCTAGGAGTAGGCCTGCTGGACAAAGGTACAGGGCGATGAACAGGCTGGGTGGGAGATATATGGACAGGAGGAATAGTAGAGAAATCTGGGTGGCTGATAAAAACATCCCATGGAACCTCTTTTTTCTCTAGCTGGTGTAGGATGATAATTTTGATCAGAGAATGATGGAAAAGGGAAGGTATTTGCAGAGATGGAGCCTTCTTCTGGACTGTGGATGCCATCTTCTCGATACTCTTGTATAAAAAGTAAGGGAGATTTAGCTGCCTGGTTCTAGTGAAATGCATCAATAGTCGGACATGGTAGGCATAAACTCGATTAAATCTCCCTTCACAAGTAAAATACTTCATTATGACCTTCATTAGAGGAGCATAGCTATCAAGAAGATAAAAAAAAGGAAAAATAGTAGTGCAAGTATCTCTATGCTCGGGCTTGATGAAAGGCTTGTAATCATCCAAGTCAAGATGGGTCTGTTTGAACCATTTCTCGCCATGATATGGAATTTTGGTGGCTTTGGACACTGACCTTGGGGAAAACTTGAAATAAAGGTATGCTACCTGGAAATGCTTGTTCTGGAACCTCAGGGCGCATAGGTGTGTCAAGGGCGAGAAACTTTTGACCTCCTGTACCTTCTGGCAGAAATCTAGACAACCTACCTCATGAAAGTTGAAGAGGATGGATGGATGATCATTGACCTCCTCTGTAGAGATTGGCTCATATCTTTTATGCAAACCACTTCTGCTGTCCTGTTTAGGAGGCATTTTGACCTAGTTGTGCTTTTGAAGAACCAAACAGCCTCACTATCTATAAACTGCCTTCTTTAAGGTGACCTCTGTCAATTCACTGTTTTGATAGTGAACAATGTCTTTGGATGACTGCACACTGTTCCCTCACAATATAAAAAACCCCTGATCCCTTAAAAAGTGGCCTTCCACCTTTAAAGTATCTCAGCCAGCAGATTTTTCAATAAGAGACCACACAGTGAAAAGGAGACAAACTGTTAGGTTAATTTTCTGTGTAAAGTGTCAAGAAATCACCTTGTTCTTGTGAAGTTTGGAGGTCAACAACACATTTTTATCTTTTTCCAAAGGTATACTTTCCAATCATTACAAACCTGCCTTTCCTAGTGTGCCAATCACTCAACAAATTTATGTTTTATGCAATCAACCCTTAGTGTAAGCATCCAGTCAATGCTACAGTTTATGTGACAAGGTGACAAAGTTCTAAAAAATGCTTCAAACAGTTCAGAAAAGCCTGTAAGAGTTTTTCTTTTCAAAATAATCAAGGCCTCTTATCAAGGTAACACCTTTGTCTTTGTAGAAAAACCTTTGCTCTATATGAACATCCACTTATCAAATAAGCTCGAAGAACAAAAGACAGTCAAGCAAAATACACAGTGAAAACTGTCCTTTTCTGTGAGAAGTAGGAGTCACTTTGCCTTTTGAAGCCTGGAGGTCAACAACCTATTTTTGTGTCTTTGACTGGGGTATACTTCAATTTCAAAATCATGCCCTTGTCCTAGTATGCAACTCAATCAAAGCTTTCACCAAAACACAGTCAACCAGATTATATAAACACACAGTCACAATATACTGCCTATAGGACAAGGTGGCGGAGCTTTGGCATGCTTTTGAGGGTTTAAACAGAGGTAAGAGTGCTAATCAAACAAGGCTCTTTTCAACAAAAATACTTCATTGTTACTGGCACGATTTTGACAAAAACACCTTCAGATCATAATAGCATATTTCTCACTGGCTCTTCTCTATGGGATGCAAGTTTAAACATTGTTATGCTTTGTTGACACAGATGAAAATTGGACAAGGTAAAAACATTTATGGGATGCTTTACTGTTTATTTAACAACAAGTGTATTGCCTTCATCTGACAACCTTTAACCTTACACTTCCCAAACTGTTCCACCTTCTGAATGTGTTTTTCTTTTGGGGGTATGCACTTGGGTCTTATACCAACAAACACAGCAATTTAAAATATGAAGACCTCAGGCTCATAGTGACATGGTAATCCCGAGTGTTTAACCACAGAACACACCTCTCTTAGCAAACTCAAACTAGTGATTTGGACTGTGATTTTTTAAAACCCTTTTCATCACTATGCAGTTTGAAAAACCGAGGGGGCACGTAATAAATACCCTTACAACTTGATGGAAAACCCTTTGGAAAGCTCGAGCAACTTTTAGGAGTGATTTGGAGGTGTATGGAGGTAGAAACAAGTGCGCGGCACTTTGTAGAAGAAGAGCGCCGTGCAAATAGCCAACCGGGCGGCCTGTCGGGTCGTGGTCGGGCGCTGTGTACAGGCGCGTCGCGCACATGTACAGGCGCACCGCGCAATAGTTTACCACCTGTGCAAATCTACCTCTGAGCGCATCGCGCGCTATTCCAGGCGCGTCGCGCGGTTCTTAAACCTAAAAAACTATGTGCAAATTGCTCCAACTCTTTCCTCCGGTCCAGTTATCTACAAAGCGGAAGTCTTGCTCATGCTTGGAGTTTGTAAAACAAATTTTCAATGGTCCTTGACACTTTAAAAAACAGAAAGCCGACATAACTTCTGAGTGTGACTTGGGGGTTTGGAAGGTTTCTCCTCCCCTTTTTTTAAAACTACCGCCCTTTCCATTTGAAACGAAACAAAAATGATTTTGAATGTGTTGAGCGGGGCCCTCACTTGGCAAACTGTTTGTGAAAAAGGTCTGTGTATTTCAATTGAACAGCTGTAATAGCTACAAGACCATTCCAAAGGTCAACTTTGTAGATTGGTTTACACATTTGAAAAATGACCCCTGCCAATGCTGACACCTTTGGTAATATTTCCAATATGGAGACTTTACTCAAAATGTATTAATGATTTATAAAGCATCTTTAGCATTTTGCAGGAGGTGGATCAACTCTTTTTAACTTGACACTAAAGTGTCTTTTCTGGATGCTTTATAGGTGATAAAGCTCACTGTAAAACTGATTCATCTGCTAGGTGTCCTTTAAGCTCGTCTCCTGACTGTGGGTGCTGACATTTAGTTGTATTTTCCTGAGCTGTTACTGTTCTCTGTTTATCATAAGGGCCTTTTCTTCTAACAGCTTTTCCTTTATTCAAAATGTAACATCATAGTGCTTTTGACCTAATTTCATAAGGAATCTGCTTTCCTAGTGACAGTGGCATGTGGAATTTGCCTTCAATGATTTATAAAACCTGAAAAGCTATGCCAAAGCTCTTTTAGTACTTGATGAGCTTGTATACTTACTTGTAGGACCCTTTGCTTTTTAAACTTGGTTTGACAGACTTCTGTATCTAATTTCTTCATCAACTCTTTTCCCTAACTGTAGGTGTCAAAAAAATTTCCAATACACTGTCTCTGCTTAGAACATATTACTATGATATCTCTGTTCATTTGAATAGGAGGTGGCATACTTTTTTAAACTCGGTTTGACATTCTCTGCCTCCAGGTGTTTCATCATTTTCTTCTTCAACTGTAGGTGTCAAAAATTCCTGCATTTTTTAGAATTTGCCATGGTATTTTGATTAAGAAAGGTACCTTTTTCCAATACTCTTCTCTGCTCAGGAAATATCACCATGATGTCTCTGTCCACTTGAATAATAAAAACCTAGGTTTGTTTCAAACTTTCCAACATACTGACAGTAGGTCAAAGCATCTCTTTTGCCCATTATGAACTTGTATGCCTGTCTATAATGATTTTTCGGAGGAAGAAGATAAATTGTCATCTTATTAACATTTCTGGCACTTTGCTATGAAAGAGGACATCCATGGAGGTTATTTCAAGCTATGTTTGATCATCCCTTGTTCAAGGAGGCGCTTTCCTTTTACAGTCTTTCATCTGCTCACAGTGTGCTGATATGATACCTCTGACTTTTTATAATGACATTTTTGTACTTGTTTTGAAAACCTCTTCAAAATCTGAGAGTATGCCAAAATCCTTTTATACTTTATAAATCTGTATACTAGCAGCAGTATCTCTTGGAAAACCAGGCTCAGATTTTCACTATCAATTTAGGATAAACCTATTTGAAAAGGCACTTGTTTATAAATGGAGTTGCTTTCATGTGGAAAATAATGACATGCCTGATTAGCTTTCTATGGTTTTCCAGTTCACTGAAGTATTTTCCTGCTCAAGACTGATTGAAACTATTCATATTAACACCCCTGCAGAGATATTTGTTATGATAGCTTTGATTAAGGAGTCCTTTTTTGATGCGCCCTGATGATGATTGAAAATTCAAATGATTCTCTTTCTTAAGACATAAGACCAAAACTCTATTTTCTTTTGTCTTTCACATTTCAGATCTTAGCCCTGTTATGATCATTACTTACACTCAGGAAACTAGAGTCACTATTTTACTGTCTAGTAAAAAGCAAAATTGTGCTTATAGTAAGTTTTGCAATCCTTGAACTCAATATTGGCCATCGCCCTCTGCTTGTAGATGAAGGAGGTGCCTTAACCCTCTGCTTGTAGATGAAGGAGGTTCTTGGCCATGACAAATTACTAGTCTGTTTGGCAGTGGTGTCTTTCTTCTACTGTGATTTCATGCTGAATGGGAACTGCAAGGTCTTGATGAGTAACTCCTTACCCTGCCTATGTATCTCAGGATCATGTTGACATTGAGAAGCAGTTGTTCTTCTAAATGTGTATTCAAGAATTTTCTCCTGAGATGAAGATATACTTCCTGTCTTTGTAGAATCCATAAAACACTGTGAAACACCTAATAATCAGCTTGAGACTGTGGTCTATGCAGTGCTGAGACTTAGGGGTGTGTAAGTGGCGCGACTTAGGGCTGTGATCAATTTCATTTGCAGAGTGGGAGGTCTGTCATGATTGGTCTGTATCAGATGGAGGTTTTTTTGGCCTTTTGATGGTTGCCAAGGGTAAAATGCCTTAAAGCGCCACTTCCTAACTTAGGGGAGGCTTTTGAAACAGACTTGGATTTTCCTTTTAGACTGATGGGCAGACTAGTAGGGCTAAAGCTAGATAGGATAGTGATAATGAGTTTTGACTTTGACATGGGCGAACTGAAAAGTAGGAGGGCGAAAAAAAATTTTATGAGGGTTTTCTAGATGACAAATTGACATATGGAGATCAGCTTCTAGAAAACTCAGCTATGGATCTAGTCATCACTAACAAGTGAAAAATACTGATGACTAACAGTGGCTCCATTTGGGGAGGGCAGATCGTCGTCAGGAGGTGTCCAGAATTCAGATCTTTGGCTTATGAAGACCAGTGCCTTACCCATTGGCGCAAGATTTCACCTTTCTTTGATGATATTTTTGAAAAGTGACAGCATGGTTAACATCAATGATATTTCTACCTACCCCACTATCTTCCCCAACATTTTTTCTTCTCTTTGGCGCATTTGAACTAGCAGCCTTTTGACAATGTATATTTTTCTTTTTGCAAAATGAACCTATCTATTTCTACTCTTATATATGTCGGGAGTTCAGATTAAACTGATGAACTCCTTCATTACTCTACCTATGCTAGATCGACTGTCAAGATTAAGAAGTTTGACAGGATTTTGTTCTCTAATCTAAAACATGAAATTTAAAATGATCACATCAGGATTAGACAGTCTGATTTGTCATGCATTTGTGGCATAAAAGACAAGTTGCACACAAATATTATTCTGCATAAAGGAAGTGTAGAAAAGCAGGGCTGAGATGTACAATGTATTTTTGATCCCTCACTTCTCTCTTTGGTTCTGTTTTAGGCATGTGGAACCAGAATCTCTCCCTAATATAAACTCTGTGATAAGTCAATCTTACACAATGTTGACTATCTTTTGCACTCACTAACTTATCAGCAAATAAATTTAAACATGCTCAGCTATGATTAGGCTGGATAGCTGAACAAGACATTGAAGTACTTAGTAGCGGCATTTAGACTTGCTCGCTTTCCGAAGGACTATTTTTTGGAACATGGGGCCTTTGTTCTATCATCACTCGCCCCCTTTTCTATCTTTTACTGTTTTTGACTTTTCTATTTTTCAATATTTCAAACAATGGTATGTACAATGAATGAAAGTGTTTCAAAGTCGGAAATCTTGGAAATGACGGAATTTAAGCATCTTATCCTCGTAAGGATCTCCTCTCACCCTTGGCCCACTCAACTCCTGAAAAGAGAAATTTGGGAAGTTTTCTCTCTCTAACATGACACAGGGATTCATGCAAGAATCTCTGAACAGCCCGGTATCTTCCCGCTGTACCTCTTTGAATATCTGATTTCCACTCCTTTCCTTACTGTACATTTTCCTCAAGTAATGCATGTACTCTTGGTCATTCTTGAAATAGATAATGACATCATCAAGGTATGCTAAAATGCAGAAATTTAAAACTGGGAACATGGCCTTCATGAACAGATTTCTGATATTGGGTGATTTTGCAATTTTGATTTTGAAATTAGATCTACTTCCTGCAAACTGGAAAAAATCTTTAAGCTGTCTACTTTGCAAGGGAATCTTTTGAACATGACCTGAAACATCATCTTGGGAAAACACATGATTAAAAGCACTTTTAATTGGTAAATCATGGTCTTGGGTAGAAAAAACATAATTTCTGTTATAGGGGCATGCAGTAATGTTTCTAAAATCGAAACAGACTCTTTGACCAGCTGTTTTATCCTTGATTATTATAGTTTGTTTCAGATTGTTATGTCTTCTCTTGTCAAGGTTATTTTTTGAGGAAGAATAAGTATCACAGCATTTTCCCTTGTTTTTCCTGTAAAAATTGGTATTCTGCATGAGATTTCAGATTTCAGCATTTCTAAGTTCTTCATGAAAAGACAGAATATGAGCCAATTTTAGTAGCTCAGGTATGCTGGGACTGCAACTATCATTCTTGCTCATAAGGAGTTTATCAGGCATTTTTTCTAGATTTTGAGCTGCTGAGGTTATAATCAAAGTTTCATTTGCAGTGGATGTTCCATATGATGGTAAATCTTTGAGATATGGTAGAAACATTAAACTCCCTTGCTCCCGGGTTCCAAACAGGTTTATGATGTGTAAGTTTTCTAAAGCTTTTACCCTGAAAAAATTTCCGCAGGTTACTGCTGGTGTTTGACTAGGGTTAGAGTAATTCGCTTGATAGTACATAAGGGTTTGCGCTTCTTGCTCTAATCCCACCTTAGAAGGTACATACTTACTTTCTTCATGACACAGCTGTTCATGATCATGGTAGTTTTGAGTGTCTAGTTCATCATAAAGCACCAGGGGCAGCTGATGTGGTGGATCTAAGTTTATTTCAGTTTCTTCTGACTCTTCCTCCAGGTTTTCATCAATATGCATAATGAAAGAGTTCAGGTCGGAATGCAAGGAATACATTGGAATGTTGTCTGGCCTATCTTGACTGCTAATCATGTATTTCATGTGTGATTCTCGGTAGAGTATTCTGGTCTGGCCGAACACAGGAATGGTGGCGTATGACATGTCCAGTTGAATATTCCCTTGGAGTTTGGCTCCCCAAGATCTGGATAGAAGCATCCCGTACTTGGGAGGGATGTCTGCCACTAGTATATCCATGATTAGATGTTTCGCAGGTATTTGGGCCAGACTAAAACAAAGGTCTTTGATCAAACCCAGGAATTTGACTCTACTTGAATCAAATGAATACAAGTCTTTGTAAGGTCTTGTGATTTCCAGGCCTAGTCTTTCCATTACTACCTTTGGCATAAGATTATGCGAGGCGCCGAAGTCTAGCATGGCATTGTGGAGGATTTGGTCGTGGATGTTTAGGCTAATGTAAAATGGAAGAGTAGTTCCTTCTTGGAATTTTCCCTCTATCTTTGGACCAAACAACACTTCAGGAGTGTCATCAGCCAGATTAACAGTGTTCGCATCATTCCCTAGATTTAGGACCTTTAGTACTTGGGATTTATAAAAGTTTTGGGCGATGAGTTCAGTGAGAGGCATGGTGATCTTGATCTTGGCGATTTCGCCTTCAAAGCTAAAAGGCAGCTGAAGTTTAAATATGTTTGTTTCAACTTTTTCAGCCACGACCTTCTCCATGTTCTGAGTTTGTTGGCTTTGTTTCGGGATTTTGTTTGCCATAGTTTCTTCGGTAACTTTTGTGGAAGTACTCGGAGTAACTGATTCAGGACTAGTTTGGGTAACCTTAGCTTTGTTTTGGTCACTCTTCTCGACCGTGATTTTGTTGCTGTTAACTGCTTTTCTAAGGATGGTAGCAGGGGTTTTAGCAGTATTTGAGTTACCTTTCTTGGAATTATCTTGGTTTCTTTTGCTTCTAAGGTCATACTGCCGGTGAGCTTTTATTATGGAATTTTGAA
This sequence comes from Pinus albicaulis, assembly GCA_034641835.2. NCBI lineage: Eukaryota > Viridiplantae > Streptophyta > Pinopsida > Pinales > Pinaceae > Pinus > Pinus albicaulis. Next base: position 1,468,292,322 of record CM076570.1, read on the forward strand.
AATCTATGGCAGGTTCGTCGAGATCTTCATAGTTGGCCTCATCCTGATTAGGGGAAAAGAACGCTTGTTCTTCTTCTATGAGGTACACCTCACTCTCATTATCAAATCCTATAAGGTTTAAATGATGCTCATCAAGGGGTTCTGTATCCCTGTCATCTTCTTCCACATAATTTTCATTAAATGGTGGCCTAATTTGTTGGTCATTTTCCCTTGGTCTGTTTTGAGGCGGCTCCCTCCTAAAATTTTGGTTTCGGTTTCTATTTGGAGGGTTTGGCTGGTTGTCTCTAACAGGAGCCTTTTCATTTATCCTTTCCCACATTTTGGCCATGGTTTTGACTAAATCATCTATTCTAGGATCTAGGGAAGGTGATGAAGTGGAGACCTCGTCTTTATATGTGACCTTTCTTTATGATCTAGTCCTAGCCCTTTTTTCTGCTAAGTTGGCATCTGCTTTTATTTCTATTTGTTGCATTTCTTCTAAGGTAGGGGGATCTTTGTCTCTCAGATGATATGTCATGTCCGGATCGAAACCCTCGGGGAATTTTTCCAAGGCTAAACCAAGTGGGGGTTTGAAATGAGGTGGGAGGGAGTTATATACGTTTTTGAACCTAGTGTAGTAAGCCTGGACACTTTCCCCATTTTCCTGTTTTAGGTTGTTATATTCTGATAGGATTTGAATGGGGTTTCTTCGGATTTCCCACCTATTTCTGAAGACTTGATGTAGTTCTGGGATATTGTGGATGTTGTTTGGAGTCAAGCTTTTGAACCATGTTTTGGGTTCACCACCAAGACTTTGGGCGAATATTCTCATTCTGACGGTCTCGTCTTGTACCTCCAGGTATTCATAAGCATCAGTCATCCTACTTATATGCTATTGAGGTGTGGTGGTGTCTTCTCCGGTAAAGTGTGGGATTTTGTCTTGATATTTATTTGGGAGAGGAGCCAAAGGCGGTGGCAACACCAAAGGTGCATACCAGGCTACCATGACGGGAGCTAATGGATGATGTACAAGATGAGGACTAGTGGGATGAGATGAGGTGGTTTGAACAGTGGTGGTTTGGACAGGTGTGGCGGATGAACTTGGACTAGTGATCTAGTTTTGAGCAGATCTGGGATGGTAGGAGCCAAATTGATGGAGAAGCTGAAAGTCAGGAGGAGTGGTAGGTGAAGCTTCTCTACTAGGACTCTGTGGTGGGTCTAGGGGTTCAAGATCGTCAAAGTTTATCTTACTATATGATTTGCTTCTGAGAAGAGTTTTTGATGACTCTAATTCAAAAGGTGAATCTGGTAGGATAGTGAGATGTTTAGGTACTGATCTTTTTTTACGAATGGATCTACCAGTAGCTAGATGGTCAGTTTCAGAAGCTTGCCACAGAATCTTCTCTGGGTCATCTACTATGATAGGGGGATTTGGGTCGGGATGGGATCTGGTGTTGATTCTTCATGAAGCTAGATTTTGGATCTAGAGTTTAGAGAGGATGGTATTAACGAATGTTTTGGATGGCTGGTCTCTCTAAAGTTCTACTAAGGTGAAGGATGGTCAAAAGTAAGAGAGATGAACTAGTGGAGTCGCCAGGTGGAACTGGGTTGTTTTTGTGAAGATAGCTATGGTCCACCACCGGTAACTAATCTGGAAATGTTTTGGATTTTCTGAGTTTATGTGCAGCTTATGGTTTGTTAAAGTATCCTAGACTTGTTTCAATACTTTGCTAGGGTGATGAGAACAAAAAGGGTTTACTTTAAATGGATATATGAGCTGCTTGCTTGTTTGTGGTATCTAAAGGACTAAAAAGTGTACAAGAGTTTGCTAGACTATTGTGTACTCAGTATCCTATTATCTCCCGTTATGTTGATGGGATAGTAATCTAGAGTTCGGTAGAATAGTAAAGCCTACTGGAGGCTAGTGGAGTCGCTAGGTGGATTCGGGTTGTTTTGAGGTATATGTGTGTATGGTCCACCACTAGTACTAACAGAAAAACCAATCTAAGGGAGTGTTTTGGGGTTTTTTTGAGTTTTATGTGCCTACGAGGTTTGGAAGAGTTTCCTATAACTGACTCATCATTTTGCTAAGATGGTGAAGGAGCTATTTTCTACTCTTCAGACAATATCTAAGTTTACTAAGCTTGATTGAGACTTCAGGAGTTACTAAGGTGTACTTAGATTGTCACTAACTCGGAAGGTCCTACTGTGAGTATCACTATGTTAGTGAGCAGTGGGATAAGTCAATCAGATACTATTCTTAAAGGTCTCTAAAGATTAGGGAAACTAAGTTTTTTAACACTCAGGGTCCCACCGTGATCGCCATTATGTTAGGGTGGCGATGAGGTGGCTAAATCAGATGGTATTCTAAAATTTAGCAAAGCAGTAAGGCCTACTGGAGGCTAGTGGAGTCGCCAGGTGGATTTTTAGTTGTTTTGAGGTATATGTGTATGGTCCACCACCAGTATTGACAAAAACCAATCTAAGGGAGTTTTTGGGGTTTTTTGAGTTTTTATGTAATCCTAAGTTTTGGAAGAGTGTCCTACAGCTGAGTCATCATTTTGCTAGGATGGTGAGACAACCAGATTCTACTCTTCTAAGTTTGACTGAGATCTGAGAGTTCCTAAGGGATACCTAGGATGTTTTGACTCAAAGTCCCATCGTGATCGCCATTATGTTAGGGTCCCATGATTTGGCCGATTGGTGAGCCAAATGATGACGTAACATCAAACCAAGCTTTGGAGCCCAAGGACCTAGCCTTCCTGGACTCAGAGAGGGCTCTCTCTATTATATGTAAAGGATATCTATGTGTTTGTTTATTTGTGTTCTGATTTTAGGCTAGTTATGAAGTAAGTTTTTGATTTTTGGTTTTTTTTTTAAGTTGTGAGGGATGAAACTGATCAAAGATATAAAATAGATAACAAGATGTAGATTAACTGGGCTATGGGGTCAAAAAGGTCAAGAAAGCTATTAGATGACGATGCAAGGCTATTGAAGGGCCGATTTGATTCAAGGTAGAAAGGATATTAGGGCAAAATGGAGTAAATGGACATCAAGTTTGTGAACAACAAAGAGTTTCAAGCATCACTGGTTAGATAGATAACATAAACATGGTAAATAAAACCCTTAATCATGCAAAATGTAACTATAAACTCATCGACACATAGAAACAAACATTCAAGCCATGCATAGAAGTATAAGACCCTCTAACTTTGGGAAATGGCTATTAGACTTTGGGGAAAACACATAAGACGGACTAAAAACTCAAAACACTATGCCAGAATGCCTAAACACAGCACTTCAAGTTATTGGGCACTTTGAACAACAAGATTTGCATAGTTTTTAGGCAAAGGGCTAGATCGGGACTAGGCCTACTTGGTTCAAACAAAATGATAACCTTAATCAATCAAAGAGATAGTTTCATGGCTGGAACTATGGACAATCATAGGTAAGTAGGGCACACCATACATCCTACTCAACATGCATAGAACTATTAATGAAACTAGCAACAATATCCTCAAGTTGTTAAAGAGCAGTTAAGAATTCTTTAATGCAACTAAGAAAGAAGAAAACATAAAGCTATGAAGATTCAGGAACTTTGAGGTGCCTCCATGGGCATATCTCAAATTTAATCTCTACTGATCTATAGCAAGCAAGAAGCATGTATCATGAATGAAAACTAGAAGACAACAACAAAGCAAGAAACACTATACCATTCTACCATGTCATGGAATCCATCAACAATCCTTCATCATCCATCCAAGAACATTCAAGAGGCAATCCAAAAGCATAACACAAGTATTTTCTCCAAAGCTCATATGATCATATATTGCTTCTCTTCTCAAATTCAGCCTTGTTTACAAATGAGAGCTTGTGGAATAAATAGGCTCAAGTGAGGAAAACCTCATGGTTCAACTTCCATCCTCATTGGCCTAATCAAAATATCTAAACTTGTCCTTGAGGCTTTGCAAAGCCCAAGGCACAAAAATATCTCATAAAATATCTAAAAAGTGCTAAAAAAGGGAATTTAATTGACTTTGCATCATTTTCCAAGTGCAAAAATAGCTAAACGCACATTTGGAAAAAGCAGATTTTTGAGGTTCAAAAATTACAAAAATACTTCAAATTTATATCAGAAAAAGGTCCCCTGACTTTCCGGAAACATTTGGCAGCCTTCCTGGTGTCGAAATGAGGCTCATGATAGCTCGTTGGAAAGCTATGAGTGTCTACATTCCGGTGAAACTAAAATCACCTCAATCTGATGCTTGGAGGTCCTCCAAATCTGTACATATGTGTAAAAAGCCAGAAAATTGCAGACTGCTGATATGCCGGGCAGAATGTGCAAAAAGTGAGCATTTTTCGCCATTTTGAGGGGGAAAATGATCTTCAAATGCTCTGAAAATCGCTGAGGACCTGATCATGAAATTATGGCATCTGATGGTACAATTCTTCTCCCTTGACGAATCCTCAAAATGAAATGGCGAATTTATGAGTTTTTTATCAAAAGCCCAAAAATGCCAAAAAAACAAAAGTTGTCAAAATGGGCCCAAAATCTGTGTGCATGACCCTCAAGGGTCCTTAGCAACATCCTCCGAAGCTGAAGCCAAAATATCAAGTGCTGATGTGCCTTTCTTCTCTTTCCGTGCCTGGCGCTTCCTCTTTTCTTCCTTCAGTTTCTCTTGGGTGGCCTTTAGCTTGCGCCGGGCGAACTGATTCAACCTTTGATAATGCTGTGTCTTTTTCCTTTGCAGCTCCAGGTCTCTGTTTGCCCTTTCAAGTTTCATCTCCAAGTGTTTATTGGCTCTTTCTAGCCATGCCTCCTTATTTTCTTCAATTTCTTGCTCAAGTAGGGCAGTGAGGGGAAAGGCTTGAAGATGGGCCTGTTCTTCTTCCCTTTGCTTTTCTAGGGCTTTTTTAAGCCCTATGGTTCTAGGCCTCTTCCGCCTAGGCTGTTCTTCTTCATCTCCCTCATCAAAATCACCAATGAGTTCCTCTATCCTCATTTGCGCCTTAGCTGCCTCATTCTTGTATTTGATAGCTCGTGCCTCATGGACAGCTAAATGGACACTCATCTGTTTATTTTGGATCTCCAAGAAGTGGTTGAAGTTCCTCGCCTGTTGAAGATCCTTCTCTAATGCCTCAATTTGCCCCTCTCTATGGATTAGGAGGTTTTCAAGAATGCAGGCTTCATTATCGCTGTCATCGCTTTGGATTGGGATGACAGCCAATGCACCTCCATGTTTTTTACTTTCTCCAACCTTGCTTTTCCCTTTGAAGGCCAATCTTCCACTTTTCCTCCTTGGCATGCTAGTGAGGGGTTCCTTGGGCGATTTTCTTTTGCTAGGGACAACTTTTGTCACTTTTGGAGTGGCAGCCTTAGGCCCTTTCTTTCTTGCTGTGCTAGGCTTTGTTCTTTCGGGAGAAGGAGACATAATGGCTTTACCCTTGTCAATTTTTTGAAACTGCTGCTCTTCTTGAGGTTTCTGTGTGTCCTCTTTAAGTTGCTTCTGCCCCTCAATATTATGAGGCTGATCTGCCTCAAATCCTTGTTGCCCTTGATCATCAACCTTATGCTGCTGTTGTGCTTGGATTTTCTGCTCATTTTGTGGCTCAAGCAGCTGCTCAAATTCCTGCTCAAACTGTTTTTCATGACCTTAAACATCAAGTTGCTGCTCTTCCTCTTTTCCCTACTGTTCACTTTCACTGAGATGCTGCTGTTCAACACCTTTTTCTTCTTGCTCCTGCTGTTGCCCTTCATCTGCAATTTGATGCTCTTCACCCATCTCTTCCTGCTGTTCAGACTGTTGTCCCTGTTCACTAACATCAAGCTGCTAATGTGTTTCCACCTCATGCTCATTGGGTGGCTCAAGCTGCTGTCCATGACCATCAAAATCATGCTGCTGGTCTTCATCAGTTTCTTCATGCTCATCCCCTTCCTCTTCTACCTGTTCATGTCTTTCTTCTTCATGTTGTCCTGATTGTTCTGTAGGAAACTTGATCCTTCTAGGAGTAGGCCTGCTGGACAAAGGTACAGGGCGATGAACAGGCTGGGTGGGAGATATATGGACAGGAGGAACAGTAGAGAAATCTGGGTGGTTGATAAAAACATCCCATGGAACCTCTTTTTTCTCTAGCTGGTGTAGGATGATAATTTTTATCAGAGAATGATGGAAAAGGGAAGGTATTTGCAGAGATGGAGCCTTCTTCTGGACTGTGGATGCCATCTTCTCGATACTCTTGTATAAAAAGTAAGGGAGATTTAGCTGCCTGGTTCTAGTGAAATGCATCAATAGTCGGACATGGTAGGCATAAACTCGATTAAATCTCCCTTCACAAGTAAAATACTTCATTATGACCTTCATTAGAGGAGCATAGCTATCAAGAAGATAAGAAAAAGGAAAAATAGCAGTGCAAGTATCTCTATGCGCGGGCTTGATGAAAGGCTTGTAATCATCCAAGTCAAGATGGGTCTGTTTGAACCATTTCTCGCCCTTATATGGAATTTTGGTGGCTTTGGACACTGACCTTGGGGAAAACTTGAAATCAAGGTCTGCTACCTGGAAATGCTTGTTCTGGAACCTCAGGGCGCATAGGTGTGTCAAGGGCGAGAAACTTTTGACCTCCTGTACCTTCTGGCAGAAATCTAGACAACCTACCTCATGAAAGTTGAAGAGGATGGATGGATGAGCATTGACCTCCTCTGTAGAGATTGGCTCATATCTTTTATGCAAACCACTTCTGCTGTCCTGTTTAGGAGGCATTTTGACCTAGTTGTGCTTTTGAAGAACCAAACAGCCTCACTATCTATAAACTGCCTTCTTTAAAGTGAACTATGTCAATTCACTGTTTTGATAGTGAACAATGTCTTTGGATGACTGCACACTATTCCCTCACAATATAAAAAACCCCTGCTCCCTTAAAAAGTGGCCTTCCACCTTTAAAGTATCTCAACCAGCAGATTTTTCAATAAGAGACCACACAGTGAAAAGGAGACAAACTGTTAGGTGAATTTTCTGTGTAAAGTGTCAAGAAATCACCTTGTTCTTGTGAAGTTTGGAGGTCAACAACACATTTTTATCTTTGTCCAAAGGTAGACTTTCCAATCATTACAAACCTGCCTTTCCTAGTGTGCCAATCACTCAACAAACTTATGTTTTATGCAATCAACCCTTAGTGTAAGCATCCAGTCAATGCTACAGTTTATGTGACAAGGTGACAAAGTTCTGAAAAATGCTTCAAATAGTTCAAAAAAGCCTGTAAGAGTTTTTCTTTTCAAAATAATCAAGGCCTCTTATAAAGGTAACACCTTTGTCTTTGTAGAAAAACCTTTGCTCTATATGAACATCCACTTATCAAATAAGCTCGAAGAACAAAAGACAGTCAAGCAAAATACACAGTGAAAATTGTCCTTTTCTATGAGAAGTAGGAGTCACTTTGCCTTTTGAAGTCTGGAGGTCAACAACCTATTTTTGTGTCTTTGACTGGGGTATACTTCAATTTCAAAATCATGCCCTTGTCCTAGTATGCAACTCAATCAAAGCTTTCACCAAAACACAGTCAACCAGATTATATAAACACACAGTCACAATCTACTGCCTATACGACAAGGTGGCAGAGCTTTGGCATGCTTCTGAGGGTTTAAACAGAGGTAAGAGTGCTAATCAAACAAGGCTCTTTTCAACAAAAATACTTCACTGTTACTGGCACGATTTTGACAAAAACACCGTCAGATCATAATTGCAGATTTCTCACTGGCTCTTCTCTATGGGATGAAAGTTTAAACACTGTTATGCTTTGTTGACACAGATGAAAATTGGACAAGGTAAAAACGTTTATGGGATGCTTTACTGTTTATTTAACAACAAGTGTATTGCCTTCATCTGACAACCTTTAACCTTACACTTCCCAAAATGTTCCACCTTCTGACTGTGTTTTTCTTTTGGGGGTATGCACTTGGGTCTTATACCAAAAAACACAGCAATTTATAATATGAAGACTTCAGGCTCATAGTGACATGGTAATCCCGAGTGTTTAACCACAAAACACACCTCTCTTAGCAAACTCAAACTAGTGATTTGGACTGTGATTTTTTAAAACCCTTTTCATCACTGTGCAGTTTGAAAAACCGAGGGGGCGCATAATAAATACCTCTACAACTTCATGGAAAACCCTTTAGAAAGCTCGAGCAACTTTTAGGAGTGATTTGGAGGTGTATGGAGGTAGAAACAAGTGCACGGCACTTTGTAGAAGAAGAGCGCCGCGCAAATAGCCAACTGGGCGGCCTGTCGAGTCGTGGTCGAGCGCTGTGTACAGGCGCATCGCGCACATGTACAGGCGTGCCGCGCAATAGTTTACCGCCTGTGCAAATCTGCCTCTGAGCGTGTCGCGTGCTATTCCAGGCGCGTCACGCGGTTCTTAAACCTAAAAAACTGTGTGCAAATTGCTCCAACTCTTTCCTCCGGTCCAGTGATCTACAAAGCGGAAGTCTTGCTCGTGCTTGGAGTTTGTAAAACAAATTTTCAATGGTCCTTGATTCTTTAAAAAATGGAAATCCGACATAAATTCTGAGTGTGACTTGGGGGTTTGGAAGGTTTCTCCTCCCCTTTTTTTAAAACTACCGCCCTTTCCATTTGAACGAAACAAAAATGATTTTGAATGTGTTGAGCGGGGCCCTTACTTGGCAAATTGTTTGTGAAAAAGGTCTGTGTATTTCGATTGAACAGCTGTAATAGCTAAAAGACCATTCCAAAGGTCAACTTTGTAGATTGGTTTACACATTTGAAAAATGACCCCTGCCAATGCTGACACCTTTGGTGATATTTCCAATATGGAGACTTTACTCAAAATGTATTAATGATTTATAAAGCATCTTTAGCATTTTGCAGGAGGTGGATCAACCCTTTTTAACTTGATACTAAAGTGTCTTTTCTGGATGCTTTATAGGTGATAAAGCTCACTGTAAAACTAATTCATCTGCTAGGTGTCCTTCAAGCTCGTCTCCTGACTGTGGGTGCTGACATTTAGTTGTATTTGGCTGAGCTGTTACTGTTCTCTGTTTATCAGAAGGGCCTTTTCTTCTAACAGCTTTTCCTTTATTCAAAATGTAACAGCATAGTGCTTTTGACCTAATTTCATAAGGAATCTGCTTTCCTAGTGACAGTGGCATGTGGAATTTGCCTTCAATGATTTATAAAACCTGAAAAACTATGCCAAAGCTCTTTTAGTACTTGATGAGCTTCTATACTTGCTTGTAGGACCCTTTGCTTTTTAAACTTGGTTTGACAGACTTCTGTATCTAATTTCTTCATCAACTCTTTTCCCTAACTGTAGGTGTCAAACATTTTTCCAATACATTGTCTCTGCTTAGAACATATTACTAGGATATCTCTGTTCATTTGAATAGGAGGTGGCATACTTTTTTAAACTCGGTTTGACATTCTCTACCTCCAGGTGTTTCATCATTTTCTTCTTCAACTGTAGGTGTCAAAAATTCCTGCATTTTTTAGAATTTGTCATGGTCTTTTGATTAAGAAAGGTACCTTTTTCCAATACTCTTCTCTGCTCAGGAAATATCACCATGATGTCTCTGTCCACTTGAATAATAAAAACCTAGGTTTGTTTCAAACTTTCCAACATACTGACAGTAGGTCAAAGCATCTCTTTTTCCCATTATGAACTTGTATGCCTGTCTATAATGCTTTTTCGGAGGAAGAAGATAAACTGTCATCTTATTAACATTTCTGGCACTTTTCTATGAAAGAGGACATCCATGGAGGTTATTTCAAGTTATGTTTGATCATCCCTTGTTCAAGGAGGCGCTTTCCTTTTACAGTATTTCATCTTCTCACAGTGTGTTGATATGATACCTCTGACTTTTTATAATGACAGTTTTGTACTTGTTTTGAAAACCTCTTCAAAATCTGAGAGTATGCCAAAATCCTTTTATACTTTATAAATCTGTATACTAGCAGCAGTAACTCTTGGAAAACCAGGCTCAGATTTTCACTGTCAATTTAGGATAAACCTATTTGAAAAGGCACTTGTTTATAAATGGAGTTGCTTTCATGTGGAAAATAATGACATGCCTGATTAGCTTTCTATGGTTTTCCAGTTCACTGAAGTATTTTCCTGCTCAAGACTGATTGAAACTATTCATATTAACACCCCTGCAGAGATATTTGTTATGATAGCTTTGATTAAGGAGTCCTTTTTTGATGCGCCCTGATGATGATTGAAAATTCAAATGATTCTCTTTCTTAAGACATAAGACCAAAACTATGTTTTCTTTTGTCTTTCACATTTCAGATCTTAGCCCTGTTATGATCATTAATTACACTCAGGAAACTAGAGTCACTATTTTACTGTCTAGTAAAAAGCAAAATTGTGCTTATAGTAAGTTTTGCAATCCTTGAAGTCAATATTGGCCATCGCCCTCTGCTTGTAGATGAAGGAGGCGCCTTAACCCTCTGCTTGTAGATGAAGGAGGTTCTTGGCCATGACAAATTACTAGTTTGTTTGGCAGTGGTTTCTTTCTTCTACTGTGATTTCATGCTGAATGGGAACTGCAAGGTCTTGATGAGTAACTCCTTACCCTGCCTATGTATCTCAGGATCATGTTGACATTGAGAAGCAGCTATTCTTCTAAATGTGTATTCAAGAATTTTCTCCTGAGATGAAGATATACTTTCTGTCTTTGTAGAATCCATAAAACACTGTGAAACACCTAATAATCAGCTTGAGACTGTGGTCTATTCAGTGCTGAGACTTAGGGGTGTGTAAGTGGCGCGACTTAGGACTGTAATCAATTTCATTTGCAGAGTGGGAGGTCTTTCATGATTGGCTTGTATCAGATGGAGGTTTTTTTTGGCATTTTGATGTTTTCCAAGGGTAAAATGCCTTAAAGCGCCACTTCCTAACTTAGGGGAGGCTTTTGAAACAGACTTGGATTTTCCTTTTAGAGCTAATGGGTAGACCAGTAGGGCTAAAGCTAGATAGGATAGTGATAATGAGTTTTGACTTTGACATGGCTGAACTGAAAAGTAGGAGGGCAAAAAAAGTTTTATGAGGGTTTTCTAGATGAAAAATTGACAGATGGAGATCAGCTTCTAGAAAACTCAGCTATGGATCTAGTCATCACTAACAAGTGAAAAATACTGATGACTAACACAACTAATATTAAGGGATAATAATAGTCGACATGCATCTATAAATAGACATGCAATATATAAATAGAACTTGCACATACATCTATAAATATACCTCATCTATAAATAGAATTTTCTCATGCATCTATAAATAGACATCCACCTAAACATATCCTAAGGCTCGTTCCTAGTGTAGGTGAATAATTTTCGCTAGGATTTTCTTGTTGAATCTCAACACCTTGGGATGAAAAAGTTCTTCAAATTGCATGACTATTCAGATAACATTAAAGTTAGTATTTTTATAGGCCATTTTTTCACATTTGGTCAATAGGCCTTTAAACTGGATCAATTCACATCCTTGAACACCTTTTCATCATCCCTACACAAAGCCCTATGAATGACTCTCCCAAATCCCTAATATTTTAACCCTAAATACTTCATTTCCAATATTTTAAGGCCCAATGCACCCTGGCCCTTTAGGGACCTACATTCACCTACAGGTTAACCCTTGTTGGACCTGCGTTGATCACCAACAGTTTGTCCCTTGTTGGGGGAGTTTTGATTCTATAAATTTTGGAAACATAAAAAGAATCTTGAAGATTCCTCTTCCAGAAGCTTCCAGAGGTTGTTCTAACCATTTACCTTAGATAAGAAATTTGAATCCTATCTGATCCTACCTTGGATATTTCAAGTCTTATCCCTTGAGCTCATCCTACCATCTCAAGTGGATCTCAAGCCTAGATTGGTAAATGGATAAAAATTCCTAAACTACCATCCTCTCCTATATATTTGCTATCATCTAGAAGCTAGAGGTTGGCTTTTAGAGATTGATTCTACCCTCATGCTTCTACTTTGAATCCAAGAGATTCATCATTCCATGCATAGGGTGACATAGAGGTGCACTTTGTGGCAAGGAAGGACAAGTCAACTTGGGGAACTCTTCTACAAGGTCAACTTCTATATTTGGATGTAACATTCTCCATTTCTATCAATACAAAGGATACATTGTTTTCCTATATATGATGTTATATTATTCATTTATTACAGTACCTTTTTTATCTATTGAATAAAGTGATTGGATTATGCTACATAGAGGTCGTAGATATTTGGCTTGTGTTGTTTTAATGTGCAGGTTATAATTATAGAGGTCAGAGCTAATATTGGAGCATACAAGCTAAGAAAAGAGTGAATTTTATGATGGACTCTAGGTAGGCCTCATCCCATTGTTAAATTACTTTGAATGAAATAGTATGTTCTTTTATTTATGTTTTTTAAGGCCCATCCACCAGGTCTAGGGAAGACACTTCTCTCTGCGGTCATAGATTTTGTATAACAAATTTGGAGACTCCACTGGGAAATGGTTCATCCCTTGGTGGTTTTCTTTGTCCTTAGTACTTTTTTTTCCTCTTGTTCAGAGCTCCATAGTCCCACTCAGTCCTGAACAGACCTAGGAAGACCTTTCATTGAGTTTTAATTTCATTTTTTTTGTGGGAACTTGACATTCCTTGATCAATGCACCTCCTGGTCTGGAGATGGTGCATTGCAGTGCACCTTGACCCTATTTTTTCTTGTGTTGCAGAGCACTGGTTCCCCTTAAGAACTTGTGTCGACCCTATTTTCATGCAAAAAAAATCCTTCTTTTGAATTTATCTTTATCCGGCTTTTTTCCAGCTGATCGTGCTTGTGTCCTTGATTGTCTTAGGGTCTCTCAGAAGCCTCCATCTTATTTTCTTTTGATTTTGAGTGTCTTTGATAACAATTTTTTTAGATTTTCCTTTTTTCTTGTCATTAGGTCATTAAAAAAATGAATTTTTTAGTCATTTAGTGTTTGAATGAATTGGTGTTCTAGTCATCATTCTGAAAATTTTACTTTTATCAGTGATTAGACATGCATCTTAGTTTTCTCTCATTTGAAAATTAAGTGGAATTGAAAAAGAAAAATATGTTTTCATTGTCATATAGGGGTTTTGTGTGTGAATTGAAATTGGAATAGTTGCAGTCTAGGGAATTGCACTCAACATATTGTTTGTTTCATTTTGTATGTTGCATACTCTTTGTCTCTTCCCTCCTTTAAATAGATTTTCATTTAAAAGAAAGTTTCATTTCTTCATGCTATCTTGCATTGTTAGGATATTCATGTGAAACTCATTGTGAGCCTTGAAATTGAAATTTAATTAAAGATAAAAATTTATTGAATCAACCTAAGGAGCATTTGTAACATTAACGCAAACATATAGAGGTCTAGGCTAGAGACCTGTTCTAGTGTCTATAAACATAGGAATTGTCTTTTTTTTCTAGCATTGCATCCCAATGATGAAATCACATTCCACGTATGTAAGTGTATCAGATCATTCTCCACGTACCTTTAAGTATATTGGAAGACACTCCACCGATAAAAACTATATGGGAACACTCTCACCAAATGGTTACACATTAGACAACACTAACACGGACTACACTTCCACGCACCATAGAGTATATTTTGGAATTCCACCATAGTTTGTTATCCTCACCATAGGTAACCGAATTGGATGCATTGTATGCTATGATACACTAAACACAATATTTAGGGATATTTCCTGCCTGTGCGTAAGTCCTTAGTTCTCCAAGGCAGTATATTGCAATTCAAAATTTCTTGGTAAACCTTTATTCCTATTTTACCCTGTTTTTATTTAGTTTTTGTGTTAATTAATAAAATTTATTAATCCAATGTGGAAGAACAACACCCTACTCCCTATCATTCACATATAATGCAAAAGAAGCCTCCTCTTCCACCAGAGGAAACTCCTCATCATCGTCACAGGAATAAGAAAATGCAAACTGTTGAATCAAGAACTTTGGGAACTACTTCTAATCCTCTTGAAATTGATTCACTAGAAATGTCCTTCCCTATCAGTACCAAAACCGATATTACTTCTTCCTTTGCTAGGGAATATGACACAGTCGAAACAAAATCATCTGAGACTTTATTTGATGAGGTTATTGAGCTTGAATGTACTAAATCAAAGACCCTATTACTTTAGTTTATTCAACATAAGGTACCTCAATCATCTTCACCTATTATTTCAGGACTTCCCTCTTCTCTTCCTCTATCTCAGACACAACTGCAAACTATATATCTTGGACCAATGATGAACCCCTTCCACTTGGTCTTGTGAGTATTGAAGAGATCCCACAAGAAGAACCTCATCCCTCTTCTCTTGTTCATTTGAGAGGGTGTCATCTTTATCAGGATTATCCTCTTCCTCCTCCTCAAACTCCTTCACAAGCTCCTTTATCTAATTCTTTTCCTTTCAACTCGCATGTGATTTTCTCTCAGCAATCCTCTTTGGGATTGTTAACCATGAATAAATTTGTTATGGTTTCCATGCCTCTATCCACTAATATAGTTGAAACACCAAATGTTTCTTCCTTGTCTATTTTTGTGACATCATCAAAGACACATTTATATGGTGCCCCATCCATCCCAACTAGTTATCAATTGTTGTCTGGTACCTTCTCTTGTGTAACATATAATCCATGGACCTCTCCCATGTGATCTAATTCAAGAATTTCTTTTGGCACTTATATAATGATCACTACACATCATGCTCCTTATCCTCCACCTACACCTATAATTGAAAAACAAGATGGCCCTTATGTTAATGGGAATGGATACCTTCAACAACCTAATTCTCCTTATCTTGGGTACCCTCCACCTAGGGGGCAGTTTCCTCCATCATCCCCTACTCCTTTGGCAGGGGGGAACCTATTGTCAGTATACCTCATATTTGTGCTAAGCCTTATTTAGATCCTCCATACCCTGGGATGGATGCTAATGTTTGGAAACCTACTCTTCCCGTGCAACCTGGTTCGATCGTGGACCCAACTTTGAATTATCAACCTGTGCCATCTGCATCCTAAATTCCTACCTATCAATATATGCCTCAACAATCTCAAATTAATGTAAGCCAACCTTTAAAAGCTGCAACTATGACTCAACCTATTCCATCTATATCTGGTATTGATCCAAGTGGATATTGGTGGTCACCCACCTATTCCACCATGTTGGCAAGAAAACAGGTTTCGCAGAGAAGACCTGGGTTTAGGTTAAGGGACAACAAGGGTGTTCACTGTAGTCTAGCACCATGCCGGAATTTTCACCCTGCTCTGAAGAGCCGAGAGTCTCACCCAAGGCATGCCGTGACCTTACTAAGATGGGGGATAGATCGGTATCCACATAATGTCATCGATATGAAGAAATCAGAGTTGTGACAAAAGTCTAAACAAACACATCATTCCATCAAAGATATCTCTCGGAAGTGCATTCAGACTTATAACAC
Source organism: Pinus albicaulis (assembly GCA_034641835.2). NCBI lineage: Eukaryota > Viridiplantae > Streptophyta > Pinopsida > Pinales > Pinaceae > Pinus > Pinus albicaulis. Next base: position 1,468,307,767 of record CM076570.1, read on the forward strand.
ATAAAATTAAAAATCACCACTGAAACCATTCATTCTAGACTACAACATATACTCAAAATAGCAACTCCTGATTGTATTATAAAGCAACCATCAACAACAGAACATTATAAATCTCCTTAGCATGAGCTCGAACGGAATAGAATACAAATGGTCCTATTGGACAGAGAGAAATACAGAGATACAGAATAATAGAGAGCTGAACAACATCACAGGGCTCTCATATGGCTCCTGTCTTCTGACCCCGTCTACACCAACCTCCTCTTTCCACTGGCTGGCTGACTATTTGATCTGCTGCCAACGTGACTAACAGTTCCTCCTTTCTCTTCGCTCATCTGTCTTCTATTTCTTTCCATTAGTCGGGAGTTCTACTACTTGTTTTCTGCCACGCTCTTTCACCACCTATGCTTGCTCCCGCAATAGCCGCGCCACCTATCCTTTACTCCTTTACAACCTTGAAATCTCTTTGCCTACCGTGGTTGCGTCCCGCAACGTACTAGCCGCAACTAAAAACTATTTAATTTAAAAATAAGGGCCCCAACAGACCCCGACCACATCCTATTGACTCACCGCGAGTCAATCATTCTGTACTATTTCTACTTCCATGGGTCTACTCGGCCCTGCATCCTGCTCTGCCTATCTGCTTTCTCTTTCTTCCGACTGTCTAAACAAGGGCCCCAACTCTGGGACCTTTTTTAGAGTTGTTCCCGTGAGTTCCTGAAAGTCTATCATGACCTGTTTCCATCCTTGCATTAGCGTGTTGGTTTCAGCTATTATCTTCTCGACGACTTCTTCCCCAGCATTAGGCGACAAGTCTCCAAACACGGTGGTGATTTGAGTAGGGGCCTCAGAGGCTAATTGTTGCATTGTTTGGGGCACTGATCTTCACCAACTGTCGGAGCTCCCGGAGGGATTTCTTAGCCGCCATTGAGTTCTCTTCTATTTTTTGTATTTGGACCTCCAAAACATCTGCTTGTGCATACAGTTGGTCGAGCCCAGTCGAGTCTGTGGCCTCCTGAATCTGTTTTCATATTTGCTGTAGTTGTAGTGAGACCGATCGTGCCTTCAGAGTAAGTGTCATCAAGCATTCTTGTAGACCCTTTAGTAGGTCGTATGCTTCTCTTGCTGCAATGCTCAGAACTTCCTGCATTTTCGTGACTTGGCTCTTCCTCTCTGATAATTTTGTTGAGTATACGACCACGGGGTCAGGTAACGTTGGTCGCGCTGCTAATGCTACCTTGAGTTCCCCATTTTCCTGATGGAGGTTTGAGTATGACACTCTGATGTGGACTACCCGACTTTCTACATCAGTTTCCTGTATCTCCTCTAGTATTTGGCTGTTGTTTGCCGTTATTGTTGGCCAAACGTCCTGGATTACCCTTGTTACCATCTCCAGTTGTTCTTTTAGCTACCCCTTCTTTGTCTTCAGTTGTTCATGCTCTTCAGTAAGCGTGCTAATCTATAGTTGTTGCTGCTCACATTTCTGCTGCAGCTCTGAGTGAAGTCTCTCGGCTTGTTGTGCTGCTCTTTGAATAAAGTTGTACAGTTGGGTTGTCACCCATGTTTCCATGCTTTTTACACCGGAGGTACCCTGATCTGAAAACTGTGTACGAAGAGGCTACCCGCTGGTGGCAGATTTCATTGATTGGTCCTATGGTGACTGTGGCGACGTCTAGTGCGGTAGCTGGTTGCTGGAGTCAGCCATCTGTAGATCGGGTTGCACTTCTTTACCTGTTAGGTCAGCTGGTTGAAGCAGAGTTTTCTCGGGAAGTGACCCAGCCATTTCTTCCATGAACTGCTCTATCTGATTGATGAGCTTAGTATGTTTAGATTGCAACAAGATGATGAGCTTAGTGGAAAGAAGTCGCCTTCACTAAGTGGGCCCGCAGGCTATTTTTGGCACAAAGTCTATTTTTAGACTATGTCTATTTTTAGACATATGGATCATGTTCTATGAGTTGCAGGATGTTATTTGTGGATGGTTGGTAAAGTCGGAAAAAATAAATGGACTTCTATTTTTAGACATACTGGGCGGAATCTATTTTTAGATTGCCAATCTAAAAATAGATATGTCGAATATTATTAGCTCTTAATAATATTTAGACTCTAAACATTATCTTATTCTCTTGGAGCACTTCAGTTAAGTGCACAGATGTGGCACAGGAGCTGACATAAGGAATTATGCTATTCCTGAGGGTTATGTGAAGCTATTGCATGGATACTTCGGTTAGAACTCATGTGACAGAGTTTGGTGGAGTTGATTGAGGAAGTTAGTGGAGTTGTATTCAGTTTAACTAATCTAAACATAGTTGAGCTATTTGTATTGAGTTTAACTAATTGATACAATTAGTGAGAGTGGTGTGAATTAATTATTAATTAATTCACTAATTATAAACTCATAAATCAACTAAAGAATACATCATTTAACTTCAGTGCATGGACAGTTTCAGTGGAGACCAGTGCAGAAATAGGTGAAAGAGTAGGTTAACTATCGGTTGTGACTATACTATTGCTATTTGCAACACACAGATGGGTGGAGTAACCCATGAGGATTGCGCAGTTCAGGCTGGGTGGTTTATCTATATAAAGAGGCCATCAGTAGTTTCACAGACACAATAGAGTGGCTATCCGTGTAAGATTGGAGCATGTGTTTTGCTAGATGCAGCTTGATCTTTGTGTAGAAATTCGAAGGTTGTCTTTGAGAGCTTGTGAGGAGCTTTGTACTATGATTGTTACATGATCTCCATGACATATAATATACAAATAGTTGGGGTTTTCAGCTTTAAGTTTTCCCATTAAATATTGTGTTCATATGTGTGATTATTTATGGTTTTAATGTGCACATGCAATTGATTTTATTTCCGCATGTAATGATCAATGGTAGAAGAGATTCTGTATTATGCATGAAGCTAAAATAGTGTGTGATCATGAGAATCTCGGTGAATAATATATCAGTTATTCAAATTACTACATGGTATCGGAACGATATTGATCATTGGAGCAATTGCAGAACATTGAAGCGGTTAAGTTTTGTGCTGGTGGAATTCGAATTTGAAGTAGTGTTTTCTTAGTGTCGAAGTTGAGATGTCTTTCAACGGATTACGATTGGAGTATGCCCTTGAGGTCAGATCGAATTATATTGCATGGAAGGAAAGGTTGGAGGCGGTGCTGGATGACAATGGGTTGAAGGAGTTCATAGATGCAGAAATTCCAAAACTTGCTTCTAGCGATGCTGCCGCACTTGACGCATGGCAAAAGAAGACAGCAAAGTGTCGAAGGATTCTGTTGAAGGGTGTGAAGGATCACATAGTATCTAGCCTTCATGGTAAGGCTTCTCCATTCTTGATGTGGAAAGCCTTGACAGATTTATTCCAAAGCAAGAGCGATCAGAGGAAGTTGGCGCTCAAGGATAAACTCAGAAAAATAAAAATGGAGAAAGGCGACAGTATGCCCAAGTACCTCACGAATTTTTTCCAATGCAGGGATGAGCTGGGAAGTGTGGGGGTGACTGTTGATGATGAGGACTTGGTGAGCTTGGCTCTCCTTGGGCTTTTGAAGACTTGGCATTCCTATCAGGACTCTGTCAATGGTCGGGAGAAATTGCCAGGATGGGAGCGGCTTTGGTCGGATCTTGTGCAAGAGGAGATAAGGCGAAGTACCAGGGACAGATCTTCATCAAAGAACTCTGATGAAGAGAATTGTGCTTTGGCTACCAAAGCAAAGAAGGGGAAGAGCAAGAAAGCTTCTCAATCCAGTGCGAAAGGCAAGAAGCAAGACATGTCCAAGGTGAAGTGCTTTCACTGTCACCAACACTGACATTATGCCACTAATTGTCCACAGAAGAAGAAAAATAAGTAGGCTGCTGGAACTGCAGTTGGAGAGGCCTTAGCCTCACAATTTGAGCTGGATTTTTCGCTGATCACATGCTTGGTCTCAAGTGTGATGGGTTCAGTGTGGTTTCTTGACAGTGGTGCATCTTTTCACATGACAGGAGATAGAGATTTGTTTACTGATCTGGATGAGAAAGATCTTGGAGTGCACATCGATATGGGCGATGATGGTAGATATAGTGCGACCAGACGGCATTCATTTCATTTGCATGTTGTCTTTAGCAAGGGAAAGGCTTTCCTACACAGTAAGGCAACTGGTGAGACCCGGAGGATAGGGGTTCGAGTTAAGAACCTTTATCAATTGTAGGTATATGGCTGTGCAGCAATGGCAGGCAAGGCAGAAGGAGTGGTGAGTCGGGATGATGGCGAGTTGTGGCACCGAAGATTGGGCCACCTTCACCATGGAGCGTTGAAGATACTGTAGCAGATTTCTACTGGGCGTCCTAAGGGTACTCTTGTGCAGTCAGATCAGTGCAAGGGATGTACCTTGCGAAAATTTGTGAAATGCACCTTTCACAAGAAGGATAGTCATGCCACGACGATCCTTGAGAGAATTCACAGAGACGTGTGTGGACCTTTCTCAGTAGCTTCGACAGCAAAGCACAGGTACTATGTGATATTTGTTGATGATTTTTCTCGTAAGTGCTGGATCTTCTTCATGTAGAAGAAGAGAGAGACATACTCAAAGTTCTGTGAGTTCAAGGCACTGGTTGAGAAAGAATCGGGGAAGCAGGTGAAGGGTCTTAGGAGTGACAATTGTGGTGAATTCATCTCTAGCGAATTCAAGGACTTTTGCAGCGCAAAAAGAATTCGAAGAGAGCTCATAGCACCTCATAAACCACAGTAGAACGAGGTTGCTGAGTGGAAGAACAAAACGATCGTGGGTGCTGCACGGGCGATGTTGCATGATCAAGGCCTTCCCATACACTTGTGGGCTGAGGCATGCAATACTGCAGTATATGTGCAGAACCGTTGTCCCCACAGGATACTTGGCATGAGTACACCCGAGAAGGTGTTTTTTGGTAAGAGGCCTGATATTTCCCATTTGAGGATTTTTGGTTCACCTGTTTACATTCATGTAATGAAGGATGCCAGGAAGAATCTGGAGCTGACTGCAGAGGTTGGGATATTTGTGGGGTACACTGATACGCCCCACAACTATCGTGTGTATTTTCCAGACAGTCGCAAGACTGTTTTGCGACGGGATATCAAATTTCAGGAGGAGAAAACCATGAAGTGTTTGCTTGAGAGGGAGCCACACTTGCATGCAGATGAGGAGCTATTAGTTCCTAAGGATGAGCCTCAGGATGTGGATCAGCCACAAGAGGAGGTTCATGGAGTGGAAGAGACTACTCAGGCAGCGCCAACCATTAGAGGGCAGAAGTGCACTACAGAAGCTGAGTGACTGGCTCAAGATGCAGAGAAGGTTGTAGGAGCACCTACATCACAGTGCAGACAGAGACAGTCACCTGACTGGTATACTGGATACATGGCTCTTATGAGGAAGTGTATCGTGACGGAGCCATCCTCTTTCAAGGAAGCTATGGAGGACCCCGCATGGGTAGATGCCATGGTGGAAGAGTATGATTCGATTGTCAGAAACAGTGCATGGGAGATTGTCCCAAGGCCAAAAGGGAAATTAGTGGTGGGTTCGAGATGGATCTACAAAGTGAAGCAGGCAGCTCACGAGAGTGTGGAGAAGTATAAGGCAATATTTTTTGCCCGAGGCTTTTCACAGATTGAGGGGATTGATTATGAGGATACCTTTGCACCTATCGCAAGGTATTCTTCCATACGGACGATTCTTGCTCTCTCAGCGCAAATGGGGTGGCACATTCATCAAATGTATGTGAAGACTGCGTTTCGCAACAGAGTCATTGAGGAGGAGGTGTACATAGATTAGCCCGAATTTTTCGAGATATTTAACAGCGAGTTGCATGTGTGCAGGCTCAAGAGAGCGTTGTATGGGTTGAAACAAGCACCTCGTGCTTGGTACACACGGATAGATAGTTATTTCACCGAACTTGGATTCTCCAAGAGTGGGGCGGATCGTAACCTATACCAGATAGTGGTGGAGGGTAAGTTGCTGATCATTGTACTTTATGTAGATGATTTGATTTTGACAGGTGATGAGCTATTGATACTCTCATGCAAGGAGGATCTTGCAAAAGAGTTTGAGATGAAGGACTTGGGCCTCCTTCATTATTTCCCGGGATTGGAAATTTGGCAAAGACAAAGGATGGACTCGTTTGTTTCTCAAGGCAAGTATGCCCAGGAGATACTGGAGAAGTTCAACATGCATGGCTGCAAGCCTGTTGATACTCCTCTTCCTGGTGGATGGAGGAAGGAGGATGCTACTTCGGCGGAGGTAGTGGATGCCACTGTTTATTGACAATTGGTGGGGTCACTTATGTATTTGGTCAATACACAACCCGACATATGCTATGATGTTAACCAACTTTCGTAAGCTATGGTTAAGCCTACCAAGCTCTACTGGAAGGCATGCAAGCATGTATTGAGATATCTCATAGGCACATCGGGATATGGATTATGGTATAGACAGTCAGATGAGGTGAAGCTGTGTGGCTTCACGGATACAGATTGGGCAGGGAGCCCAACAAACAGAAAGAGCACATATGGAGGGATTTTCAGTATCAGGTCGACAAAAGTTTCTTCGTACAGCAGGAAGCAGAGATCTGTGGCACTCAGTTCAGCAGAGGCCGAGTATGTATAGGATGTGCCAAGTTTGGCTACAGAAGAGGCTATATGGATGAGGAAGTTCCCGGTCGGGTTGTTCGCTAAATTCACTGGTTGTTCGCATTCACACTTGGATCCTACCGTGATTTTATTGTGATAATCAAAGTTGCATCAAAATCTCGGTTAATCCAGTATTTCATGATAGATCTAAACACATTGACGTCTGGTATCATCATATCAGAGATTGTGTGCAGCGGAAGATCATGTTACTTTCATACATTCCCACGGAGGATCGGGATGCTGATATCTTGACAAAGGCGCTCACCAGGAGCAAATTCAAATACCATGTGTAGTTAGGGTTGCATAACTTTACGTGGAGGGACCGTTGATATTGCAACAAGATGATGAGCTTAGTGGAAAGAAGTCGCCTTCACTAAGTAGTCCGTAGCATATTTTTAGTTCTGAAAGTTCATTTTTAGACATATGGATCATGTTCTATGAGTTGCAGGATGCTATTTTGTGGATGTATTATCAGGTCGAAAAAATAGATGGACTTCTATTTTTAGACATACGTATGCAATCTATTTTTAGATTTCCAAATAAAATAGATATGTCAAATATTATTAGCTCTTAATAATATTTAGACTCTAAACATTATCTTATTCTCTTAGAGCACTCGCTTAAGTGGCATGTATGGTGGCACAACAGCTGATGTAAGGAATTACGCTATTCCCGAGGGTTATGTGGAGCTATTGCATGGATACTTCATTTAGAACTCATGATAGAGTTTGGTGGAGTTGATTGAGGAAGTTAATGGAGTTGTGTTCAGTTTAACTAATCTAAACATAGTTGAGCTATTTGTATTCAGTTTAACTAATTGATACAATTAGTCAGAGTGGTGTGAATTAATTATTAATTAATTCACTATTTATAAACTCATTAATCAACTAAAGAATGCATCAGTTAACTTCACTGCATGGACAGTTTCAATGGAGACCAGTGCAGAATAGGTGAAAGAGCAGGTTAACTATCAGTTGTGACTATACAGTGCTATTTGCAACACACAAATAATTGGAGAAGCCCATGAGGATTGCGTAGTACAAGCCAGGTGGTTTATCTATTTAATGAAGCCATCCCATAACATTGATTACGCAATAGAGGCTGGCTATCAAGTGGCAAAAGATTGGAGCATGTGTTTTGCTAGATCTAGCTTGATAGTGTGTAGCAATTTGAGGTTGTGCTGAGAGCTTGTGAGGAGCTTTGTACTATGATTGTTACATGATCTCCATGACATATAATATACAGATAGTTGGGGTTTTCAGCTTTAAGCTTTCCCATTAAATATTGTGTTCATATGTGTGATTGTTTATGGTTTTAATGTGCGCATGCAATTGATTTTATTTCTGCATGTAATGATCAATGGTAGAAGAGATTCTGTTTTATGCATGAAGCTAAAATAGTGTGTGATCATGAGAATCTTGGTGAATAATATATCAGTTATTCAAATTACTACACAGTAAATATAGTTCGTTGGGTTGGGGTTTGGTCAACTAGAGGTACCTGTGTTGTACCTGAGTTAACTTCATTTTCGTGGTCCCCATTAGTTCTTCTACGGACTATTGGATCCGACACTATGGCTGATGAATTGGAGGGTGTGAAATTGTGGGGTTCTCGGAAAATGGATGATGTGGCGAATGGTAGCTGGTGACTGCGAGGTGACGATATGCGAATGTTCAGAAAATCGATGGGGTAGATGGGGTTGTGGAGTGGTAGCCCCCTAGACCCTTGGGGCTCGACTAGATACTCTTCTCTAATTGGTACCCCTACACTCAATTGTCAGGGTGGGTCTTCCTCTGTGAGATTGACCACTGGGCTAGGCACTGCAACCTTGGCCCTTTTTGTTTTTGGTCCCGCTGCTGGTTTGGCAACTTTATTCTTCCTGACCAGCACTATAGTCGATGGGGGTGGTGAACTAAATAAAACATTTGGTATTGGTGCAAATATGGAGTTTGTGTTGGGATATGGATTGCAATGGGATGCCTAAAACTTTGAAAAGGTCAGAAACATAGTGGCATCGCTAGTTAGTGTTAGGGTCTCCGTAGTTTGCAAGATTGGAAAGAAAAAATGCTGCAGAGCCTACATCAGAACCACTTTGGAATCCTAGGATCTAGCCCTCCTGGATTCAAAGAGGGATCTCTCTATTTAAGTGTTTTCAAAGGATATATCTTTAAAACTTATGATATGATATTAGGCTACTTATGAAGTACAAGGGGTTTTGTTTGTTTTGGTTGGGTAGAATATCATCAAAATGAAGTCAGTCTTTTGAAGGGTGAAGGTGTGAGCAAGTTGAAAGAATGGCTCAGCTGATAGGATAGGTAAGAAATAGTGTCAATCCATTGGGCTATGGAGTCACAAAAGGATTTAATTGCACAACAAGTTTCAAGAGTGGTCCATGGGGCAAGTCATCTATGTCAAAAGATCTATTTAAGTTGATTTTATGGGATGAAACATTAAAAGTGTGGTGAAAGAAGCAAACACATAAGAAAACAAAGGGTAGTTTAAGATCAAGTAAGGACATTTAACCTAGCCTACTTTCAGCATACTCTCAAAGGAAAACATTTAAGATAAAACAAAGAATAGCTTAAGATCAAGTAAGGGCTTTTAACCTAGCCTACTTTCAGCATATTCTCAAAGGAAAACATTTAAGATAAAACAAAGAATAGCCTAAGATCAAGTAAGGACTTTTAACCTAGCCTGATTTCAGCATATTCTCAAAGGAAAACATTCAAGATGAACATAAAAAGTAGCCTAATATTAGGTAAGGACTTTGAACCTATCCTAGTTTTGGCATACTCTTGAGGGATCTCTTCAAAACAATTTTTGGAGATAAACTAGAGGACAGGGCTAACCATAGACTTCTCTAATTCAACTTTAATTAGCAGACTTTTCAAGAACTTTCAAAGACAATATCTCAAGTTGTACTCAGGAAACATGGGCTCACCAACGCTTCACTAGTTATACTCTATTGAATTATCCTCAAATGCACAATTAGTAGAAAACATAAAGATAAATCTTATCAGTGAGATTTAGGGTACTTTAGAATTAAATACTAATCTATATTTGTTGTTCTTTATCAAAGAAAGTGGAAAGTATAGAAAACATGAGAAAAACAACAATTACGGTAAGAAAAACATCACCATTGACATAGACCAGGATTCCATAAATCAACTTGTATATTTGATGTTCAAACCAATTACAATATTCAAGTCCAGTGGGTCTTTTACAGCTTCAAACTTCTCTTCTCAACCTATCTTTCTTCAATTACAAAACAGAGCTTCAGCAGCCTCAATAGCTATTTATATTCAACAAGTATCCAACCAACAACAATACTAGACTCCTCATATGATATATATATAGGTAAATTTGGGGAGGTGGAGTGAAAGGAAGGTCTAATTGTTCAATTAATATAGATTAAATGCTTCTCGACCTTTGGGAGGCCTTGTGGAGAAGATTTCAAATGTTTAACTCTGTTTTAATCAATTTTACATTAACTTTCATCAACTTCAGTCACTTTTGTTGACTTTTGAGGCACTTTAAAGGATAACATCCAACATGAAGTTCATGTTTTGGAACCTGATTCATTGGAGAAGGCATTCAGGTTGGCAAGAAAAATTGAATGTAAAATTATGGCGACAAGGAAGCCTACCACTCACTTCTATAAAGAAGTGTTGCTACGCCTAGATTTCCACAACCTACAAGGTTGACACCACAACAATTGGAAGCAAAAAGAGAAAAAGGGCTTTTCTACAGTTGTGATAGCAAATACACTAAAGGTCATAAGTGTGCTGAGAAGAAATTATTTTACATAGATTGTGAAGAGAAAGAAGAAAATGAACAAGAAGAGGATATACACCAGGAACCAGCCATAGAAGGGGAAGAAATGAATCCGACTCCTCAAACTCTCAAGATAGAAGGACATATCAAGAAGAAAAAGGTAATAGTGTTGATTGATTCAAGTAGCACCCATAATTTTATTCATTATAAGGTAGCCAAGGAATTACCACTCCTCAAACTCTCAAGATAGAAGGACATATCAAGAAGAAAAAGGTAATAGTGTTAATTGATTCAAGTAGCACCCATAATTTTATTCATTGTAAGGTAGCCAAGGAATTAAATTGTTTCCTATACCCAACACCAGAATGTCAAGTGATGGTTGCAAATGGAGGAACTATAAATTGCTTTGGAAAATTCCATAATATTAAGCTAACCATGGGGGAATATGTATTGACTAGTCCAATGCTTTCCATTCCTATGGGAGGTGTTGATGTTGTACTAGGAGTACAATGGTTACAATCTTTGGGGACGGTAGCTTTTAATTTTCAATACCTTTTCTTGAAAAAAAAATTCAGAAGGAAAGGAAGTAGAATTATGGGGTATTGCGGGGAATCCAAGAAAGATAATAAGCTCTAATGCCATGACAAAGCTTCTAAAGAAATAACAATGAGGCGTAATTGGATAATTATGCTCACTAGAAGTTCCAACATCAAAATCATCTATTTCTGTAGATCTCCAACAAGTCTTGGAAAATCATTCCAAGATGTTTGAAACTCCGAAAGGACTCCCACCTATTCGTGATCATGATCATGCTATTCATTCAATTCCAGGAAGTGTTCCTCCAAACATCAAGCCTTATAGATATCCTTATGTCCAAAAGAGCGAAATTAAACGTATGATTGCAGAAATGTTAGAGGCAGGTATAATTCAACCTAGTCAAAGTTCTTTCTCTACTTCTGTAGTATTGGTACACAAGAAGGATGGATCATGGCGAATGTGTCTGGATTATAGGGAGCTCAATAAGCTCACCATTAAAGATAAATTTCCCATTCCTGTGATTGATGAATTATTGGATGAATTACATGGAGCAATTTATTTTACCAAGTTGGATCTTCGTTCGGGATATCATCAAATTAGAATGAAGACTGAAGATATTCCAAAAACAACATTTCGAACTCATGAGGGTCATTATGAATTTTTGGTCATGCCTTTTGGCCCTACCAATGCACCTTCTACATTTCAAGGGTTGATGAATTCCATTTTCAAACCCTTCCTTAGAAAATTTGTGCTAGTATTTTTTGATGATATACTAATCTACAGCAGGTCTTGGAAGGATCATGTTGAACATGTTGACAAGGTGCTCAAACTATTGCAGGAAAACAATTATATGCAAAAACATCCAAATGTTTCTTTGGAGTACAAGAGGTGGAATATCTGGGTCATATTGTATCTCACGAGGGTGTTAAGGTAGACCCTAACAAAATTAAAGCCATTAAGGAATGGAAAGTCCCCACAACCATAAAGCAGTTGCGAGGATTTCTCGGGTTAACGGGGTATTATCACAAGTTTGTTAAGAATTATGGGAGAATAGCAGCACCTATAACAACATTATTGAAGAAAGATGCATTTTCATGGACTCCTGAAGCAACTAAGGCCTTTGAACATCTTAAGGAGGCAATGTGCCTAGCACCAGTCTTAGCTACGCCAGACTTCACAAAAACCTTTATTGTGGAATGTGATGCCTCAGGAAATGGAATTGGTGTTGTTTTAATGCAAGAGGGAAGACCCATTGCTTTTGAAAGTCGTCCAATCAAAGGAAAGTATTTACAGAAACCTATTTATGAGAAGGAAATGTTAGCAATACTGCATGCACTAAAGAAATGGAGAACTTACCTAATGGGAAGACACTTCAAGGTAAAAGCTGATCATGATAGTCTTAAACACTTTTTGGAACAAAGACTATCTTCAGAAGAGCAGCAAAAATGGGTCACAAAGATGTTGGGTTATGACTTTGAAATAATCTACAAAAAGGGAAAGCTTAATGTTGTTGCGGATGCACTCTCAAGAAAGAATGAAGAGGTGGAAGCATTGCTTTGTGCCATTTCTATTATCCAACCAGATTGGATAACCGAAGCAAGAGATGAATGGAAGAAGGACAAAGATGTATGGACACTCATTCAAAAGTTGCGGCAAGATCCTAGTACATCTGATACATTTAGTTGGAAAAATGATTCCTTATGGTACAAAGATCGCTTATATCTTTGTAAGAATTCCCAACTAAAACAAAAGATCCTTTTGGAATTGCACACTTCTCCTTTAGGAGGACACTCAGGATTTTTAAAAACTTACCACAGGGTGAAGAAAGATTTTTTTTGGGATGGCCTTAAGTCTGATATTCAAAAGTTTGTGGCGGAATGTTTGGTTTGCCAGCAAAATAAAGTGGAGACAATTAAGACCCCGGGACTTCTACAACCTTTATCCATTCCAAGTCAACGTTGGGAGGAGATTTCAATGGATTTTATCACAGGTTTACCTAAGTCCGAAAGAAAGAGTGTCATCATGGTGGTAGTTGATAGACTTACCAAGTATGCACACTTTTGTGCATTATCTCATCCATTTAAAGCAAGTATAGTTGCTACTACATTTATGGACACAATTCAAAAGCTACATGGGAACCTAAGGGTTATTGTGAGCGACAGAGATCCCATTTTTACTGGAAATTTTTGGACGGAGTTATTTTCTTGTTTGGGTACTCGATTAGCTCATAGCTCATCTTATCATCCTCAATCTGATGGTCAAACTGAGATAGTAAATAAATGTTTGGAAGGATATCTTCATTGTTTTGTATCTGATAAACAAACACAATGGGTCAAGTGGTTACCTTTCGCTGAATGGTGGTATAACACTTCCTTCCATACGGCAGCAAAAATGACCCCATTTATGGCACTTTATGGATATCATCCACCATCCATCACATCATGTTTAAGGGAAAATTCGAAGGTTCAAGCAATGGAAGATCACATCGAGAATCAGCAAGAAGTTCTCCAACTCTTAAAGGATAACCTGAATTTGGCACAAAACCAAATGAAACAACAGGCAGATCAACATTGCAACGAGAGAATTTTTGATGTAGGAGATTGGGTATTTTTACGACTACAACCATACAAACAAATGTCCCTCAAGCAAGCTAAGAAGGATAATAAATTGTCGCTAAAGTACTATGGTCCTTATAATGTGTTGCAAAAGATTGGTACTATGGCATACAAATTGGAGCTTCCTGCTTCTTCGCAAGTGCATCCAGTTTTCCATATTTCATGCTTAAAGAAGGTTATAGATGAAAATCTTCCAGTTCAAACAATATTGCCAGAACTTGATGAGGAAGGAAAAATTATATTGGAACATGAAGCGGTCACGGAAACAAGAACTCGATAGTTACGGAATCGATCAATTTCAGAGTATCTCATCAAGTGGAAGAACTTACCCACTGAAGATTCTACATGGGAGGATGAGAATTTTATACAGAAGCACCCAGAGCTACTCAAGCATTGAGGACAACACTTTTTTAAGGAGAGGGGCATGTTAGGTCCCTATATTACTAGTATAGTCCCTTATTGTTGTTAGTGTAACCCCCTTATTGTTATTATTGTACCCTTGTAACCCCCATATTGTTATTATTGTGCCCTTAAATTAATATTGTTAGGTCGGCTAGGATTACATTGTGGCCCCACTAGGATTACATTATGGCCCCATGGACTCCTATATATAGAAAGGAGGTTTTGTAAATTGTATCATTCAAGAATTGTTCATTTATGTAATATATTGGAGGTTTCCCCCTCGAAGTGGCTTATTTCTAAGGCGTTGATATCTCTTTTCTTGTATTTTTGGAGCTGGTTACACAACAACGATCAATTTTATTTGTGAAATGAACGCGAAAATGGTTTTAGACCGTCCGATCTGGGGGGGGCCATATCTACAGTTGTAAGCGAGCACGACAAATGGAAATATGAGCGAAAGAAATATATGGTGTGGCCGGGTGGTGATGTCAGCAAAAATGGCACGCAGCAAAAGTCCTTTGTGCAAGGTAAAAATTGGTTTATAGTGATAAAGTGTAATAATCCAGGTTGGGGGAAAATATAAGAAAAAGGTGGAAGTAGGAGGGATTCAAGGCATTTAGTGGTGGGATAGGGAGGTGACGTCACCGCGGAGGGACAAGGTGTACGGAAGAAAACAATCAGGGGGGAGCCCCCGCAAAGAATCTCAACCGTAGATTTGAGATTTTCCATGGTCAAAAGGGTCAACTGCGGGGACACTTGGGGGGTATGGACCACCTTGGTTGGGTGCCACCGCAGTGAATCTAAGCCGTTAGATTATATTCAATCAGTCGGTTGCAATGAAATCGGAGGTCATCCATCGGCAGGGCAAAGGGAAAGGGGACAAAGGAAAAAATCGTGATTCGTCGATGCCGATGGGGCCTAAGAGTAGGTGTTGGTGCACGGTCCTGTGGGAGAGTAAGGGGACCGGGATCCAAGGAAAAAAAACTAACCCAAAGGGGGATCGCATAGGCGGGGAAGAGGGAGCGATGCGATGAAATTTTTCGAAGCGATTGAAGAATGCCGATGCGATGAGTGCATTGGCATATCACAAATCGACGGAAAAAACAGGCAAAGGCATGAAGAATTTGAAAGCTTCGATATGTGATTGCGATGGGAGCTTAAGTCCTTAGCGCGAGGTTTCGGGCCTCAGTTTTATGGCGGAGAAAAGGAAGGGGGATCAAGCCAAGGGGGCTTAAAACCCACATACAAAAAGGTCGGAAACAGGCCAAAAAAGTGGGTTGTTGACTTTTTTCAAAAGTTCCGATAAGGTAGAAAAGGATAGTTTAAACCATAAAAAAAAGGGGTTTTTATAGATTTAAAGGGGATTTTGATGAAATGGAGCATGAAAGAGAAGAAAAAGAGGGATTTTTTCAAAGGAAAAAAATCAGGAAAAATGGGTCTAAAAAGCAGTCTTTTTATAACGCAGGTTGCCTTGAAGGATTTTTTAGTGAAGATTTATCAAAATGGTGGATTATTTTGGACATGAGGCACAGTAAAGTTTCAAGAAATCACAGATTTTGCAGAAATTTGTTTCTTGGAAACTTAGGGACTATTTTAGCCATCATTTTATATGACAAAATTTTATGGATGGCTAACAGTGGCTCCACTTGGGGATGGTAGCTCCTTGGAGGTGTCAAGAACTTCAGAATTTATCTTTGGGATGCAGACCTGTGCCTTATCCATGAAAACCTCTTCCTCTTTGATCATGCTACTTTAAGAAAGATGATCAGTAATATATCAGACAGAATAATTTACTCCCCAAACAACTACCTACACAGCCTACTTTCCTAACATTTTTCTTCATAAGGTGCTTTTGGACTTGTGAACCTCTAACATCAACATTTTATTCTTGTATTGAAAGCTGAATACTAATCTAAATCAACCCTTGTTTCTTCCATGAGTTTAGATTAAATAGTTGAACTCCTAAATTCTCTACCTAAGTTATTATCTGCCAGGATTAAACTGTCTGACAGATTTTATTCTCTATATTCTAAAACAGAAATTTAAATACAAACAAACAAGGATTAAGCTGTCTGATTTGTTGTAAGACTATGGCATAAAAACAAGTTGCACATAGATTGAAATTTACAGAAATTTAAAACAAAATTGTGAAGGCTTAAGATCTGAAAATTACAAGCATCCTTCATTCTTCTTATGACTCAGATTTTGATCTGTTTAGAGTCATCTTTTTTCTCTACCTGGTTCAAGTTTTCAGCATGTTAGAACCAATTCTTTTTTTTCTTTTTGGCTCAATTTTTGGTCTGATTAGAGCCATTTCTTTCTATCCAAACCTAGTCTACTGATAAGCCAAGATTAAATTTTTTGGCTAATCTGATTCACTAACCTATCACCAGTAAATTGAAATATATCTAGTCATGATTAGGTTGTATGACTAAATAGCAGTGCTCTCTCAAGTAGTGGCATTTAAGCTTGCACACTTTCAGGTTTTCTTTTCATTTTTGGTATGGGGTTGTACCTTTCTTCTTTAATTTCTGCCATCTTTTCTCTTTTTCTATTGTCTTTTTATTTTTCTTTCAATTTTTCTTTCAAAGAAAAAAACACTGACTATATGCTCACAGGCTGAGCTTTATTGCTTTCCTACCTACCCTAATCTAACTCTGAAATATTTACATGTTTAGCTAAAAAACTCTCTTTTCCAATGCATCCAGTCAATCAAATGGTCCCATGACTGGTCTTTTCTCATCTCTTTGAGCATGTAGGATAGACAAGGCCACTCCCATCTCGCTTGTTTTTTAGCAGCAGTGCTAAAAAAATTTCTTTCTTTGGTAATACACTTCTCCTAACAATCTCTATCCCTTCTTCAAATGTCTTCAATAAATTTGCATAGGGATCCTGAAATAATACCTGGTTATGAATATTTGGAAGATAGGTTTCAACCAAGCTTACTTTTTCTTCCATTGGATCAAGCTTAAGATTCTTTTGAGAAATAACTTCTTCCTCATCTTTATTATCATCTGAACTAAAGGACTCATCATATATTGTAGTATTGTCTTCTTGTAGTCCTAGTATGCTCTGACTCAATGGACTGTATTCTGTGAAGAGATCATCATGTTCTTGAGCAGGGGTATCTTTTATTACCTCAACCCTTTCAGGAGAGGGCTCCTTATCTTCTTCCTGCTCAAGAAATTCCTCTTTCTTTTCAACCTCAACATTACAACTGATAGATTGTTGATTCCCAATTATGTGAAAGCTATTTCTGATGGGATGCATTGTTTGATTACTGCTTTCAAGCTGATGATAATGAAATTCATAACACCAATCCACTGTTGGTTTCCCTGCATGATTAGTTTCTATTTGGAGCTCATCATCATCATCATACTGATAAAAAATTGGAAAATCCTTAGGATAAACAATTTCACCAATCAAGCATATTAGATTATCAGTTTATCTTTCTTTAAACTGATCTATAAGTTTATTTTCTAGTTCAAGACAACAAGGTTCAGTAGGTAGATGAGCAGAAGTATTTTGTTCAAAAGAAGTTTTGAGGGCTGGTTGTTTATTTAATATTTGATCAATTTCTTATTCTGTCAAAAGAGGAGGGGTTTTTCTTTCAGCATAGACAGAAGTACAACAGTCCTCCTTCTCTTGTGTTAACTAGTTTTGAGGTTGGATGTCTTCTTGAGCCTCTTCTAGTGAATCAATACTTGTGCTTGAAGGGAAACCTTGAGGATTTTCTACTATTTCTTGATCTTCTTCTGTTTCAAACAACTCCTTATGATTATTATGATACTCAGTTTGAATATAAGGTTCATGATTTGTTTCTTGTACCTTGTCAGGATGCCACTCTCCTCTTAAAATCTGAAATGAGTTATAACATAGAGGGAGAGTCCCTATATGTGTTGATTTTTCTTCTATTTCAGTTCTTGTGTTTCCTAGGAGGCTTATTGTTTCCTCAAAGCACTGTTCACTTTTTGCATTTGCATTTTGGTCATAAAATTCCTTTAACCGTAAAACACAAGCTATAGGTAGGCAATCAGGAATTTCTTGACAACCTTCCTCATCATCTTCTATAAAGTCTTGATCATCATACATGTCTTGCTCATTGTCTAGGTCTTGTAGTGGTTGAGTTTTTTCTTGATCTGGAAAAATCATGGGCTGCTCTAGATCACCAATATTTAAATTAGCCTCATACATATCCATTATATTTCCAAACATGTACACCATTTTTTCCATCGTGGCCAATAATTTTTCTTTTGGGTCTATATTTGAATCCATGTTTGTAAATCAGAAGAGAGGTCACTGTATCTTTTCAACTAGTTCAGAGTCTTCTACCAGTGGAGTCATTTGGTATTTTGGGAGTTTTGGAGTCGCCAGGTGAAGGATTTTTACTTTTTTTCAAGGTTTGGTTGTTGTTCACCATCAACAATCAATAATAGCCAGTCTTGGTGACACTTGATTCATTTAGGAATAGGGGTTCGTTGAGTTGTGAAGTTATCTATTACTCAATATGTCCCCAGTATGGTCGCCACTATGTTAGGGTCTCCGTAGTTTGCAATATTGGCAAGAACAAATGTTGCAGAGCCTACATCAGAACCACTTTGGAATCCTAGGATCTAGCCCTCCTGGATTCAGAGAGTTATCTCTCTATTTAAGTGTTTTCAAAGGATATATCTTTAAAACTTATGATATGATATTAGGCTAGTTATGAATTACAAGGGGTTTTGTTTGTTTTGGTTGGGTAAAATATCATCAAAATGAAGGAAGACTTTTGAAGGGTGAAGGTGTGAGCAAGTTGAAAGAATGGCTCAGCTGATAGGATAGGTAAGAAACAGTGTCAATCCATTAGGCTATGGAGTCACAAAAGGATTTAATTGCACAACAAGTTTCAAGAGTGGTCCATGGGGCAAGTCATCTATGTCAAAAGATCTCTTTAAGTTGATTTTATGGGATGAAGCATTACAAGTGTGGTGAAAGAAGCAAACACATAAGAAAACAAAGGGCATCTTAAGATCAAGTAAGGACTTTTAACCTAGCCTGCTTTCAGCATACTCTCAAAGGAAAACATTTAAGATAAAACAAAGAATAGCTTAAGATAAAGTAAGGACTTTTAACCTAGCCTGATTTCAGCATATTCTCAATGGAAAACATTTAAGATAAGACAAAGAATAGCCTAAGATCAAGTAAGGACTTTTAACCTAGCCTGATTTCAACATATTCTCAAAGGAAAACATTCAAGATGAACATAAAAAGTAGCCTAAGATCAGGTAAGGACTTTGAACCTATCCTGCTTTTGGCATACTCTTAAGGGATCTTTTCAAAGCAACTATTGGAGATAAACTAGAGGACAGGGCTAACCATAGACTTCTCTAATTCAACTTTAATTAGCAGAATTTTCAAGAACTTTCAAAGACAATATCTCAAGTTGTACTCAGGAAACATGGGCTTACCAACACTTTCACTGGTTATACTCTATTGAATTATCCTCAAATACAAAATTAGCAAAAAACATAAAGATAAAGCTTATCAGTGAGATTTAGGGTACTTTAGAAGTAAATCCTAATCTATATTTGTTGTTCTTTATCAGAAAAAGTGGACAGTATAGAAAACATGAGAAAAACAACTATTACAGTAAGAAAAACATCACCATTGACATAGACCAGGATCCCATAAATCAGCTTGTATATTTGATGTTCAAACAAGTTACAATCTTCAAGTCCAGTGGGTCTTTTACAGCTTCAAACTTCTCTTCTCAACCTATCTTTCTTTAATTACAAAACAGAGCTTCAGCAGCCTCAATAGCTATTTACATTCAACAAGTATTCAACCAACAACAATACTAGACTCCTCATTTGATATATATATGTAAATTTGAGGAGGTGGAGTGAAAGGAAGGTCTAATTGTTCAATTAATACAGAGTAAATGATTCTTGACCTTTGGGAGGCCTTGTGGAGAAGATTTCAGACGTTTAACTCTATTTTAATCAATTTTACATTAACTTTCATCAATTTCAGTCACTTTTGTTGACTTTTAAGGCTTTTTGGTAGCTGGTAATTACTTCTGAGTTGTCTCTGAAAAATATCTCTGACTGTGCACTAACTGTGTAGGATTTTTTGAGTAAATAGGCCTGTAGGTGGCATTTTTAGTCTTCAGAGGAAGTAATTGCTTCAATGATCTAGCATTTTGAGGCGGTCTTTTGGGTGATCTGTCTGCTTTGTGGCTTTAAAACACTGATTTTCCTTTTATTATGCTTTAAGGCCTCCTTTAATCATCTTTATTCTTCAAACTGTGTCTTTAACCTTCAATCTTCAGATTAAGTCTTCTGATCTTCGGGCTTCTGACTTTAACCTTTTAATCTTTGTCTTCATTGCTGGTTGTACAGGTGGCTTTTGTTGCGCTGGAGGGTTTATTGTGTAACCGGTGTCCACGAAACACTGATTAAATTTTTATAATTCAACCCTTTTTTGTCCCTTTCTTCGCTTTTGGGCCTTCTTGATCGTCATCTAAGGCCATATCACTGTAATTTTGACTGTGGGATGGCTTTTTATGACTACCGCCATGAAACCTACAACAAACCACCTAATTGTTATAAAAACCTGCGCATGTTGGGTAAACTACTTTAGAGGCTTGGCAGAGGGCGAAAGGAGTAGTTAGGAGGATGAAATGCATTCAGAAGGAGGTTCTATAGATGAAACCTGTGAAAATAGGATTAAATTTGAATATAGGCACGAAGTGACAATGAGCAGTTTTCGAAAACCACAAATTTTTTTCGTGCAGCGCTCAGGCAGTAAGTGGTTTCGCCCCGGGGGAACATGATACAGGTCTCTGGGCAACACGTGTCTAGGCGAAAACCGCCTATTTCACGTTGAAAATGGGCGATCAATTTTATTTGTGAAATGAACGCGAAAATGGTTTTAGATCATCCTATCTGGGGGGGGCTAGATCTATGGCTGTAAGCAAGTGCAAAAAATGGAAAGATGAGAGAAATAAATATATGGTGGGGCCGGGTGGTGACGTCATCATAAATGGCGCACAGAAAAAGTCCTTTGTGCAAGGTAAAAATTGGTTTATAGTGATCAAGTGTAATAATCCAGGTTGATGGAAAATATAAGAAAAAGGTGGAAGTAGGAGGGAGTGAAGGCGTTTACCGGTGGGACCGGGAGGTGACGTCACCGCGGAGGGACAAGGTGTACGGAAGAAAAAAATCAAGGGGGAGCCCCCGCAAAGAATCTCAACAGTAGATCTGAGATTTTCCATGGTGAAAAGGTTCAACTGCGGGGGCACTTGGGGGGTACGGACCACCTTGGTTGGGTGCCACTGCAGTGAATCTGAGCCGTCGGATTATATTCAATAGGTCAGTTGCGATGAAATTAGAGGTCGGCCATCGACGGGGCGAAGGGAAAGGGGACAAAGGAAAAAATTGCGATTCGTCGATGCCGATGGGGGCTAGGAGTAAGTGCTGGTGCACGGTCCTGTGGGAGAGTAAGGGGTCTGGGAGCCAGGGATAAAAAACTAAGCCAAAGGAGGATCGCATCGGCGGGGAAGAGGGAGAGATGTGATGAAATGTTGCGATGCGATTAAAGAATTTCGATGCAATGAACACATCGGCATATCACAAATCAGCAGAAAAAACAGTCAAAGGAATGAAGAATTTGAAAGCGCTAATATGCGATTGCGATGGGAGCTTAAGTCCTTAGCACGAGGTTTCGGGCCTCAGTTTTATGGTGGAGAAAAGGAGGGGGGCTTAAGCTAAGGGGGCTTAAAACCCACATATAAAAAGGTCGGAAACAGGGCAAAAAAGTGGGTTTTTTAACTTTTTCCAAAAGTTCCAATAAAGTAAAAAAGTATAGTTTAAAACATAAAAAAAGGAGATTTTATAAATTTAAAGGGGATTTTGATGAAATGGAGTATGAAAGGAAAGAAAAAGAGGGAATTTTTCAAAGGAAAAAAATGAGGAAAAATGGGTCTAAAAAGCAGTCTTTTTATAACCGCAGGTTGCCTTAAAGGATTTTTGAGTGAAGATTTATCAAAATGGTGGACTCTTTTGGACATGAGGCACAGTGAAGTTCCAAGAACTCACAGATTTTGTAGAAATTTGTTTCTTGGAAAATTAGGGACTATTTTAGCCATCATTTTATATGACAAAATTTCATGGATGGCTAACAGTTAGCACTTGAACTACTCTATTAAAACTTTTTACCTTGGTGTTCAGTTGTTCAATGATCAGATGAAGCTGCAATTTGGACATCCTGGTCGCTGCTTCTTCTGAATTTTCTCCTGGCCATGGATTTGGTAGCATCCCATCGAAGAGATATGTGTAGACTCCATCCCTGACCTCCATCTCCACTCCTGGCCATGAATAGACCTCCATGTGAAAGGCTGCTTCATCAATCTGGAATCTTAATGGCCTCATCTTGAATGTTGATTCTGGTACACAGGTCGGCCTAAGAAAATTTTGGTTGTGTGTGACCCCGAACCATATCTGCTCATCATATCCGTCCAACAGGCTTCCTGGAATTCTTTGTTGACTCATCACGGCGTCAACCATCTGGCCATACCAGACTCTAAAAGCTTCTGCATTCTCTTCCTTTATGCTAGGGTCTCTGGACACTCTGCATGGCACAAACTTCATTGCCAATGGTTGGCCTTCTGCTATCTCAACCGGTATCCAGATGCTTGGGAAGGTCCACTTCCACATGCCTAGAGCCATGACCAAGTATCCATAAATAAACCCAGTCGCTCTTCTGTAATTGTCCTCACAAGCTTTGAACAATTCCTTCAGCAAGAAGGAGCACCAATTCAGCCTTTCCCCTTGGACACAATGCTCTGCAACTGAAATTGTATCCAGCATGCATTCCCCTTTAGTATAGTGCCTCATTATCTTTCCAGCGATCAGGTAACATGCGAACTTGATCTCTGGTCTATTTATCAAGTCACTCTTTGCTCCTTTTCCACCTCTCATGGTGCCATACTTAACGTAGTAGTCTATGTCCCCTGATTTCTTGGCTCTTTTGGATACAGTTTGGAACACTGCTAATACATCCCTCCCCTCTTGTGATAGTCATGTTAATCTATGGATGTCCTCTGCATGAATCTGGATTTCCTTCCCCGGCCATAGTGAACCATTATGGACTCTACTCAACAAAAAATTCATGCACTGCATCACAGCGCCTGTAATCCCAAACATGGGCAGATTTCTCAGGTTCAAAATCGTAGATTGTTGAATGCCTCTGAATTCTGGTAGCACTCTTGTCGTTGGCTATCCTGCTGCTATTGCATAATTCTCTATATACACTTTCCTTTTTAGCACTGGGAATTCAAAAGAGTCTGTAAGGTCTGTATCTATCAGTGTTGCACTATCGTACTTTCCCACAAGGGACTCCATATTTTGAATTCTGCTGTCAATTTCTTACTCCATGACTACTAGGCTTACTATGGTCATTTTGGCTCTTCGCTGGTATACTTGTAGGATAGTTATCTCTCTTTTCTCCTGAATTCCTTCTCCCATGTGCCTTCTATGTTCTTTTCCTGGTTCGGCTTCTCTTGTTCTCTTGGATTTTTATGATTCTAACTTGGATTTTTTCAGCATTCTTGCACTTCTCTGCATGCAGGTTATGTAAGTAACCGGCACGAGTGAGGTTGATGAGACCCCATAACTAATTAATTTCCCCTGGCTTCCTCCGCAGCTACAATTGTGCGATTAGTTACTAGCTGAGGTGGGTTCTGACATTGCTGACTGTTGTTTTGGGATTTGGGTAGACGCGGCGACTGGTGGTTATGTCTAATTATGGAAAAAAATTTACAGTATGGGTGATGCTAATTATGGAAATTATTTCCAAATCTCTGTAATCCTACATACTGGCACTACACGTAATGATGATGGGCTGATGTTCGGCATGCTTCTCTATCTGACGTGGATGACACATTGGACACTACCCCTCCCCGACCACAATTGGTTGCATTGCGGTCTCCGCAACTGACCTGTTATTATTTATTATTATGTTCGGTTTCGATCCAGTGGACTCCTACCTAGCTCATCTCGGGTGCAAGAGAGTTATTGTTGCTATTCTACCCTATTGACTCCTCTTGGTTATGAGAGTTATTGGAATTGAAAATATGTAACTTACTCTTGGTAGGGTTTCAGGCGTGTGTCGTTTACCGATCCTTGTAGGACTTGGCCGTTTAGTTGTGCTAACTGAACTGCTCCTAAATCTTTGATTTCCATTACATGAAATGGACCGAGCCAATGCATCTACAGCTTCCCTGGGAATTGCTGGTATTTGCTATCATAGATTAGAACTTTCCCACCAACCTGAAAAGTCTTGTGCTTAATATGTCAGTCATGCCAAGCTTTCTGTCTCTCCTTTTGTACCGTTTGGTGAAATTCAGCCAAAAATCGTTCTTCTTCAAGCTCCTGCAATTCCTGTAATTTCTCCTTTAATGATTCTTCTTCTGATAGCTGTAGTGATGTCGCGACTAGGAGGTTGGGCATGATGAATTCTGCGGGGACTACTGCTTCTCTCCCATATACTAGCTGGAATGGTGTTTGGTTATGTAGTCACTTTACTGTTGTTCGGTAGGCCCACAGCGTTGTTGGTATCTGCTCATCCTAGTCATCACACTGTGCATTGCATATCTTTGTTAGGCCCTTCTCCAGTATCTTGTTGAACGCTTCCACCGTGTCGTTGGATTGCGGATGATAAGGGCTACTTTTATGGTGTTGTACCATGAAGTTTTCCAGCAGGGATTTAATGGTGTCATTAATGAAGTGGGTACCCTGGTCGCTGGTCAGGCTTTTTGGACACCCAAATCGGCTGATTATATTTTCAAATATGAATCTTGCAGCAGTCTATATCGTGAAATTCCTTACAGGCACTACTTCTGCCCACCTCGTCAAGTAGTCTGTTGCTGTTATTATGTACCTTGCCTTTGAGCATCTTGTAGCTAGTGTAATTGGTCCCACAAAATCCACTGCCCACTTTTCGAACAACTATAGTACTTTTATCGGTTGCAGCGGAATTTCATCTCTATGGGATGGTCGTCTCGTCCGCTGACAATCCTCACATTTCTTTACAAATGTTTTTTTGTCCATATGTAGTGTAGGCCACCATAAACCTGCTTGTAGTACCTTCCTTGCTGTCGGTTTAGCTCCCACATGTCCTCCCGCAACACCACTGTGGCATTCCCATAGTACCGTTTCCCTTTTGTTGTCCAGGACACATCTTCAAAGAATCTGGTCCAGCCCCATCTTGTATAAATGTCCTGCTATTATTTGATACTCTCCAGCCCGAACTACCAGGTTTCGTTTCTGTGTTGGTGTATATTCCTGCGGACACTGCCCTGTTATGAGGTAGGCAGTTATCTCATTCAAGTATTCTGGGATGGCTCCTACTCTGAAAAGATCAGCATCCCATAACTGATCATCTAGAGATCCTCCATTCTCTCCATTCGCTAGTCGGAACAAGTGATCAGGCCATACGTTTAGTCTTCCAAGATTTATGATAACTTCAAATGTGAACTCTTAAAAGAGAAGGAGCCATCTGCAGATTCTTCCTTCTAAGACTGGTTTGTTGACTAAATAATTTAACGCTGAGTGGTCTGTAAGAAATTTGAACGTACCTCCCAACAGGTAGTGGCAGAACTTTTGAAGAGAGTACACCATTGCTAATCCCTCCCGTTCTGTCGTGGTGTAATTGCATTCTACTGTGGACAACTTGCGACTGGAAAAATATACCGGGTGATCGACTAAAGTGTCTCCTGGTTGGGCCAAGACTACTCCGAGCATGATGCTGGAAGCAACGATGTGTACATGAAATTGTTTGTCCCAGTCTGGGTGGACTAGTATTGGTGCACTCGCCAGCTTTTCTTTTAGAGTCTCCAGGGCTGCTCTGCAACTGTCTGTCCATTGGAACTATTCAGATTTCCTCAACAACTTCTCTAATGGAGTTGTTATTTTCGCATAGTTGCGGATAAATATCCGGTAGTAGCCTGTGTGGCCCAATAGTGATCTCAGTTGTCTTACCATTTCTGGTGCCTCCATGTTGACTATCACCACTACTTTGGCTGGGTCTACGCAAACGCCTTGGGTACATACCATGTGCCCTAGCATAGTTCCAAAAGGCACTACAAATATACACTTTTTCAGGTTCAATGAAATTTGTAGTTGTCGACATCTATCGAACATCACCCTTAACAACATCGCATGATCCTTTAGTATACTATAGACGGTCTAGTCGTCCATGTAGGCTTCTAAGAACTTGTGGATGTACTCCTGGAAAGTGGCTATCACGATGCACAAGAAAACTGCTAGTGCAATTTTCAGTCCGAATGGCATCACATCATATGCAAAATAGCTCCATTCGGTGGTGAATGTTGTCTTTTTCTTATCCTCCTCTGCTATCTGTACCTGATGGTATCCTGAGAATCCATGGGTGAATGAATATGCCTCGCTCCCTGCAACATTGTCCAGGACTTCATCGCTAAATGAAGTGGGAAATGGGTCATGGATACAAGCATTGTTTAAGCTTCTGTAATCTACACAGACTCGTATTTCATACTTTTCTTTCTTGTTCTGTATAACTATGGGACTTACCCAGTCTGCTTCCTCTACTGGGAATATCAATCCTACTTACAGCATCTTGTTGATTTCTTCCTTAACCTTTTCCTTCACCCTCGGATTCAGACGATATGGTCTGTGTTTGACTGGCCTTGCGTCAAGTTTCAATATTATCCACATCTCTCCTATATCTCCTTTTATGCCCCTTAAATCCACTACTGATGAACGAAACAAGTCCTCATATTCCTTCAACAAACTAACTATTTCCTTGGTTGTTTGTTCATCCCAATAGTTGCTAGTTTAGGCTTATCCGCTATCCCAATATTCAATTTCTGGGTCCTCAATGGTAGAAGATGGATCCCTTCTATCATGGGTTCTTCTTGGATACTTCTCTCCCCCTCTGTTTCTTCAAAATATAGGTTCCGGAGATCCTCCAGATTATCATCATCCATCTCATTGTTTATCTTTTGACATGCCACTTTTGGTCTGACACCTAGGTACTGGAGCGACTACTCCTCCTCCTTTTGAATATCTGGGAAGAACAGTACCTTCTTAATAGCCTGCAAAGCTTGTGTAACCAGTTCTGTCTTTCCCCGAAACAAGAAACACTGTGTGAAGTTTTCCGCAACTTCCTACCATTTGCTGGTCCCTCTCTTTTTCTCTTCCATCAGATACCAAGCCTTCGGTATCAAGTCCAAAGAGTGGACAAATTGGTGTACCCATATCTCTTCTGGATATCCCTCGTTTCTCCACCGTTCCTCACATTTTTCCAGACAGTTTCTGGGGTCAGAGTCCCCTTGGCATTTCTCCTTGCTGCGTGGTCCTTCCTCTTCTTTAAATCTTGCTTTTAATGCTGTGGCGATTTCACCCCACTATGTGAGTGAGTTACGATGATTCCTCCACCACCTTGCGGATGTGGATTGTATTGCTATTTCCATCAGTGGTGCCCTATGGCCTTCTGGTACCTTATCTTCTATTTTTGTTATGAAACTGTTTACAGCATTCATATCGGATAAGGTTGGATATTCTCGTACTTTGGCCTCGATCCAATTGATTCGTCCAATGTTGGTGCACCTCCGTGCATTGGTTTCATAACCCCCTTGCTGCTAATCATCCCAAGCTATTTCTAAGCCCCACTCTGAGCTTTGGATGCTTCTCCAACTTAACAATCCTTCTGTTGTTGGGTTAATGTAATATTCTCTTCTTCTTGCAGTCATTTGATAGAGGTGATACAGAAGTCCAGCATCCTCTCGGTTATCCACAATCTCTGTATATCTTGGTCCTTGGTACGGGTCAAGCAGCTGAGTGACTCTTAT
The DNA here is from genome assembly GCA_034641835.2 of Pinus albicaulis. Lineage (NCBI taxonomy): Eukaryota > Viridiplantae > Streptophyta > Pinopsida > Pinales > Pinaceae > Pinus > Pinus albicaulis. Next base: position 1,468,335,609 of record CM076570.1, read on the forward strand.
CTCCCCATCCTCGAAGATCATTAGTTCTTTTTTTAGTTCTATTATTGTGTAATTTTCAAATGCCCAATCAATTCCTAACAAGGCAGGATAAGGATCTTTATCCCCCATGATGTCAATGACTTCAAAGTTTTTATATGTCTTTACCCCTGCAATGTTAACTTCAACGTTCTCCATTCTGTCGATGGGTACAATGCAGTACTGGTTTGCCATCCGAAGTTGGATTGGTGAATATGCCAATCTTGGCCTCCCTAACGCTTCCCAAGTGTTTATTGGAAATATATTGACATCGGATCCCAAATCAAGCATAGTGTCTTTAATCTAGAACCTCGTGACTTGTGTGTTCACTCGGAATTATTTTCCCATCCTTCTTTTTCTTCTCTTTACTCTCTGTACATACCTCTGGTTTGCATCCGGTGATTCTCTTGTTCCTATGCTCTTCTCTAGTACTTTTTCCAGATTATGTTTTAGCTGGTCTAGCATTGGTGTATTGTTAACAATTTTTAGGAACAATTGGAACCACTCCTAGATCAAAGCTTCTGAGTTACCATGGGTTTCATGGTCCTCCTTAGGTTGTTGTATTTCAATTCCTTTGTTTCCCCCCAGTTTGGCAAAGGTTTCTACTGCTTCCTGGAAAAATTGTTTATGTCGTTTTGGTCTGACCGGCAGTTTCGGGGATGCTGGCTTAACCAACTTTATCGGGTCCCTTACATGTGTCTCCTCCCCCGTTCTTTTGCCTCCTCACATTATTATAGCTACGTTCTACATTTTCTGAGTCTCCATCAACCTAGGTTCTACATTTACTAGATTTTCCCCTCTCTATCTAGCTCTTTCCTCCCATCTTTTGATGAGCTCAAGGCAATCTTTTGTTGTGTGTGTGTTAACCCGGCACTGGGAACACCAAGGTCTTCTAGGTAGTGGAAATTCTCTAGCTACATTTCCTTTCTGGTCATAGTTGTAACATCTTATTGGACCTCTACCCCCTGCCCGACCTCCTCTGAGGCCTCCCCCTCTCCCTCGGGGAGCCTCATTCACTCTGTATGAAGGTCGGTCCAGCCATTCCGCCAGTGCATCTAGGGCTCGACACTCCTTTGTGTTGTGTGTTTTTTAGGCACAAAACTCACAGTATGCATTATTCGAAACGTTGGAGTACTTTTGTAATATCGGACACAGGCAAGGTGGATGGCCCATATTCTTGCATATCTCACAATACTCAGTGTTGGTTGGATTTTGTTGTGCGGGGAACCCTGTGTACTGTGGTTGCGGCGGATATATTCCTTGGGTGTTTATTTGCGCTACTCCCCCTATTGGTGGAGCCCCCTGTGCCCCTGTGGCCGATGTCCCCATGTTCTGCCCCCGCAACTGAGGACACTCAGTTACCACATGTCCTTCCATGAGACAATGTGTGCACCATACATTAGGTCTTGTTGACCGCATTGGTTGAATTTCTTTGAGTTTTTCTGTCAAACTTGCTATTTGATGTTGCAGGCCCATTATAGAGGGGTCCTGATGTTATAGGTCAATTTGGGCACCATTCCCAATGACTTGGTTAACTAGGCATCATCTCCAGGACCAATAATCAAGGGTCTATCATTCCCTATCATCTCAGTTGCTATATGCCCTAAGACAGGAAACAACATGAATTAAACAAGACTTTCATCAAGCAAGGATTTTGCATGGTTTGAAGCTTATTATTAAAGATGTGGGAGCTCACCAACGTAGGATCTAAGGGGCCTAAGTGCATTTCATATGCAGGTAGCCCCATTCCAGGCTGCTCTGCAAATCACTTCCCAACATTCAAAGGTGTGTTGGTCACATTGGGAGAGAAATTCTCATTGTTTCGGAATCTCCACTTGGCCAGTGTATTCTAGAAGGGTTCACATGTGTCAAGCTTTGAATCCAAGTGTCCATTTGACATCTGCATGAATGGAAACATGTCTTTCCCATTTTTGGAATGTTATTGATTACAAAAAAACCTACAGTTCATCTATAAATTGAACACAAATATAAGTGTTTTAGAGGAAGAATTTGAGTAGGGAAGTGCTGGAGAATTTTCAATAGAGAGTTTGATTTGTGAAGCTACTACTAGAGAGACTTATGTTGTGATGAGACTTGGGAACTCTGTTGGAAGGTCACTACAAATCATTCACTAGGTTGTAACCTCTCCTTCTATCATCAATAAAGAGTACTTCTTGTTTTTCCCTACATGCATCTATGTTTACTTTGATTTTCCATATTTCAAAATCTTGGTTGATGAATGTAGTTAATGCTTAACTAATTTAGGTAACTAGCTTGAATAGATATCTATATTATTGCTTCTTCTGATGTTTCAGTGTTCTTTCTTGCAGGAAGCATTCAGCTATTTGAAACCGCTTGAATTTGAAGCTGTAGTGGAAGCGACAGAAAGGAGCCATTTGGAAGCGACTGAAACAAGTAAGCATCCAATCCTCTCTGTGTATCTATTCTGAGTTAGGAGAAACATTAGTATAGTCTTTCACCTGTTGTTCTAGACTAGACACCGATCTAGGGAAGCATATTTTATCCATAGATTACAATTCTGGCCCAACAAACTGGCGAATCCACTGGGGAGAACTTCTCTTGTTTCAAGGTGTTTTTGTCTCTGATCTGTTTTCTAAATCCACCCAGTAGCTGTTTTACATAAATATTAGACTTTTTTAGAGCTTAATTTGCAAAGTTAGTGAGACAAACAGTAGTTTTTTCTTTGTTTACTGCGCCCACTGCACCCTTAGTCAAGGCACAGTGCTTTGCAGAGCAATGTCTCCCTTCCAAGCTTGCGTTGCAGAGCACTGTCTCCCCTTGGAGACTGCATTGGCTCCTGAAAGGACCAAATCCCCTTGAATCTGACTTTGTACTTTGCTTCAGTTTTGTTTGCTGATTTGTTCTGAAAATTTTGATGCTCTATTGACCAGTAACTCTATATATTTCTTCTCCTTTGACTGAAAATTTGTTCAATGTTGTTTAAAAAAAAAAATTCATTATCATTGACAAGTTGATTTCAAAGTACTTTTTATGGTCGCATTAAGAATCGTTTGCTTTCAAAATAGGAAATTGTCGTAAAATATTCATTTCCTTGATAAGAGAAATTGGTGTTGAAATCCTCGTATTTCCTTCAAAAGAGAAATTTTTGTTTGTATTCTTCATTTCTCGGAAGTAAAAAGCATTTCGATTATTGATCTAGTGCACCTAGTTTCTTTTCTGCATTTATAACATTAAGGAAACTGAAAAGAAAAACTTGCATTTGCATGTAGGATTGTATGTTTTTTGCAAAAGGAACATTAGGAAATCTGTATTTAGTTTGATATTCATTGATTTGTTTTGTTTATTGATTTTTTTGCTCTCAAATTATTTTCTCTCTTCCCTTAGTAGCTAGGTCTTTCATTGAAAAAGCTCAAAGTGAAAATTTGTTTATCATTCTTAGCTTGCAATTTAGGAATTTCATATACATCATCGTGGTGAACCTGAAAGGAAAACTGTTAAGCAAGATCAACATAAAATAAATCTCAATTTACTTAACAACGCATTGTAACATTAACGATAACATTTAGAGGTCTAGGCTAGAGACGTGTTCCGGCGTCATAAAACATAGCAGTTGTCGTTAACTTGTCTGTGATACATTCTGATTGTGATACCTCACCCCACGTACGTAAGTCTATTGTAGCTCATCCACGTACTTTCAGGTATATCGGGCGGCGTTATAGTACGATAAGTATAAAGGGGTGCTCTCACTGTGCGGTTTCGCATCAGATAGTGCTAATACAGACTTGGGCCTCCATGTACCTTAGGGTATATTTGGGAGGACAACTTTTAGATGCTATCCATCCATAGTGAACCGAGACATCCACCTTGAAATTGTGATACATCGAACACAGCATTCAGGGAGATTACCTGCCTGTACTTCTTAGTTCGCCAAGAGGCATTCTGCAATTCACAGTTTCTTGGTAAACCCTTTTGCCTAGCATTACCCTCTTTTTGTTTTTTTTTTTTTTGGATAAAATAAATCAGTAATCGTGGAAGAACACAATCCTACCCTCTGTCATTCGCGTAGATTAGCTTTGAAACCACCATTACCACCGGAAGTTATTTCTGGTGGGTGAAGGCGATCACAATCTGCCGAATCAAGTACAATTTGTACCTCTAGAGAAACATCATCATCTAAACCAGAGTTAGCTCAAATTGTTTCCACACATCCCAGTTCGTCTACTATTGTTGAAACAGAGTCTTCACAGCTACCCATGGTCACGATCCATTCAATCGCTGAGACCATACCTCCTGGACCCAACGTTGTTCAAACACACATTGGTCCAGATCCTATCTCTTCTTTTCCAGAATCTCTGAATCCTAAATCTGAATAGCCGGAATTTCTTCCTACTTTGGTCACCCCACAAATATCTGTAGCCACTAAAACTCCTATATCACACAGTCAACCGTCTGAAATATATTCTGGGTCTTACGGTGAAGTTCTTCCTCTTGGTTTAATCACGATTGAAGAAATCCCACAACCTGATACACCTTTAAGTCAAACCCACTTTGGGGGAGACTTTTAATTGTACCAGTCCTTTCCTCAATCGCTTCCATCTACTTTTTTTGATCCCATTGCCATTCAATCTCCCGTTGATTTTAGAGAGTATACATTTGGTCATAAAACCATGCCTAAACCAACATCTTCGGTTGGGTCTGCTATTCCAAATACGTTAGCTCCTACCCTCGCTACTCCGTCGATGTTCACAACCTCACCAGAGTCCTATTTGCATAGTGGCCCTTCGATCCCAACAGGCTACAAATCATTGTCTGGCACTTTCTCTGGTCAATCTTCAAGACCATGGTCATTACCAATGTCATGATCTGGTGTTTTAACTGGTAGTCATATAGTTAGTACTAAACGACTTGAATCATTACATCCATCATCAGGGCAATATCAAGTCGGTCCTTTAAGTACCATATCAACTGGACTCCTAGCATTTGGAGAACAATATTTTTCATCTTATTATCCTCCTTATGCTGGGTGGAAACCTATGGTCACCCAATATGATAGTACTCAGTCACATTTTGGCCAAACTAATGTTGACATGAATGTTTGTCAATTGCAGCCCACTCTGCCTATCCAACCACAAACAGTTGTCCAATCATATCAACCAATTCAACCTGTTACACCCACTTCCATACCACTTGTTAATACATTTATACCCCTGGTACAGAATCAAAATCTTGTACATCAACCTTATCAGGCGAGTTCTTAAATTCAATATCAAAATCCTTTGGTTAATCTACAACAAGCTGTATCAGGGATCATTTATTCACAAGCTAGTCCACCATTTTATTGGATGTCACAAATGCAATCTATTTATACATATCAACCGAATCCAACTTATACTAATTTGGGTTATAACATTGGTGGACAAACCCCTTGGCAGCCACAGGCTCAAATTCCTCAAACTTCATATCAACAAGTACCATATCCAGGTTTTGGTCAACATAAATCCCAAGTGTTTTCCATGCAAAACAACCCCTGTCTGGGTTACTAGCAACAAATCCCATATGTCGGTGCTCAAAGTAATTCCAACTTATCCTAGCTATGCTCAACTTGAACTTAATAGACAATTTCCTTTTGTTGCAACCTTGGAATTACCAAATTTAAACCGGTTAACCAATGATCCTATCAATTATGCTCCTTGGTGGCCGGTGATACCACATAAATTACCCTCCGACATTCCTAAATTCACTGGAAACCATGGAGAAGACCCATCAACTCATGTTATGACTTATCATTTATGGTGTTCATCAAATTCCCTAAATGATGATTCTGTTCGATTACGTCTTTTCCAGAGAACACTCATAGGTCCGGCAGCTAAATGGTACATTGAATTACCTAGAGATTCATTTGATAATTTCACTACCTTGGCAATTGTCTTTTTGACCCATTTCCAGTTATCGATCAGATACAAAACTGGAACGGAACTCTTGACCAATTTCAAACAGAGTAATGCTACTCACATTTCAGATCATATTCATGAGTGGCATTGTCGTCGATGAATGGTTAAGACATTTGTTCCTAATCAACTCCTTGTTTAATGGTTCATCAAATCCTTGTTACCATCTATAACAGAGGATGTGGCTAAAGGTGGCATCTTCATAGAAGAGAAAGTCATCGCTCATGCCCACTATTTAGACTTGATTTATACTCAGTCTCGCACGCTCTATGAGAAAATACCAAATGCGCTGAGATCTAATTTCAATGTTCCTCCTCAAATAATGGACTCTCATGCCGGAGACGGCTTGATAGGCAGTGTAAATACACACAACACTACTGCATCTGATCCTGCTCCTACTTCTGAAATCAATGTCGTCTCATTTGACAAAGGCAAAAGTGATAAGCAACTAGGAAGTAAGAAAAAGGGGAAATCAAAGAAAAAAAAACTTCTAACCCGCAGGAACGATCATCTGATCAACCATCAGGACCACGGAAACCTCGTTATCCATGCATAATATGTAACAAGGAACATTTTGTTAGGGATTATCCTCACCGTGCTGAAGTCTCAAAAATCATCAAGACTTCTAATGCATCAACTGTGTTGACAGACCCATTTCCAAATCCCGACACAAATTTGGTTGCTACGGATCCAGCTCCTAGTTCCCAAGTGTTAATGTTATCCACTACAAAACCTGCACAAAATATTTTGGTGTTGACTTGGAATAAAGACTATGGTAGTCCATACACTAATCAACCTACTACCTCGACAATGAATCCATCTAATGAATCGGTACCACCTCCTGTTATTCCTAAATTGACGATTAAGCCACCGAAGGGAGTAATTCATAAATCGACATATAATCCTCGAGCAAGAGCTGCACAAAATTATAATATAGTCGAAGATTTGGCTCAATCCCCTTGAGTTATTTCTTCTCTTGAGGTATTACAAAATTGTCCCTCCCAGAAGTAGGCTTTATTGTCGGCTATTGGTGGAATTGATCCAACTGATTCTAATCTTGTCGTCTTTAATCATATGGACTATGTGTCATAGATACCAGCAGAATTAGCATTCTCCATCCAAGTAAATGTTCTCAATCACCTTGTTCATCGTATTATTATTGATGAGGGAGCATCTACCTGCATTATGTCTCTAAACTGTTGGAAGTCACTTGGCTTGCCACGATTATCGCAATCATCAACGACGTTGAAGGCTTTTGATGGAAGAACATATAAACCTTGCGGTATTATTAATAACCTGCAAGTTGAATTAGGGGGGAAAACAGTAAGTATTTATGTTGAGGTTGTGGACGGACCCCTTGACTATAATATTTTACTCGGAAGACCACGGGTATATGCTATAACTACAATTATTTCTACATATTTTATAATGGTTTCCTTTCCTCATAAAGGTACTATTACAGTCATTAATCAATTATCCTTTTTTGCCTCTACTTCGCATGTAACTGGAAGCATTCCATATATTCACTTACCCCAACTAGAAATCCAGAACATTGGTGTAGGACTCTTAAAGGATTCCACTCTTATGGGAACCTTTGCGTTACCGCCGCCCACAACGTCGACAGAAATTGCAAGCATAAAGACCTGCTACATGATCTCTTCCACTCTATCTAGCTTAAGGAAGAGTACGGGTGATTCTGATATTTCTACGTTGGATGATGTTTTACCGCTCAGCCCTATTGAGCTACAATAGCAATCAATCTATTTGGCTTGGGCGGAAAATATGAAATCAGTGTTGCCAAGTGTTTGGGTTGATCATTCATTAGATTTTGGTACTCCATCTGATACATTTTCCTCAAAATTTTTGACATATGAAAATATCTTGGAAGCAATGATGGCAGAAGGAGAACCATGGGATGATTATCATCATCTTTCCCTTCTTCCTGATTATGAAGAAAATAATATCAGTGAACTATATCACCCATCCATTCAAAATTTATTTTCGAATTCTTTTCTGATTAATGCATTTGAATCTGAGCGAAATTTATCAAATATTGAAGAAATGATTTCTATCGATATTTCGACTAAACCTGGCATTGTAGAAGATATTCATGTCGGTATATCTTGTTCTCCATCAGAACTTGATTCATATCACTCTCTTTTTCGTGAATTTCGTGACGTATTCGCTTGGTCTTACGAGGAAATGCCAGGCATAGATACTAGTATAGTTGAACACACTATTAATATGTATCCTGATGTCAAACCAGTGCGTCAATGGCTTCATCCTTTTCATCCAAAGAAAGCCGCTGCCATCAAAGCAGAAGTTGAAAAACTTTTGTGTGCTGGTTTCATTTACCCTGTTCTGCTTACTGAGTGGGTTTCCAATATCGTTCCTATTATGAAAAAACAAGGAACCATTAAAGTGTGTGTCGATTATTGGGACATTAATCAGGCTTGTCCAAAAGACAACTATCCTACTCCCTTTATCGACCACATTATTGATGATTGTGCTAGATGTGAAATATTTTCGTTCATGGATGGATTTTCCGGTTACAATCAAATCAATATCTGTCCAGATGACCAACATAAGACAGCATTCATCTGTCCCTGGGGCACATTCGCATACTGGAAACTCCCATTTGGTTTAAAGAACGTTGGGGAAACTTTTCAGAGAGCAATGGATTATGCTTTCAATGACATCAAGCACATTGTTCAACCATATCTAGATGACTTACCAGTGCATTCATGAAAATGGATTGATCACCCAATGCATTTGAGAGCCATTTTCTTACGATGCCGACATTACAAGATAAGCCTCAATCCGTGCAAATGTGTGTTTTGTGTTGGTTCTGGTCGATTGCTCGGAGTCATAGTCTCAAAAGAAGGAATTCAAAAAGATCCACTAAAAGTTCAGGCCATTCTTGATTTTCCTGCACCATCAAACTTACTTCAGATACAGAAACTTCAAGGAAAGGCTAACTTCCTGAGAAGGTTCATTCCAAACTACGCCGAAATGGCTAAAGGATCTACTCGATTATTGAAAAAGGGGGTTCCCTTCCATTGGAACCAAGTTACACAAGCTTCTTTTGATGTTTTCAAGGACCATCTTGTCCGAGCATCATTAATGTATCCTCCAAATTATCAAAATGATTATTTCCTATATATCGCCGCAACTGAAACGACCATCGCTATGGTTTTGGTCCAAGTAGAAGAAGGAATTGAACATCCAATCTATTATTTTATTCGTAATCTTAATGATACGGAAGTCAAGTACTCATACGTGGAAAAGCTTTTCTTGGCAGACATTCAAGCTGTCCAAATATTTCGCCATTATATCCTGCTCCGAAAAACAACAATAGTTTCGGATTGCAACCCCATGACTTACATTATATCACGTCAATTGTTGGGGGAAAAATATTCAAAATGGATTGTCATTTTGCAAGAATTTGATTTGGAATTCATCAAATCCAAGTCAAAGAAGTCTTTATGTTACACCATTTTTTCGTCATCTAACGTATTATTATTAGATGAACCCAAGTACACCACGTAAGACTAATTTTACCCAAAGTAAAATTGCTTTCACCACATTTATTTATGTTTCATGGTCATATTTAACCCAAAATAAGGATATCAATTAAGTAAATCACTATTTATTTAATTGTTTCCTAAGAATAAGATATTTAAATCATATTCTTAGTTAAATTTGACTAAATCAAATATAAGTAATTAAATAAACCATTATTTATTTAATTATATTCCCCTCATTTCCCTTAAATAACAAATAAATCATTTATTTATTTGTTATTTATAAATAAAGGAATTGACCCAAGTCAAAAACCCTTTTCCCTCCAACAAATATAATAAAATATTCCTAAAGGGTGATTCTAGAAAATGTTCAATAATATTTTATTCATGCACCAAGTTCTAGAACACCCCAATATTTTGTTATAAATAGGAAGGTTTTTCCCATTCATTAGTCACCTTCATTACATTAGATCACACTAGATCTACTCCTGGTCATCATTTCCATTTGTTTGCATTTTGTAATCCCATTGAGTTCCATGTTTGTTAGGGTTTCCCATATTGACCAAAGAGAGGAATTTTAGATTTGAAACACTGAGGACTTCTAAGGACCCATCCCACTAAGGAGAACTGGAAAACACCTTTCTTGTTTTCCTCTCAGGTGCCCCATTCTTTAATATAATATAAGATTATTTTTATACATTGTTCTTGTCTTGTCCATTGGCTGCATGGAGCCATTTTACATTTTATCTGCTTAATGTCTTTTATGCTTAGATCTAATTTTATGCAGCAAACTCAAATATATTTTGCAGCCATACTTGATGTTAGGGTTACTTGGTATGTGTAACTAAAGTGATCTTTTACGACGAAAGAATCATACTAACAATTGGCGACTCCACACGGGTTTTCTTTTGCGACCATTGTCGTTTTCTATTCTCCTGCATATCCAGTTGTTTCAGACCCTAGGGTTTCTCCTCAATTTTTTGTTTTTCCTATTTTAATGTTAGTTTTTTCCTCTAAAACCCTCAAGCATTCAAATTTCTCACTTTCGTGTGTTTCTGGCCTTATTGCGCAGGTGACCGACATCAGCCGCAGCTGAGATGACAAAAATTTTTGAAATCTGCCGCAACCAGCCCTGGATCTGCAGGTCGCATTTATCTGCCCAAAAAGTGCGACATGGCCTTGAGGTTGCACTTTTCTACCCTAAATCTGTGACCTGGCCTGAAAACAGGCCCAAACCTGCGACTTGCCATTTTTTCTGCAATCTGCCAGCGCTTTTTCTGGGTTTCACTGAGGCTTCTGTCAGGGTTTTCCAGCCTCTGTCTCTACCTGTTCAGACCTATTGCTGATCTATTTCACTCACCTAAGTGGGACTCTTGCCCCTTAGGGCTTTAGTTCCCTCCACTTTTGTGGGAGAGTTTGTTGTTGTTTTCAGTCGTCTGAATTTCCGAAAGTTTTAGCCTTATCTGCTACCTCCTGTTCAGATCCTCACAAGTCAGCATTTCTTCCCTTTCTATACACTACCTTTCGCTTTGTTTGGGTTCATCTCTTGGGTCACCTCTTTGACCCCCCTCTTTTTAGCTGATCTCCTATTTTTTAGCAGCAACCTTGCCCCTGCCTCTTTGCTGCTTTCTGCACCACTTTCCAGCAGATCTCTCCCTTAGATCCCAGTCCCTCCAGACCTTAGATCTATTGCTCTCTTGTTAGTGTGCTCTGCCCCTTCTTGACTAGTTTTGAGAGACCCACCTTGTTGGGTTCGATTGCTGCATTCTTAGTTGTTAATTTTCTGTTCTTTCAGTCTTATTTACTATCGTTTTCTTTTCCATTACGCAACACACTTTTTCTTTTACTCTCAAAACATCTGGGTTTAATCAATTAAAATTAATGCATGCCACACACTGACCCTAAGTGAAGAAGAGCCTGGTTCACACCGCCTGGCCAAGACTCTAACATTAATCGACACTGCACCTCCTTGCTCTTGTCCCGTCTTGCTTCTGCACCTTGCTTCCCTTGTCGGACTTTCTTCTTCCCGTCATCATTGCACCCCCAAGGCGTTTATCCTGGTGAATTCTTGGCCTTCACCCTCAGTTTCCAGTTGGTCGACTTCCTCCTTCCCATCGTCATCGAGTAAGTCCTCCCTCGAGTCCGCACTCTGACTCCTCCTCTGATTGTTCGGGTTCTCCCCGTCCTTCTGGTTCTCCCCCTTTTACCTCCACCATGTCTAGTTCCGGACCTAGCCCTAACCCCAGTTCTACTCCTGGGTTCACTTCCAATGGAACCCCCACGGGACCTACCTCGACTACCCCATTACTCCCTTATATGGTCGGCCTTAGTCTCCCCGACTTCAATCAGCTTATCAATGATCCTATCCGCCACGATGTCAATTGGCCCGCTATGCCAACCAAGCTCCCCTCCGACATCCCCAATTTCAAAGGCCTTGCTAGTGAAGATCCCTCCAATCATATCCGATCTTTCCATATGTGGTGTTCCTCTAATTCCATCACTGATGACTCCATCCGTATTCGTTTATTCCAACGCACCCTTACCGGTGAAGCTTCCAAGTGGTATGTTGATCAAGCCACCTCTTCCCATACCACTTTTGCAACCATTGCCCAAGCGTTTTTTTCGTATTTTCAGCTCCCTCTCCGCTATGACATTGGCACTGAACTCTTGACCTCCTTCCAGCAATCCTCTTCAACACGTCTCTCCGCTCATGTCCAGAAGTGGCGACGACGACGTAGCTTATGCCGTGCTCCCCCCTTTGAAGATCGAGTTTACATGGATTGGTTCCTTCGCTCTCTCTTACCTCCCATTGGAAAATATGTCACCTCTCATTTCCCCCAAACTGAAGAAGCCGCCCTTCAAATCGCCTTAAAATATGACCTCATCTATGCCCAATCTGGTTATATTTATATTGTCCTTCCTGATCTCCCCAAACCCGGGGGCACTAACGCCTCCAGGATCTCTCACTCTGTCGACGGTATCATCGGAGCCATATCTCACACCTCTGCTCAACCTCTTATGCCTTTTGGTTTTCCACCCGGTAGGGCCAGCACCTCCAACACCTTTCCCCATCCCGGTAACATGTATCCAGGCTTTGGCATGCCTCCTCCTTTTGCCCACTCTCCTGCTTACCTCAATGTTGCCCATTCTCACCCTTACCCTTATCCCTAGCCTGGGGTCGCAGCTCCTCCAGCATTTGGACCTCCCTCTCCCTTGCCTCCTCCACCCCCATAGCTGCACTTACTACCCCCTCCAGGGCACGTATTTGCGCAACGAGGGGCACCTCCTCCTCGTCAAAGAAGAGGCAATCCATCCACTTCTGGTAACCGTGGACCCAATCCTCCCAGTCTTGACTCGAACACCGCCAATCAGCCACAGGGCTCTCAACCCAGGCCGGACAAACCGCTTCGCACCAATAAGCCCTGTTCATGTTGCGGTATCTATGTTCATTACACTCATGATTGTCCTCTCCTACCACAGATGCAGCACATGTGGGAGTCTCAGACCACTGTGCGAGGACAACACTCCTCTCTTAATACCTCCCCGCATCCAACTACTTCTCAACCTACCGTCTTTACCGATCCTTTCCCTCAACAAGGATTCCTCACTACTCAATCACCTCGTGCCCCTAGCACCACTCAACCTTCACCTTCTAGCACCTCTGACTATCAAATTCTCATGATGGCCTCTGACCCACCTCTCACTGTCGACCTTAACCTGCAAATTCGGTCTCGTCAATACCCCCCGCCTCCCGTACCGTCTATCTCTGAGTCCCCATCATCAACCTCTACAGAGCCTCTATCGACACCCAATGGTCCCTTGCAAATCCCTCCACCCAAAGTTGAGGTCCACACAAAAATTCCTAAGGGTCCATTACGCCGAAATGTTGCCTCTGTTCGGGCCGCCCATTCCTACAACATAGTAGATGATCTGGCACAATCTCTAGCTGCCATTTCAACACTGGAACTCCTCCAGTCATGTCCTTCTCAAAAGAAATCTCTACTATCTACCGTGGGTGTTGTAGATCCTGCTGATGACCTATTAATTGTTTTCGACGCCCGTCAGTCAGACCATCCCCCTCTTCCTCCTTCAGCTGCTTTCCAAATCCCCGTCAAAATCCGAAATGCCAATGTTGCTCGATGTATTATTGATGAGGGGGCATCTACCTGTGTTATGTCTGCATCGGTTTGGAAACAACTTGGATCCCCTGAGTTGGCCCCTTCTACCATCACCCTTCGTGCTTGGGACGGCCACGCCTCCCAGCCCATCAGCCTTTTTCGCAATTGTCGTATCACCCTTGCCAGTAATACTGTCTGTGTCGACGTTGAAGTCATCGACGCCCCTCTTGACTACAACATTCTTTTATGGCGTAGTTACACTTATGCCATGTCTGCCGTCCCCTCCGCAGTCCACTGCAAGATTTTTTTCCCTCATAATGGTAACATACTCACCATTGACCAGTTTTCGTATCATGAACCTAAATCTCTTACTTCACCTGAGTCCACCATCTCTACTGTCACCAATAAGTAAACTGTTGATTCTTTGACCAGCATTTCCCCTGGTGTCTACAAATACTCCTCTTTGCTTGGCACCTTCCCCGACCCTCCCCCTCCTCCTGTCTCTGATCCTAGCTCGGCGAATGTTTGCATGATGCAATCATCCCAGGTTGCCCTCTCGCAACCTGCCTCGGCTAGTCAGCAACCTCCACCTCATGCGACGCACCCTGCAACTAGCCCTTTACCTCAACTGATTCAACCCCTCCCGCAGGGCCCTCCCCCTCTCCCTCCTACCCCGGAACCTCCTTACCTTCCTGAATTGGTTCCCTCTGGTCTCCCCCATCTTGGAGCCGTCCCTCCTAGCCATTACTCTGTCGGTCAAATCCCTTTCCTTGGCCCCCCTTCTGGAGTCTATTCGGTTCCCGTCATGGCCACCCTCTCCCTACCCAATTTAACATTGGGAATACCGGTATGGTACCTTACTCCCCCCACCGAGACCCCTCCCGGCCACCCTAAACCATACATGGCTGTGACACCAGTTCAACCGATTCCCATCGCTCCTCCCACCGCTACGGTACCTCTAGCCCCGTCGCACAACCCTCCTCATGCCGAAACTACTACGGGTAAGAAAAGAAAAACTCGCAGGGGGGCATCCAAAGATAAAGCCACCGCTCCCGATCCTACTCCCCCTCCACCCACCAAGCCTTGCGCTTTGTGTGATGCTGTTGGTCACACCACCCATACTTGTCCTGAGTTGCCCCGTATCCAACCCATGGTCAAAGTCGCATTCCCTGAATCGTCAGCCCCGGAAACCTCTGTTTCCTCCGCCCCCATAACCAAGAACCCCAAGGCTCTTCACACCAATAAACCTTGCACTTTATGTGGGATCCACGGTCATTATTCCCACCATTTTCCTCACCTCACGCATTACCGAGCTTCTTTAGAGGTCATTCGTGAGTATGAGATTGAACAAAATCAATCCGCATCACCCATCCTTGCTCAGTATGCGTCTGGTTTACTTGACGATCCCCCCGCTACCATTAACATCCCACCCCCTGATGTTGAGATATCTGAATCTGATGCTCCTCTTTTATACCTATCATCATCCACCCAACCCTCGGAGTACATCCCCTCTGTATCCACTCCGTCTGTTTCACCTGATCCCCCTTTCACGACATTCTTGGGCTCCTCGTGTTTTGACCATCTCATTACTTTCTCTTCCGTCATTCCCCTGGATGACCCATTTCTGCGCCTTTCTTCCAGGACTGATGATTTAGGTAGCTTTGCATCCTCCTGTGGTTTTCGCCTTCATTCCCTATCTCCCCCCAACCCTGATGTTCCCATCCATATCTCCGATTTACTTCCCAACACGAGTCCCCGATTCTCCTCCCGTCTCCTGTCTCATGCTGCTATTTTCTCAACTCCATCATCCACACATTACATTGGTTATGTTGATGGCGCCAGTCGCTATTCTCACCACCTCACTTCCGCCGCCTGGGCCATCTTTTCCCCTACGCATACCCTTGTTCTTGCACATGGAGTCTGCATTGGTACCGCCACCAATAATCAGGCCGAGTATGATGCCGTTCGTGGTCTCTTAGCTGACGCTCTCTCTCATCGCATCCTCCATCTGCAAGTTTATTTAGACTCCCTGCTTATTGTCCTACAACTTAATGGTGTCTACCGTGTACATCATCCTACCTTTTTTAGACAATATTTACGGGTGAGACTTTTAATTCGTGAGTTTAGATTCATTTCATTCAACCACATCCCTAGAAGTCACAATCATTATGTCGATCAGATCGCAAATCATGTTCTAGATTAGCATTTATCACACACAACACAATAGCATCCACAAAATACACATAAACCTCATATATATATACCATGTGTTTTACAATCCATATACTTTGAAACATATGACATGCCCATAGCATGTTCCAAAAACCAAAACTACAAAACTGGGGGGCATCACTTGCCCCTACATACGATACTTGGGGGGCACCACTTGCCCCTACATACATACTGGGGGGCACCACCTGCCCCCGCATCTAATCCTGCTCTGGAGGATCCTGAGCCAACGGCTCTGCTCCCGCAGCTCGTAGATCATGCACCGTCTGCCCAGCCATCGCCATGCGTCGCATGATCCCTCGCCATTCCGAGGGGAGTCCAATACATAGCTCTATGTATTGGTCGTCTAAATCCTGCCATCCACGCTCAGCAGTCCCTCACATCTACGACGGAGGTCCTCCACCAGTGCGGCCATCTCTTCATTCTGTCCTGTCCTCGATCCACTTGCGCCTGTAGCACCTGCTGCTTCTGGTCGTTCCATATATCCAGCCGGTTTCACCGGAGCTATATCTGCATCCCAAAAAATATAAGGATTAGTACCATGCATACTAGTCAAAAACTCTCAAAAGGAACATAACAGAGTATTTGCTTGTCACTTACCATCCGGTCCCCATACTCGACCAGGTGGCAACGACAAGTCTAGATCTCCCCAATAACTCATCCCACTATAGGAATAATCATCTATGTATAACAGCATCTGATCCCAATGCGCAAAAAACTCTGGTCGAAACACCCTTCCGACCACCCCTCCTCCTCCTCTACTCAGTAGTCGTCCCCACCGACGCATCCGGGGCTCTCTCGGGCCCCCATCAAGCAACTGTATTCGAGGTCGTAAGGTCGGGATCTTCTCAAAGAATAAAGAGCACAACACCATCCCATACGCACAATCGTGATTCACCTGCCGCTTACATAGCGACAACTAGCGTTTATGTGCCACCAACATCATCTGGGCCCACCCATAGTAGGTCCCACCCCACACACTCTCTACAATCATCATCTGTCCTCCAGTTATGTGATGAAGCGCCTGACTACCCAAGACCCGCAACACCGCTGCGGCCACTACCCGGGTCTCCAACCTCTGTAGATCCCCAATAGATATCTGATTCCCCTTGACTCGGACACTCGGTTGACAATGTCGATCGACAAACTCCATAATGTTACGCCCCCACGGTAACACTGGTTGCGTATTCCCCACCATCCCCAATAGAGGGAGCCCAGTCAAGAAATACAAGTCCTGGACCGTCAGCTCAATCCTGTGCCCCTGCACTATAAAAATATCATGATCTGGATCCCAATAACTGACAATCCAGGCCAACAAGGGCTCACCAGCCCTCATTAAAGGGTTCTCCAAAAATTTTAGCACCCCAAACCTAGCCAGTGCACGACGGACACCCGGATCTGCTTCAATCTCTGTTCGCAATGCACCCAGATCTCTTTCTCTCCATTTGACCAGTATATCTGCCATATCTGCACAAAACCAACAGCTTTGTCAGTCTACAGATCATCATCATTGGATTAACTCACATCAAAACTAAAATCTCAGCCCAAACCAGCACTGAAATCCCCTCCCTCTCCCAGGTCGCACTTTTTAGGCAAATCTTGGGCCAGGTCGCACCTTTCAGGCCAAAACCTGCGTCCCAGGTCACAGTTTTTGCCCCAAAAAGTGCGACCCAGCCGTGAGGGTGAAGTAGGTCTAGTTACTGAGAATCTCGGCCCTAATCTGAACTTTGAATCCATCAAAAACAAAGAGTAGGATTAGGCCTCTTACCTGCAACTGACGGATCACGATTCCAACGGTCGGTTTGTCCGCTACGATCGCCGCAAGATTTAGGGCCTTCTCTCCTCTCCACATTCACCACAGCGACACAAGCAAATGAATGATTTTTGGAAGGAAAATGCCTTATTAGAAGAAAACCCCCGATTTTTCTTTTGCCAGCTGCGACCCAACCGTGGCTCCATTTGACAAACCGTTCGCACAGTTGGAAATCTCTCACCGAGAACTACAATGGGTATCTGTTAGTTTTTCATCTTTCAATACTTCACCAAGACACATTTTGTCTATGAAGGGTCTCCCCATTTCTCTTCAAAACCGAATTTCTTCACTCACAACACTTGTAATGGGGGCACCACTTTGCCTCCTTACTTGTCCTTGACTGCGATGATTTTCGTCATGAGTTACCCCATTGTACTCATGCTGTCACCGGTCCCCATTGGACCTTTCCTACATGGCAGCACCCCTGAGTCACCCTTGTCTAGAGCATATGCATAGAGTCCACCCCCCTCCGTGCAGTATGTGTCCGCTCCCTCCACATCCCTACATTATGCTTATCATCATTTTCCTTCCTTACCATTACGACAGCTGCCACCTATAACATTCATACCCTCTATGCTCTAACAAGGGAAGTCACCCATCCACTCCTTCATATTCCCCCTTCCATCGTCATCATCACTACCTATATGATCGTTGCTCTAGACCTACTTCTGTCGACATCAACTTATCTTCTCCGGAAGCCAGGTCCAGGGGGCAGTCGATCTTAGTTCGTGCTCTTTATTCAGCCTGATCGTGATTTCTACGCTTGATGATTCAGTGATGCCGTCGCAATCCTTCATGATTCCTGGGTGTGTGTGAGATGTCCCAACCCTCATGAGGGGGTGGCCCTCCAGGTAACCCCCCACACGCCTGGATGACTTTGTCACTTCAGTCCTTGATGCAGCTCCTCTCATTTGATGATATCGGCCTCCATCGCTTGCAGCACCTTTTCGACTTACTTGTATCCGTCAGATTTTGTGAGTCCTTCCCTGCGTGTAGGGGGCATCTCGGTCTATTTGTATCTCCTGTACTACATTATTATTGTATAAGTCCTGACGATTATTCTAGGCATAGCATGTATATGGGAGTCATTGTTCTATTTTTTCTGGCTCATGTTATGGCCAGCACCTCTTTCACTATTGCGTTCCGTGGTTTTCCGGGCGCTTTTTTCTTCTGTACTATTGTTTCGGCGGGCATAGGTATGCCTCCCCCGCCGCCTTTCGCATTGGTACCACCTCATACATTTGAGACTTGTTGCACCTGTAAGTCTCATCTCCTCAGGGTCTAGTCCTTCACACCCTTTAGATTACCATACAGTCCTCTCTCTCACTTCCACTTTACTACCTATTGATTGAGTTCTTACAATGTACTTCGGTCATACGATTTTCTCCTAACACTCGTACGTTGGGGGGAAATCTGTTACACCATTTTTTCGTCATCTAACCTATTATTATTAGATGAACCCAAGTACACCATGTAAGACTAATTTTCAAGATGATGCTCTCATTCTTATGTTTCATGGTCATATTTAACCGAAAATAAGGATATCAATTAAGTAAATCATTATTTATTTAATTGTTTCCTAAGAATAAGTTATTTAAATCACTATTTAAATCATATTCTTAGTTAAATTTGACTAAATCAAATATAAATAATTAAATAACCCATTATTTATTTAATCATATTCCCCTCATTTCCCTTAAATAACAAATAAATCATTTCTTTATTTTATTGTTTTTATAAATAAAATTGACCCAGTCGCAGGTGTGGCCCTCCAACAAATATAATAAAATATTCCTAAAGGGTGATTCTAGAATATGATTAATAATATTTTATTCATGCACCAAGTTCTAGAACACCCTAATATTTTGTTATAAATAGGAAGGTTTTTCCCATTCATTAGTCACCTCCATTACATTAGATCACACTAGATCTACTCTTGGTCACCAATTTCATTTGTTTGCATTTTGAACTCCCATTGAGTTCCATGTTTGTTAGGGTTTTCCACATTAACCAAAGAGAGGAATTTTAGAACTGAAACACTGAGGACTTCCAAGAACCCATCCCACTGAGGAGAACTAGAAAACACCTTTCTTGTTTTCCTCTCAAGTTCCCCATTCTTTAATATAATATAAGATTATTTTTATACATTGTTCTTGTCTTGTCCATTGGATACATGGAGCCATTTTACATTTTATCTGCTTAATGTCTTTTATGCTTAGATCTAATTTTATGCAGCAAACTTAAAGATATTTTGCAGCCATACTTGATGTTAGGGTTACTTGGTATGCGTAACTAAAGTGATCTTTTACGACGAAAGAATCATACTAACACTTTAGTTTTGGCTGAGCTTCTCTATGACCTTCCCTGTGATAGTACTGCAACTACGTCGGAACCATCTATTCCAGACGAGTCTCTGTTCCTGATCGAACCATCTGATCCTTGGTATAGATATTTCATCATTTATCTCCAAACCTAAACTTTTTGACCTAATACCTCTCACTCTTATCAGTGAAGTATTCGATACCAAGCCAAAGATTATCTGATCGTCGGCGATACACTTTATCTTCGCGGTGTCAATACCATTTTAAGGAGGTGCCTCACTTATGAGGAGGCCAAAAAAGTATTAAATGATTGCCATGTTGGAGCTTGTGGTGGACATTTATCTGGTTATGCTACCGCGTAGAAGATAATCCACGCTGGTTACTTTTGGCCTACTATTTTTCGAGATTGTATCCTCGCAATCAGAAGTTGTCATGCATGTCAGATCTTTGACCGTAAAATCCACAAACCGCCAGTGCCAATGCATCTTGTTGTCTCTGCTAGACCATTTACAAAATGGGGTATCGATTTCATGACCTATAACACTCCTTCATCCGGGGGGCACGATTATATTATTGTCACAGTCGACTATTGTACCAAATGGGCCGAAGCGATGCCTACATTCAATAACACAGGAAAAACAGCTGCATTGTTTTTCTTCAATCATGTCATTGCATGGTTTGGGGTCCCACATGCTATAGTTACGGATCATGGGAAGCATTTTCGCAACCATATGATGTCTGAATTGATAGCCAAGTTAGGATTTTCTCATGATAATTCTACTCCTTATTATCCACAATCAAATGGACAAGTTGAGGTTATTAACAAAATTCTTAAACGAATGCTTCAACGAATGATAGGAGTCCGTAAAAGGAACTGGCACTTGATCCTGTACTCCGCCTTGTGGACGTATCGAACCTTGGTGAGAAACGTGACCGGATTTACTCCTTTTCATTTGGTGTATGGACTGGAAGCTATCTTACCAATCCAATGTGAAATATCATCGTTAAAAATCGCGACAGACTTGTTACCTGACACCTCAGAAGAAGAATCGTGTCTCCTTAACCTCATCCATCTAGATGAAACACGTTGTGAAGCCCAATTGGCCAACGAAGTGCATAAGAGACGTATAAAGGCGCAATATGACAAAAATGTCCAGCCTCGATCCTACTCAGAGGGCGACTTGGTCCTTCTTTATGACCAGGAAGCTGATAAAATAGGTATAGGGAAATTCGAGCCATTATGGCATGGCCCCTACATTGTCAAAAGAGTTCTTGCTAACGGTGCCTATGAGTCAGTTGATTACAATGGGATTCCATTTGCACAGCCTAGAAATGGGTTGTATTTAAAAAGTTACTATGCTTAATCATGAGCGTAGTAATTTTTTGTATTATATTGTTTATATGTTGTTGATTTGCATTCACTATCTTAATTTGTCTTTTAGAGTTTTCTTGATGTTTGTAATCCGCTTTACATTTCATCAGATGACTGAATCTTCAAAACCATTTGTTGGATATGCTGATGGTTCTAGTCATAGCACGCATAATCTATCCTCTGTAGCGTGGGCCATTTTCACTTCGAATGGAGAGTTAGTGAGTTTTCAAGGGATTTGTATCGGTATATTGACGAATAATATCGCTAAGTATAGTGTGTTGATTGAACTTCTCTCTGATGCCATTTCATTTGGTATTAACCGCATAATCATAAGGTTAGACTCACAACTTGTGGTACTACAACTTACTAGTATTTATATTGTTAGAAATCCAACACTTCTTAGATTGTTCCTTAGAGTTTGACTTTTGGAGAGACATTTTGATTTCATTCAATATCAACACATTTCCAAAAATTTGAACACTTTAACTAATTCATTAGCCAATCAAGTTTTAGACAGACATTTGTGACATCAGTAAAGAAAACATTCACATCATTGAATAGGATTGCACATTAAACATAGGAAAAACTCTGAAAACATATAGATATATAGTTATAGGTCTTTTACAAAATTTGTGCCCAATGGTCATCTAACCTCAAAATGTATACACAAAAAATTCATAAGTAAAATATTGGTGCTCATGATAACACACTACAAATCTAGAAATCCTACGGATCAACCGCATCCAATGGTTAGGAACCGCATCCAACGGTTAGGAACCCCAATTGTGTGTCACTGCAGTTGCATGGGAAGCTCTTCGATCTGGAAATCCAAAATCCAGAAGGTCAACCCCTCTATGTGCTACTAGAGCTCAGCAAGAGTCTCAGCCATATCAAGGTCCTGAAGGACTGCTCTCCCGATAGCCCTATCTTCTGGCGCATCTGCTTCGTGCTCTGGTTCCTCTACTGGTTGAATGCGACCAATATCTGCATTGCATTAAACATTTAGTTTATTCTTGGAAAGAAATAAAAACACAAAAAAATTTGTATAAACCTTATAAAAATCAAAAAACATGGTCAAATCAATCTTACCTATTGCACCCCATTGAGCACCTTCTGGTAAAACTAGATCTCGATCTCCTTGAAAGTCGACGCCTGCATATGCATACTCATCGATAGCAATGATTTGTCACCTGAACCAGGCAAAGAATGCAGTCGAGAACACAATGGTCAATTGGCCTGAATGCTGACCCATCAGTTCTACCCATCTCTGCATTCGAGGATCTCTAGGACTAGATATATCCAATTTTACATGTTGTGGTTGCATCAGTGGAATCCATTCCAAAGTGAAGGAAATGAGAATGGAACCATAACTGAAATTTTTCTTCCTTCCTCCCTTTTCTTTATTCAGTTGTTCCTTTATCTGAGATAGAACAACTTCAAACCAGTTAAAAACTATTGGCTGTAAACATTCCAGCGCATACTGCATATATGATCTGTTCGCTACATGGAATGTAACGGTGCCAGCTAGTTTATCGATCGTGAATAGGATGGTTCTCAAAGGCAAATCCCTTACATCACGGATGTTTATTTTTCCATCTTTGCTAGGTTCTAACCCCGGATAGCGATACTGCATAACATAATCCCTCATTGTTTCTCCTCAAATGGTAGATCCTATGAGTGAAATGGGCAAACCTCTCCTCAATAAACCTGTGAGAAAATACACATCCTCAACTATTATGGACAACACTTGATTTTTTATGTGAAATGCCTCTATTTCTAGATCCCATGCTTGAACAAAGAATTCTAGGATTTCTATTTGTTGCCTCATTCTTGATAGTTTAAAGTACTTAAGCAGCCCGCAATCTCTTAAAGCTCTTACAGTACCCGGATCATTTAAGGCAATCATATCTTGTTCTTCATGTTCTCTTTCTCTCCATGTAATCGTCATTATAATCCGATGGAAACCTAAAAATCAACCATAAGATCCATTAGACACCATTCATTGCAAAAAACTAGGAAAATTTTGGACACAGCATGAAAACAAAAAACTTCAATTGCGCCCAACGCACTCCTTGGGCTGAGACAGTGTGTTGAACATGCAGGTACACTTCACTGTACCTACTATGCAACGCAGGTTTCGACATTCAGGGGTGCGTTTCCCTCAATTTTAGTAGAATTTACCCTAGGGGCCTCAAAACCCTAAACATTTGCAAGGAATGATAATGAAATGAATAGTGAAATAAAGAGAAGGTTTTTACTACTGACCTGGATCAAACGGCGATGAAATTCGTCCACTGAAACGACCGCAATCAACGACTGAAGTTCAGGGGCAAAATCAGGTTCAGAGCTCTAAAATGCCAATGGTAACTATGGAATGGTAAAAATGAATAGTGAAACTACTTTATATAGTCATTTAATTACTTGCAAGTTAAATTTATTGCTATGACTATAGTTTTATTATGTTTTTATCATGAAACAGTTATTTTTAATCCATTTGATGTTGTTTTGAACAGGAAATACAACTGACGAACAGGTTAGTCGTGCAGATTTATTTTAAGAGAGACTTGACCACAAAGCATGCTTTTTCTCCTTATTTTTCAAGCTTTGTTAAAAACGAAAAAGGATTTGAGGCGCACTTTTATCTCTTTTTCGAGCTTCGATAACAGCGAAAAAGGAACCCCTCGAGTCTTCTTTTAGCTCTTTTTAGACTCCGATAATGTGAAAAGATTGCCAAGGACTTGTCATTTTGAGTCGTTAAAGTAAATGAATTGATATCTACTCAGTATAAGTTTAACCCTTTTCTAGACTAAGATGGATTATTTACAAAAAAGGAATACCTTGGTTAAACATGACCAAAGAGGTTCTTTCAAATATCATTTTACACGTTTTCGGATCTGAGAGACAAATTTACGAAAAAGTACTTTTGGAGTCCTCTTTCATCCTATTTTTCAGACGCTCTAAACATGAAAAAGGACCGGGCTATCACTGTCGTTAAGCTCGATAAAACATAAAATAGCGACAGGCTTGTCAATCATGGCGAGAATCGAGTTTCATTCATCGCTAGACTCGTTAACTTATTAAATAGCGATACTTCATTCTTTGTTCACCCGAGGTTGAATTATAGATCAAGCAAATGTTATCCTCCTCAAGCTTGTTAAAAAATAAAGAGGTATTGGTCCACAAATGACCGGGGAAAATTTGGGAAAAGCAAGTAAAGTTTCTTTTTGGTAGCAAGTCGCTTTTGAACATGACACTTCTTTCACTCCATGTTCGTGACTGTTTGGGTTGGGTAATCATCTTGACGGTTCATTCACACCTATGGTTTATCATACCTTCACTTCAGTTTTGGGTCAATGTTGCCAACTCATCACAGTGTCGCCGATATGTTCAAGAGAAGTCATCCAGTGATTAAGAACTCATCCATCTGCAATACTCATAAACCTTCATTTTCATGACTGTCATCCCTGAAAATTGCTATATCAAGTCATACCCTTGTCTCTGAAATCAGGAACTCTAGTTTTGAAATAAGTTGACTTCCTGTCAACTACAAATCAATATCCAGAAATTTCCCTTAGAAACATCAGATTCCAGTACCATGAGGCTTGTTACAACATCGACAACATCCTCGCTTCCGGACCTTTGATCGAAAGTTTTTGTTTGGCGTTCGACATCAAATCATCTATTCACGCCTTACGAAATGTACTACAGTACCTTGAGGGCCATTGAAATTAATGGTGGTTCTCTCACGTTTGTTAACAGCTCACATCATTGGTTGGTAATCAAACGATGTCTTTCCATGTTTGACGACAAATCATATATTTGCATGGCTATATTTGTACCCAAATGATCGAATGAATGAGATAAGAAGACCCCGGATCTAGTTTCAGCCATCCAGGCTGCGATTTCAGGATTTTTGTACACGTCATCTGTAAGGTGACCTTACATACATATTTTCATCCAAATATGGGCCTATATCTGTAGGCGTGTTTGCATCTGGGAAACATTCCAATGTAGACGACTTTCTGAATTATGTACATGTTATTAGATTGTTTTATGTGCTGACTATGGGAATGCCTACCCTCAGCAATTGTGATCAATAGAGGATATATCATGATGTAATGTATTGTAATATTGATGCAGGTGACCGTTCCGCTTTGTTTCCAGGCTCATCACAGTGTAAAGCATCTCAATCAAATGTTCTTATTATTTGGATCTCATGCTTTAGGGGGAAATTGTTATGGGTCAATTTGGGCACCATTCCCAATGACCTGGTTAACTAGGCATCATCTTCAGGACTGATGATCAAGGGTATATCATTCCCTATCATCTCAGTTGCTATATGCCGTAAGACAGGAAACAACATGAATCAAACAAGACTTTCATCAAGCAAGGATTTTCCATGGTTTGAAGCTTATTATTAAACATGTGGGAGCTCACCAACGCAAGCTCTAAGGGGCCTAAGTGTGTTACATATGCAAGTAGCCCCATTCCAGGCTTCTCTGAAAAGCACTTCCTGACATTCAAAGGTGTGTTGGTCACATTGGGAGTGAAATTCTCATTGTTCCGGAATCTCCACTTGGCCAGTGTCTTCTAGAAGGGTTCACATGTGTCAAGCTTCAAATCCAAGTGTCCATTTGACATCTGCATGAATGGAAACATGTCTTGCCTATTTTCGAAATTTTATTGATTACAAAACAACCTACAGTTCATCTATAAATTGAACACAAATCTAAGTGTTTTAGAGGAAGAATTTGAGTAGGGAAATGTTGGATATTTTTCAATAGAGAGTTTGATTTGTGAAGCTACTACTAGAGAGACTTATGCTGTGATGAGACTTGGGAACTCCGTTGGAAGGTCGCTACAAATCAATCACTAGGTTGTAACCTCTCCTTCTATCATCAATAAAGAGTACTTCTTGTTTTTCCCTACATGCATCTATGTTTACTTTGATTTTCCATATTGCAAAATCTTGGTTGATGAATATAGTTTATGCTTAACTGATTTAGGTAACTAGCTTGAATAGATATCTATATTATTGCATCTTCTATTGTTTCAGTGCTATTTCTTGCAGGAAGCATTCAACTATTTGAAACCACTTGAATTTGAAGCTATAGTGGAAGCGACAGAAAGGATCCATTTGGAAGCGACTAAAACAACTAAGCATCCAACCCTCTATGTGTATTTGTTATGAGTTAGGAGAAACATTAGTATAGTCTTTGACCTATTTTTCTAGACTAGACACCGGTCTAGGGAAGTGTAGTTTATCCATAGGTTACAATTCTAGCCCAACACCTGAGTTGATGATCCACCCTTAAACTCTTGTGGATAACCCGCCATAGCTTCTATCTTCATTGCTTGCTCCAGTGCGTCTTGCAACGTCTCGATTTTCTGCTGAGTTAAGGGAGTTCTTGTCAAGGGAAGTAAAGCTTTGATGAAACAATCCCTCTGATGGTTTGGGTCGATTGGGTAGCTGAGTTTTCTGATTGGATCTTTGAATCTCCGCATTTGATCCCAAGCGGTTTCTCCTTCCCGTTGCTTGATTTCCCACATTTTTGACATACCTTGCTGGTCTATTTGGGGTAATTTAAATTCCTTAACGAAGTCTCTCTTCACTTCTGCTATTGTTGGATTATGACGACCTTCAGACCATTTTATGAACCAGCTTAACACTCTCTCACTGAGAGTGGTTTGAAATTCTATTAACTTCACCACGTCTGGGGTCTGCCTTGCCTTCTAGATGGCCTCGCAAAGGTACCAATGTTGTTCCACATCATCATTACCCCTCCCAGAGAACTCTGGGTATCGGGTAAATGATCTCGCCATATTTCCTTGTATAGGCATTACTAAAATGAACCTGTTGGTTCCTGGTTGTGCAATGGTACTACTAGCGATATCACTACTAACGTGTATTTCTGCTGAAGACTAAACACTATGTAACTTGCCTAATTCACGCAACTTAACAAAAAATTCACCTAGAGGTTGATAAAGCACCAGGGGAAGGTTGGGACTATAGCTACTTGAACTTTGGGGAATAGGAATACCTTGAGATATGGACACCAGCCTTTCTTGGAATAGTTGCTCCATTGCAACGTGCATCTCCACATCGGACACCTCCTCTGGGCCCGCGTCTATACCTTCTCCATCAGACTTCTTTCCTTTCTCCATCTGGGCTGGGCTCCTATACACCTGCCGAACTTCTTTAACAGCCCCTCCTATATCTTGGGGACCCACCTAACTTTCCATTTCCTTTGTCATATGAGGTGCCTCCTCTTTGTCCTTTCAACCACTTTCTTGTCTCTTCAACTCCTTTATCACCCTCTCTCGCCACCTTTCGGCAATCTACACCCTCCGATGTGCTCGTCGCTCCCTGAGCTTGTTAGCAGTCTCGACATCCATACTCCTACTCCCCTTTTTCACTGTTCTTGTAGCATCTCTCCTTTAGTCCCTTCCCCTGGAACCAAAGGTTTACGCTTCCATCTCTGCTTTTTGGAACCCAATTAGCCCTTCGTCTACCATCAAGGCTTTAGTCCACAATGGGATCTCCTTCAGTAGCTTCCCCCTTAACCTGGATTTGAATGTATCTTCTGCTCTCAAAAAGGACTGGTAGCACTCCACTGAAAACTCCACTATGTATCCATCCAAGGTAGATTCCACCCAAAAATCTATAGCTCGGGTCAAGTCAGTGTCTAATCAATGAAGGGCCACCAGATCTCCGTGCACCCACTTGTGATTTATTTTCCGCGACTTTTCTCTGGTTGCCTTGGTCTGAAGCCTTCACAATGAGTTATAGAGTTCTTCTGGGAACTTTCCCCAAAATATTTCGTAGGTATCACTGGCAGAATCGAAAAATAAAACCAGACTCTTGATCTTTTTCTCCTTTTGTCGTCTTAGCTCAGCTTACTGAGTGATGAATTGATCTAGGTGGTTATACCACCAACTTCGTATTTCCCTTTTGAAGATCCGGGATACCATGATCTAGCTCCCAAATGAAGTTTTAGGTCCCAACAATGGAACCATTTTTAGGTGAGAAAACATGTCTCGTAGAGAAGACCTGGGTTCAAGTTAAGGGCCAACAAGGGTGTCCGATGTATTCTAGCACCATGCCGGCATTTTCTCCCTGCTCTGAAGAGCCGAGAGTCTCACCCGAGGCATGTCGTGACCTTACTAAGATGGGGCATAGATCAGTATCGACATAATGTCATCGGTATGAAGAAATCAGAGCTATGACAAAGGTCTAAACAAACACATCATTCCATCAAATATATCTCTCCGAAGTGCATTCAGACTTATAACACATAAAATTAAAAATCACCACTGAAACCATTCATTCTAGACTACATAATATACTCAGAATAGCAACTACTGATTGTATTATAAAGCAACCATTAACAACAAAACATTACAAAGCTCCTTAGCATGAGCTTGAATGGAACAGAATACAAATGGTCCTATTGGAAAGAGACAAATACAAAGATACAGAAAAATAGAGAGCTGAACAACATCACAGTTCTCTCCTATGGCTCCTATCTTCTGATCTCGTCTACACCAATCTCCTCTTTCCACTAGCTGGCTGCCTATTTGATCTACTACCAGCGCGACTGACAGTTCCTCCTTTCTCTTTGCTCAGTTATCTTTTGTTTCTTTCTGTTAGTCGGGAGTTCTACTACTTGTTTTCTTCCACGCTCTTCCGCCACTTGTGCTTTCTCCCACAACAGCCGTGCCACCTGTCTTTTACTCCATTGCAACCTTGACATCTCTCTTCCTGCCGTGGTTGCATCCCGCCACGTACTAACCGCAACTCAAAACTATTTAATTTCAAAAAAAGGGCCCCAACACACCGATACCCCTAGTCAGTTTCATCAGCTTCCTTGTTTATAGTAGCAATTATTATTTTTAGAAATTTTTCGAGTCATGAACTTCGGAAGTGGTTTTGACCCACTAAACATCTTTTTTTTATGTCCACTACATACCCATGCCTATGTGCAGCAAATACTGTAGTACTCAGAGAGATCTTTCCAATGATGTATTTTACATGCCAAACAGAGATAATATGACCAAGTTATGACCTCAGGAAGTTAGCTACCCAATTAACCCCAACAGGGCTCGCAAAATTTTGGTGTTCCATCTTCTGGGGTTGGGGTTTTGGTTGTTTAGCGCTTTCCCATGTTTTTCAATAATAAAAATTCCCTTGAGCCTCATTGTAAGTTATTTCATAGGCATGTAGCGGCCACATCACTTCTTAGAGATAAGCTACCATTGTCCGAGCTAGTCTATTTTCCATTATGTCTATAAGCATTTTTCAGTATTTGATATTAATGAAATGAAGTGTTATTCCTATTGCATCTCTGCGTTTAAGTTTATTTCTATATTTTATTGCATTCCTACATGAGTTTGGATTAGTGGTATCAAATAAGTCTGCTATTTATCGATATTTCTTTGCATGCCCCCAACGAGGTTAGGGTATAAGGAGTTAGGGCTCAATCTAGTTGAACCTTTGCAAGATCAACCTCGCGAACTGGGATGACCTCCCACGACACAAGAAAAGAAATATGAAGGAGCAAGAAATCCTATCAAAATATTGCTCAAGGAGGCCCTCGAGAAACAAAGGAATCCGATTATGGATAACTTTGCCCAAATCCTTCAACGACTACCCATCGACGATGCATATTCATCCAGCAGCCACTCTGGAGGAGCCACTTCTTTTAAGGTACAAGTAAACTTTGACATTCCCATATTTGAGGGCCAAATAGATACAGACACCATAGATAGATGGTTGAATCTATTACAAGGATATTTCTCGATTCAAGACTTTTCCGATTGGGAAAAGATTAATTTTTCACTCCTCAAAGCCGCACCCATGTTAAGGACTGGTGGGAATTCTACTATGAGAAAAAGGACAAGAGGAAACCCTCTCTATTTTTTAACGCACCCACTTGGAATTGTTTCTGGGATGCCATCAAGGAACAATATTATTTTGTGGGGAGATATGAGGACAAGTACATACAATGGACTACGCTACAACAACAAAGGGATCAAGATGTGCATGATATGACAAATTTGTTCCATACCCTACGCAAAAAGTTGGGTATCAAATATTCAGAGAAACATTTGGTGCTGAAGTACTGCAACTGTCTACACATATGTATTCAAGAGGAAATTGAGTTCCTCAACATATCCTCGCTTGGAGCAGCATACTGATATGCTGCCAAGATTGAGTAGAAATTCAAATAGAAGAAGTGAGACTTTGGATCTATGAATTAGAATCAAGGGAAAGGTGCCCCCAAAGTGCATAGCAAAGGAAAAATCCAAGGTGGGGCGGCCCAGGGCAACCTGCCAAAGCCACAAGCAAATAAAAACACAGCAAAGCTAAAGAAGGACATGGGAAAGTGGTGTGAATTCCATAAGATTTCCACTCACAACACAAGTGAGTGTCAGGCCAAGTAGTCACTGGTGGTTGAGATGAAGGCTTTTGAATCAAATGCATGCTCTGAATCTGAGTGAGAACCATAAAAGGGGAATGACAAAGGGAATCATATTATCGATACGAAGCCTAATGCCAATGTTTCCACCACCAAGACCCAAAAGGAGGAACCCGAAGATCCAGATGAGGGGGGCACCTCTTCTATTCCCATATGTGGGTGAATGGTTCCCCATTGTAGTTCATTGTCGACAGGGAGAGCCAAAATAACCTCATTTCATCAAATTTCGTGAAGTGGTTGGGCCTGTTGACTACAACCATCCATAGTCGTACACCATCGGGTGGCTTCACTAAGGACGAGATCTTTGTGTCATCTAGCAGTGTCTCCTTCCCTATAGCATCAAGCCCTTCATGAATGAGGTATTATGTGATATTGCTCCTCATGATGTTTGTGATGTATTATTAGGAAAACAATACTTGTGGAAGAGATATGTTGTGTATGAGTTTAGGCCTCACGTTGTTATTGTTACTTTCAGTTAGAAGTTGTACAGGATACCAAAGGTAGCACCGCCTACTGCCATCTCTTTGATCACTACAAAACAATGCAGTAAGCTCATTTACAAAACTAGGAAATTTGTTTTCCTAGTGATTTTCCCTTAGGGAAAGAAGAATATTGTGGCCATAACCTCTAGACAGGGCTCCTTCGCATGGAAACAACAAATGGATAAGGTCGTGGAGGAGTATGGGGACATCTTCACCTCACCCATAGGGGTACCTCTACATTTTTAGGTCAAGTACTCCATTGATTTTACCCCAGGTGTGCCTGCTACCCAATGGACCGATCTATCGGTGCTCTGTTATGGAGATGGACAGAATCAAGAGGAAGATTCAGGAGATGCTGCAGAAATGTCACTTCTAGACGAGTTCATCACACTAAGGGAGCCTGATCATGTTGGTGTAGAAGAAGGATGGGACTTGGAGACTATGTATTGACTATCAAGCATTGAACAAGATCATTGTCCGAAATAGGTATTTGATCTTGCCAGCGAATGTAATTTTATGGACATCGATGTGTTCTCTAAGATGGCCATTATGATGGCCTATAAGAAGAATATCACATCAAAGGCCACTGCTAAACTCTTCTTTGATTGAGTGTGGGTACACTTTGGGGTCCCACAGTCCATTATCCCAGATCAAGATAGCAAATTTCTTAGCACATTTTGGTCAAGTCTCTGGTCGATGTTGGACACCAAACTCACTAAGTCCACATCTTTCCACCCCCAAACTGATGTCCAAACAGAGGTCGTCAACAGGATTATCGTACACATTTTGTGCATGTACAATTTGAAGCATCGACACACATGGGATGAAATACTTCCCTATGTCCAGCATAGTTATAACTGGGCTCTCCATAGCCCAACTAGCCATAACCCCTTACAGGTGGGTTTGGGATTCCAGCCATTATGTCCCATTGATGTGGCCATACCATTTATAGATACTCAGGTAGATTCGCCTCATGTATAGTCTGAAGTAGACAAGGCAAACAACTTCATTGAGCACATTCAGCACATCCACCAAAATTTCCACGACATATTTGGCAGATCTAACATTAATTACAAGAAGCAACATGATTAGCATCGGGTATGACAGAGGTTCCAAGTGGGAAACAAAGTTTGGCTACATTTGCATAAGGAGCACCTCGTTGGACCCCACTGCAAGCTTCGCCCACTTTGATATGGGACGTATACCATCACCAAGGTTGTAGGAGAAAAATCCTTTGAGCTCGGTATTCCACCATTCCTTAGTTTGCACCTAGTGTTCAATCTGGGCCTCCTTCAGCTCTACTTTCCACCATTACTAGACACATATAACATTGCCAAACAAATCACGCAATGGAGTTAAAGGCAAACGGAATGGAAGAAGCCACAACTGATCGAATCATGGACACACAAATCAAGAACACTTGCCAGCAAAGGATTCAACTATATTGAGTTGTCAAAGCAAGCCAACTCCTTCACCAGGGCAAGTGGTACACCAGGGACTAGGTTCAACAGAAATTTTATCACCTCATGGAGGCTTTGCACGCAATGGGACCCATTTTTTCCTAAGGGAGAAGGAATGATTCAGGTGGATATTGGTGGCCACCCACCTATTCAACCTAGACCCCTAGTTAGTTTCATCATTTTCCTTATTTATAGTAGCCATTACTATTTTTAGCCATTTTTCGTCTCTTGAACTTCTAGAGCTGTTTTTGTTAGCCCCCCTATGAAATTATTGGCAAGCAAGCTGGGGCTAGAATTTTTCTAGAGCCTCCAAGGAATGCCTTTCCCCTGAAAATTCATCCTCCTTGGAGTCTCTCTGTACTGTGCCTGAAATGCAATTCCTCTGCTGTTTCATTTCTCAAAAAGGCCCTTTTTTGCCCTCTATCCCTTTGCAAAATATTGCCTCCTCCCTCTCCCTTTGGCAAACTCCCCTTCAATTTCCCCATTACCCCTTCAAACCCCCTCTAAATCCAGTTTTCACCTCTGTTTTGACTTTCCCCACCCTTCATTTCCCTATCGTTCCTCCCTTGGGGCCTAAAAAATGCTTAAAAATGTGCAAAAACCATATAAGAAGGCCTAAGCCCCTTTAGCCTTATCCCGTGCTCCTTTTCTCCTCATAAGACCTAGCGCCGGAACCCAGAGCTAAACACTCCAGGCGCTTACCCTCTTCACCCTTTCTCCGCGCGAAAATTTCATTTAAAAACCTTTGTTAACGCGCAAATTTTGGGTTTAATACGTTTTGATTAACCAACAGATCTCGACCGTCCATTGGAAATATGATCCAACGGCGCGGAGTGCGCCCGAAACGGTGGACCCCTCTTGTACATGTCATCCGCCCAAACCCGCCGGTAATCCCCGCACCGCCCATCTGCGACTAGCGGTATTCATCCGAAGCCCAGCGATCCCACACGTCTATTGACACGCGTCCACCTGTACTGTGTTGAAAACCGCCATCCCGCGCGTTATCTCTCGGACGAAGGCCGGGCAGCAGGATTCGCGATCACCATCTGATCTTGAAGCCCCCATCCGACGGCTGCCATCTTCCAAAGCTGCACGTTTGTTAACCCGTCTCCGCCGTGCATGTGGCCCATTGCCCGCCATTTCCAACCGTTGATCCCTCAATGTTCAACGGTCCAGATCCACCCGTGCATCGTTGACCATGTTGTTGCCCCCAGGCCTCCACATCATCCGTCCCTGTGTTTTCTCCGTACGCCACGTCATTCCATGTACATCCCCATACAGTCTCATTTTCTATCACATATATACGTCCTACTTTCGCATTTCCAATATTTTTTCATGCATTCGTCGCTCTGCAGCGTCCGCCAACCCTATCTGAGCAGTTCTTTCGCCATTTTTCTGCATTCTCGTCCGCCATGTCACTAATTGCACGCCTGTTTCTCCCATCTGCATCTTCCATCATCCATATCCATGTTTTTCTTCACCTATTCATTGTTTTGCAGGGTTTACAAAGGCAAAAGGCGGCCATAATTCTACATGGCAAAGCCGCGCAGGCAGTATTAAATCCAAGGGGTGGTACCGGCATAAATGGTCAAAGAAGATGGCCAGGGGGATTTGCATCAAGGACAGAGGATAGATTCCGCGCACTAAAATATTTCAACGCTATTAAAGCCCGAGCTACCCTATCAGAAAAGACAAAGCAGCAGAATGTTTTCAGCACAGAGAAAAGGGAAATTAAAGCCAGTTATGAAGATCTTGAGCTTTAATTCAAATATTGAGAGGCAAGGCATCGATTCACGGACCCCGAGGATCGATCAAAAGATCCTGATCGCAGGCAAGAGGTAACATCAGGGTTTCATCAGCAGAATGTTTTATTTCCTCAAGTACATGGCGCCCAAACAGCTTCTATTATGCACCATGACTCTGAAGAGGTTTCCGCCAGACCACAGTTCAAAACCACCGGAGTATTTATGAGACAAACCTACCTATCAGTTCACTCCATTTCTGTTTGAATCACCTGGAGTACAACAAGCCAAAATGTCAAGATCAGATCTGGAGCAGATCGTTCTCTTACTAAGAAGGTGACAGAAACTAAATATGCAGCATTATCAAGCAGAATGGGCCTCGGCCCTGCATTCATTACTATGTTTAAAGATACATTTAATTTTCACCTACCGTCTCAGTCGATCTTAGGATCATCCTTTGCTATAAAGCATAGCAGGAAACATTGTAATGGTTGTTGTCGCTTTATCAGTGAATTGCAAGCATTTTTGTCCCGAGCCAAGTTTCCTGTGTAACAGTTGTATGATAGGCTGAGAAACATGATGTATTCAGGCTGAATGTAAAAGCTTTGGGCAGTGATGTACCTTATTGGTGTTGTGTTTAACATGATAAGCAGTTTTCATTGGATCTTGATCTACAGCAGTTGGTGATGTTTTTCTTATCTCTGTGTTTAATTCCATTTCATTTCATGTTCTTCTGACTGACATCTGAACGCATGACATAAGATTTACCCTTGTTAGGTACCTTATGTCCCAGCTCTCTCAGTCTTTAATGTTTTCTGCTCATATGTGTGTCTAAATATTGTTTTTAATTGACTAAACCAGTGTAGTGGATGATTATTGCCTGCTCTCTGATGTGCAAGTTAATAGAATCAGTGTTCAGATGTTTTTGTTAAGATTTAATTGAAACAGGTTAGGAACATTGGGAGGTGTAAAGCCTGTCGCTGCCTCTTCATAACCTACCCCTTCCATACAAACCTTTTCAAGATCCCTTGTGTTGCCTATGGTTTTGTCCAAGCAGGCCTGGAGTTAACTGACCTCTGGCCTGATCTATAGACGGAATCAGATGGTTTTCCATCCTTCATTCTCATTCCTTAGTGTTCCATCCCACCAATCAGTCTTTGAGATCCAAATGCTCTAGATGACTAGCCCAACTGAAGCTTACACATTAAACATAAGTCAATCCTTTCTTGAATCCATTGCCCAATGGCCTTGATGTTCCCTAAGTTATCTATCCTTGCCTAGCTTCCTTCTTTACCCATCCTTGCCTTATGATGAAACCTTCCTTCCTGATTCTCAACAACCAAACTCAAACAATCAAACAAACAACCTTGAGCCTATAACTAGCCTAAAATCACAATTGAGAACTTCAAAGACATATATCTTTTGATAATCATAGAGAGATCCCTCTCTGGACCTAGGAGGGCTAGATCCTAAGGTCCGAAAGTGGTTCTATGTTGTCTCATCTTTTGGTCTCCGTCAACCTAGCCAAAACATGGGAACATCAACATAATGGCGACTCCGCTGGGGAATCTGAGTACATTTCGTCTTAAACACTCTTAAAACCTCAGAAAATTAGAACTCTGGCTAGGTTGACAGTAAGTCACACCTTTCTTGAATCAGCCCCCATCATTGAATATCCACCATACTCTTAGACAGAGCCTGGATAGGGCCAGGTAGCCTCCAGATCTCATCCTCTCTTCAGGGGTGACATATCTGGTAAATGCCCTCCCAGTCAATCTCTGGTTGGAGCTTGTTGCTTTAGAGGAGATTCCTGAAAGGTGATAGTGCCTGAGCACTGTGGTGGACAGTGTACCCTAGAATCATCCTAAACCATCCACCTGGCGACTCCATTGTTCCTAAGCGTTAAAAGACTCCACTGGTGATCAGTAGGCCTGCTGATTATCTTGGTTTCACATCAGACTCCACTGGGAGACCAGTCCCGAAGCACAATGAAGACTCCACAGGGAGGCCAGTTCCCAAGACAACATTAACCACAGTAGCAATAGCAAGTAGGGTTAAGCTGCTTGGCTTATAAACAGCATTTTGGCTCATAGAACCGTTCATACAAGAGCTTTCCCTGATCCAAACCCACCTGAAATAGTTGATAACCCTGAGAAAATCCTTAAAAGAACACCTGTGAGTAGGAGATCAACCATTTCCAGCAACATTCATAGAGCCAATTCTGCACCAGAAGATCTTGCAGCTCTATTAGACCCTTTCTTCGACCTAGACCTTCAAAACAGATTACCTAGAACTAGGTCATTCAGTGTTTCAGACCAGCCAAACCCTAGGGACAGTGAAACCCCTCCTTCCACACCACCTGACCTTCATTTCCTTCAAAACTTGGGGCTCTCTCACCCTAGATCTGCTCAACAGACTTCTGCTGGTCCTACCATCCCTGTCATCCAACTACCAGCTGCTCAAGCCAACCCCATACCCCACCAGAACGCCATCATGGCAGCCTGGTATGCACCTCTAGTTTTACCTTAGCCTTTACTGCCCTTACCAGATGATTATCAATCAAAAATCCCACACTTCCCTGCTAAAGAGCCTACAACAGCACAACAACATGTAGATAAAATTGAGGACTCCTTCGACTATATGGAAATTGATGATGAAACAATCAAAATGAGAATTTTTGCGCAGAGCCTGGGGGGAGAGGTTAAAAAGTGGTTTAAAAACCTACCTGCTGGTAGTATCCAAGATCTCCCTACTTTATACCAGACTTTCATCAACAAATGGGAAACTAGAGCAAACCCTCGCCAGCTCCTAGCAGAATACATGTCCCTTAAGAGGAACGTAGGGGAAAGCGTTCATGATTACACCACTAGATTCAACAGTATTTACAACGCTCTCCCCCCACACATGAAACCTCCACAAGGTATGGCCCTGGCCAAATATCCTGATGGA
Organism: Pinus albicaulis; assembly: GCA_034641835.2. Lineage (NCBI taxonomy): Eukaryota > Viridiplantae > Streptophyta > Pinopsida > Pinales > Pinaceae > Pinus > Pinus albicaulis. The sequence goes on from CM076570.1 coordinate 1,468,373,043, forward strand.
TTTGATGCTGACATGGCCTATGAGCTTAGAGATAAAGAATATACCACATTGGAGGATATGCAGAAAGGGGCAGTAAACATAGAGGCAAACCTGATCGAGAAAAGAGAAAAACTAAGAGCTGAGAAGAGAGTAACATACAAGGATGACACTATAGCCTCTACTTCAGATCCAAATATTGACAGATTGTCTAAGAATGTGGATAAGCTATGCCAAGTGGTCGAAAAGATGGCTGTCACTCAGAACAGGAACCAAAACCAAAACTTTAGAAGGAACAACAACACTCCCAACAGACAGAAAGAGTCTGATCAGCAAGTCATTCCCCCTTTCCAAAACTTTATTGATGAGGATGAGGGAATCATAGAAGAGTCTGAAGGGAATGTGATAAACATGTTTTAAACAGAGGACTCAATTTTGAACTGTGACTCAGAGGATGATCAGCCCTCATCTTCATATGGGATGGGGAAAGATTAGAAACTGAAGAGTACAGACTTGGGTTCCAAGATGCCATGTTACAGGTCAGAGAACAATATGAGCTCAGGAGCAAAAAGAACCAAGACACTTCCAAACCCAAAACTCCTGAGATTACTATCAAGAAAAGACCCGAGAAATCTTCTAAAGCCATTGCTGTGAACAATAAATCAACAGCTGAGAGTTCTGAGAAAAACAAATAGAAAGGCAACCAAGACAATGAAAAACAAAGTCAACAAACCAGTAGTACTAGCACCTCAGTTAGTGCTCCTGATAAAAATATTTCTACACATGTACATAATGAGAAAACACAAACTGATTCAGCTACTAAGTTAGTTGCAAATAAAACAGATTTGAACATTCCCAAAAGCCATTCCACTTTCAATTTAGAGAGTGAAATTGCAAAAATTAAAATATCTGTACCATTATCTGAGCTGGCCACTCAGGATGTATATAAAGGCCAAATTCTGAAAGCACTGAACTTAGGGGAAAACACTGATTCTGTAAATTTGAATGATGATCAGCCTGCCCTCTTGTTTGGTCCTAAGATTGAAGGTAAGTTCCAGGAAGGGGTAGTACCACCTTTCTATATTAGTCTCAACATTCATGACAAAATACTCCACAACGCAATGCATGATTCTGGAGCCTCACACAACCTGATGCCTAAGGTATTCATGGAGAGGTTAGGCCTCGAAATCACCAGACCCTATAAATACTTGTATTCATTTGACTCGAATAGAGTAAAATGTCTTGGCCTGATCAAAGACTTGTGTGTGAGTTTGACTCAAATTCCTGCGAAATGTATGGTCATGGATGTAGTGGTGGCAGATGTGCCACCCAAGTATGGCATGTTATTATCTAGATCATGGGGAGCCAAGCTGCAAGGCACCATGCAGATGGATGGCTCATATGCCACTATCCCTATATTTGGCCAATTAAGAAGACTGTATAGAGAATCGCAAATGAAATTCCTAGTCAGTAGCCCCGAGAAACCTAAAAATTCACCATTATATTCTGTGCATACCGACCTTGACTCCTTCATCTTTTGTAATGATGAATCCTTAGAAGAGTCAGAGTCCCAGAATAGGCATACAAATGAGAACACCAAGCCTATAGACCTCCACATAATGGCCACTCTGGAAGAATATGATCAAGAAGACCATGGGCAGCACACCAAAAATGAAGACGAAATCAGCAATGAAGCCTGTAGGATCTGTGGTGGACCTCTCACTCCAAGTGAAACAGAAACAGAACAAGAACAGCAAGCTAACCACCTCCCTGACATCCATGGCCTCTACACACAACAAGGTAGTTTACAACCTAGTACAGACCTCCCAAATCGACCTAATGGCGAACCCAGCTGTAAGGGAGAAAGTGAAGTGGAAGTAAATAAAGAACCCCTGTGGGAAATGAACTTTGATGGGTCCTGTACTAGACAAAGCGCTGGAGCAGGAGTGTGGCTGCGTAACACCGAAAATGATCACGCAGAGAGCCACACTGTCAATCTGCATTTCAAATGCACGAATAACATTGCAGAATATGAGGCTCTAATCTTGGGCTTAAATCTGTTGAAAAAATTAGGAGCCCGTAGGATAGTCGTGAGAGGAGACTCTGAGTTAGTGATCAAACAGATGAATGGTGAGTATTCGGCAAAACACCCCAGGCTTAGGGCATATAGGAATGATACTCTAGATTTGCTGAAAACGTTTGTTGAATACGATTTAGTATCCATTCCTAGGGGTCAAAACGTTATTGCAAATGGACTAGCCTGCCTAGCTAGCTCTTATTCGAAGGTCCCAGTTGACCAACAAATCATCATTCAGACTAAATTCAGGCCTGCAGTGCCAGACAATGAAAAATACTGGCAGGTCTTTGAAGGAGACAAACAGATTGAAGATTTCCTAATGGGTAGAAATGAGTTTGAATTTTCTAATTCAGACTCAAAATCTGATGACAGCTGCCCAAGTGAGGATTCCCCAGATGAACTAGAAACACCTTGCAGTATCGAAATAAATTCTTTTTCTGAAGAAACTGGAGATTCAGCCATAAAACATGAAAACGCAGATAGGGAAGAAATGGAGGTGCTGCAAGCCAAAGACAAGAACATACCAAGAGGCTTAGCACCCTTAGAGGACCTCTTTGATTTTGATGATGTTGCAAAGAAGCCCACAATAGAACATGCAGAATCGGATGTAGAAGAATGTAACATAGGCACTGAAGACAAACCCAAAATGATAAAACTGGCTAAGTCTATACCTGCAGACATGAAGAAAAGATACATTGACCTGTTTAAGGAATTCATTGATGTGTTTGCATGAAGCTACGAAGACTTAAAGGCCTATGACACCAACATTATACAACATAAGATACCACTGAAGGAAAATCAGAAACCTTTCAGACAAAAACTCCGTAGAATTAATCCAAAACAATTGCCTGCAGTAGAAAAGGAAATTAAGAAGATGTATGATGCAGGCATTATAGTCCCTATGAGGTTTTCTGATTGGGTGTCGAACTTAGTGGCTGTAAGGAAGAAAACAGGGGAGATTAGGCTGTGCATAGACTTCAGAAACCTCAATAGAGCCTCCCTAAAAGATAACTACCCCTTGCCTAGAATGGAACATATCTTACAGAAGGTAGTGGGCTCTAAACGAATCTCCCTGCTTGATGTTTTTTTAGGATACAACCAGGTTCTGGTACTCCCAGAAGATCAACTCAAAACAGCTTTTACCACTCCATGGGGCACCTTCATGTATGTGAAAATGCCTTTTGGATTGATGAATGCTGGAGCTACCTTCCAGAGAGCAATGGATATTGCTTTCTCGGATGAGATTGGACACTTTATAGTTATCTACTTGGATGACTTAACTGTCTTTTCTAAAACAGAAGAAGAACACTTAAAACATCTGAGGAAAGTTTTTGAGAAATGTAGAAGGTATGGTCTGTCCCTAAATCCTAAGAAGACTGTTTTGGGGCTGCAAGAAGGTAAGCTTCTTGGCCACATTATATCTGAGAAAGGGATTAGGATAGACCCCCAGAGAGTTGAGGGGATACTTCAAATTACACATCCAAGAAACATCAAGGAGCTACAGTCCTTCATTGGGAAGATCAATTTCCTTAGAAGATTTATCCCCAATCTCGCTGAGCATCTTAAGAAAATGACTGAAATGCTAAAGAAAGATGCAGGAATCAAGTGGACTGTTGAAGCCAAAAAATATTTTCAGTTAGTAAAGCTTGCACTCACCCAAGCCCCTGTCCTTATCAGCCCTGACTTTTCAAAGGATTTTCTAATCTTTTCATTTGCCTCCCCACACACAATAGCTGCAGTTTTGCTGCAGAAAAATTCGGAAGGTAAGGAAAAGCCTATAGCCTTCTTCAGTAAAGCCTTGAGAGATGCACCCTTAAAGTACAACATCATGGAAAAGCAGGCCTATGCTATGATCAAGGCCTTAAAAGACTTTAGGGTGTACATTCTTCATTCTCACACCATCGCCTATGTGCCCAATATAGTGGTCAAAGATATCTTGTCTCAAGACCTAGATGGGAAAAGGGGCAAATGGATTGCTACAATTTTAGAATATGACATTGAAATCAAACCCACAAAGTTGATCAAAGGTCAAGGCCTGGCCCAACTGATGGCTGAAACTAATCTACAGGCCCTTGATATTAACATGATGAATGCCCTGGATGAGCAGGAAGGATTACCCCATCCAACTGTCAAGGAGCAGTTTCAGAACTCTCCTTGGTATGCTGATATCCTTTACGTGCTCACACACCTCAATGCCCCTCCAGAACTGTCCAAAACAAAGGCCAGATTCATAAAACTCAAAGCTAGAAATTACTGCATTATGAATGAGAATCTATATTGGAAAAACCCAAATGGTCTTTTGCTGAAATGTTTGCCTGAAACTGAAGCTGCAAAGATCAAACTCGAATTTCATGCTGGGGAATGTGGAGGCCACCTGAGTTGGAAAACCACTGCAAATAAGATACTCAGGGCTGGTTACTATTGGCCTACACTCTTCAATGATGTCCATAAAATGATCCTTGCCTGCCATAAATGCCAAATCTTTGAGGGCAAAAGAAAGCTCCTTCCTCTCCCTTTGCAACCGATCACCATAGAAGGTCCTTTCATGCAATGGGGCCTGGACTTTATAGGAGAAATTCATCCTGCCTCATCGGGACAACACAAATGGATCTTGACAGCCACTGATTACTTCACTAAATGGATAGAAGCTATACCCACTAGGAATGCCACTGATTTTGTCATCATTAGGTTCCTAGAAGACTTCATCCTATCTCGGTTTGGTTGTCCAAGGAAAATAATCACTGACAATGCTGCTGCTTTCGGATCCAAAAGAATGATTGATTTCTGTCACAAGTACAGAATAGCACTTGGACATTCAACTGCCTACTACCCCCAGGGTAATGGCCTAGCTGAATCATCAAATAAAACCCTGGTTACAATCATCAAGAAGCTGCTAGAAGAGAACAAAAGATCATGGCATAAAAAATTGATACATGCCCTGTGGGCAGATAGGCTCACCACAAAGAGATCCATCGGCATGTCACCCTTCCAGCTGGTTTATGGGACTGAAGCAGTGTTTCCTACAAGCCTTGGAGTTCCAGTAATCAAGCTTGTTCAGGAGATTCAATCAGAGGAAGACAGTGTGATAAGGAGAATTAATGAAACAATACATCTTCAACAGACAAGAGAGCAGGTTTATAGCAGAGCTGTCAGAGTACAGGAAAGCATAAAGAGGCAGTTTGACAAAAGAACCAAAGCTTCATACTTCAAGGTTGGAGACAAGGTTCTCAGATGGGATTCGAGAAGAGAGGACAAAGGCAAACATGGTAAATTTGACAGCTTGTGGCAAGGTCCATACATCATACAGGCCAATGTTGGCCCTAATGCGTTTTTCTTACAAGAACTCGATGGTACAGAACTGTTTGGGGGTCCTGTCAATGGCAGGCTGCTCAAACACTATTTCTGCTAATTTTCCATTTCCAGTTTCATTTCCATTGTATATACCGTTGCAAATTTTCATTTTCAGCAAAAAGAGAAGAAATTGTTCCAAAAAACAGAATGACAAGAGAGGTTCAGATATGCTCAAAACATGAACCTTTGAGGTAAAAGGATTGGCTCTAATAAACTCAAAATCTGAGCCAAAAAGAGAAACAAAATAGTTGGTCCTAACAAGCTCAAAATCTGGACCAGCAGTGAAAAGAAGAATCAGCTCTAATCTGCCTAAAACCAGAGCTGGAATCAAAGAAAGGAGGTGACTCAAATATGCTCAAAACCTAAGTCACAAGAAAAAAAGAAGGAGGTTGCACAATTGCGAAATTTCATGCCTTCACAGTTTTGTTTTCTGCAAGTTTCTGCCCAGCAAGTCAGACAGTCTAATCCTGGCTTGGCTGTGTTTAAATTTCCTGTCCTAGAATGTAGGTGAAGAAACCTGTTGGACAGTTTAATCCCAACAGGTAGTAGATTAGGTAGAGAAATAGATGAGGTCAACAGTCTAATCTGGCCTCATGGAGCAATAAGGGTAGAATTAGAATAGGTTTGTTTTATGTTTTGCAAAATAAAATGTAAAGGGTCTGCTAGTTCAAATGCACCCAAGGGAAATTTGTAGAACTGTAGTTTGGGTAGGTAGGTTGGTTGGGAAATGTTATTGCTGATATTTATGTCATACTGTGGCAGCCGAAATTGAAGAAAAAAGATGGCTTATGACAGCAGGCATCTGGCCCACACCTAGAGATCAATTTCTGAATTCTTGACTCCTCCAAGGAGAAGCCATCCCCATGTGGAGCCACTGTTAGCCCCCCTATGAAATTCTTGGCAAGCAAGCTGGGGCTAGAATTGTTCTAGAGCCTCCAAGGAATGCCTTTCCCCTGAAAATTCATCCTCCTTGGAGTCTCTCTGTACTGTGCCTGAAATGCAATTCCTCTGCTGTTTCATTTCTCAAAAAGGCCCTTTTTTGCCCTCTATCCCTTTGCAAAATATCGCCTCCTCCCTCTCCCTTTGGCAAACTCCCCTTCAATTTCCCCATTACCCATTCAAACCCCCTCTAAATCCATTTTTCACCTCTGTTTTGACTTTCCCCACCCTTCATTTCCCTATCGTTCCTCCCTTGGGGCCTAAAAAATGCTTAAAAATGTGCAAAAACCATATAAGAAGGCCTAAGCCCCTTTAGCCTTATCCCGTGCTCCTTTTCTCCTCATAAGACCTAGCGCCGGAACCCAGAGCTAAACCCTCCAGGCGCTTACCCTCTTCACCCTTTCTCCGCGCGAAAATTTCATTTAAAAACCTTTGTTAACGCGCAAATTTTGGGTTTAATACGTTTTGATTAACCAACAGATCTCGACCGTCCATTGGAAATATGATCCAACGGCGCGGAGTGCGCCCGAAACGGTGGACCCCTCTTGTACATGTCATCCGCCCAAACCCGCCGGTAATCCCCGCACCGCCCATCTGCGACTAGCGGTATTCATCCGAAGCCCAGCGATCCCACACGTCTATTGACACGCGTCCACCTGTACTGTGTTGAAAACCGCCATCCCGCGCGTTATCTCTCGGACGAAGGCCGGGCAGCAGGATTCGCGATCACCATCTGATCTTGAAGCCCCCATCCGACGGCTGCCATCTTCCAAAGCTGCACGTTTGTTAACCCGTCTCCGCCGTGCATGTGGCCCATTGCCCGCCATTTCCAACCGTTGATCCCTCAATGTTCAACGGTCCAGATCCACCCGTGCATCGTTGACCATGTTGTTGCCCCCAGGCCTCCACATCATCCGTCCCTGTGTTTTCTCCGTACGCCACGTCATTCCATGTACATCCCCATACAGTCTCATTTTCTATCACATATATACGTCCTACTTTCGCATTTCCAATATTTTTTCATGTATTCGTCGCTCTGCAGCGTCCGCCAACCCTATCTGAGCAGTTCTTTTGCCATTTTTCTGCATTCTCGTCCGCCATGTCACTAATTGCACGCCCGTTTCTCCCATCTGCATCTTCCATCATCCATATCCATGTTTTTCTTCACCTGTTCATTGTTCTGCAGGGTTTACAAAGGCAAAATGCGGCCATAATTCTACATGGCAAAGCCGCGCAGGCAGTATTAAATCCAAGGGGTGGTATCGGCATAAATGGTCAAAGAAGATGGCCAGGGGGATTTGCATCAAGGACAGAGGATAGATTCCGCGCACTAAAATATTTCAACGCTATTAAAGCCCGAGCTACCCTGTCAGAAAAGACGAAGCAGCAGAATGTTTTCAGCACAGAGAAAAGGGAAATTAAAGCCAGTTATGAAGATCTTGAGCTTTAATTCAAATATTGAGAGGCAAGGCATCGATTCACGAACCCCGAGGATCGATCAAAAGATCCTGAGCGCAGGCAAGAGGTAACATCAGGGTTTCATCAGCAGAATGTTTTATTTCCTCAAGTACATGGCGCCCAAACAGCTTCTATTATGCACCATGACTCTGAAGAGGTTTCCGCCAGACCACAGTTCAAAACCACCGGAGTATTTATGAGACAAACCTACCTATCAGTTCACTCCATTTCTGTTTGAATCACCTGGAGTACAACAAGCCAAAATGTCAAGATCAGATCTGGAGCAGATCGTTCTCTTACTAAGAAGGTGACAGAAACTAAATATGCAGCATTATCAAGCAGAATGGGCCTCGGCCCTGCATTCATTACTATGTTTAAAGATACATTTAATTTTCACCTACCGTCTCAGTCGATCTTAGGATCATCCTTTGCTATAAAGCATAGCAGGAAACATTGTAATGGTTGTTGTCGCTTTATCAGTGAATTGCAAGCATTTTTGTCCCGAGCCAAGTTTCCTGTGTAACAGTTGTATGATAGGCTGAGAAACATGATGTATTCAGGCTGAATGTAAAAGCTTTGGGCAGTGATGTACCTTATTGGTGTTGTGTTTAACATGATAAGCAGTTTTCATTGGATCTTGATCTACAGCAGTTGGTGATGTTTTTCTTATCTCTGTGTTTAATTCCATTTCATTTCATGTTCTTCTGACTGACATCTGAACGCATGACATAAGATTTACCCTTGTTAGGTACCTTATGTTCCAGCCGCTCTTTTGGAAAGCTTTCTACCATATGTGTGTCTCAATATTGTTTTTAATTGACTAAACCAAGGTAGTGGATGATTATCGTAGCTTCTCTCGATGTGCAAGTTGATAGAAGCAGTGTTCAGATGTCTTTGTTAAGATTTAATTGAAAGAGGTTAGGAACATTGGGAGGTGTAAATCCTGTCGCTGCCTCTTCATAACATGCCCTTCCATACAAACCTTTTCAAGACCATTTGTGTTGCCTATGATTTCATCCAAGCAGGCCTGGAGTTAAATGACCTCTGGCCTGATCTATAGATGGAATCAGATGGTTTTCCACCCTTCATTCTCATTCCTTAGTGTTCCATCCCACCAATCAGTCTTTGAGATCTAAATGCTCTAGATGACTAACCCAACTGAAGCTTACACATTGAACATAAGTAAATCATTTCTTGACTCCATTGCCCAATGGCCTTGATGTTCCCTGAGTTATCTATTCTTGCCTAGCTTCCTTCTTTACCCATCCTTGTCTTGTGGTGAAACCTTCCTTCCTGATTCTAAAAAACCAAACTCAAACAATCAAACAAACAACCTTGAGCCTATAACTAGCCTAAAATCACAATTGAGAACTTCAAAGACATACATCCTTTGATAATCATAGAGAGATCCCTCTCTGGACCTAGGAGGGCTAGATCCTAAGGTCCGAAAGTGGTTCTATGTTGTCTCATCTTTTGGTCTCCGTCAACCTGGCCAAAACATGGGAACATCAACAGTTTTAACCCCATATGTTGGGATCCTGTGATTTGGCTGATTGGCAAACCAAATGACAAAGCAACATATAAACCAGTCTTTAGAGCTCTAGGATCTAGCACTCCTAGTCTCAGAGAGGGATCTCTCAATATGTTTTGCAAAGATATGACTTGTTTTCTTGAAAAAAGTTGATTTTAGGCTAGTTATTAAGCATGAGTTTGTTTGATTGTTTTGTGGGACATGATGATCTAGGCAGCATAGATAGAAAAGGGAAATCTTTAAGTCATTAGGCAATGGAGTCAAGTGGAAGTTTGTAACAAGTTTGTAGATGAATTAGGGGTATCAAAGGGCAAATCTAACTTGGCTATTGGATCTACAAAGTTTTCAGGTGAAATGAAATAAACATTAAGGGTTTTGGAATGAAAAGTAGAACTAAGGGCAATTAAGAATCCTTAATTATATGTACTCTTCAACAAAGGGACTTAAAGCATCATTTGAACATGAAGAAGTATTTTATAGACAGGGCTAACCATGAATTCTACAAATCACACTTCAACAAATAACAATTTCAAGACAAACTTTCAAAATGAAATCTAAGAGTTGAGGAACGCTCTATTTCATCAAAGATTTCACTTTCAAGGATAAGAAAACATTCAAGATTCACAAATAACTGCATTCATAGAAGAGGGAACTCCTAAACATCTAGGACTGTAATTATAAAGACCTTCAAAACAATTATTTGAGCAAGTACAAAGGGTATGATCAAAATAGACCTCTTTGGCAAACTTTGGACAATGGTACTTTGAAAGGAGACTTCAGAAAAAAATTTTAAAGTGTCAACAAGAAGCAGGGAAAACCATAAATCATCTTGAGGCCAACTGTATTGAACTATTCTTGAAATAAACAAGCTTAAGGGTTTGAAAAGCAGTCAAACTATTCAATAAAACCTTCAGCGGATGAAAACATAAAGACAGTGAGGAGTAAGCAGGTCTAAGGTGCTTCTAGGAGACATTTCTTAGCCTAAAACTTTTACTCTACTGTAAGCAAGAAATGATGAAAACAGAATGGAAAACAGGAAAAACATAAATAGATTAGAATACTTCACCAATATCCAAGCTCAGGGATCCAATGACAGAGCTTTTTCCATCAAAAAACAGGTCAAAACATCCACAGGTTCAAGTACATCAATTTCTTTTCAATCTCAACAGAACTATGTATTACTTCAAAGAGTTATCAAATTCCCAACATACAATGAGTTCGAATGCAGTATTTATGCTACAAATGAGGAGGTGGAAACATCTAGGGTTCAAAATGTCATTAAATGACATAGTAAATGCACTCCTATCCTTAAAAACCATGCAAGGCATAAGGTAGGAATGTCTCTCAACTACTTCTCTATGTAATAAATTTGTCTTTACTTCCTGAGGATAAAATAGTTGAAAAGATTGACTCTGAGGCCCTTTTCTGTCTTTTACAATAACTTTCTAACAGTCTTAAAATATATTTTTGTGTAATAACTGCCAATTTCCCCTTTGAGACATAAAGTAAGTGAAAGGTGTCAATTTTGATTTATTAAGTGAATAATTGCTCCTGTGATGTATCCGAGGATAGCTTTAAGCCTAAGTCTTCTTGATTTAATTATAAAACTGTTGTTTGGGCCTAATTTTCCTTTACTTCATCATTAAACTGTGTTAAGGCCTGATGATGCCTTTAGCCTTCATAATGTAACATCGTTTCCCCTTTTTCTTTATACATTTCTTTAAATCGTTAAACTGCAAGATTTAAGTCTTCTAATCTTCGGTGTTTGATTTTATTCTTCATCCTTTAACCTTTAATTGTTATCTGATACTCTTTAATCCTTCACCACTGTTTTTGCTGGTGTACAGGTGGCTTTAGTACGCAGTGGGTTTCATAATATGACCAGCGCTTACGAAGCACTGGTCAAACCAAAAAAATAAACCCTGTCTTTCTTTTCTTCGTGATTTGGCCTCTGTTTGGACCACAAAGGTCGTCAATGTTGATGTATAAAAGGTGTCTTTTTAACTCCTATTTATCTCACATTAATTATCAATCTAGGTGTGATTTTTTATTTCAAGAGTGTACTCAATCTGAGGTTGCAATTCAATCTAAGAGTAATGCTTTCCAATATGCAGTACAGTGTTATAAATACAAGAGTAAACGGATGCTTGGAAATTAAATCTAACTACAATGACATGAAATCAATTGCTCTGAAATCCAATCATTCACTCAGCAATCATCAATCAAGGATGCAGTAGTAATAACTCTTTCCTTTGGCAACTGATGTAAATGAAATCAAATAAGAACAAGACAATCAATCTGATAACATAGGTAGCAATAACCAATGTCCTTTACAGTTGATTATCTTACACTCCACACTAAAGCAATTAAATGGAAACTGAACTAAATCGCTAATGCTGCTAATGAAAGTAAACTAGGCAAGCTCTCAAAAGCAAAACCAAACTCTTTGCAGGTATGAAATAAATTGTAAACTAGTTAACTGAAATGAACAACAAATCTATTTTACTGGAATTTAACAACAATAGAAATAAACAGCAAACTCTATCTAATGGAATTGAAAAGCAAATTCTATTGAACAACAAACTCTATCTAATGGATTTGAACAGCAAATTCTATTGAAAAACAATCCGAAATGAACAACAATCAGAACGGAACAACAAATGGAATGGAACAGCAACTGGAATGGAATAGTAGATGTTGAACAGCGAAGCTCTGTTAAAGCATAACAAGATAAGTTATACAGGGATCAAGATTCTTGTTAAATTGGAAAGGAACGGCAGCGCAATTCAACAATGCAACACACCAAGATTATAAAGCAATAAAACAATAAACTATTAAACTTGAATTTGTAATGGAAATAAATGCAAACTGTCACACAACTACAATCGAAAGATAATAATGAAAAAGAGCAAGTGGATCCACCAAGGCCGGGCCCTTAGCCGCTAGGGAAACACTGCTAAGCTACTCCAGAGTCAAGTGATGGAACGACAACTAAATCATGTATTAATCATGCATAACAACGTTTACAAACAGTCGCTCTCTACTTGAATCATGAGAGTCAATGAAATTATAGAATTACAAAAGAAGTTTCAATGATAATCGTTTTGTCCGATTTCTTATGCTGTAGCCGTGCTGTTCCTTGCCTTTCTTTAACTATGAGTTCTGATTTCATCCTTCTTGTCTGGATACGGCCCTTTGTTGGAGGAACAGCAGTTACTCCTGCTTTATCTTTGCCTTTAGAATGGTGGTTTCCCACTTCATTTGTTTCCTGTTTAGAATAAAAGACAATCTTTAGCCAATTTCACAATAAACATTAATCTTTGAAATTTTATCATAATCCTTCAATATATCATCTTTCTAGAATAAAAAGAGTTATGTTTAAAGGAAAAATATAAATAAATACATGGTGAATTCATACCTTTTCCAATGCTCAACACACCCCCTTGCTTACCATTTTTCATGTCCCCATGAAAACTATAGTTTACATGTAAAGCAGTTAAAGAATAGGCTAGAGAGGGTTTTTCATTAAGAGGTCTAAAACCATGATTTGCAGCTAAAGCTTCAAATATATTCCCTGTCTGTCCTTCAGGTAATTCAGATTTGGCCTTATAGTCTGCTGCAGGATACCAGATAATAGGGCTGCGATATCTACAACCTAGCCAATACAGGCCTTCCCTCAAGATGAGGTTACTATAGATAACCAGGTATTTGGCAGCTAACTCCAAATTTCTTTAATTGAATGGCTCTCTGTCTTGAATATTCCAATTGGAAATCTTCCATCGAAGTTTAGCTGCTACTATGGCCTGGTCTCTGATGGATAGAAAATATTCTACCCCATCCAGGATAATTTCTTTGTGTATGGTTCCCAATGTTTGGATCACACCCTCCTTTTTCATTAAGCTTTTCTGCCTAGCCCACAATTGCAATGGGTGTCTCGGTCCACCCCTAACCCAAAGGTCTAACCCAGTTTCTTCACTCTGAAAAGTGTTATAGGCTTTGAGCCATTTTAACTGGTTAACAGCAAATGAAATGAATGCTTGAAATTGGATATCGCCCACAAAAGGGCTGGGATTTGTCTCCATTTCCTCAACTAATATAAAATTGTGCAAATAAAATTCACAGAGTAGACGCTGGAATTTTCCTCCATAGAGTTTGCAGCAACTTATAAAATCACCTACAGTTTCTACTTCTATAGGTTTTCCTGCCTTAACAGCCTTAATTTTTAACTGCAAATATCTTTCTAATAAAAACAAAGCATAATTTTTGGCAGGGCACCTACATGCTAGGACATCTATGTATAAAGAACAGAGAGTATCCATCTGATTCCTTGTTGTTTTTAATCTATTCCTTACCTTTTCAACTTTCTCTTCTGCCTTTCAACATCTATCGAAAGCTTCTGCCTCTGATGCATTGATGTCTTTTAATTGCTGCTGTAACTATTGGTATTTCTTTTTGGGAACAATCTCTTCTTCGAGCTTTTCTCTAGCCCTCTGAGCCTGTGCGAGATCCTATTGGATTTTTGCTATACCAGGGTCTTTTATCAAAACATTTTTGGGTTGAATATCTACCTGGGTTTTCTTATTACAATGTCAAGTGCCTACAGTCTATGTCTCTTTGTTGGCCATACTGCAAGAGGACAGTGCCTCGATCTGAACATATTTTTCACAGACCTGTACATTTTTATTTTGGGCAACTGCGTCCGTAGCAACTGCCTATTGTTCCTTGTTATCCTGAATGAATATGGGCTCGGTTTGAGTCTCCATGGCCCTTGTATTATGGGGTTCTATTTGGATGGCTGCATTATTCGTTTAAAGGGTTATTTTAGAGACTTTCCCCTTTTTTAGCACCCTAATCCTCTGCCTGAGTTGTTTTACTAGTTTTTGGAGCTTTTTCTGTTCCCTCCACAGCTTCACAAGTTCATTTGTCTTCTTCTTCTTCTTGGAAGGAACAGTTGTTCATTTTTCTGTACTTGGTTTCTCGACTAGGGTTTGCTCTCCAGTGGTCGTGCCTTTGCCCAAGCTTGCTTCTATGTTTTCTGTTTGGGACACTTCCTTAGTATTCCCATGCTCCTGGCTACATTCCTCAGGGGAAGTAACCCCTAGTTGGTTCTGCTGTTCCTTGATGGTTTTCTTCATCAGGCATTTCCTCGGCCATATCTTTGTCAGTAACAACTTGTTCCTACAATTGGTCTATCTCAATGTTGAGGTTAAGTGAACTGTGAGGTTGTATATATTCATTCATATTGGCCAAAATTTGGGCCAATTGGTCCTCTTGCAATGGAGGTTTCGGGAGATTCTGCTTCCTCTCCTTCATCTTCACTGGTGTGATTACTTTCTTCCTCTTCACCGGTGTGGTGACTCCTTTCTTCTTCACTAGTATGGTGACTTCCTTCTTCTCCACTGATGTGGTGACTTTCTTCTTCTTCCTGATTTCCTTCTTCTTCACCAGTGTGGTGACTTCCTTCTTTGAATTGTGGGGGTTTTTCATCTTCCGAACTGGGAAATTCTAAGGGTTGGATGCTGCTACCCTGAAGACTTCCTATCATTCCCCTACTTCTCCTTAACCTGGAGGACTGTCTGCACTTTAAAGGTTCTGTTTCTGTGCTATTAACTCTTTTACGTTTTGGGGTAGGTAGGGTTGTTCCTCCGTCAATTGAGAATATCAATTCTTCCCAACTATTTTGTTGTTGGGCAAGGCTGTAACTCATTATTAATCGGATTAAACAATGGTGGCTTACCACCGTCACTATATAACGGGATTTTCTTATGCTCTGGGCAGCATCATGCAATAAGAAATTTAAATATGCAGGCAAATTTATGTTAGAAAATTAAATATTACAGAGCAATGAAACACATAAAATATGCGGAAAATACAAGCACAAAAACACATAAAACCAGAGAGACACAGATATAAGTGGTTCACCCAGTTTGGGCTACGTCCACCCCGAACAGCCAGTCCTTCCTTTATATTATCCAACAAAAATGAAGAGACAAAACCTACAGCAGATCCGCTGTAATATCCTCTGTTCTCTCTCACAGTCTCCCTCTCTGTTTCTCGCTCCGAGAATACACTCATAATGCACAGCCGCAATACAATGCCCTCATATATACAAAGGGTTGCCTTCTAGAACAAAAAACCCTAATCTAAACATAACTTCTCTTAGTCGAGATCATTTGCTAATGAACGGCGGATTATTAGAAATTACTATACTTTTACAAAGGCAATTTTACATGTTTTTTAAGCAGAGCTGCCCCAGAGCTATGAAGGCTGTTTGAATCTTGCCGCCCCCCCCTAGACCCCCCATGGCAGCGATTAAATTTCGGGCAGCGTTGCCGCCCCTTTTAAGGTACAGGGGTCCAATGCTGTGATACAAAGTAAACAAGATAATCAGGCTCCACACCCAACAATTTACATCACATTTCTGTTTTAATATTGCTAATAACTTAAGGTGGCATGGTCTTACCACATCCTTTCTTCCATCACATGTAATGTAGCTTTGTACTAGTTTCGCCAGTTCTGTCCATGGTTCTCCCAAAGTTGCCGGCTGAACTCCTTTTCCTTTGACAACCAAGGTCTGCCCTTCATCCTGAAAGATGTTCATGGCTTCTTGAAGTTTCAATTTTTTATGGGTCCATATGGGTCCTTTTGCTGGTAGACTGGATAACTCGGCGATTATTGCATCTGTTACTGTTATTTACCTTCCTCTTACCATGGAATAGCCTTCCTGCAAGTTCTGTAAAAATTCAATGGCCACCGTTTCATGAGGTTGTTGCAGTCATGTGAGGTAGGCAATCCATCCTAATCTCTCCAGAATTTCCCACGCAGCGTTGGAAACTACTAGCACCTGTGGCTCACTACATACTGCTCGTCCTCCCATTCTGTCTGCACACCGTTAATTCTTCACAAATACACAGAAATGGTAATGGAACAACACCTTGTGTATATCGGCACAATATCGTTAAACTCTTGTTGTTTCCAAGAATTCGATGAACATAGGGATTTGACCCACATGCAGGCATATTTAAAAGGCATCCGTGCCCCCCCTAAAAGATGATAGGTCACCCTCGACCGGAAAATAGAAGAGCAGCGTACTGTATAGCAATTGTACAGCATGGAAAGGCATACATACTTATGATATGATCAACAAATTATTGCATTACTGAAATCGATGCATATTTTGAAATCATGAGTAGATATGGAAATATTTATGTAATGATTCGAAAATAAGGGAAAAGGACAGCTAATGTGAAAAAAGTACTTATGTGGTCATTATCCACATAAACCATTATGATCGATTTATAAATAAATTTCATGCATAATAGGTTCTGAACAAAGGGTTTAGGGGCATACTCTCATTTGATATTAGATAAAGATATAAGAAAAGGTTTTGGGTTGGGTTGGGCTGGGAGTTGTGGTCTTAAGTTGGTCTGGGGATTTTGTTGCAATGTATATGGTGCTGGCAGTGTAGGTGGAGGGAGAGGAACCGTTCCAGCTAGTTGATTCATAGATCTTTTCCAGTTCAACTGCCAAGTCTGACACTTCGAGGTGGAGGGGGACCATTGTGTTGGATATGTATTATTTTGCCAAAATGATGAACAGTAAGGAAAATTTGGCCAATTGGTTTGATTTGTTTGATTTGGCCATGGTGGTGTAGGAAATGGCTGTTGTGGCCAACTGGGAAAGGGTGGCTGATTTTGCCACATTCCATTATAGTGTTGAGCATTATATTGAGGATACTGAAAAGAAGAGGATGGATCAATGGGCATACTTGTTTTTCGTGGTTTCCATTGACGGCGTTGATTGATTAGATATACCATTTCTGTTTCTTCTTCCACTTCTTTGTAAACTACTTTCAATCCTAGGAGTGAGGGGCAACTTTCTGTTGAGTGATATTTCATGCAGATGGCATAGACTTGGACTGTATCCAACAGGCACTCTTTATGGCTATGTTTCTTTATGCATCTAGGGAAAAATATTGCTAAATTTTGTTCTACTTCTGCTTTCTTTTGTTTAGCTTGCATGATATCAAGCTATGTTGTCAGAGTCCCTAGAATATCACTTTTGAAATCTTCTAGTAGATTGCCAATTTCTGTGCGGGTTATACCTCCACCAGAGGTCTTGCTATCCCTTGTGGTCATGTCACGTTCTGCTGGTTTTAGTCTTGTGCTGCCTCTTGAACTCCTGATACATAAATCAATAATGTCAGCAAACTTTTCCTGATATATATCACCTTTGCCCATGATGTTTAATGTTTCAACCCATTGTTCCTTCATCCCTTTAATTAATGTAGTTTTTAACACATTATCAGGTAAGGGTAAATATGCATAGGGTGATCTCTGGAGGTTGTATTTAAAGCGTTATACATATTCCTCGAGTGTTTCATTAGGTTTCGCTATCATCTGAAATATTTCATCTTTTAATTCCCTGAACCTACAATAATCCTGATATTTCTTTAGAAAAGCAGCTTTCATCTGATCCCAGTCATTTATAACACCTCCACCTAACCCCATAAACCATCGTAGAGCTGCTCCTTTTAATGTGGAAGGAAATAATTTTAACTTTTGGGGATCGGTGGTATAGTCATACCCTCTGCATAATACATCGAATTCAAACAGAAATGCATTTGGATCTTCCAATGTTAAGCCATGGAATGTAGGAATATGTTGAAGAGGAATGGCCTTCATAGGTGCATTAACTGCAGTTTCCACAATGGGATATTGCAGTGTGGAAGTTTGTTGAGGTGGTTGCTAGTTGTGGGCCATTTGATCAAATATGTGCCAATATCCTTCTGAGATTTCTAGGGAATTATTCCTAGGCTGACTAGAAGGAGTAGGAATGACCTTGACAGCACTTCCTTGGTCTGGAATAATGAGTGTTCCTTGCTGAGCTACTATCTGAGGAGATTCAGGTCCTTTAGCTTTGTTTTGAATGATGTTGATAGCACTTCCCTTATTTGGGCTTCTCACTGTTTGGATTACTTCAAGAGGAAATTTTGGTTCTTCTATTTCCCCTGATTCTCCTCTTCCTTCGCGGAGATTACTAGAGTTCCTTTCTTGTAGAGAAATTAGGCGAGAATTCTCAATTTCTTGGGAATCTTCCTCAATTTCTTCTGTTTGGCTATGCATCTCATCAAAGGCTACAGATGGTGACTCTGTGGCCTGAAGGGAGCTAGTAGGTTGTCTAGAAGTAACTTTTCTAGGTCCTACTAATGGCTGAGATTCAACTTTCTTAAGGATTTCATCGATGAAAGTTGTTTGCACAAGGGTCACTAGTCCCTTAGGTTTTTCGGGTTTAGGAGGAATTTTGTTCTGTTTAGATTTTCTAGTCATTCAAAAAAACACAAGCATTCATTCCTACCTAAAACTCTCACTCAATTCTGCTGTGAAGCGGGCCGATGAATGAGCATGTTCCTCGCTCGGTACGCAGGTTCTTACCTTCCATTTTTAATACCTAGTTCTTCCCTAGCAGAGAAAATCAAATGTGCATTACTCTTTCCTAAATAGCTACACTCTCCCCGGCAACAGCGCCAAAATGTTGATGTATAAAAGGTGTCTTCTTTAACTCCTATTTATCTCACATTAATTATCAATCCAGGTACGATTTTTTATTTCAAGATTATACTCAGTGTGAGGCTAGAATTCAATCTAAGAGTAATGCTTTCCAATATGCAGTACAGTGTTATAAATACAAGAGTAAACGGATGCTTGGAAATTAAATCTAACTACAATGACATGAAACTAAATGCTCTGAAATCCAATCATTCACTCAGCAATCATCAGTCAAAGATGCAGTAGTAATAACTCTTTCCTTTGGCAACTGATGTAAATGAAATCAAATAAGAACAAGACAATCAATCTGAGCACGTAGGTAGCAATAACCAATGTCCTTTACAGTTGATGATCTTACACTCCACACTAAAGCAATTAAATGGAAACTGAACTAAATCACTAATGCTGCTAATGAAAGTAAACTAGGCAAGCTCTCAAAAGAAAAACCAAACACTTTGCAGGTATGAAATAAACTGTAAACTAATTAACTGAAATGAACAGCGGATCTATTTTACTAGAATTGAACAGCAATAGAAATAAACAACAAACTCTATCTAATGGAATTGAACAGAAAATTCTATTGAATAGCAAACTCTATCTAATGGATTTGAACAGCAAATTCTATTGAACAGCAATCCGAAATGAACAACAATTAGAACGGAACAGCAGATGCTGAATAGCGAAGCTCTGTTAAAGCATAACAAGATAAGTTATACAGGGATCAAGATTCTTGTTAAATTGTAAAGGAATGGTAACGCAATTCAACAATGCAACACACCAAGATTATAAAGCAATAAAACAGTAAACTATTAAACTTGAAACTGTAATGAAAATAAATGCAAACCATCACACAACTATAATCGAAAGATAATAATACAAAAGAGCAAGTGGATCCACTAGGGCCGGGCCCTTAGCCGCTAGGGAAACACCGCTGAGCTACTCCAGAGTCAAGTGATGGAATGACAACTAAATCATGTATTAATCATGCATAACAGTGTTTACAAATAGTCACTCTCTGCTTGAATCACGAGAGTCAATGAAATTATAGAATTACAAAAGAAGTTTCAATGATAATCATTTTGTCTGATTTCTACAAGCATTTCCTTTTATAACAACTCGATAGACAATACAAGAAACAAAGATAAACTTTGAATAGTGATCGCTCTATTTTCCTCTTTTAGCTAACGCTTCATCTTCTTGTGATGTAGCCGTGTTGTTCCTTGCCTTTCATTAACTATGCGTTCTGATTTCATCCTTCTTGTCTGGATACAGCCCTTTGCTGGAGGAACAGTAGTTACTTCTGCTTTAGCTTTTCCTTTCGAATGGTGGTTTCCCACTTCATTTGTTTCCTGTTTAGAATAAAAGACAATCGTTAGCCAATTTCACAATAACCATTAATCTTTGCAATTCTATCATAATCCTTCAATATATCATCTTTCTAGAATAAAAACAGTTATGTTTAAAGGAAAAAGATAAAGAAATACATGGTGAATTCATACCTTTTCCAATGTTCAACAGTCACCTTCTGGCCCAATCCCTTTATGGATTGTGGGAGGATTTTTGGCCCTTAAAACTGCCATAGAACCTGCAACAAACCACAAAATATGTTATAAAATCCTGCGTGAGGGCTTAAAAATACTTTACAGAGGCTAATGGAGTGGCAGAGGAGCAGTGAGGAAGAAACGAATGCGCGGAATGGCTTTCCATGGCAAAAACCGCGAAAAATGGGGTTTAAAATGACTTTGGCGCGAAAAATGGGCTAGTGGTTTTGAAAAACCACAAGTGGTTTTCACGCGAGGCAATGGTGGTTTGTGGTTTTTCCCAAATCGAACACGATATAGTTATTTTGCAGCACGTGTCCCTCAGAAAACCAGTGGTTTCGCATAGATAACATTCGATTCGCTATTTTGGGAAATGGGCGCGAAATCGCATATGAGCTGTTGGATGAGGGGCGGCAGATCCGACGGTGTGGAGAGAAGTGCGATAGAAAGGTGCGCGGGCGAAGGCTTTAGTGGGAGCCAATTGGCAGCCAGAGATTGGAGGAGCGGCTCTATGGGTGGAAGGCAGGGCCCATGGTGATGTCACCCCCTTTTGTCGCGTAGCGGGAGAGCTTTTGGGTTAGGAAAACCTTAGTTTTCCGTGTTAAAACAAAAACTCTGGCCATGGACCAATACAAAGGAAAAAAGGATTTTTTGTTTTACAAGGGGCACGAGAGAAAATACAAAGGGAAAAGGAGCTTAATGGAGCGAAGAAGAGGTTTTATGGGGGAAAAGGAAACTAAGAGCGAAGTGTGAAGAGGAAAGGGGAAAAGGGCTAGAAGGGAGTGGGGTCCAGGAGAGTGACGTCATTGTGGGGGATTGGGGGGTACGGATGAGAAAAATGGGTGTGTGCCCTCGCAATAGATAACAACCATTCATTTAGGTTTTCAAGTAGCCTGAGGATTCAACTGCAGACGCACTGAGGGTTTGACCTGCGGACAGAATAGTGGCCCCACAGTGGTTAAGCACCTAGTTCCAAGGTGGGGTTACATGGGTAGTAGGGGTGGGGTTTAAGCTCTTGGGATCTCACATCAGCGGGGGGATGAAAAGCCAGGGAAATGAAGAAAAATGTGAATGGCCAATGCGACGAGGGCTAAATTTTGGGGCTATGGCATGGGCACGTGGAGGGGAAAGCGACCAAGGGCCAGGGACAAAAGGGCTAATCGCATCGAGGGAAGGGGGAGCAATGCGATGAACATGTGGTATCGTCGATGCGATATAAAAAGCGTTGCTGCAATGAGAATTCCCGATGCAGTGGGGGTTTGGGCACTTGGTCATAGCGCTTGGACATATGGAGAAAAGGAGCAAAAGGCTTAAGCCCTCAGGGGCTTAAAGCCTACATATTAAAAGGTCATAAAAGGCAAGAAACAAAGGTTTTTTAAACCTTTTTGGATGTTTTGATAGGGAAAAATGAGCATTTTTGAACCAAATAAAAGGTTTTTAAAGGTTAAAAAGGGGGGTTTTTTTAAGGTTTTAGGAAAATGAAGGGTAAATGAGAAGGAGGAAAACGGATTTTTCAAAGGAAAATGAGTTTGATAAAGGGAGAATGGGCTATTTTTAGAGGAAAATAGACTAATAAAAACAGGGATAAAATAGCTTGAGATGAGCTTTCAAATTTGAAGCTTGGCCGGATAAATATGTTCTTAGTGTTGGGTATGTGTTATATTCTTTCCACACGTTAACTGCAGGCCCATAACTGCGTGGGCGTAGGTAAGAGAATCACGAAATTGAAACGGTCCACGGTGGGGATCCAGAAGAAGCGCCGTCGTGGTTTGTGGGACTTCACTCATAAGTAGATCCTTATGTGGTTGTACATAGTTTTGCACATGGTTTTGGATCGATAGTTTATTTGTGCTATCACGATCAGTCAGAGATTTACAGTTGTCTCAATTCTAATCCGGGGTTAATGGATTGGGGTTTATGTATGCTTCGGCATGTATATATATGTGTTGTAACACTAAAAGGAATATAATGAAAAATCAAGCTGGTCGTCCCGATTTGGGATCCAGGGGAAAATCTCTGTGTTTATCTGTTTTATGTTTTATGCTCTTGCTATTGTTTATTTTCTGTTATAAGAATCATGTGTAGATATTTATGTTCAGGGTTAAAACCTACATTTGGTATCAGAGCTATTTCGGCTTCAAGGGGACGCCTTTGTTGTTGAGGGTTTTTTGCTCGGGCCTGTGGTAGACCCTGTGCAGTGGGAGATCTGCGGGATCGATTCTTGCGGTGAAAGAATATGGCGAGCGGCGAAAAGATAGAGATCGAGAAATTTAATGGTCAGAGTTTTGAGTTGTGGAAACTCAAGATGGAGGATCTGCTGGTGGATAAAGATCAGTGGATCGCGGTAGATCCGGGTACTAAGCCAACGGGAATGTCAGATGAAGACTGGAAGAAGCTGGATCGGAAGGCTAAGAGCACAATACGGTTGTGTGTCTCAGATTCAGTATTGTTGAATGTATCTGGGGAAGCTACGGCGAAGAACTTGTGGGAAAATCTAGGGACTTTGTACCAATCTAAGTCTACGACTAGACAGTTGTTCTGGGAAAGGGAATGCTTTGAAGGATGAAGGATGGAGACTAGGTGAGCATCTGACCTTCAATACTATAGTGATCATTTGTCGTTTTGATATTCGTCTCAGTTAATTAGGTCCTATAGCCATGTTTGTTGTGTTCTCTACCAGACTCATGGGACAGTCTGGTTATTGCAACAGGTAGCAATACAACTACCTTGAATTTTGATGACATTGTCTCAGCCTTGCTGTCAGAGGAAATGAGACGGAGAAATATGGAGGGTCAGAATGGAGATGCCTTATCTGTATGAGGAAGGTCCCAGAATAGAAACAAGAATAAGGTTTCGAGTGGGAGATCTAAATCTAGAGGGAGATCTAAATCTCCTGGAAAGTTTGTAAAGGTGTGCTGGAAATGCGGAAAGGAAGGGCACTACAAAAAGGAATGCAGATCTAAAGCTCCTGAGAAAGGAAAGGGATCTGATGAAGGTCCTTCTGCAGAAGCAAAAACCACCTCGGATGAAGGTGGGGATGTGTATTTGGCTTCTTCTTCAAATACACATGTAGATCATGAGTCATGGTTGATTGACTCAGGTGCATCCTTTCACTTCACTCCCCATAGGGATTGGTTCTGCGAGTATGAGAAATATGATGGTGGTGATGTCTTCCTAGGGGATGATAGGAGGGCTAGAATCATCGGACGTGGAAAGGTCAAGCTGAAGCTGCAAGGTGGAAGGATTAGAACACTTCCTGGTGTTCTGCATATTCCTGCATTGGCCAGAAATCTGATTTCTGTAAGCAAGATGGATGATGCATGTGTAAAAACAGTGTTCGAGAAAGATGCCTGCAAGATGGTTCGGGGAGCACTGGTATTAATGCGGGGAGTTCGGACTGGAACTCTGTACAAGCTACAAGGTAGCACTGTTATTGATGGATGTAATAGTTTTGTGGTCCCTGAAAGTGGGACGGAAAGCCTAGCTGTGTCTGGAGAAAAGACCATGCTATGGCATCAAAGGCTTGGACATATTGGAGAGAAGGGCCTTCGGATACTGCATAGAAATGGTATGGTAGAAGGTATGTCTAATTGCTCTCTGGATTTCAATTTTTGTGAACATTGTGTATATGGGAAGCAGAATCGGGTGAGTTTTCCTTCTGGTGCTAAGAGGGCAAACAAGATATTAGAACTTGTGCACAGTGATGTGTTTGGACCGGTGTCAGTTCCATCACTAGGAAAATCTGTGTACTATGTTTCATTCATAGATGACTTCTCAAGGAACACATGGATATATTTCTTGAGGAAGAAATCTGAAGTCTTTGACAAATTTAAGGAATTTAAGGCTCTGGTGGAAAATCAGACAGAGAAGAAGATAAAGGCGCTGAGGACAGATAATGGTGGGGAGTTCTGCAAGAAGGAATTTGAAGAGTTCTGTAAGAAGTGTGGTATAGCACGGCAGAAGACTACTCCATACACACCTCAGCAAAATAGAGTTGCAGAAAGAATGAACAGAACACTGATGGAAAAGGCAAGAAGCATGCTCAGTGGTACCGGTTTAGGACAAGAATTCTGGGCAGAGGCAGTGGAGACTGCATGTTACTTAGTTAACAGATCACCTTCGTCAACGTTGGAGGATAAGACCCCACATGAGGTATGGACTGGTAAGAAACCCTCTCTTTCACATCTAAGGGTATTTTGATGTGATGCATATGTACATGTTCCAAAGGAGAAAAGGACCAAGTTGGATAATAAATCTGAAAGGTGCATCTTTATTGGGTATAAGGATGGTTTAAAGGGTTACAAGCTTTAGAACCCAGAAACAAGGAAGGTTGTGTACAGCCGAGATGTGGTGTTTAGAGAAGTGAAAGATGTTGTTAAACATGAAGTCCTACCAAAGGAACCTGAGAAGATAGAGTTTGAGCTAAAGGAGGATGAATCAGACTCTACAATAGAAGAAGACTCAGAAGATGAAGAGCCACAAACTCCAGCTTTGAGAAGATCGGTTCGGGAAAGAAGGCAACCAGAAAGGTATAGTCCATCTGCTTTCTGTTCAGTTTTTGCCTTAACTATAACTGATGATGAACCCAGAACTGTCAGGGAGGCAGTAGATTCAGAGGATGGAAAACTCTGGAAGGAGGCCATGGTTGATGAAATGGCATCCTTGCACAAAAATGATGCATGGGATCTGGTGGAGTTTCCGGTTGGAAGGAAGCCCATTGGGAGCAAATGGGTGTTTAAGAAGAAGATGAATGTAGAAGGCAAGGTGGAGAAATACAAAGCTCGATTGGTAGCGAAAGGTTATTCCCAGGTGCCGGGAATTGATTTTGGTGATATTTTTTCTCCTGTTGCCAAGGTTACTTCTATTAGATTACTTTTATCTGTTGCTGCTGCATTTGATTTTGAGATAGAGCAGATGGATGTGAAGACAACATTTCTTCACGGGGATCTAGAAGAGGAGATCTACATGAAGCAACCTGAAGGCTTTATGGTGAAGGGTAAGAAAGAACTAGTATGCAGGTTGAAGAAATCTCTGTATGGGTTAAAACAATCACCAAGGATGTGGTATCAGAAATTTGATACCTACATATGGGGACTTGGCTTCACCAGAAGCAAGGAGGATCACTGTGTTTATTTTAAATTAATTGGTGACCGTGTTATTTATTTGGTCTTGTATGTGGATGATATGTTGTTGATTAGAAATGACAAAGAAATTATCCAAGATTTGAAGACCCAACTGTTCTCCAAATTCGACATGAAGGATCTTGGTGCTGCAAACTATATTTTGGGCATGGAAATTAAGAGAGATCGAACAACGAGGAAGCTCTGGTTAAACCAGAGGAAGTATGTCGAGACTATATTGCAGAGGTTCAATATGCAGGATAGTAAACCGGTGAATGTTCCTATTCCTGTAGGTGTAAATCTGTCTGCTGAACAGTGTCCCAAGACACAAGAAGAAGAGAAGTATATGTCCCGTGTTCCATATGCAAGTGCAGTGGGTAGCCTGATGTATGCAATGGTCTGTACTAGACCAGACATTGCACATGCAGTGGGAGTATTGAGCAGGTTTATGTCAAACCCAGGGAAGGAGCATTGGACAGTAGTGAAGCGGGTTTTCAGATATTTACGTGGCACTAGTGATTATGGCTTGTGCTACCGGGGAAGACCAGGATTGGAAAGAATGTTGGACATTCGTGGTTTTGTAGATGCAGACTGGGCTGGAGATCTGGACCAAAGAAGATCTACAAGTGGGTATGTGTTTAACCTATTTGGAGGCGCAGTCAGTTGGATGAGTAAAAGACGGTCTGTAGTGGCTCTTTCAACTACAGAGGCAGAATACATAGCAGCCACTCATGCAAGCAAGGAAGCAGTTTGGTTGCAGAGATTGTGTTCAAGTATGGGGTTGGTACAGCAAGCTATAAGGATAGGCTGTGATAGCCAAAGTGCAATTTTCTTGGCTAAGAACCCTGCTTATCATTCAAAGACAAAGCACATTGATGTTCAATATCACTTTGTTAGAGATATGGTTGAGGCTAAAAGTGTGTTGCTGGTAAAGGTGGACACTTTGAAGAATGTTGCAGATGCATTGACGAAGTCTGTGAGCACTCAGAAGTTCTCTTGGTGTAGAGAAACAATGGATGTTGAAGAATTGGCCCAATGACTAAGCTCTCCTGTGGCCCCCTGTGGAAAGAAAACAACAAGTGGGAGAATGTTGGGTATGTGTTATATTCTTTCCACGATTAGAGCTGGGGGGTCACGAGGGGCGAAGAAGTCCCCACCGTTGGGGTCCGGGGCAGCGCCCTGGCCAAAATTGGTTTTTGTGCGGACCCACTCATAGGCGGATCCGCCCATGGTTTTGTGCATGGTTTTGCACATGGTTTTGGGGTTCGATGGTTTTCGGCCCCTGGTATTTTTGTAGATCCGGTCAAGGGAACTACGGTTATGTTCTAATCCGG
This sequence comes from Pinus albicaulis, assembly GCA_034641835.2. NCBI lineage: Eukaryota > Viridiplantae > Streptophyta > Pinopsida > Pinales > Pinaceae > Pinus > Pinus albicaulis. The sequence continues at coordinate 1,468,399,918 of CM076570.1, forward strand.
GGTTAATGGATTGGGGTTTATGTATGCTCCGGCATGTATATATATGTGTTGTAACACTAAAAGGAATATAATGAAAAATCAAGCTGGTCGTCCCGATTTGGGATCCGGGGGAAAATCTCTGTGTTTATCTGTTTTATGTTTTATGCTCTCGCTATTATTTATTTTCTGTTATAAGATTCATGTGTAGATATTTACGTTGGGGTTAAAACCTACATTAGGAGACATATATGAAGATTTTGGTGTTGTGAGACTCAAAATGATGAAGGCGGTGAGATTTCTAGAACTCATAATGCTTTCTTTGAAATATTATTTCTAGAAATCTAGGATTGGTAATTTAGTCATCTTTGGATAAAGTCAAAATTAAGGATGACTAACAGTGGCTCTATTTGGGGAGGATAGCTATCCTTTTAGGTGTCCAGAACCTCAGTTTATAAATCTCTGGCTTTTAGTGGACCAGTGCCTTATCCATTGGGCAGATTTCTTCTTTTCTTACTGATCTTTCTCTGAAAAGGACAACCTTTATCAATTTGCAACATGTAATTTTTTCAAAACAACATCTCTACCTACCCAATCTTACTTGGGAAACAGACAATAATGTGATAACAACCATCCCTCAGCAATGTGTCAAACAAGGATCTCACGAATAATGCATCATCTCAGCAATAACAAAAGGAAACATAACATGATGGCTTCATATACCTCCACTTTCGAAGATAGCAGAAAATTTAAAGGTATAGACATTGAAACTGATTCCACCGCTGAATTCCTGACGTCGAGTAGTGTAAAATCGTCTGCCAACTCATCCAATTCTGACACCGTCAAAATCTGTGTCTTCAGGAATCTTTTAGATTCCTCAATATTCCTCCATGATTCTTTGTTGCATGGATCCTACAATTATGCTGCTCATATGGCAAAACTAACTTAACCATTGCACTCCCTGTGAAATTCTGTCAAATTTGACTATAAACTTGATATCATTTTCACAATGTGAAAAATTTACCTCCCGAGAAAAATTCTTCAAGTTCAGGGTTCCACACCCTCTTTGCTCAGTCAAGGTTCTGCCTCTTCATGTGTTTTCTGGATTAATCCCTCTTGTGGACAAGAGTGATCTCCCTAGTATCCCAACAGGTGACTAGAAACAAACAACCATTTGAATACCTCTTTCTCTAAACTATTGGCATTCAGATTATTATAGCTTAGAAATGAGGAGGTTATGCTCCTACCTTTCAACGAGATGTTTGATGTAGCCTTTTTCCTTTCACTCCAAAACAATTCTTCAACGATGAGAAGAGCCTGCAATCACAAGCAATGCAAAGTTTCAAAGCACTTGCAGTATATAATAATCAAAAATACCAATTCAACTTAGTGTTCAATGAGACTAAGTATTGACATAATTTCAATGAATTTAGAAACAGGACAATGAGAAAAAGAGATCCATATGTATTATCAAGAATAAAAAAGAGAAATCTTACAACTTGACCCTTGATGTTGTACAGATTTCTCCCGCATGTTTGCGCAATCGTATCCTCGATTTGACAAGCCTTCCTCTCTAGAATGACTAACATGAAGTCTTGTGTACAAAGGTGTGATCTTCAATGTACAATCAACTCATACCAACTTAGTATCTTAGTATATATCAACTTAGAATCTACGAACTTCCAACTAACCTCAAACCTGAAAATTCAGCTCAATTTATAGAGAGATTGAGGAGGTTTCAGATCCATCATGAAAGGGATGAGATCATCCAATGAATGGATTAGGGTTCCTTTAGCCAAGGGATAAGCTCCATGGGAAGAGGGATACAGCTCGAACTGGTGCGAATCTAGAGGCTTCCAGTTGGGAGAATATTCACCCAAATAGGCTTCTAGAAGTTACTTTTTCGTGTTTACTTCCTTTTACGGGGGTGCGCAGTTTTTATTGGGGAATAAAATGGCCGTCGTCGTGGCTAATAGAAGAAGTATCCGCACATGCATAGACAATGGTCACAAAAAGTGTAATATTCCCAACTAGCTTTCAGCTAGTTGGAATATTATATGTTGCTTCTATTTTCAGTCTAGAGGAATAAGTGGGGTAGCGAGACCCTTAAATCTCTTTAGTAGGAATAAAACACTTCCAGTATGGATGTGGATCAATTTAGATATTCAAAATAAAGCCACCTTCGGTGTGAAAGGGATAAATTCATGTAGACTAGATCAAGGTTGAAGAAATCAATAGTGCTCCCAGAGAAGAGAGTGGAGCTAGTGGGGACAGAGCAATTTTGGAGGAGTCTTTGCATGGAAGTAACCTCATAAATGAGTGGGGCCAAGGGTGAGGAAGCTCACCAAGAATATAAGGGAAGGGATGGCAGCCATGAGAGGCATTCAGAATATTTGTATGTTTGAGTCTTATGACTTATTGCATGCTTCAATTGTTTAGCTGGGTTTGTTTTATTGTTTAGTACAAGGCCATTTCCATGCGAGAATTCCCCACTCTATCTTGGAGGACTTGAGAAGTTAATCTAAGAAGAGTATTATGGGCTTCATTTCCACCATATGGCATTGGGCCAAGCAGTCACCTACAGCCACAGTGCAGTCTCCTTGAGGAACTGCGTTATTTTTCATGGTGTTGCAGTGGAGGGGTGTAAAACACTGTTTATGAGCTAGTTTCCTAGTGAAAGGAGCAGCCTTTCACCCGGAAAGATAGTAAGGAGAAGTTATAGCCATTTCTTTGTATTTTCAGTTATATTTATGCAGATTTTTAGTAAGATAGCGTGAATCAGCCACAGATCTGCAGTTTATACTTTTAATATCTCATGCCTTTCAAGAAACTCTTGTCGGGTTATCTTGGGATTGTGTAGAAGAGACTAGTTCTCCATTTTTCAGCCCTTTTGAGTAATATATCAGCAGATCCATTTTCTTCTCTATTTCTATAGTAGTAACCCTCATTGGACTGCACTATCATATGCTTCATAATTTCTGTGTTCCAATATTCATGGGATTATAGTGTTTCTGGGCTTGGGAGGCATGTTTAACTAAGTTGGAATGATTTGTTTCTCATCACATTGTATATTTGGTTGTTGTGATACATAAACTAATGGATCCATGGGCTATTCTTGAATTTTATAACATAATTTTCTGAATAATTCATTTTGTTGTTTTATATTGTTGTCTTTCCTAATTAGGAATATTACAGTGGTATCAGAGCGCTAATCTTGGCTCAGCTTGTAGGGAAAACACATATATAGCCATGGAGGAGAAAGAGATCCCAAAACTTCTTCTCCAGACCATGCAAGACATTGCAAAAGATATCAAGGAGATGAGATTTGAAAGACAAGAAGAATCCACTAGAGGGTTTTACCATGGAGAAAGCTCTGGCACTTCACATTTTTGGTGGGAGAAAACAGTAGCATAGCCTTCTTCACAATGCTCCACTATGCCCACATTCCTATCATTGGAAGGTGAGGAAGGAGGTCCCTTGAGGGAATAAACCCTTGGTGACTTTTTTGTGGAATATGAATCTCAATACCGAAGGTTCAAGGAACATTTGAACTTTCAAGAGTTCTGTTGCATCAAGGATGGTAGAAGAACCTTCAATCACCATAAAAAGGGAGCGTATATGCAGAACTCAGATCTACATCGCAGTTTTGGCAGATTATTTTTTCCCTCTTATGATGGATCACCAAATTTCACAGCCAAGGCTTGGGTAGAGAAGTTGGATACTTATTTCCAACTTAATAGAGTTTCAGAATTGGAGGCTATCAAAATAGTAGTGTTGCACCTAGAAGGTGAGGCACATGAGTGGTGGTTTCATGGGTTATCTACACTTGCGCATGCTATTATCACTTCATATTCAGACTTCACCCGGAGGTTTGTGGAGAGATTTGATCCCAAAGATCCGAAATCACACTTTGTTGGGCTAACCAAGCTCAAGAAATTAGGAGATTTAGAAACTTATATCTCTGAGTTTCTAAAGCTTTCAGTCATGGTATCTGACCTCACTATGACCTGGAGAGTGTGCATGTTCATTGATGGGATGGTTGAACCATTACATGGGTTGGTGAAATCTACTAGACCAACTACGCTCCAATAAGCTATGGAGAGGGCTAGGGACCTACAGCATGCTTTACCCAAGGCAAAAGCCCCTTTTCAACAAAATATCTCCTCTTACACAAAGGAGGATCAGGAGAAGAAATCTCTTGATAATGATCGGAGAGATATTTGGAAGAAAAAACTTTGTTTCACTTGTCGAGAGCCATGGGTACCAAACCACCAATGTGTTGCAGGGAAGGCACATTGCATTGAGATATTTTCTGATGAGGAGAAGGAGACCAGCACTGTAGCAACAGGAGGAGGTGCACCACCCACAGGAAATGCAGTGGGGGCATTTTCTCCCATGGGAGGGACTCTTGAAACTTTGAGGGGAGTTCCCAAGTATCTAACTTTAAGGGTTAGAGGCATTATTCTGGGGCAAAGAGTATCAGTATTGGTAGAAAGTGGAGCTACCCATAACTTTATCGATACATAGTTGGTGCAAAGGAGGGGTATTCACATAGAATATTTTGAGGTTTTCTCGGTTTTTGTTCCAAGAGCTAGAACCATGCAGTGTGCCAAATATGTTATGACATTAACCATCACTATGGGAACCTATGCACTGATAGACCACTTATTTGTGGTTGATATTCCATACACCAATGTGATATTGGGTGTCCAGTGGTTAATTACCTTAGGGAAGGTTACCACAGATTGGGAAACATTAGAGATGGAATGGACAGAGAAGGGGAGTGGTAAACATCATAAAATAAAAGGCATACACACCTATCCACCCTAGATTGTTTCAGCTCACCAGATGGAAGCATATTTGCGCAGAGAGGACATAGAATGGGTAGTGGAACTGCGTTTTTCAGAAGTAGGGAGCAAGGATTCACCAGTACATCCATATGTACAATCTATCTTCGACTGATACTATACAGTATTTGGAGATATTCCCCCTGGGAGACCTCCTGACCGAGGGATTGAGCACACTATTGATTTGGAGCAGGGGATCCATGCAGTGATCACCACACCCTATAGGCATCCAAAGCCTATAGAGATGAGATTGAAAAGGCCATTCAAGAGTTGTTGGCCTTAGGACACATCCGGCCTAGCACCAATCCTTTTGCCTCTTCAATGGTCTTGGTGAAGAAGAAGGATGGCACATCGATAATGTGCATTGATTATAGAGCTTTGAACAAAAATACCATGAAGAACAGATACCCAATTCCTAGGATCGATGAATTGATGGATGAACTAAGAGGGTCCAAGTATTTTTCCAAAATTGATTTGAGATCGGGGTATCATCAAATCAAAGTGAGGGATCAATACATCCCCAAGATAGCATTCTGATGTCACTATGGACATTTAGAGTTCTTGGTAATGCCTTTTGGGCTAACCAATGCTCTAGCAACATTTTAGTCTTGCATGAACCACATCTTTCATGGTCACTTGAGGAAGTTTGTATTGGTCTTTTTTATGACATTCTTATTTATAACCGCACATGGTAGGAGCATTTACAGCATATTGAGGCAGTCATACGCATTCTTAAAGAGCAACAATTCTATGCTAAGCTCTCTAAGTGTGAGTTTGGGCTCACAGAGATGCTCTGTTTGGGCCACATCATTGGAGTGGATGGGGTAAGATTCCATGAATAAAATATCCATGCTATCATAGATTGGCTGAGCTAAAGAATTTCACAAAACTCCGGGGGTTTGTAGGCACCTGTACCTATTACCAAAAGTTTGTAAAAGGGTTCTCTCAACTAGCAGCACCACTTACATATCTAACCAAGAAATGAGATTTTAGTTGGATAGCCATAGCACAGAGAGATTTTGATAAGCTCAAGGAGGTAATGAGTAGCTGCCCATTATTGGTCCTACCTGATTTTAGCCAACCCTTTGTGTTGGAATGTGATGCTTCAGGAGAAGGCATTGGATCAGTATTGATGCAAGGGGGACACCCCATAGCTTTTTAAAGCCAGAAGTTGTTGCCATATGAGAGGTTATACCCCATATATGATAAGGATATGCTAGCTATTATGCATGCTTTAGCCAAGTTCCAGCAATATTTGGTGGGTAATAGATTTTGAGTGAAGACTGATCATAATAGTCTATGATTCTTTCTTGAGCAAAAGCAGCTTCAGGAGAGGCAGTAGAAATGGATGAGTAAGATCCAAGCATATTACTTTGACATATAATATGTCAAAGGGAAGAGTAATGTAGTGGCAGATGCTCTATCTCGGAGGCCAGCAGCGTTGTCCTTAATGAGCATGGATGCAGGTTGGAAGGCTCAGTTGCTAGTGAAATACTCCAAAGACCACTTTGCATGTGAGATCCTAGATGGATTGGTGACCAATGAGAGGTATAGAGTGATGGATGAGGTCATCTATTACCGATATTGGGTCTTCTTGGCTAGAGATTTAATCTTAAGAAGAAGATTTTGCATGCATCACATGATTCTCCACTTGCAGGGATCAAGGATTCACCAAGACATATCGGGCTATTCGGGAAAGATTCTCATGGAAGGGTCTCAAGGAGGATGTGCTCCAACACATCAAGGAGTGTGTAGTTTTCCAACAGAACAAAGGAGAGCACAACCATCCTGCGGGATTAATGCAGCCACTACCTATTCGAGATGGAAAATGGGAAAGTATTTCCACGGACTTCATCACTGGTCTACCTACACTTTAGTTTAAGGATTGTATCTTTGTAGTTGTTGATAGAATAACAAATTATTCACATTTCTTTGCTATTTCTGCATGATATACTGCTTCACAGGTAGCCAAGATTTTCTTCAGGGATTTGTTTAGACTCCATGGTCTTCCAAAGAGCATAGTCAGTGATCGGGATAGCCGCTTCATGGGTGGAATTTGGCAAGAGATTTTTCAGTTAGTGGGTACTGAGTTGACACCAAGCACCAGCTATCACCCACAAACCAATGGATAGACTGAAATAGTGAACAATTAGTTGGAAGGCTACTTGCGAAACTATGTTTTGGGGCAGCAGAGAGCATGACTGCACTGGCTCCATTTGGGGGAGTATTGCTACAACACAACTTTTCATATGTCCATTGGCATGACCCCATTTCGAGCCCTTTATGGGTATGATGCACTATCATTTTCTGATGTGATGTTTAGGGAAATTAAAGCTCCTATAGCAAAGGAGTGGATTCAAGAGAGTCAGGATATACTCTGAGCCCTCAAGGACAGCATTGCTACAGCAGAAAATGTATGCAAACCGTGGTTGGATAGAGAGGCAGTTTGAGGTGGATGATTTGGTCTATATTCATCTTCAGCCATATATACAATCCACACTCAAGGAGAAAGGAGCTGAGAAGCTTAAACCTCAGTTCTATGGACCATACTAGGTGATCCGTCGTGTTGGAGAAGTAGCATATGAGCCAAAGCTTCCTGTTGGGAGCAAGATCCATAACATTTTTCATGTCTCATGCTTCAAGAATGCCATTGGACAACATGTGGTTGCCATTATGGATCTCCCACCTATTTATGATGAGATCCATCTATTTTTGAAACTAAATACTATCTTGGATAGTTGGGAGAGGAAGCTAAGGAGCAGGGTGATTAAAGAATATATAATTCGATGGAGGAATCTTCCTGATGAGGATGCCACTTGGGAGGGAGAGAAGATTTTGTAGCATCCTTCTTTACTATTGCTTGAGGACAAGTAACTTTTGGGAGGGGAGGACTGTAATATTCCCAATTAGCTTTCAGCTAGTTGGAATATTATATGTTGCTTCTATTTTCAGTCTAGAGGAATAAGTGGGGTAGGGAGACCCTTAAATCTCTTTGGTAGGAATAAAACACTTCCAGTATGGATGTGGATCAGTTTAGATAGTAAAAATAAAGCCACCTTGGGTGTGAAATGGAGCAATGCATGTAGACTAGATCAAGGTTGACCAAATCAACAGCGCTGCCAAAGATGAGAGTGGAGCTAGTGGGGACAGAGCAGTTTTGGAGGAGGATTATTTTCATGGAAGTAACCTCATAAATGAGTGGGGCCAAGGGTGAGGAAGTTCACCAAGAATATAAGGGAAGGGATTGCAGCCATGAGAGGCATTCATAATATTTTTTATGTTTGAGTCCTATGACTTATTGCATGCTTCAGCTGTTTAGCTGGGTTTGTTGTATTGTTTAGTACAAGCCCATTTCCATGCGGGAATTCCCCACTCTATCTTGGAGGACTTGAGAAGGAAATTTAAGAAGAGTATTATGGGCTTCATTTCCACCATCCAGCATTGGGACAAGCAGTCACCTACAGCCACAACGCAGTCTCCTTAAGGAACTGCGTTATTTTTCATGGTGTTGCAGTGGAGGGGTGTAAAACCCTGTTTATGAGATAGTTTCCTAGTGAAAGGAGCAGCCTTTCACCCAGAAAGATAGTAAGGAGAAGTTACAGCCATTTATTTTTCTTTTCAGCTATATTTATGCAGAGCTTCAGTAAGACAGCATGATTCAGCCACATATCTGCAGTTTATACTTTTTATATCTCATGCCTTTCAAGAAACCCTTACCGGGTTATCTTGGGATTGTGTAGAAGAGACCAATTCTCCATTTTTCAGCCCTTTTGAGTAATATATCAATAGATCCATTTTTTTCTCTATTTCTGTAGTAGTAACCCTCATTGGACTGGGCTATCATATGCTTCATAATTTATGTGTTGCAGTATTCATGGGATTGTAGTGTTTCTGGGCTTGGGAGGCTTGTTTAACTAAGTTGGAATGATTTGTTTGTCATCACATTGCATATTTGGTTGTTGTGATACATAAAATAATGGATCCATGGGCTGTTCTTGACTTTTATAACATAATTTTTTGAATACATTTTGGTGTTTTATATTGTTGTCTTTCTTGATTAGGAATATTACAAAAAGTGCATATAATTTTTTAAAGGTTTTAAAGAGATTTTTTCCAGTTTCCAAGACTTGGTTCAGGAACATGAATGTTTTTTACTTCTAAGGAAGCATTAATATGGATGGTGATAGATCCATAATGACAGTCAAATTTCATTGTGACAAAATGACGTGTAACAGAATTCCCCCTAAAATGTGAAGTCAGGGAAAGTTTTTCAAGAGAGTGAAGTGCTTTATCATTCCAAGGATTGGATTGGAGACACTAGTTGAAAACCTGTAAGAAACATTTAATGCAAATATATATAATAATCACTGAGGTAGTAATTCCTATACTTAGAGCAAAACTAACTAAATGTTCTGGTACATATATGACTTTAGCATTACATCAAAAAGTAGACACAGTATGAGCGCAGACATCTATTATAAATAAGTCTATTGTATCATGAATACATAACTCCTCGGAGCCTGGATGGTTGAAACTATATCCAAGGTCTTGATTTCTACTTCTTGAACTAATACAAATCTATCCATGTGAATGATTGTTTCAAATTCGAACATGGTAGAAACACTTGATTACTAGTCAATGATGAAAACCGTTAACAAGTGTGAGAGAAACCACCAATAATGAAAATGGCTCTCAAAATAATTTTGTACAATATATGAAGTGTGAATGAATTATTTGCAGTTGAACACTCATAGAATCATTCGATCGAAGGTCAATGATGAAAACATGTCATCGAAGGAAATAAACCTGCCATCGGTGCATGCAGATTCCAAGGTACTGATAGGATTCTAAATAAACTTTCTAGATAATGAGCTAATGTCGATAGAAAGTGATCCGTCACAGGAGGTCCTACGACACGAAACCATTAAGTCAAGTTTTGAAGAAATGTTTTGCAAGGACTAACTCATGATGGTCAATGTGAATGGAGACAAATGTTTGCAATGAATGGTGAATTTGAAGTTGTACTTTCTCTTGAACACATAACGACACTGTAAATGACTAGGCGTCATTTGACTTAAAGATAATACCCAAAATCGAATGAATACTTTAAATGAGGTTTGAATCACTGTAAGACAAAAGGATCATCCAAACCAAACACGTCTGTGACAAAGTGTCGTGTTCAAACAAGAATAAAATATGGATTATTTTTCTCACTTTTTCCCCCACCATTACTGGCAAGTACCTCTTTATTTTTTTCAAGCTTGAGGAGGATAACATTTGGTTGTCGTATAAGCTCATCCTTCAAATGATTCAATCTCAGTATTTTTAATGAACCCTAAGAAGGAGTGGTTCAGTCCTATTGTAATCGACAGGTCCAGCACTGTTTAGTTTTAATGATTCCAGCATAGGATTAACTCGGTGTTTTCCGGTTTTAGGGAGTCATAAGAAAAACATAAGTAAAATCCGTAGTGTTATTTTTTGTAAATTTATTCTCTCAAACCCGAAAAAGGATAAAATAATGTAGGAGAGAACTCTATTGACCATGCTTAGTCAACGTATACCTTTTTTCGTAAATAGCCTAGTTCAGTCTGAAAAAGGGGTAAACTTATAATAAATAGACGAATGTTCATTTATTTAGCGATTTTGAATAGTCAAGTGTTCGGCAATATTTTCATGCTTAGAGAGTCTGAAGAGGGCATAAAAGAGGACACCAGGGTTTCACTTTTTCGTATTCTTTAAGTGCCCGAAAAAGTGATAAAAGTATACTCATCGTAAAACTAATTTGTTTTCAAAAACAACCTGTTCCCTCCACAAAAAATCAAAAAATTACAATCATCTTCTCTCAATCATGGAAAAACATTCAAGATTTAACTTATAAAGGTAAAAATAAACAAAATAATATTATTTTATTCATTAAAACCAATAAAAAATGGTCAAAATAAATAATTTTTACCATTTGATTTTCATAGCAGAGAAAAAGAGTTTTTACCATAAACCTTCCGAAGCAGATATCGGGATAACTAGACATCCATTTCAAGAACCATCAATTCTAGGTATTTGATCTCTTCATTATCTTGCTTTTCATCAGTTTAGTTTTTTATTTTAAGTTTTTAGGTCATTTTGTAGGAGGAAACAAGGTTTTGAAATCCGCCCTCAGGAATGCGCAAGTTTTCGTGGAAGAACTCGTGCACCCCGATGATTTTTTAATAAAAAAAATCATCAGGCCGTCATGGGTTTTATACATAACTTGTGCGAAAAAATGCACTGTGCATGAATAAAAACCGCGCAAATGCCATGTGGTTTTCAAAACTACATTTCTACCCATAAAATTTTCTCCAAATTCTCCCTAATGTTTTATGATATTCCTCAATGATTGTTTGCAAGCCAGCAATCATGTTAGAATGGACAGAAAAAGAGCATGATTTTCATGATAATGAAGCTATGGATGACCCAGCAACGCTATAAAAACACACAATTTCCATTATTTCTCGAGCTCGAGTTACAAGCAAAGGCCATTCTGGCCTGAATCACAAATTCACCCTCAGGCTACATTTCATTCCCCCCTCATACAACACAGACTTTGGTTATATAAAGGAATTAAAAAGTGAGTGGATCATCTAAGATCCACGAGTTTCTCCCACAATCGCTAACTAACCCCTGAGATCTCTCTATTTAATTACATGGTAGATAATTAAAATAATTCAAATATTCTAGAGACATATCGATTCCATCATTTTAGCTCTGTTTCATGGAAATTAGCCCCTATTTACAAACGGTTGTCCACTTTTTCTCCTCCCGCTACATTGAATTTCAATTATGATAAGGATGGTCTGATGCTCCTGCATGATCATTTGTATCATCCAAGAGTTTTTCATTTATGTAATGTAAAGTAGGTTTTCCCCTCGAAGTGGCTGATTTATAAGGCTTTGATCTCTCTTTTCTTCTATTTTGGGAGTTGGTTCCATAATATTTGGTATCAGAGCTTTGGATTCTAGGGTTTTGCTACTTTAAACAGGTCATCGTGGCATTTTTCACTAAAAAAAATTTTTTTCTATGAAGGTTCAGAAGCTGAAACAAACAATTTGCAAATAAATCCTTAGGAACTTAGTGTAAAAATTTCAGATCTTGGTTTTCAATAGTTTCAGATATATGATCTATGGAAGTTAGGGTTTTTGGCAGGCTCGTAAATTTCATCGCAAAGAGGTGACCTTGGGAAAATCGTCATAACTCTCTCTTTGAGAATCGGATTGGAATTCTATAAAGTTGGTAGAATGTACATGGACGATAGTTTCTTGGGTATCAATTTCATAGCTGAAGGAGGAAACAGTGACACGTGGCACATTGTACACGTTCGCTCTACTAAACAAGTCTATAATTAGGTCATTGTGGGAGATCGGGCATAACTTTCTCTTGAGGAATCCAAATCAGGTCAAACCTGTGGCATTGGAAAGAATATTTAGAGGGCTACTAAATGACCCAAGATAAAAGCTTGGGGATATGAAATTACAAAGATAAATTAGTCTCAATATTGGGCTCCTCAAAATCAAGAAAAAGGTGTGTATCTTTTTTTAAATTGCACAAGTCTTGTTTGAAAAATCAATTTGAAGTGATTCCAAGGGCATATTGAAGCATAGATATCAGTATTTAGTTCTAAAATTCCCCTTTAAAATAATTCAACACCCATTAAGCCCTCAGAAGGCTCTGTTATGACTCGTGAAGAGGAAGAATTACAATATGATATATCAAAATTACAGTACCAAATACAACAAATTTCGATCTCACAAAGAGCAACCAAAGATGACATAGATGGTTTAAAAGCAGACATGGAGGCTAAGTTGGATGGTTTGAAGAATGAAATGAAATATAATATCGATGATCAAGCATTGGAATTTCACATTGAGCATCAACAATAATTTCTCCAACTCTTAAAGGATAACCTAACTTTGGTGCACAATCGAATGAAACAATAGGCATATCACCATCGCAGTGAAAGAAGTTTTGATGTAAGTTACTCGGTATTTTTATGGCTACAACCATATTAACCATTGTCCCTCAAGCAAGCTAAGAATTATAATAAATTATCACTAAAGTACTATGGTCCTTACAAGGTTCTGCAAAAGATTGGTACTATGGAATAAAAATTGGAGTTGCATGCATCTTCCTGAGTCCACCCAGTTTTCCATGTTTCATGCTTAAAGAAGGTTATAGGTGAAAAACTCCCAGTTCAAATAATATTGCCAGAACTTGAAGAGGAAGGAAAAATCATATTGGAAACTAAAGCAGTCACAGAAACAAGAACTCGACAACTACAAAATCAATCAATTTCAGAGTATCTCAGCAAGGGGAAGAATTTACTCACTAAAGATTCCACATGGGAGGATGATAATTTTATACATAAGCATCCAAAAATAATCAAACATTGAGAACAACACTTGTTTGAAGGAGAGGGGCATGAATATAGGTCCCTATAATGCTAGTGTATCGCCTTATTTTTATTGTTAATATAGCCCCCTTATTGTTATTTTTGTGCCCATGTAGTCCCCATATTGTTATTATTGTGCCCCATAGAAGCCCACAATGTTATTGTTGTGTCGTTACATTGTTATTGTTATGTAGGCTAGGATTCTATTGTGACCCATTAGACTCCTATATATAGAATGTAGGTTTTTTCATTTGTATCATTCAAGAATTATTCATTTACGTAATGTAAAGGAGGTTTCCCCCTCGAAGTGGTTGATTTCTAAGGCATTGATCTCTCTTTTCTTCTATTTTGGGAGCTGGTTTCGTAACATTTTGGGAACTTGTTTCATAACATTTTGGGAGCTAATTTCATAACATTTTAGCCACATTTTTGGAAATGTGCCTAATTCTCGATGGAAGGATCAATTCTAGTGATAGTGACAGTAGCAGGATATAATGAGAACCATCAAATTCACTAATACATACACATCGACCAAACACCTCTACCATTATATACATAACATATATCCTTATTTTCCATGCACATCAACAATAGAAGTCACACAATGAAAATCAGTTGAATTCAGCAATTTCGTCATACATACTAGGTAAATGATCAGGAATTCAAGAGTTTATCAGTAATCACAGGGGATCTACAAATCCCTTTCAAACCATGAAATCAATCACACATTTAAATCATCACAAGAAACCAAGAATAACACCATTCCTCCATAATAAATGCTAACACATTTATTTTTATAATCCATAATAATACATTTAACAGTCATAATGCAATAGAGGCACGATTAAATACACTTATTCGTATAGCTTAATGACTGGCAACTAAGGGAGGGACTTCAAATCTCCACCAAATCATAGGCTAGCTACATTGAAATTTTTTTTTAGTTGACCCACCCCAAGCCAGATTCAGATTCTGAGGAGGTGATTGCTCAAGAGTTATCTCACCAAAAACCAGTCAATAGATGATAAGAAGCAAAGTCCATTTCTTAGGTGATTTCTGAACAACCCCCAGCTGTAAAACCACAATGGTTGTCTATTTAGTAAAACATCAACCACAATGGTTCATCCATAGCTTAGTTCTCTAAGTGCCAAGAGGGGGGAAATAAATTTCCAAATGTGAGGAAGGGAGTTCCTTAAGTGTCACTTGTCTAGATGATTCCATGCATACTTAAAGTGGGCATTTAGTGTATTCTATGGGATAATCATTTTCATCGTTCATATGAGGCTACTTTCTCTAGGAAATACTATGACCTATGGATGTGGAGTAAAATTCCTAGGTGGAATTGTGTGTGTATGCATTTCACCTTGGCTTGCCTTGAGAAATATTGAAGCCCTAGAAGGTGTCTTGAGGGATAGGATTCCCTAGTATGAGGCCTCTAATGTGTAAAAAGACTCTTGAGGTAAGCTAGAACTCTTGGAGATACAACACTCTGTGACTTCCTAGCTAGCCTCTGTTAGACCCCAAGAAGGGTAATGGCACAATTTGAGGGACTGTAGAGGCAGGAAAGTAGGTGCACTACCCTATGCTATACAAGATGATGGGGGATGAGAGATTGTAGGTTGTAGTGTTTTTGGAGTTGGATTCTTGGCTAGAGATACTTATATTATTTGTGGACCCATAACTAGCTTAGGTCAGCTTTTAACCTAATGGAGTCATAATCTCATCATGGGGGAGACCCATTACTAGCAGTGTAATATCAATGTGGTATATGGCTAGGAGGAAGATCTAAGATCTGTATCTATTTTGTGACATCCTTATAAGATAAGTGTTATGTTGGAAATACTGAGGGGGGGTGAATCAGTATTCCTTTCAATTAGAGCATTATTTAATCTTCAATTATTATCAATGTTTGCATAATGATAACAGTAAACAAAAGGAACACAAATGCACACAGTTTTTAAGGTGGAAACCCTCTCCAGGACAAAAACCAGCTGAATTATTTTCTAATAATTCTTTAATATTCAACTCCAATTGAAAATAAAGCTCCAACTTCCTAGAATCTAGAAAAGCATTCTTCTCTAGCTCCCAGGATGGACGCTCCAACGTCCGAGATTCTTCAGTAGTCAACTGAACGGATGCCCCAACACCCAATGAGCTAAAACTCACCCTAGCGCCACCCTACCACCCTAAATTTTTTGCAGGCTTGAACCTGTTGGTGACTTCATGCACCAACCTAGCACCACCCTACCACCCTATAGCAGAATAAAACAAGAATGGACTCTCGTACCAGGGAAAATGGTTCACTTTACATTAATATAGAATGATGTAGAAGAAGAAAACACACTAGACCATAACCCCAACTATGACACAACCACCTAATGATGATCCTAGACCTCCTGACACCACCTCTTCAACTCTTGGTAGATAGACACTTGTACAATTTTTACAATGATGCATTTACAATGACTTAGTACAATGATACCTTTACAATGACTGTATGCAGTGTTGCCCACTTGAATACTTCATGTGCTAAACTTCTTGATGTTGTTCTACACCTTGATTTGCTTCTCTTGTCATGCTACCCTCTGCTACACCTTTCTTTGCTTTGTTGCCCTAGAGATTCTGGTCCTTTGCAACCCTTGACAACACATGATCTAGCTTTTTCTTGCTTTCTAGGATCTCGATATTGAATCTGGTGTATCTCTATTATTTCAACTCCCCAATATGTGATTTTTGGTTTTGTAGTAGTAATCTCAGTCTTTTTTCCAATTCCATAGGTATGATCCAATTTGGATTCTTCAAGAGAGAGTTATGCCCAATCTCTCACACTGACCTAATTATGGACTATTTTAGTAGAGAAAACTTGTACGGTGTGCCATGTGTCACTGTTTCTTCATTCGGATCTGAAATTGATAAAATGAAAACTAAAGGCCATGCGATATCTGACACTTTTTACAGAATTCAAATCCGATACTCAGAGAGAGAGTTATGACGATTTTCCCAAGGTCACTTCTGTTGAGCCTCAAAATTGTGCTTTCTTTCATCTTAATTTACCTCATTTTCCTTTGTCCATTGCTATCCTAGACCCAATTGATCAATGAATTTAGTTAAAATTACTTTTAGAATGATTAACATGACTGACTTGCTAAGTTTTATGATTTTTTCCATTGTAATGCATTTTGACCGGAACTAGCTGCAGAATGCAGACATTCCGTAGCTAACCAGCGATTCTGCAGCTGTCTTCACGTTTGGGTGGCAGTTTTTGTGGCCTCTCAATAAAAACCGCATAAGGGCATATTCCAGTATCATGTTCATGACATTGTTCGTTGCTCACCATAGCTGAAGAAACGAATTATGGATATGGTTTGCAATGTTGGAACACATTTAGAAGTAGAATTTGTTAGGACTGTCTCCCGCTCCGTATGTCCTTTCTCCTTTTTGCTGCTACTCAAGAGTCCTAGTATGATTTCGGTAAGGAAAGACAATGATCCCCGAATTGTTGCAAGTTCTGTTATGTAAATTTGTTATAAAAACACTTGGGAAACCGAGAGATAGGCTATATTTTGTCTAGATTTTGCTTAGATTTCATGCTATATTTCTGAAGAACGAGACTGCTCTGTTTCAAGTTATTTCTCTTTTAATGAAGAAGACAGCATTGCTTTGAACGCGTTGAGTTGATTTGATTTGGAGTTAGATTCACTCTTCACTGTGAGGGCCTCTCTAGTGACGGATTTATTTATGTATTCTAGATAAGTATTTCAACGCTTTTACATTTTTGAAGTTGAATTTGTAGTTATTTTCATTAGCCATAGTTATACTTGTTCTAAGAACTCTTCCAAAAGAATAAACTCTTCCAAAAGATCATGATAATGAATGAGAAATGGCTATAGTGTTGTAGGATTTAATTGTAATTTCTTTTGTTCACTATCACAGTTGAACTTAGACTAAGCAAACTCTTCCAAAAATCCTTATGATGTCTAATACATGTCTATGATACTGAATGTTTCAGTTGTTTGTTTTCACTAATTAACATGGCTGATCTTGCTCTTAAAATGCTTTTCCAAAATATCATAATGATGGGTAGGAGATAGCTGTGACATCTTAGTTTTTAAATTGCTTTCAGTCTTTATGTTTGCATTTGCACTGAATTGTACAGTCAGGATTGTTCTAAGAAACTCTTCCAAAATACCAATCATGATGGACATACAGACCGTATAATTCCATAGAATAAGTTTCATGAGAGTCAGTTAGATGTTCTAGGTTCACTGTAATTTAACTCATGCTCATGAGCATATGCTGACTTTGACAATGACTCAGAAGAAGCTTCACTCATTGCATTTTCATTCCATTCAAGCTTGTCATTAATCGATAATACATTACTTCACAGTTAAACTTCAACTTAACAAAACACCTTCATTAGTTACAAATCTCTTCTTGTTCTAAAATCCATAATTGATTCATAACCATATGAACAGAAGACAATATCATTTTAAGGCCTGAAGTACTTCTGCAAATTCTTGATCATCTTACAAACAAACATTTCCTCAAAAGACTATTTTAAAAGATCTCTAACCTTTGAGTGAAGTGTAGTGTTATCAAACTAAGTGGCTGAATAGAGTGAGAAACTAGCCTTAGAGTAGAAGATCTTATGATGGTATCAATGTTTTACTCCAAACATACTTCAACAAATCTCTAATCAAGGACAAAAATGTTGCATCATTATAAGTTAGTTGTTTAAACTATTTAGTTAAGAAGATTTGCATACTTAGTTGACCATGTCTCAAGCTCTCTCTCAAATGCTTTTGATGAAAGAATTTGACAAGTTTAGTTTGTGTTTTGAATCATTTGCTTAAAATTCATTATCAAGCTTTGCTTTTGCTTATTCATAGTTTAGATTTAATTCTGTTTTTAATATTGCATTTGCATTTTTCATTTGTCATCAACCAACTAGGCTTCACTCTGTTTTTAATCATTAGCTCCTTTCCATTAGCTTTCTAGTCATTTTCCTTGTGAACATAAAACTACCAAAAGACCAAAAACATCATAAATCATCACAAAAGACCAAAAATATTATCAAACACTACACACAATGCATTAAGAAACAAACACCTAGGTACATACAGTACACTTCACATCAGCAGTTTACCAACCCTGGTTGACAATTAAATGAGCTCAATTTAGGAGACTAGATTGAGACCAAACAACTTCTTTGAGATGAAGTTCAGGAGCCTACAAAAACACTGACTTACACAGATCATATCTCTAAAAATATTGTGCACCATGATCTAAAATTTTTACAAAAGCTTCCCCATGATTTTGACTTCACCTCATAAAAATTTCAGCTTCTAAACCTTTGTAGAAAAAAAGGTTAGAGTGCAAATTCCACGATGACCTATTTTAGGTAGCAAAATCCCTACATAAGGAGGATATGAGGATCACAATTTATATAAATTCTTAGGTTGAGAGGGGCTTCAATAAGTGAACGTGGGAGGATTTTAGGAGCTTAAAAATTATTAATTATTGATTTTTCAATGACCCATGCCACAACCCCATGGGGTTTTAGCCCACTAACTGGGGTCAAAAACTTCAAACATGAATATCTATCAAACCGTGAAGAATTACGTGGCGTGCCATATATCAATGGAAACATCTCGACAAGTAGAAACCATCAAAAGGATTCTTGACCCAGAATATAGTAATTTGGTAGGTTAAAAATCCCATGCAATATTGGGGTAGCCCTTGGTGCTGCTTATGTTGACATCAATGACAACCGCTGATCAACAATCTCCCCCTTTAGCATTGATGGCAACACAAGTGCTCCCCCTACAATCATGACACCTATTCCTACAACATTCTCTCCCCCTTTGACATCAATGGCAAGGGTAACTCCCCCTGACACACAACCATCTTGCGGACCTATACACACCGCTGCTCCCCCTGACACACAACCATCCTGCAGACCTGTACACACTTCCAATCCCCCTTTATATTCTAAATAAGGAAAATCTAATGAGAACTTGGGAGAATCCCAAGCTTCTGGAGAAGATATTCAAATGCTTCATGAGGTAAAGGTTTAGTGAAGATATCAGCAATTTGTTCTTTTGTACCAACATACTCAAGTTTGATATTGTTTTCAATGACTTTTTCTCTAACAAAATGATATTTGATCGGAATGTGTTTTGTTTTTTAATGCATGACAGGATTCTTGGAGATGTTGATGGCACTGATGTTGTCATAGAATATGGGAATATGATCACTGAATTGTACTTGAAGATCTTGCAAAGTTTGTTTCATCCAAAGGACTTGAGTACAACATGTTTTCACTGCAATGTATTCCACTTCCGCTGTAGATAACAAGATTGAGGTTTTCTTTTTGCTCAACCATGATACGAGACAACCACCTAGATAGAATTCTGCTCCACTAGTTCTCTTATGATAATCAACAATTCGTGCCCAATCTGCATCTGTAAAGGCTTGAATAATGAGATTGTTACCCTTGGGATACCACAAGCCATATTATTATGTGCCCTTTAGATATTGAAGGATTATTTTGACAGCAATAACATGTGATTCTTTTGGTGTTGCTTGGAATCTTGCTACTTGTCCAACTGCTTTCATAACATCTGGTAGAGAGGATGTTACATATAGAAGACTACCAATCATAGATCTCTACAACCTCTTATCCACATCCTTAGATGAGTCGTCTATGCTCAATTTCCAACCTGTTACCATTGAAGTAAAGACGGGTTTGCAATCTTCCATTTTGAATTTCTTGAGCATTTCCTTAATGTACTTGGCTTGCCATATAAATATTCCTTTCTCTTGCTGAGATATTTGAAGCCCTAAGAAGTATGTCAACTCACCAAGTAAAGACATCTCGAACTCACTTTACATATTTGTAGAAAATTTCTTACTTAGTTTATCATCATTTCTACAAAATATTATATCATCCACATATACCTCAATGGTTGTTAAATTATCTTTATCTATTTGTACATAAATATTGTTATAAACATTGCCTTTCTTGAACCCTTGTTGATGTATATATCCATCAAGATGAGCATTCCATGCTCTGGGAGCATCCTTGAGACCATATAGAGCCTTATGTAACCTGCAAACATAGTCTTCTTTTTATGATAGTAGAAAACCTTCAGGTTGTTCGATGTAAACTTATTCTTCTAATTCGCCATTCAAAAATGCTGACTTAGCATCCATTTGGTAGACTTTGATTTTTCTTGAACATGCATAGGCGAGAAACATTCAGATGGCTTCCATTCTGGCAACTGGTGCAAATGTTTCGTTGAAATAAATTCCTTCCACTTGTGCATAGCCTTTGCAAACCAATCTTGCTTTGTTTATGGTAACCTGTCCATCTTCAATCAATTTGTTCCTGAACACCCATTTAGTCCCAATGAAATTTTTATCTTTTGGTCATGGAAATAATTCCCAGGTGTTATTCTTCTCGATTTGATCCAATTCTTCATTCATAGCTACTACCTAATGTTCATTTTGGTTGGCTTCCTCAAAACTACTAGGCTCAAAGGTTGCTAGAAAAGCAATGTGAGCTTGTTGTGATAAACGAAGCTGTCGACCTTCATTTATGTCACCAATGATTTGATTTGATGGATGGTTCTTTTGAATCCATTATTTTGTTCTCTTTGGAGGATGTTGTTGTTTTGGTATATCTTGATGATCATTATTTACTTCTTTCTGGTTGATAGTTGCTTCTTGTTCTAGAATTTTCTCTATGTCTTTTTCATCCTCTGTCTCAAGTTTCAAATATTTTAGATCCTCATCATTATTAGTTAGAACACCATCTTCGTCAAATGTAACATTTATGCTCTCCACTATATGTTTTAGTCTTAGATTATAGCACGTATAGGCCTTTCTTTTGCGTGATTAACCAACAAAGATACCTTCATCAACACGTGATTCAAACTTACCCAAATTTTGATCTTCTCTTTTGATATAACATTTGCTTCCAAAGATTCTGAAATATTTTACATTATTTGGCTTTCCTTTCCATAATTCATACGGGGTCTTGTTGCAATTATTTCTAAGAAGACTTCGGTTGATAATGAAGACTGTCGTATCAATTGCTTGAACCTAGAATTTTTCATCCAATTTTGAGTCCTTCAACATTGTTCTACCCATTTCCTATACGGTTTTGTTCTTTCTTTCAGCAACTCCATTTTGCTGAGGTGTTCGTGTTGTTGAAAATTGACTTTTTATTCCATGTTCGTCACAGTATTGCTAAAATAATTTGGAAGTGAATTCTCCGCCATTATCTGATTTTAGACATTTTATTTTCAAATCAGTTTCATTTTCGACCAACTCCTTGTAGATCTTAAAGCACTCACATGCTTCAGATTTTTTCTTTAGGAAACTGACGAATGTCATCCTGGTATAGTCATCTATCATTAACATGAAATATAATTCTCCATCTAAGCCTTTTGTTCTCACAGGACCACATAGATCAGTATGTATCAATTCCAATGGATGTGGTGCAAAGTGTTCTTTTGTTTTAAATTGGACTTTTGTCTGCTTGCCATGGTAACAGGCCTCCCATAGTGTGTTGGAAGGTTTTGAGATTTTCGGCATTTATCGTACTGCTTTTTTTTTACTTAACCTGACAAGATTGTCAAAGTTTATGTGACCCATTCGTTTGTGCCATAACCATATTTCATATTCTTTAGCTAGTAGACATGATTTAGTTGCTTCATCTAGAACATATATGTTGTTTGGAGCTCAACTTGTTGTAGCCACAATTTTACCATATTCCTGATTTCACATTTTGTGGATTTGAATAGCATTGTGTGTCCTTGATCACACATTTATCCAACACTGAGAAAATTGTGATTCATGTTTTCAACCAATAGAACATTCTAGGCTATAACATCTTTGCTTCCGAGAGTGACGGTACTTGATCCTATAACATTTGAAGATCCATCATTTCCAAAGGATACGGTTCCATCCTTCTTCTCTTTCAGAGATATAAATTTCCTTCTATCTCTGGTCATATGCGTTGAACAACCACTATCAACATACCACACATCTTTGTTGTTTTGATCCTTGAGAGAGAGAGCACAATTATTAGTCTTCTTCTTCTTCCATGTTTGTTCGTTCTGTGGCTTTGAAGATTCTTCTGAAGGATTATCAAGTCTACAGTCTCTAGATATGTGTCCAAAGTTCTGACATTTGTAACATTCCATATTATGTTTTAATTGTTCAAATCTATTGATGTTTCATTGAGCCCTGGGAGGTTCATATTTGAAGGATCTCCTGGAATTGTATTGGTTCCTAGGGTACGTGCAACATTCTATAGCTTTATGACCAAATTTTCCACATGAATAACAATATCCATGAAAAATATGTTGGTACCTGGATGGAAATCTTCGTCGAGGAATTGTCTTCCAAGGATGTTCTTGTGAATCTTGTCCAATGAAGTCTACATGCATGTCATATCTCATAGGTTCATTGTATTTTTTTGTAGAAGGTCCTGCTTCTTCTTCTTTGTAACTGAGGCCAGTTTTTTCATTTTAAGATCATTGATTTTTTATGAGTTCTTCCAATGCCCTTGAGTTGTTAGCATAGTTTTGGACAGTTTTTCCCTTCTTCACTTCCTTACGCAGTGAGACTACTTCGGCTTCTAATGCTTCCCTTTCTTGGTTGCTTTCTTCCAACTTCTTTTGAAGTGACTCTTTAATACATTTGTGTTCTTCAACTTCAATTTTGAGACTTTAAACTTGTTCTTCAAGAGTATTGGAACGGATCTTCTCAATCTTGAGCTCTTTTATAATCCTGATTGCCTCCTTAGAAAATTCTTCTATGGTCAACCCTTCTTCTTTGTTGTTTAATACCTCTTATTTATTGTGCTTGGTCATAAAAAATACTTTCTCATTGGCTTCTTCTTCACAGTCACTGTCTTCATTGAATGATGAGTTATATTTTTTAGAGAGAAAGTTCCTTTTGGATCCTTTCTTTTTTTCTTGCTTGTTGAATTTCTTAAAGCCTTTATTTCCTTTTGAGTTTCCATCACTTATGTTCGCACATTTTGCTGCGAAATGCCCAACTTCACCATAGCCGAAACATATCAATGGAAGTTTACCTTTGAATTTTCCCTTAACAATTTTTAGTTTTCTCGTAAAGGAAGCATATTCTTCATCTGAAAGACCTTCTTCATCATCTCCCTTTTCTTCACACTTACAGGTGCATGTCTTTTCAATTGAAGGTTGTTTGTCCTTATTGGTTTTCTTAGATGCAACAAACGCAGTTTCTAGATGTGAAGTACCCTCTTCTTCATCAAGTCTCATTTCATATGTTATGAGAACTCCATGTAATTCCTCTTTGCTGAGTTTATCTAGATTTTCACTGTATTCTAAGACCGATACCTTTGGGTTGAATCTCCCTGGTAACGTTCTAATAATCTTTTATATAATAGTCTTCTCGTCAACTGGCTCTCCCAATCCTTCCAGAGTATTGGTTATTTCATCAACGTATTGGAAGTATGCAGCAATGTTTCCATCTTCTTTCATTCTGAGTTTCTCAAATTTTTCTCTATAGATTTGAAGCTTTGCTTCTTTGACATTTGAGTCACTTGCATATATATTCTCAAGCTTGTCCCATACATTTTTGGCAGTTTTACAACCCAACACCTTATGATCAGCAGATCCAATAAGTCCACTGATAATAATATTCTTTGTTTTTGCATCATTTACCATATTATTCTTACCTTGTTCATTTGCGGTTGATCTAAATCCATTTTGAACAGTGTCCCATACTTCGTAACATTGCGCCAAGAGATATACCTCCATTCTTCCTTTCCAGAGTACATAATTATTTTCATTGAATAGAGGTACACCATTCTTGGTATGCTCCGTGGCCTCCTTCCAGCTGTTAAACTACTATTGAAGGAACCAAGCTCTGATACCAATTGTTGGAAATACTGAGAGGGTCTGGGTGAATCAGTATTCCTTTCAATTAGAGCATTAGTTAATCTTCAATTATTATCAATGTTTGTACAATGATAGCAGTAAACAAAAGGAACAAAAATGCACACAATTTTTAAGGTGGAAACCCTCTCCGGGACAAAAACCACCTGAATGATTTTCTAATAATTCTTTAAAATTCAACTCCAATTGAAAATAAAGCTCCAACTTCCTAGAATTTAGAAAAGAATTCTTCTCCAACTCCCACTGGATGGACGCTCCAATCCCCGAGATTCTTCAGTAGTCAACTGAACGGATGCCCTAACACCCAATGAGCTACAACTCACCCTAGCACCACCCTACCACCATAAATTTTTCATAGGCTTGAACCTGTTGGTGACTTCATGAACCAGCCTAGCACCACCCTACCACCCTATAGAAGAATAAAACAAGAATGGATTCTCGTACTAGGGAAAATGGTCCACTTTACAATAATATAGAATGATGTAGAAGAAGAAGACACACTAGACCATAACCCCAACTATGACACAACCACCTAATGATGATCCTAGACCTCCCGACATCGCCTCTTCAACTCTTGGCAGATAGACACTTGTACAATTTTTACAATGATGCATTTACAATGACTTAGTACAATGATACCTTTACAATGACTGTATGCAGTGCTTCCCACTTGAAAAATTCATGTGTTGAACTTATTGTTGTTGTTCTGCACCTTGATTGCTACTCTTTTCATGCTACCCGCTGCTGCACCTTTCTTTGCTTTGCTACCCTAGAAATTCTAGTCCTTTGTAGCCCTTGACAACACATGATCTAGTTTTTTCTTGCCTTCTAGGATCTCGATATTGAATATGGTGTATATTTGTTATTTCAACTCCCCAAAAAGTGATTTTTGTTTCTATAGTAGTAATCTAAGTCTTCTTTCCAATGCCACAAGTCTGATCCAATTTGGATTCTTCAAGAGAGAGTTATGCCCACTCTCTCACAATGACATAATTATGGATTGTTTCAATAGAGAGAACTTGTATGGCGTGCCAGGTGTCACTGTTTCTTCATTCGGCTCTAAAATTGATATAGTGAAAACTACAGTCCATGCAATATCTGTCACTTTTTACAGAATTCCAATACGATACTCAGAGAGAGGGTTATGATGATTTTCCCAAGGTCACTTCTTTGAGATGAAGTTCAGGAGCCTACAAAAACACTGACTTCCACAGATCATATCTCTGAAAATGTTGCGCACCCTGATCTGAAATTTTTACAAGAGCTTCCTCAAGATTTTGGCTTCGCCTCATAAAAATTTCAGCTTCTGAACCTTCGTCGAAAAACATTTAGAGCGTGAATGCCAAGATGACCTATTTCGGGTAGTGAAATCCCTACATAAGGAGGATATGAGGATCACAATTTATATAAATGCTTAGGTTGAGAGGGGCTTCAACAAGTGAACATGGGAGGAATTTTAGGAGCTTAAATATTATTAATTATTGAATTTTCAATGACCCATGCCACAACCCCATGGGGTTTTAGCCCACTAACTGGGGTTACAAACTTCAAACATGAATATCTCTCAAACCGTGAAGAATTACGTGGCGTGCCATATATCAACGGAAACATATCGACAAGTAGAAACCATCAAAGAATTATTGACCCATAATATAGTAATTTGGTAGGTCAAAATTCCCATGCAATATTGGGGTAGCCCCTGGTGCTGCTTGGGTTGACATCAATGACAACCACTGATAAACATGTTCTTATTATGTTTTGAATGTTTTTTGTTGTGTTCACTCTTGTATACATATGTTAGTTACATTCTACATATGTTATGCATGCTTATAATGTTAATATAGTTATGTATATATTGTTTATCATGGTATTTACATTGGGCATGCATGAACAGAGTTGATTTATAGTATTAGGGGTATGTTACTATTGGGTATGTGTTATATTCATCCCGTGACTAGAATCATGTGTTTTCATGTTGCACCAGGCACAAAGCAGGGCGGCATCCCCGTTGCACAATATCTGGGGCAGCGCCCCAAGAATTCTTTTTATGCTAACCCAAGGATGGGGGGTAGACCCAAAGATGGATGGCAGACCTACCCATGGTTTCGTGCATGGATTTCATGCACGGTTTTGGGCATGATGGTTTTTTCCCATAGTATTTTGTAAATTCAGTCAAGGGAACTAAAATTATGTTCTAATCCAGGGTTAATGAATTGGGGTTTGTGAATGATTTGACATGTATATATATGTATTGTAAATTTGAAATGAATATAATGAAAAATAAATCTGGTTTTCCTGGTTTGGGTTCGAGGAGAAAATCTCTTTGTATATATTTGTAAGTTCTTTCCATTGTATATGTTTTCCTGTTTTAAGAATTTGTTTGTCGGTAATTTCTGTACAGGCTTAAAACCTACATCTAGTATCATATCAGTTTCAAATTCAAGGGGATGCCTTTGTAGGTAAGGGGTTTTGATCGGGCCTGTGGTAGACCCTGTTATAGTCATAGAATTGTAGGATCAATTCTTGTGGTGAAAGGAGAGGGAAAATTGCATAAATATATAGAGATCGAGAAATTCAATGGACAAAGTTTTGAGCTATGGAAGCTCAAGATGGAGGATATTTTGGTGGAAAGAGATTAGTGGATTACTATATGTCTAGGTATGGAACCAACAAGGATATCAGCAGAATATACAGAAAATTTAGATCAGAAGGTGAACAGCACAATATGATTGTGTCTCTCATATCCAAGATTGTTGAATGTATCAGGGGAAGCTACAACAAAGGCTTTGTGGGACAAGTTAGGGACTTTGTATCAATCTAAGTCTCTAGTGAGCAAATTTTTTCTTGTGGAAAATTTTTTATAACCTAAGTATGAAGGATGGAGACTCGGTGATAGAGCATATGAACGCCCTTAATATTGTGATAAGTTAGTTGTTATTTTTTTATATTAAAATTTCAAATGAATATCAGTGCAACAGTATGTTGTGTTCTCTTCCAAACTCATGGGACGGTATGGTTGTTGCTATAGGTAGAAATACAACTACCTTGAATTTTTACAAAATAGTCTCATCCTTGTTTTCAGAGGAGATGAAATGGAAATATATGGAGAACCAAAATGGAGATTCGTTGTCTATAATAGCATGGTCCCAAAACAAAAACAAAAACAAGTCCTAAAGAGGGATATCTGAATCTATATAGAGATATAAATCACCAGGAAAATTTGTAAAGGTGTGTTGGAAATGAGGAAAATAAGGGCACCACAAAAATGACTATAGATCTAAAAGTCATGTTAAAGGAAAGGCATCTAATGATTCTCCTTCTGCAGAGGCAAAATCCACCTTAGATGAAAGTGGGGATTTGTACTTCATTTCTTCTTAAAGTACACACATATATCATGAGGCATGGTTGTTTGACTCACGTGCATCATTTCACTTCACTCCCCATAGGGAGTGGTTATATGAGTATGAGAAATATGATGGTATTGATGTCTTCTTAGGGGATGACAAGAAATTTAGAATCATAGTATGTGGAAAATTCAAGCTGAAGTTACAAGGTGGAAAGATTAAAACACTTCCTAGTGTTCTACACATTCATTCTTTGGCCAGAAATTTAATTTATATAAGCAATATGGATGATGCAGGTGTACAAATAATGTTCAAGAAAGGTACCTGCAAGATTATTTGGGGAGAAATGGTATTGATGTGGGGAGTTCAGAATGGAAATTTGTATAAGCTTCTGGCAACAATGTTATTGATGCCATGCAACAGTTTTGTGGTTCCTGAAAGTGGAGCAAAAAATCTATTGGTCTTTGGAGAAAAGACTATGTTGTGGCATCAAAGACTTGGACATATTGGAGATAAGGACCTTAGAATACTACATGGCTCTTTGGATTTTTATTTAAACGAACATTGTGTATATGGGAAGCCAAATCAAGTGAGTTCTCCTATAGTGCTAAGAGGGGAAAATGGATATTAGAGCTTGTGCACAGTGATGTGTTTGGACCTGTGTTGGTTTCATCATCAGGGAATTTTGTGTACTACGTCTCATTTATAGATGACTTCTTGAGGAATACATGGATATATTTCCTTAAGAAGAAATCTAAAGTCTTTGACGGGTTTAAAGAATTCAAAGCTCAGGTGAAAAATTAGATACAGAAGAAGATTAAGGTGTTAAGGAAAGTTAATGGTGGAAAGTTTGAAAGAATTAATTTGAAGAGTTATGTAAGACGTGTGGTATAACATGGCAGAAGTCTACTCCATACACACCTCCAAAAAATAGATTTTTATAAAGAATGAACAAGATGTCTATGGAAAAGGAAAGAAGCACACTTAGTGGCGCTGGATTATGGCAGGAATTCTAGGAAGAGGTAGTGGATATTGCATACTACCTGTTTAATAGATCACCTTCATCAACATTGGAGGATAAGGTATGGACTGGTAAGAAACCCTCTCTCTCACATATCAAGGTATTTGGTTGTGATGCATATGTACATCGTCCAAAGGAGAAAAGAACCAAGTTGTATAGTAAATTTGGAAGGTGCATCTTTATTGGCAGAATGAAAACCTCCTAATTTAACGATCCACACCACTCAGTATATTTACCCTTCCCTTATAAGGACTGTATCACCTTACCTTTACTTGATTACTGCCTTCACCCTAGTATGTTGATTGCCCATTGTTTGAGTTGTATTCCACATTGTCTTTTCTTATTCTCCTCCCTATAGCAGCATATAAGGATGGTTTAATTATAAGCTTCGGAACCCATAAACAAGGAAGTTTGTGTAAAGTTGAGATGTGGTGTTTAAAGAGGTGAAAGATGTTATTAAACATGTATTTATACCAATGGAAACTGAGAAGATAGAGTTTGAATTGAAGGAGGAAGAATCATACTCTATAGTAGAATATGAATTAGAGGAGGAAGAGCCACACATTCCAGTTTTGAAGAGATCAGTTCAAGAGAGAAGGAAACTAGAGAGGGTATATTCCATCTGCTTTCTGTTAAAAAAAATTCTTTATCTATTATTGATGATGATCCCATAACTGTTAGGGAGGCAGTGGATTCTAAGGATGAAAAACTCTAGAAGAAGGCCAGGACAAAAATGAGGCTTGGGATCTAGAGGAGTTGTTGGCTAGAAGGAAACCCATTAGCAGAAAATGGGTGTTTAAGAATAATATCATTGTGAAAGGAAAGGTGGAGAAATACAAATATTGGTTGGTAGCAAAAGGTTATTCCTAGGTGTCGGGAATTGATTTTGCTGATATTTTTTCTCCTGTCTCCAAGTTAGCTTCTATTAGATTACTTTTATTTGTTGTTGTTTCTTTTGATTTCGAGGTAGAACAAATGGATGTGAAGACAACATTTCTTCACAAGGATTTAGAAGAAGAGATCTACATGAAGCAACCATAAGGCTTTGCAGTGAAGGGTAAGAAAGAACTAGTATGCAGGTAAAAATTTGATACATATATACGGGGACTTGGATTCACACGGAGAAAAGAGGATCACTATGTGTATTTTAAATTAATTGGTGACCATGTTATTTATTTGGTCTTGTATGTATATGATATGTTTCTGATTGGAAATTAAAAAGAAATTATCCAAGATTTGAAGAACCAATTGTCCTCTAAAATTAACATGAACGATATTTTTGTTCCAAACTATATTTTGGGCATGGAAATTAAACAAGATCGGGAAAAGAGGAAGCCTTGGTTAAACCATAAGAAGTATTTCAAGACAATATTGTAGAGGTTTAATATGTAGGATAGTAAATCGGTGAAGGTTCTTATTCTTGTAGGTGTAAATTTATCTACTGAACTGTGTCCCAAGACACACGAAGAGGAAAAGTACATGTCATGTGTTCCATTTGAGAGTGCAGTTGGTAGCCTAATGTATGCAATGGTTTGTACGAGACCAAAAATTGCACTTGTTGTGGGAGTATTGAGTAGGTTTATGTCAAAACTAGGGAAGAAGCATTGGACAACAGTGAAGAATTTTTTTAGGTATTTGTGTGGCACTAGTGATTATGGTTTGTGCTACCAAGGAAGACCAATATTGGACAAAGTTTTGGACATACATGGATTTGTTGATACAGATTGGGCCAGAGATCTAGATCGGAGAAGATCTACAAGTGGGTATGTTACTAAGGAATATCAAGATTAGACAGAGTTTTGGACATACATGGCTTTGTTGATACATACTAGGTTGGAGATCTAGATTGAATAATATCTAAAAGTGGGTATGTGTTTAACCTATTTGGAGCAGTAGTCAATTGGATGAGCAAGATACAATCTGTGGTGGCACTTTCAAATATAGAGGTTGAATATATGGTAGACACTCATGGAAGCAAGGAAGTAGTTTACTTGCAGAGGTTGTGTTCGAGTATGGGGTTTGTACAACGAGCTATAAAGATAGACTGTGACAACCAAAGTGCAATTTTCTTATCAAACAATCTTGCTTATCATTCGAAGACAAAGAACATTGATTTTTAATATCACTTTGTGAGGGATATGGTTGAATACAAAAAAATTTTGCTAGTAAAGGTGGACACTTTTAAGAATATTAAAGATGCAATGACAAATTTTGTGACCACTGAGAAGTTTTCTTGGTGTAGAGAAACAATGGGCATTGCAACCCTGGACGAATGACTAAGCACTCATGTGGTATCATGTGTGGAAAGAAAACAAAAAACGAGATAATGTTGGGTATGTGATATATTATTTCCATAACTAGTGTCACACGTTGTTATGTTGTGTCGGGTGCAACGGGGGTGGCAGCCCCCCTTGTCCAGGGATTTGTAGGGGTGCGGTAGCCTCCCTGCACGAGGTCTGGGGCAGCGCCCTGGGAATTTTTTTTATGCTGACCCAAGGATGAGGAATGGACCTAAATATGGTGGGTGGACCTACCCATGGTTTTTTGCACAGTTTTCGCACATGGTTTTGGGCATGATGGTTTTTTACCACTGTATTTTGTAGATCGATTTAAGCAAACTATGGTTATGTTCTAATTCAGGGTTAATGGATTGGGATTTATGAATGCTTCTATATGTATATATTGTAACATTGAAAGGAATATAATTAAAAATCAATATGGCTTTCCCGGTTTGGGTTCTAGGAGAAAATCTATGTGTATATGTTTTTATGTTCTCGCCATTATATATTTTTTTATGTTTTAAGAATTTTTTTGCTTGTAATTTATATACAGGATTAAAACCTACAGTTGATGCATAAATTGGGCATGGAAGGGTGATACTGATACTAAATATAGATGGTATCAGAATAATTTTGTGCTACAATTTGGTTTTGAGCCTAAGCGACAAAATTATTATGGTTTCAAAATATTTATGGGTCAGTTTAAGGGAGAAATTTGAAATCTTATTTTTGCAGAGGTAGTAATCTTCCCTAGTGGGTGGTGGAGGGAATTACATCCTAAGTAGTGTTTACATTAAAAGAGATGAAAATTTACATGTAGTAACTCTAAGGTTTCATTTCAGGTAGTTTTATTGAGAATGTTATTTTTCCTATTAATTAATGAATGACTTCAAGTGTATTACAACTTGGACAAGACCTAGAATACTTGGTGGGTTAAGTGTTATGATCTAAAAAAAAACTACATGTTTTTTATGAAGGAGGAAAGAGGAAGAGTGGGTGTTAGTGGATAGGATCAATTCAAGATTCAAATAATCATTCAATTAATTGCCCTCAGTTATACCTTGTCATCATTGTTAACAACCTTGTGCGGCCATAACCAGATGTGGTTGCTTGACCTAGCCTAGTCTAGCCAAGTTCATGTAAAGGACTTTGCTAACAACATTTCCTATACAGATCCTATCCTCGTAGTCATCAATAAAACCTCCCTTGATCAATAAAATCCAAAAATAAAATAAATTAGGAGAAACCGCATGAAAAAAGGGATTAACTATGAAGATGATGGAAAATATAAGGATTGTCCTTGCAATTTCAATGATGCCATTGAGTTCTCTGAGTATTGAAATAATTATTTCCAACAAGGAGGGTTTTACATAGGTCTTGCTATGGTGTAGTGGCTATTTTAATTTATAGAAAATAATCTGATTCCTCGCTATCATGTGTATAAATTAGTTACATTGAATTGACTATCCATATTATTAAACATACCAAAACACATATGTTAGGTTAGATTGTGACATTAGGGGTTGGTTGTGTAGTGCTTACCATTTCACCCATGATGCACGTTATCATTGTTGTAACATATCATAATTTTACTTAAATTTTATTTGTATATATTATAGCATGATATTAAGTAACTATAAAAGGTAACTCTTGCCACTACTTCACCGTATAATTTCCAAAGTATATTTACTCAAAAAGTAGAAACAAATAAATGGTTTTCAAACCAATTGTTCCTTTGGTTATTGATCTATTTTTGAAAACTTTCATTAAAAATGGTTTATGAGATAAGTAAAACAGTTCAATTCATTACCTTTCCAATTTTAAAAGAAAAACACACATTGACCAAAAAACAATGGATAGTTCAAAATGTCGACCAAAAAACCTAATTATGTGATTAATCTAAAAAAACATTGTAAAAAAAATAACATCTTGCTTACTCATAACCATAACTATTGGAATTAGTTCTACGAACTAAAATATGTTTTCTCTTATATAATTTCTTATTACATTTACATTAATTTTTAATTAAAAAATAATTTTATCTATTAATTAATTTAATCAAATATATAAAATTAGATTTAAATAAAACAAATTTATTAATTAAAAAAAATAAAATTTATTATTCCAGAAAATAATAAATAATAAATAATAAATAATAAATACATTATTAAAATAAAAATATTTAGATATAAAGTTTTTGGAGACAACTCAATTGGCAATTGCCATGAAAACGAAGTGTTATGTGCAAGGAGATTTGAGGTTCAAATCCCCCCGATTCACATGTTCGTGTTGAAAGGGTATACATACACACCTAGAGGTTATAGTGATAGTGGTTGGAATCGACCTTGTGTCACACAAGTACAAGACCAACCCGATTTTCGATTCTTATATAATATATATATATATATATATATATATATATATATATATATATATATATATATATATGATACATTTTCAAAGTAATTTATTTTAAATATAGTATATATAAATATTTCAATGTGCATTATATCGTTGTCGAAATATTGTGTTTTTAATGTTATACAAGGATTTTTTTTATTTTAGTGCTATACATATTTCCACTCGATAGATAACAAAGATTTATACTTTTATGCAATGCAATTTTTCATTTTGTATTTCACAATAATTTTATATTTTATGCATTACATGGCATCTGAAAGGCTTTTGAGGTAATGTGATACATCACACAAAAGATAATTTTTCTCATGATGCAATTTATGTCACTACATTTTGTTTTCCTTGGGACATTTTGCATCCTTGAGATTTTTGTGTCTTTGCATAGTTTCATAACTTATGAAAATTTTGCTTTGCAACATTTCACATACCATTTTTTCCCTTTAAGTCATTTTGCATCTTTAAAATTGTGTATCTTTGTGTCATTTCACATCCTTGAGAATTTTTTAGTCTGGTGACATATCACATCTCTTCCTATTTCTCGCATGTAAAGTTTTCTTCTTTATGGTGCGTTGCACACAATGTTGTTTCCATGTGTTATATTGCATTGTGACAAAAAAAATTTCAATGTGATATATCATGTTGTACTAAAATATCTTCTTAGTGCAACACATCGTATTCTCCCAAGCTCTTCTCTCCATGGCCAACTCTTAATTTAACGTCATAAAGAGCTCTTTTTTTGTGAAATATGTCGCTTGCATTGCTCAAGATTTGAAGGGTGTGACATAGTGTGTATCACACTCAAAATGAAAACTTGAGTGACATGCATCAATCCAAATCTTTTACTAGGTGTTATACACATGAAACTGAAGTGTGCATAACCCTTATAACAACATATTTTCCCACTTTCAGGAGCAATTACTAGTTATTATACTAGACACAAATTTTATGAGTTTTGCTAGTGATTAATAGAAAATTATTACCTTGTCAATAATGAATTTTTTTCTCTATTTATTTTGTATCTTCGTAGTTGGCCTCATATTAATAATAATATAGTGTCTATCCATAACACTGAGGACTTTGGTTTACCAAGTGTTACTAATTATGGTCGAGGTGTTCCTTTAGCCCAAATTATTTTGGTGGAAGGAAAAGTTTAATAATTTGACAATAATACTCTACTAATGTGTTACTTGACATTGTTACTTACGTTCAATGTGTCGCAACAAACTAATGCTAATTGCATTTTTCATTTCCTATTCATACTCCATTAGTCATTTTATTTAATAATAACTTCTAAATGTTGTTTACCTCACAGCAACCATGTTTTCTGAGGAGCTTTTAGCATTAAATGTAATTGTCTTCACGGTATTTTAAAAATCCTCTCAATAGTTACTTCCACCACCTTGAAGAGAAAATCTCACTGATCATTCGGAGCAACAATACATCCTACCAATATATTATGTCTTTGAAGACAATCAATTAACTTTGTTACTTCCTAACAACTGTCTTTTCTCAATTCGTGTGCATCATATCATTTCTCTTGAAATTTTATTTTGCCTGAGAATTTTTTTCTACAACACTCGCAGCACTGAAAAATGAGTTATCCCCCCTCTAGGGATCTTCGAGTGTGAATAATGAATAATGTTCTTTGAACATAAGAATTATTCAATCCAAGAACGTGCCACCAACCCTCATCGGATTATATGTTGCCACAAGCAATGTTCCTTCTTTCTTAAGTTATTAATGAATGTGAAGAGAAGTTCGGTTTTTATTTTATTCGATCTGTGAATAGCCAGATTGTTGCGCCGAGAGGCGCATCTACAGCCCAATATGACCCCGATGTCGGGTGGGTCACGTCCTCATACAAAATGTCGGCTTAAGTTTTAAATTAAAAATAAAGTAAAAAGAACATATATCAATTTCTAATACAATTATGTATTATTTATATAATTTGAATGGATAGTAAATTATATAGGTGAATTTGAATGGATCATAAATTTACCTTTAACAAAAAAAATTACCACATTGAATTTCCAAATTAAGTAAAATTTTAAACATCTTTACTCTTTACTAAAGTCAATACCATTTTCTAAATCAAAGGAAAAGAGTTAATTCAACACAAACAATCAAAATCCAAAATATTTTAATATTTCTTTTAATTAAATATTTGTAAAATGAATTTATACTTACTCCAGAGCTATGGTAAATAAATAAAAATATATATAAACTAGATGTATGGTAAATAAATAAAAATTCTTTTTTATATTTATTCCATAAACCTTTTTATATTTAAAAAAACTTTAAAAAGAGGTTTTATTTAGATGAAGCATATGGGACAAATACCATGGGACAAATTAATATTGATACCATTGGCCAAATACCATGGGTAAATAAATAAATATAAAAGAGGTATAAACAAGTATGATAAATATATAAATAAATATAAAATAGATATAAAGAGGTATGGTAAATAAATAAATATAAAAAAAGGCATAAAGAGGTAAGGTAAATAAATAACAATATATCAAATAGAATTATAAATAAAAATCTAATTATATAACAAGTCTATGGGCCAAATACCATAGTAGAGAAAAGGGGTATGGTAAATAAATAAAAATATAAATAAACTAGAGGTATGGTAAGTAAATAAAACCTCTTTTCATATTTACTCCATAATCTGCTTTATATTTACGAATATTTATGTTCATTAGTTTACATAACTAAGAAGAAATAGAGAGAGAGAGTGATAAGGGAGAGATGGAGAGAGAGTGTTTATGTTTAGGGGTGAGATAAAGAGACAAAGTAAGATGTATGGAAAGAAGGGGGGAGAGAAGAAGTGAGAAGGAGAGAGGGAGGGATATAGTAATGTAGTTGGAGAGAGAGAGGGGTGGAAAGAGAGAGAGAAAGAAAGGGATAGGGGAAGAGAGAGGATTAGAGAGAGAGAGAGAGAGAGATATGGGGGAAGAGAGAGGATTGGAGGGAAAAGAGAGAGAGAGAGAGGTGGGAGAGAAAGGGAGAGAGAGGAAGGATGAGA
Organism: Pinus albicaulis; assembly: GCA_034641835.2. Lineage (NCBI taxonomy): Eukaryota > Viridiplantae > Streptophyta > Pinopsida > Pinales > Pinaceae > Pinus > Pinus albicaulis. The sequence goes on from CM076570.1 coordinate 1,468,436,208, forward strand.
GAGAGGAGGAGAGTGATGGGGGAAGAGAGAGAGAGAGAGAGATCAGGGAAGAGAGAGGGATTTAGGGGAGAGAGAGAGAGAGGAGGAGAGAGGGATCGATAAGAGAGATGGAGTTGGAGGCAGAGAGATGTAGGAAATAAGAAATATAGAGAGTGAGAAGTGGAGAGAGAGAAGGAGTGACAAGGGAGAGACAGAGAGAGAGTGTGTATGTTTGGGGCTTAGATAAAGAGACAAATAAGGAGAGATGGAGATAAGGGGGTAGAAGGAGATATAAGGAGAGAGAGAGGGAGATAGTAACATATTTGGTGGGTGAAGAGAGAGAGGGAGAGAGAGATGGGAGAAAAGGGGAAAGAGAGGAAGGAAGAGAGAGGATGTGAGAGAGTGGATAGAGGGATGGAAAGAGAGATGGACTTGGAGGGGGAGGGGGATAGAGGTAAGAAGAAAGAAATAGAGAGAAAAAGGTGGAGAGAGAGAGAGAGTGAGTGATAAGGAAGATGGAGAGAGAGGGAGAGAGGGGGAAGATAGAGATATAGATGGAAGGTGAAGAGAGGGAAGAAGAGAGAGATGGGGAGAGGAGGGGATTGACAAAGAGATTGATATATATGGATTGTGAGAGTGCGTGTGTTTAGGGGGGTGAAATAGAGAGATAGAAAAGAAGATATGGAGGGGGATATAGATATGGATGGAGGGTGGAGAGAGGGAAGAATATTTCTCACACTAGATGGATTGATATAAGTGGAGATGGTGATTTATAATCCTATTTGATTATTCGCACTATATGCATCGATTTTAGTGAAGATATTTATTTCTAATGATATTTAATTACTTGCACTAGATGCATTGATTTTAGTGTAGGTGGTGATTTCTAATACAATTTGATTGCTAGCACTGAATTTGTTGATTTCAATTTAGATGTAGATTTATAATTGTATTTGATTACTTGCACTAGATGAATTGGTTTCAATGTAGATGATTTCTAATCCTATTTGATTGTTTGCACTAAATGCGTTGATTTCAGTGTAGATGGCGATTTCTAATCCTATTTGATTTCTTTGAGTAAATGCATTGATTTTAGTGTAGATGTTGGTTCCTAGAGAGAGAGAGAGAGAGTGAGTGATAAGGAAGATGGAGAGAGAGAGAGAGAGGACAAAAAGAGGAAAGAGAGATATTAGCGGGGGAGAGGGAGAAGGAAGATAGGATAGATGGAAGGTGAAAGAAGAAAAATGTGAAGGCAGAAATTGATTAAGCAATAGATTGATATATATGGAGTACGAGAGCGCGTGTGTTTAGGGGGGTGAGATAGAGAGACAAAAAATAATAGATGGAGGGGCATATAGATATGGATGGAGGGTAGAGAGAGGGAGGAATATTTCTCGCATGGAGGGTGGAGAGAGGGAGGAATATTTCTCGCACTAGATGGATTGATATAAGTGGAGATGGTGATTTATAATCCTATTTGATTATTTACACTAGATGCATCGATTTTAGTGTAGATATTTATTTCTAATGATATTTGATTACTTGCACTAGATGCATTGATTTCAGTGTAGGTGGTGATTTCTAATACAATTTGATTGCTTGCAATGAATGTGTTGATTTCAATTTAGATGTCGATTTATAATTATATTTGATTACTTGCACTATATGACTTAATTTCAATGTAGATGATTTCTAATCCTATTTGATTGTTTGCACTAAATGCATTGATTTCAGTGTAGATGGCGATTTCTAATCCTATTTGATTTCTTTGAGTAAATGCATTTATTTCAGTGTAGATGTTGGTTCCTAGAGAGAGAGTGTGTGAGTGATAAGGAAGATGGAGAGAGAGAAAGAGAGAGGACAAAAGGAGGAAAGAGAGATATTAGTGGGGGAGAGGGAGAGAAGGGGAAGAGAGAGAAGAAGAGAGAGATGGGGAGAGAGGGTGATCGACAAAGAGAATGATATATATGGAGTGCAAGAGCGTGTGTGTTTAGGGGGGTGAGATAGAGACAAAAAAAAGAGATGGATGGGGATATAGATATGGATGGAGGGTGGAGAGAGGGAAGAATATTTCTTGCACTAGATGGATTGATTTAAGTGGAGATGGTGATTTATAATCCTATTTGATTATTTGCACTAGATGCATCAATTTTAGTGTAGATATTTATTTCTAATGATATATGATTACTTGCACTAGATGCATTGATTTCAGTGTGGGTGATGATTCCTAATACTATTTGATTGCTTGCACTGGATGTGTTGATTTCAATTTAGACGTCGATTTATAATTATATTTGATTGCTTGCACTAGATGCATTGATTTCAATGTAGATTATTCCTAATACTATTTGATTGTTTGTGCTAAATGCATTGATTTCAGTGTAGATGGCGATTTCTAATCCTATTTGATTGCTCTGAGTAAATGCATTGATTTCAGTGTAGATGTTGGTTTCTAATCTTATTTGATTGATTGCATTAGGTGCATTGATTTCAATGTAGAAGTTATTTTCTAATCTTATTTGATTGCTTGCATTAAATGCATTGATTTCAATGTATATGTTGATTTATGATTTGATGTAATTGGATATATGATGGCACATTAATATTAAAGTGATTGGATTAACAATATGCATTGATTTTAGTGTAAGCACAAAAAGTTATTAACAATGTAGATTGATTTTTGTGTTATAGTAATTTAAGCTATTAATATTGGAGAGCAAGAGAGACAAGGTATCATGTTTACTACAACAGATCGAGCTAAAGATCTAAATGGTTTACGATTTAAATTTTCTTTTTCATATAATTGATATGAAAAGATAACAAAACTAACAAGGGAGGAAATAAGAATAGTAGAAGAAAATAGTTTGAGATTGATTGTAACATGAGAACGTTCTTATTATTCACATTTCCTATCTTTCAACATTATTATTGTCACTTTGAATTTTAAAAAAATATTTCATCATTTTTCATCATTATAGTTATTAACAATAATTATTATCTCAACGAACTGAGGTAACTAAGAAAATTTAAAATTAAAATGACCAAGTTAATCTCAGAAATATTTAGCATATTTAAAATGATTATATTAATATTTGATATATTTACATATTACTGATAAAATTAATCATATCTTTGATAGATTTTCCTTGGCGACACCTGGCCAAAACCCGACCTAGATCTGCATCTTACATCTCAAAAATATACAAAAATTTTAATCTAAAATGTAGCGTTGATGCCTCCATTTGGAACCACGACTAGATCAAGCCGAGCTTTCGGATCTATCATGCGCCGAGAGAGATCAAATCTCTCGAGGTGCAAACCTTTCCTCAAGTTTTGCACTCAAAAAATAGGTTTGCACCTCGAGAGATTTGATCCCTCTCGGTGCATGATAGATCCAGAGTTAGATGGATCTAGGCTGGTAATAATTGTTTTTTTGGTAATCTTAGTGTTTATTTTGTAGTTTATACTTATTTATTGATTTTTATATTTTTATTTTCCTTTTTATTTTATTAATATGAGTGGTATTGATTGTTCTTATTCATTTCTCATATTAGTTTTATTAAATTTTAGTAAAAAAATATTTTTTTATTATTATTTATTTATTAATATTGACTAACTGATTTTGTGGTTTTTAGGTTAATTTTTCTTTTATTTGTCATTAAAAAAAATTAGTTTTTTTGTTTTATTAAATTTTAGTAAAAAAATTATTTTTTTGGATAATTATTTATTTATTATTATTGACTAATTGATTGGTTTTTTTTGTTAATTTTTCCTTTATTTGTCATTAAAAAAATTTATTTGTTTGTCATTAAAAAAAATTATTAATTTTATTATTAGTGTTATTAAGTTATTATTATTTTTATTCTTTCTCCTCTTCTAAGGTTTGATAGACCCCATTGGTCTTACCGAATGGTAACCATCATCATCATCAATAATATTTAATTCCTTGACGTTCACCTTAGTTGTTTTTGTAATTTGTTACTAATTCTATTATTAGTATTTTTATTTTTATTTTTTTATTATTATTTTTACTATTTTTAATATTTTTTTCATTTGATTTAATAATATTTTATTTTCTTAAATTCCGAGGGGCAGACATGTTTGTGGCCTGGAGATTTGGGTTTGCAGTCTGGGCGCCTGCTCCAAATCTGTGGACTGAGCTATAGCAATCCCTTGGCGACCCAACCCCTGGGTGGTTATGCCTTGGGCTCGTGGAGCAGTCCAGCTTTTCTGCAATTCATATCTGTGGGTGGTGGAATTTTTTCACCTCCCAGGATGACAGCATAAAGATTGGGAGTGGTCATGTGTCCCTCGTCTACAGGACTCAAGACGCGGACCGAGACAAGCTCAGTCGAGGGTAGAGGGGTGGAGTGTGGGTCTCACGAGCAGATGGAATTGGAGTGACTTGGCGAGTTATCCTAGCACAGCGAGTGGAGGGGGAGGGCGCCTATATGCCGAGAGAGCATGGTCGAGCCCGACGCGGTGGTTTTGGCCGAGGTATGGATAACCGAGAGGTTCCAAGAGACCTGAGTTCCCACTCAGATTCCATGAAGAGCCAACACTCAGCAGCGGCCATGGTAGCTTCCCCAGCCCAATCCCCTAGCGATATTGAGGCCCCAGTCACCCTTGAAGCCATCTCTGCTCAGCTTCAGCAGATCCACCTCAATTTGGACACATTGCGAGAGCAAATGTACGAGGACCGTAATGAATTAGTGGCTTACATCAACATTGTCCAAAGCCTGCAGGCGGAGACCATTGAGGCTCTGGAGAGTCTGCGTCGTATACTGAGGCGCTCTTAAGACCGCCTCCAAGCCCTGGAGACCCAAGTAGATCACATCAGCTACCACCTGCACCATCAGGATCATCTCTTCGCGGCTCCTCCACCTAACCCCTTGCACCCACTTCCATGATGATATTTTTCGGTATGTTTTTTGTAATTTTGCGGCAAATAACCAAGTGTTTCAAATGCCTTGGCAAGCACCCAAGTTCTACAGGCAATGCATGCCTTCTGGGGTGACTGAATGTAATCGAGCCATGGTGGCTACTACTGTAAATTATGTTTTTGATATGATAATATAATACCAGACTTTGACCGACAAAAAAAAAAATTATATTTTCTTATCGTTCACCTTCATTAATTATTTTTCATCTTTGCAGTATATATATTAATGATTTGGATCAACACAATTAACATTTTTCTGATGATGAATTACACTGAGTAGTTCGAAAAACGTTTGCCCCTTACAAAGATAATGTGATTTTCCGGAATATTTTTATAAAATAGATATGGATCACAGAAGTTTACACTCTCACACATATTCTTTTCATTGTTGTCAATTGGTTTATCTCAAGTGGTTGGGAGGAATGATTGTTATCCTCTTCAATTGGGTTCAATTCCAACAAGTGACAACATGAGCTTTGTTATAGCTTTGAGCCAAGTTAGTTATTTTTTTCTTCATAAATTTTTGCAAAGTATTTTTTTGGTGAAAGTCCATAGATTAAGAATTAGTCATTAAACTCAATATGATTAAGTACACAAGTAACAAGTGTCCTTGTCAAAAGATAACTAAAATAAGAAAAAAAGTGTTTACTCATAAAGTTTGTAATAGAGGATTGAATTGTATATCCTAAAAGCAAAAGGTGATTGAAATATTTGAAGAGCAAATTCATATGTAGTTATCAATTGTAAATTACGCATTAACAACATCATAATAATTGAATATATTCATACCAAGCTATATATATTAGCTATTAATATTTGGCAATCAGTTGAGGTAAAATATATATTATTATTATTATTAATGTATAAAATGTTGCCAAAAAAAATCTTCACAAAATCATTAGTTTTAAGGAGGAAAAAACAATTGAAACATTTTTTTCCTTTTTCTTTTTCTTTTTCTTTTCTTTTTTCTTTTTTTCTTTTTTCTTTTTGTTTTTTCTTTTCAGTTTTACATTTAGCAAGTAGGTAAATATTAAAGTAAAAGCATAACTAATACAAATTTAGTGACAAAGGCATAGTATAGTCTTGGCCTTTGGCAACGAATAATAATAGAAATTTATTATCAAATATGAGATGCCATTTATATGAATACTATAATTTTATGTGTATATAACATATGAGTTGATAACATCCTTTAGAAAATGACAGCACTTATAATTATTACAACATTCATAATATTGACCCCTATTACAATTAATGTTTACACATTATTACATATTGGTAAATATACCCTGTGATATTACAAATACAACTTGGATGTTCTTAGAGAGATTGTTCTTACAATATGGTGCTAGGGTTTTTATTACGCATGTAACTCCATGAAGAAGAAGATGGCATTGAAGGTGGTGATGGTTATTATGGCCCTTATTGCACATTACAATTTATACCCTAGTAGAAGACATGGAAGTTGAAGCTAACGCCTTGCATGATTTAGAAGCCTGGTTCTCTTAGGATGTAAGCCTAGAATTAACATGAAGATATAGGATAACACTAAAGTTTTCATGTTATGTACTTGTGTGATGCAATATGTCTAGAGTTTGTAAATCCTAAAGAAGATCCTAATAATCTGGGGAAAGTAGTATTTTGATTCTCTTCAAATAGTCTAAAATGGGAATATTGGCATTTTTAAGAGAATTTCATAGTGTATGATTTATGGCAGCAAATTTATATTTCTCACTAAAGATAATGGGATCAATATTGCAAAAAATAAAATTCAACAAATTAACTAAATTAACATGCCTTCACAAAGACAAGAAATAAATATAAAAGCTTTCAACTAATTTGAAGATTAAGATATGGTGTCATGGAATGAGATATTTGAATTGCAACATCATTTTTATCTTCTCAGGGGAATAACATGTTGAAATTTCCATTCAAATGCCTCCAATATATCATCAAAATGGAACATTTGCAAAAATACATTATTTAAAATGCCTCCAAAATATCATTGAAGTGAAACATTTCCAAAAATACATAATTGCAACATTAACATCTTGCTAAATATGGAATATCAACGTGCAAAATCTTAAAGTTTGTTTTGATTATAGTTCCTGCTATTGATGATGAGCAAGAAATTCAAATCACATCCAGTTTGGATTGCTAAAGTCATTAAGTTATATAAACAGGAATGTCAAATCACATCCTTTAAATACATCAAAATTTTGTAGTATATTGAGAGATATATTAAATAGTACTTACAAACTATAAAAAATATCTTGTCCAAATAAATCTTGTGAAAAAAGACACATGCTTAAGGAAAAATTAATATAGTTATAATAGAGGTGTCAATATATTTACATATGACTTCCAGATAATAATAGATGTTTGGCTTAGCCCCAAATAACATTGCAACGGGCATGATGATGGATTGTAGGGTGACAAGTGACATGATTTTCACACACTTTATGACAAATGAAGTATTATTAGAAGAGGAGAAGTGAGGACAAGATTAACTCCCCCCTATTACCACCTAATATATTAATAATCCTCTACATGTGTTATACTAGATAAAACAATGGGCTCATCGTGGATGGAAGAGGTTGAGGACCTCACATCTTTCAAATAATATTGAAATAAATCTTGATAAATACCATAGATTTCCTTTCCTATTTATGAAAATATTTCTATGAGAACAAATTCTTCCCTACAATTTACTCCCCATTCCTTTTGTGAGAGCTCTCATTTTACTAGCAGAATAAATAAGGGAAACTTGATTCTAGCCTAGGGGAATGCCAATAACATAGACAAAGAAAATCACACTTGTGTGCCTTGCAGTAATGGTGGATCTAATTTGATTCGAGAATCCATGTCTCCCTCATTGCAAGGAACAATATGATGTATGATTCCTTCTATCGCTGCCACTTTTAGGAGGCTTATGTTGAGGTGTTTATGCTAGAGCAAGGTGCTTGGTTAGTATGAAAGGAGAAGGGCACCTCTTCTAACATATGTATTAAGGATCATATAGACATTAGAGGTTTCACACTCTATTCCATAACACTTTAGAATGATCTGGCACACTGGTTCCTTTATGGATTCTAGCAATGATCCTCATAAGTAGTATAGGAACATGACCTGTGATATATTGGGATATCTAGCGCTAAGTCTATTAACCATCTCTAAATATTTGGAAATTTTATGCAAGGACCTCATGGTGATGAAATATTTCCATTCACAAAGCTTGTAGAATTTGAAGTCTACTATTGTTGAAGGATGGATGATAAGGTTGATAACACCCATGGAGGAACTCTAACGCTTAACATGCAAGTCCATTGCTTCAATTTGGATGAAATCCTTTATTTTCAAATGCATAGCCCCTTCAAGCATCAAAACTCATAGGAAAATACATGTATGCCCATGCTTTGTTGGGCCATTCCTTAAACTATTATTTTCTTATATTGAAAGTCAATACAACTTTTAATTGTGTGTTTGACAATAGAATAATCCACCATAGGTCCAAAATACCTTTGAGATGTCTCTATACTTTATCCGCTCAAGCAAATTTTGTATATATCTAAATTTTACTTAATAATAGAATGATGCTCTATTTCTTGATCAAGAAAAAAAAAAGGATGGTTGGCTTTATAGATGTTTTTAAACTACCATTAAAAAAATAAAAAATAAATCTCATATTGGAAATGTTACAACAAAATATATCCTAGTTCAAAGCCTCACTTGGTGATTTAGACAAAGTTCAACACACGAGAATGTCACCTCTATCACCTTAGTGACTACTCCCCTCTCTTTAGTGAATGACATATTGCAACGCAAGGGAGACTTCCCTAGTAGGGATTAGGGATCACATAATGCAAGGACCTTTAGCTAAGTGTCCCTTAAATATCCTACAATATAAATCCACTGAATAACGGTATAAAAATTTAAGGTTTGATGTGGATGAAGGAGTAAATTGTAGATTTGGGTTCAAGGGAGCAATGGGTTAATTTAAGGAGTTTCAAATAAGTTTCCCGAACACACCAAATCAAGAAAAATATATAAGGTTGCCACAAACTAGGGTTTTAAACTAGTAAATTGCAGCAAAACAATAGTTTATAACAACCAAAAAAGATATAGAAAAGAAAATAATGATTAAAGTATGAGAAATAAAGGTTATGTTAAGGAGTAAACTAAGGAAAAATATACCAAAAAAGAAAAAAAATTGTTGATTAATAAGGCATATAATAGTAAATAAAACATTGATGTCAACCCTAGATAATGGCTAAAATATGCATGAAAAACACCAATTTTCGTTCTCAAATACACTTTTAACAAGTCGTTAGTTGCTAAAACTATAATATTTTTCTATCCCTAATTTACCATTTTTTTATAATCCTTTCTTTTGCTTTACAATATCATTCAATAATGTGTAATGGTCATTGTTATGCTTATCTACCCATTTTCCAAAAATGGTATGAGATGTCTAACGAGAGAGACCAAAATGAAACAATAGATAGTGTTATCACTTAGAAATTTTCCTTAGTTGTGGAAGGAAACTTACTGAGGAAACCTTTAGACCGCTTCTAGATTGAAAGTTGGACCTTCAATCTTGAGAAGGATTTCTCCTTAACACTACTGCTCTAGGTAACTTTAGCAGTAGGTTATTAAGCTCATTGAACATATTTAATTAGTATCAACTGAAATTGGTTTGGAATGGATAGAAAGGGACCATTGGGCATGGAGTCTTTGATATAAAAAGGTGCTAACTACAGGTTTTATGAACAATTTTAACAAAGGAAAGGTAGATTAAGGTTTCTTAGACAAATCATAAGCAAGATGTGGTAGAATACATTAGAGAATAAATATCAGAAACAGAGAAACCATATGATTTAAGTAAATTAAATCTAAGCTTAAAAACACATGAGTAATTTGAATAACATGAACCTAAGCATTTGCTAAGAATTCCAATTCATAAACGCTTTATTCAAACACTGAAGATTTACCGATCAAGGTTTTGACTAAGGAGAAAATAGGCACAGTAGAGAACTGACAGGAAACCTTTCGCACGTGAATCTCTGGAAATTTCACATGTAACACTACTTACAACAAATTATATTAATATCAAACGTATACACAACGTCTGATTTTTCAAAAAATTCCTAACCTTGTACATTATAGAAATGATAGTCTTTATAGACTACTTACAAACTGTTATATCCAAAAATAATGGATCTCGTACCTCTTCATCCATCTATATATTACTGCTTTAAATGATCAAGAAGGAGATAATATCTAATCCCCATGACGAATTTGATGAGGTGGCATTCAGTTGTTGACTTGGCATTTTTATAGGAAACAAAATTTCGAAAAATCTAGAAAAATAAGCCTCAAAAATACAACTGAAACTCTCAAAACACGATAGTTGTTAGAAAACGGAGGGAGGTTTTTGTTAATTGTTATGTTCCCTCCAATAACCACTTTTATTTTTTAGAATTAATCTCCATCTGTTAGAAAAAATCGTCTTAAAATAGTGACTAAAATAGGAAAAGTGTTGTAAGCGTTGGAAAATGTTTTAGCAACGCCACATGTAGGCGCTGGAAAATATTTTTGCAATGCTCTTCGAAACTAATAATCGCAATAGAACCCTTTATGACATTTTGTTTGGTGGTTAGGTATTTATTAAGAGGACTTATACCAAACCCTAAGGGTCATGATATCCCCTGTATCAAAATATCAAATGCACCTTATACCTCAAACTATTTAAGAAACAAATAATTTTCCTTCACACCATTTTGACTTTGTAAAAATACAAATCAATTTCTAACAGTTGGCTCCAATGGGGATGTTGACCTCCCTGTGAGGCAGCAAAGAACTCTGAAACTTGCAACCTGTGACCTGTTTCCAATCCTGAGAGTTGTCACATGCTCATGAAATCCATCTGAAACCAGCCCCCAACTGAAAACATGGCTGCAAATTTGAAAATCAAATGTTGGAAACTATCACTTCTGGAATTCCAATTGTTTATACGCTTTGAAAGCTCATACTCTAACTGAAACCAAATTATTTTGAAATCTGACAATTGTTGAAAATCAAAATTTGATAACATATATAAAATATTATACATGTTTATCTAGATAGAATATATTATAGACATGTCCGAGAAGGGAAACCAAGTTTGGACAAAACAAAAACTAGGCATGCCTAGGAAGGGAAACTAGGCCAACATATGCAAAAGACAGATTAACGTGACTCTTAAGTGCCTTCCATGAAGGAAAAATGGCCTAACATATCGATAAGTTTGTTTATTTTTATAACTTAAAGCAGAATAATGCATACAAAAAAAGGGCTTAAAATTCAAAAATTAAAGTGGAGTATTGCAACCTACATCCTCCGAAGAATGAGGCACTACAGGGGTGTTCCTATAAGAACCTAGAATGTTCACTAGAATTTTAGCTCCATGCTTCCTAACTAGTCCTGAAACCAAGGTAGATAGGAAGAAACTATGGTTCTCAATCAACTATAGGTGCTCAAAATTCTCCTGCCATTCCTATGCTTGTGACATTAAAGCGTAGGCCAGGAAGGTTTGTCTGTAGTGGTGTAATTCCAAAAGGAAATGATACTTGTTTTCCCTAGTTTGACTAAAACTGGGGTCCATGATGAAGGGCATCATCTCAGCCTCATCAATTTTGTCTTTATCTAGGAGATCCTTATAACCATGAAACCTTTCTTTAATTGACTACACTTATCTACATAGACCTAGAAAAGTGGAATGGAGGAATGCCTACATTGCATCAAAAACATTCACCTCTACCTTAGTTTTGTATGGAAGAGGCTTGGAAGGACATTTGTCCTTATGGAACAAGATTTATGCCATGGATCTTGGGGGATAAATTTAAACCAAAACCAAAGAATGATATTGAAAACCAGACAAAAAATCTACTACATAGTAGAGAGATAAGGAGCAAAAATAAGGAGAGTGTCCCCAAAATTGTCCATAAATCTCACAGCAACAAAATTAATGAACAAAATTATTATGGAGGGTGGATGGGATATTGAATTGATCCACATCATGCTACACCATATCCTGCCAAACCTCGCCGTCATTTCTAGAGGTTGAGTTAGTTTCCTAAGCTTTATTTTTCTGTGAATGGCCTAGTATCTTATCATTGCACAATGAAGGATCAGTATGAACCTTGCATGGACATGAGGTGTTATAGGTAATTCCTTGCAAGGGAACAAGAATGGATCTTGATATATTTTATGCCTAACATGCACAAACCGAAGCGAAATAATTGTTTCCCTTTGCTTCATTACATCATTGTCCCAATGCCAATCTATGTGGTGAAACCATAATTTACCATGAAATAAAAAGAAAAACAATTTTTTTATTTTAAAATAATGCCACAACGGAGATGGAATAATGTGTTCACAATATAGGGCATATCAAGTCTAGAATAGAAACAATTCTAGGGTTTCTTTTGAGTGATTTAAATCCAAACAAACTAGGGAAAATAAACTAACTTTCCATACGATTTGATATTTAGGTTCTTAATTTTTCAAATTTTTACAGGTAACAAAAACCTATCTCCATTGCACAAATACTTGGAAAAACAATTTAGCTCAACATTGGACAATGAAGCAAATACCAAATAAACAAACTTAGTGTAAGAACATTAATCTAATGGAACATACTACCAAGATAAAGAAAATAAACTAACTTGCCTCACTATTCAACATCCACGATCCACCATAAGTATCAGTGAAAAGACACAACACATGAGAGAGATGAATCAATAATAAATAGAAGTTTTGATACAAGTGTGAAAATGAACTAGGAGACAAATCAAATTCCCTATATATGAGGGTGACTAAGTCAATATAGCTTTAATTTTCTCTAAGATACCCTAAAAACAAGTTATCCATGATATAAGGTGGACAAGTCATCAAATTGACCCGACAAGATAGGAAAAATAATGTAATAACATAAAAATAAGCCTCAATTAATCCACGTGTGTGAATAGAAAAGCCTCAAAGGGTGATATCATCTCCAAAATGGAATGTATCTCCATTAAAATGTGAAAGGGATGACCCAACGAGTTTGTCTCATCTCAAAAGTCATGTTTCCTTGTCTAAATGGTGCCTAAACACTAAATAAAACCCTATAAAGGCCAATGTAATCCTCTAGAAAAACCATATGATCATAAAATGCATCATAAGTGTGTTTTCATCATGTTATGGCATGGAATCACTATGGTAGAAGGTGTGAAACACCCTCCAAAGGGGTTCCAAGTCATCACCATCATCAATTATCATCAAGAGAAGAGAAATTCCAATCAACAAGGTATAATGTCAGCCAAGGGGCATCCTATCATCTCCTCGACACACCTAATACCTAAGTAAATTAAGCCTAAATCATCAACATCAAAGGTTCCAAAGTTGAGGGAGGGTCTCATCTGTTGTGCTAAGCCAACATCGAGGTTAACACTCCTAAAAAAGTGTCCAATGTCCTTTTTAAAATTGATTTATGTCATCCTCACAATGGTTCGATGTAATATCTTAAGCATTGAAGAATCATCATGCCATCCCTTTGGGATCTTGGCCATACTTGGAAGAACCATCCAACACATACTCAAGGAACCAAGTGAAATCGACATCATGGGTACAAGAACCATAAGAGAATCAAGGTGGGCCATATTCAATGTCTAAGCCATCAAAGTACTTCACATAAGTATTAACTTCAAGTGTCTTACTAGATTATGATTGTATGCATGTTACCATACTTAGATATGGGAGGGTTATTATGCAACCCTATTCGGTGCTTCCAACCATAAGGGGATAAGTAGTTCCTATACCAATAATTTCAAATGATAGGTGTAATTGATAGGTGTTATGACTTGGAGTTTAGTTCATGAAAGGTGTCATAGTCTCATATTAGGGTATGTATAACCATTATCCATGAGTAACTTTGTAAATGGAGTGATAAATTGTTTGAATTACCATCCCTTGCATTTGTTTTCCAAGTCCCAATGAATTTCCTTTTTTATTTATTGTTTAACAAGCTTTGTTGATTTATTGTGTAATAATAATGATATAACCCCCTTTAAGGATGTCCAATTTATATCTTCATTGAGGAAATATGCTCTTTGAGAGTCCCATTTACTTTAATAGGCATGATATGAATGAATAATCTCAAGGATGGGTGGCTATATAAGATGGGGTAGAGCCCAAGTTATAATTAGCTTTTGATCAATGCATATCCCTTGACATTCTTTTGTATTTTGATATTTGGCTCATGTTTTTTCTTTTCTTACAACTACGTTAACCTTAGTGTTGGAGCGAGGTCCCCTAAGTTCGAGCTTGAAGACCAATTTTGATATATTTTTGTAATAGATTTTATAAGTTTAGTCCTACACAGCACAAGTCAAGGGGCTTTGGGGCGGGTCAAAGCCCCTCATGATTTGTAATGGGTAAAAAGGGTAGAACAAGGGGCCGCAAACCATGGTTTGTAGACCCTAGATTAGCGCAAGCTAAAAGTATAAATAGGAGTCTAAATCGAGTCGAAGAAGTCAGTTTTTGGATAAGTTGGAACGTTGAATGATAGATACAATTGTTTTGTGATATTTTGTGTGGAATTTTCTAGGTAGAAGGCTCCTATTGGCTGTGTGCGTGGAGACCTTAGTCCTGTTGTGTGCAGACCCTGCTGACTCTGTGCGTGGGTGAACTGAAGGGTTTTTGTATGGAGGATATGAAATGATATGAATAAAGAAACGTTGTTGCAGATATCTGAGTCTGAAATGCATCTACTATTTATGTTATGAAAGTTTCTACATATTATTTCTAATTCATGTATTTTCTATATTTAGATATAGTACGCTATTGTTTTTGGGTTTAGATGAATGATATTGCTTGTTAAGATTTATTACTTGGCTTATGAATCCTGCGTTAACCTGCGCGCAAGATATTCTGCACAATTGACCTAAATCTGTCTTTAAGGGTTTCCTGGTTAGGGCTTCTATTACGGAGGTATGTTCATGGTTATTTTGGATCGTAGGGCACCCACATCATTCAAACCTCTCTCAGGGTGTGGAAACCTGGTTCCAGTACCCCCCCCCCCCATACTGCTTCGGGTGAGGCTCTAACTTGCGCAAGCAAGTCACTGCCGAAAGGGCCAATAGTAAGAGGTTTTGTTGGTTAACCTCAACTCTGTTGGGAAAAATACTGAGAGGGGGGGTGAATCAGTATTTAGTGCAGACTGAAAACCTTTTAAATTTTTCTTTCTCTAAAACCCATACGCTACTTTACTGAAGCAAACTCGCGTATACACGCGGATATCCTTAATGAAACTTGCGTATTACCAGAGATCTCATTATGCAGATAATTCTTTACTTAGATCATTGCATCATTAATTCATTAGATGTTTAGTAGGCAGTAAACAGGTGCAGTAAGAACAGAATAAATCATCACACATAAGAAACACACATGAACACCAGGATTTAAGGTGGAAACCCAATACGGGAGAAAACCACTGCTGCCGTCGTCTCAGTCTTCAATATTTTATTATAAAGAAAACATCTTACAACCATGTACTGGCGCAGACTCATACCAGCACGCATGCACCCACCTGCAGAAGGCTACAACCTTCTCTTGTTTACCAGCCTCTCCTAGAAGGGAGCTACAACCCCCTACTCTCGCTTACTAGCCTCTCCTGGAAGGGAGCTACTACCCCCTGCTCTCGTTTACCAGCCTCTCCTGGAAGGGAGCTACTACCCCCTGCTCTCGTTTACCAGCTACCACTGGAAGGGAGCTACAACCCCCTTACTGAAGGCTTCGACCCTCAGCACCACCCTGGACCACGTTTCATCAATTTTCAAACTGGATCCATCAGCTTCCATACTGTTGTTCCCAACCAGATCTTCATCTAATCATTCATGGGCAGGCTACCTAAATGATCCTGATATTTTCCTTGTTCTGTGGTTTTCAATTTTATATCTATCGTTACCAATTTTTTTCCGCCTTCAAGCCTCACTCGAATGGGCCGAAATGCCATATTCAAGCACTACATTAAGGCCTGGCCCCTTTTGCCGCAAGCTCAAACCACTTCCCCGCCATACATCATTATGAAACTTTATTATAAAGTTTTATGTATATAAGACCTCGTTTATTAATCGCAATCGCAATGTCCGTTCCAATCGCGAGATGGGTTACAACTGTTCCGATTGATCCATCACAAATGATTTGCGATGTGATTGATCGGTTCATCATGCCTCGCCGATCGCCCCATCGCCCCGATCGTTCCATCTCCCCCGATCGATCACGGCAGACTTCCTCCTAGTTGCGATTGCAATCACCTCCATGCCTCAATCTGCGGTTGCGATTGACCTGCTGGGCCCCACCATATGATACTTCCGCCTGTCCGTATAAAAGGCCCCTTTCTTGGTAAATTGGAAATTCATTGGGATTTTAGTTTTAAGAAGGGGATTCACCCCAATCGCATCGGAAATTATCTGTGTGTCATCCCTTCCCTTTCCCTCTTCTGATTTCCGATTGCGATTAGACCCCCGGGTCCCACTTCATAATATCCACGTCATCTCTTCCGATAACCCTCCCGTACGCTCGCGTGTCATCTACATCCACCCCGGTCATTTGTGTTCTCCGTTGACACATATTATCACAAAATTCATATTATGAACCTCTTCCTCGTTTATTCAATACCATTCTATTGTAAATCCTACCGTTGTCTTTCACGTCTCCGCCATTCTCTTGTGTTTTCCACTGTTCCCCATTGTTCACCATTTCTGCGTGTCTTCACCTTCACGCGCATGTAACTCATCACGCCATTGTCCCATGTCCCAGTGCATGTTTTCCTTAAAATGTTTGTGGATTTTTGCAGGTTGCAGCAACAGGGAGCCTCCATTAATTTCTGTTCCCATTAACGGAGACCGAATGCATTTCAAAGGACCATTCAACAGATGCAGAATAATGGAGCAAAGATCTGGGGAGATATACTGATAAGACCATCATTTATGGAAGCTAAATGAACATTTATTAAATTCCCAGGGCAATTCAAAAGGGGCGGGCGCTGGTAGCTGAAAACATAAATGTGGTTATAAAGAATATCAACAGAAGATCAAGGAGTTCAGCGTCCGGCACTGAAAAAATATAAATTCGGGCTCCGGGCTCAAGGGGCCGAGAGTACCATGCACGAACACGAGCAACCTCAAGGCTTTATCGCAGCAGATTTTCCCCTCCAGCCAAGTACATAGCATTTGTATATTTTATTATTTGTGTCCTGTTTATGAGAGGATTTTCATCTTCAGCATTGATTTCTGGAGGTTAAATGTAAATTGGAAAGGACAGTAATTTATAAGTTAGTCATTCATGATGTGGGCGCAAATGTTTTCCGCCATTTTGTTCAAATTTAGTCATTAAGTGTGCTCCACCTACCTCCTTCTCGAGAATTCTCTTCCTTTTCTATAAAAGCCCAGAAATAAGATATTAGAAAGGTTCCAGATTTCAATCAGCAGACTATGCAGTGAAAAGGATTTTGTATACATTTTGGAATACTTCTGTATGAAGGTTTAGAGCCCATAGGGTCTCAGTGAGGAGGAGTTATAACTGTAATGAGGATTCTGGTCTTTAGTATTCCACAGTATGTAATTTTCTCTTATGTGTTAATACAATATCTCATTTCACGATATTTATCTTCTTGTATCATGTTCTAGAATGCGAGTGGCTCACTAGTTTGCAGTAAGGATTCATCCTTGTTGATGCCCTTTATGGGATTAGTAAAGCGCTTTAAATAGGCCTAGTCATGATATACTGTTTCATGTTCATCTCTTCCATATTTTCTGCTATATCAGTTGTTTTAGGAGGGTGCTTTTAAAATGCCAGGATTGTGTATGGATTCTTGAATTGGCAAACCCATACATGGTTTTGTTGTATATCTGGGTATCAGTCTAATGTCAATTGATATTATCTCATTATTTCTTTTACTGCATCCACTCTCTGATATTTGATTTCTGTGGCATATTATTTGAACTGGCCCTCTTTACAGTAAGTTGTCTCTTAACTGTCTGATGCCTTTGTATTGGAGTTTTACATGATGTTCCTACATTATTCTTATCTTTGTATCAGCTTCTGAGAGAGATTGGTCCCATTTAAATTATCTTCCTTGTTTAACAAGAGATAGTAAGAGAGCTCTTTGGACTGACAACCCAAGCTATATAACGGGCTCCTTGCTATATTAAGATGTCCTAGGCACTAGTCTATGGCAACTCTAGACTGTTTCTAGGGGGTGACAAAATTGTCCACAACATCTTTCTGTCGCCGTTGTCGGGGACACGAATTCAAGAATATCAGTTTCCCTAGTTCTCGACAAATTGTTTTCACTTTCTAATCAGGTGAGCACAGAGAGTTGAAGAGTTGCACATCTCTCACCTTGGCGACTCCACTGCTTTTATTTGATAAATTTATTGGTAGTCCTGGCTCCTCGTAAGCCACATTTGAGGTCAGATACATCTCAATCAAAGACACCTTACGTGTCTGACCCAGAGAAGATCATTCATAAAAGAGTTTGGAAGGAGAGGAAGTCAGCTCGTGCTGAAAACCCTAAATATTCCGTTGAAGATTATCCGCCCTCTTCTTCTCAAGAAGTTAGAACAGAAAATCCTGAGTCTTACTCGGAAACTCCACGTAGAGGAAGCGCCTAGATTGAGGAAGATTCTCAACCTACTTTCAAGGCTGAGGAAATTAAAGAAGTTACAGAAGTAGCTCCTGTTAACCGTGAACTATTCCCATCTACACCTCAGGCTTCTGTGCAATATATTCCCATTGTCATTCATACTCCACTTCCTCCTACTCCTCTCCCTTCATTCGTTTCCCAGACTGTTTCTCAACCCCCACCTCCTCCAATGGCTAATGTTCCAGCTTTTCTATTGAACAAATATGCTCCTCTGGCCTTACCCCAAGTGCTGAATGATATGCCACGGGATTATTTGAAGATTCTGCCAAGATTTAATGGTGAAAATGAAATTGATGCTCAGAAGCATCTCGAGACCTTCTGCTCTTTTGCAGAAAACTTAAATGTTGAACATCTGGATGTGGTCTTAAGATTATTTGTACAATCTCTGGAGGGTGAAGCCAGAAAATGGTTCAAGACATTGGGAAACCGTTCAATAACCACCTGGGATATTATGGAGAATACTTTTCTCAGGAAATGGGGGGAAAAGAAAGATCATGGTCAGTGTCTTACTGAGTTTAATACTATGAAGAAGAAGCAAAATGAAGGAGTATCAGAGTTTATCAAAAGATTCAACAAGTTATATTTGAGCCTGCCTCCTGAAATGAAGCCCCATGAAGCAGCTACTAAGATAGTCTTTATAGCAGCCTTTGATTTTGATTTCGGCTTCGCATTGAGAGAAAGAAAACCTGCTACTTTGGATGATGCTCAGTCAGATGCTCTGGAGTTGGAAGCAAACTTTGCCTCCGCTGGGAAATTAAAGGGAAAAGTTGAGCAGGATACTAGGAGCAGAGGCAAAGAAGAGGTTTCTACCTCTAATCAGGAAAAGGACTCAGATAAAATGGATGAAATAAGAAAAATGATAAAGAATATGGTCAAGCTTGAACTGGAAGCTAAAAATGTAGCTCCCAAGAATTTCTATAATCCTCCCAATAGAGGATACAATCCCCAGTACAGAAGACCCCCATTGCAGATATTTCCTAGAGAAGCAAAGGAACAACAAGACCAGGTACCACACCCCTTGTACCTGGAAGGTCCAGCAGATGACTCCACTGAAGATGCCGCTTATGGATTAGAAGATTCAAATCTTGCCTTTTCGAATAATGATGATGATATGGAATGCCCATTACAAGACGAAGAAGAAGAAGCAGAGATTGATCACTATTGTAAGCAATTTGCTGATTTCATGCAAGCACAATTTAATGTCAAATATGATCTCAGACCTTCAAGAAAGAGGACCCGGACTCAAGATCAAGAAGAAGAGCCACCTCAGAAAGAAGCATCTGCCCAGAAGGAGTCAGCAACAAAGAAAAACATAGAAAAAGGTAAGAATCCTCTGAATGCTCCCTTGCAGTCTGATGATCTGATTCCTTCTTCTTCAAAAACAGTCAGTCCTTCTAATGCTGAGCCTGTGTCAAAAGAAATTAAATCTTCAGCTGAAAATAAAGAGTCAAAAGAAGTAATGACAGAAAAGCCCCCATCTACTTTCAATCTGCAAAAAGAACTTTAGAAAATTAAGATTCCAGTCCCCCTGACTGAACTGCTAAAACAGCCTGTATATCAATCTCAAGTTACTTCCTTCATGCTCTCTCCTGAAGTACCAATTGTACCTGATAGTTTAAACCTTCAAGAAGAAAGACCCATGGTAGTCTTCGGTCCACATGTCGAGGAGATAGACCCTTCTACTCCTCCTTTTTATGTGTCATTAGTCATTCATGACCTGCTGTTACTTAATTGTATGTTAGATTCTGGGGCTTCCCATAATCTTATGCCTCTATCTGTCATGGAACAACTAGGACTGCAAATTACAAGACCATACAAAGACCTATATTCATTTGATTCTAAAAGAGTTAAATGCTTGGGAATGATTAAAGATCTAGTGGTCAATTTGGCCCAAATTCCAGCAAAGAGTGTGGTCATGGACATTTTGGTTGCTGATATCCCAGCCCGCTTTGGCATGCTACTGTCAAGGTCCTAGGGTACAAAAATTGGTGGGTCAATCAAATTGGATTTAACATATGCTACTGTCCCAGTCTTTGGAGGCCAGGAGAGGAGGTTATACAGAGAGACTAGGTTTGTTAAAATGGTAACTAAGGCTGACTGCTCAGAGAATTCCCCAGTCTATAAAAAAGAGGGAGATTTTTCATGTTTAATGTTAGAAGAAAATCAAAATTATGCTCATGAGCCCCTTTTTGGTCAAAATCGAGCTGAGCAACCTAAAGAGGATCAGGAATCAGAAATTTGGACTTTGCATTTTGATGGGGCAAATTCAAAGGAAGGCAATGGAGCTGGGGTATTATTAATCTCTCCTACAGGAAAATGGGTGCCATTGTCCTTTAAATTGGAATATGAGGCTACAAATAATGTAGCTGAATATGAAGCACTATTATTGGGACTCCAGACAGCTAGAAACATGGGCATCCAAAGCTTAAAAGTCATGGGAGACTCTGAGTTGGTGGTAAGGCAGATCAGAAACCAATGTCAAACCAAGCATCCACGGCTGAGAGCATATAGAAATGAAGTATGGGACATGATAGAAAATTTCTTCTCAGCATTTAACATACAGTCCATGCCCCGGGAGCAGAACAGAATAGCGGATTCTCTTGTTGTAGCTGCCAGTACATTCCGTCCTCCTTAGAATCCACTTTTAAGATATGAAGTGGAGGTACGTTACAGACCATCTATTCCAAATAATATAAAGCATTGGCAGGTATTTGAAGATGATGAACAAATGAAGAGATTCATGGAGACAGTGGGAGAATTCTCAAACACAGAGATTGATGATAATGAAGAAGAGGAGGCTGAGAACATTACAGAAAACAGATGGGAAGAAAAGATAGCAGGTAATAAAGTGTTGCAGCTGAAAGGAAATGTTATACCTAGAGGTCTAGTGCCTTTAGAAAGATTATTTAACAAAGATGATGTTCCATTGCAGCCCAACAAAGTGATAGAAGAAGATCAAGTAGAAGATTGGAATCTGGGTACTTATGCTGATCCCAAAATTGTCAAATTATCTAAAAGGATCCCAGAAGATTATAAAGAAAAATATTTGAAGTTGTTTCAATCTTATAAAGATGTTTTTGCATGGTCCTATCAGGACCTATAAACTTTTGATGTTAATATAATGCAACATAAAATTCCTCTGAGGGAAGATGCAAGGCCTTATAAGCAGAAGCTCAGACAGATAAATCCTTTGTTGCTTCCCTCTATTGAAAAAGAAATCAAGAAGCTACTGAAGGACAGAATAATTGTGCCATTGAGATACTCGGAGTGGGTAGCAAACCTTGTTCCTGTTCGAAAGAAGAATGGAGAAATAAGGCTGTGTGTGGATTTCAGAAATTTAAATAGAGCATCTTTAAAGGATAATTATCTGTTGCCCAAGATGGACCACATCCTGCAGAAAGTAGTGGGAGCATCCAGAATGTCAATGATGGATGCGTTTTCTGGTTACAATCAGGTGGCTGTATTTCCAGGAGATCAGAAGAAAACTGCATTCACTACACCATGGGGAACATTTATGTATGCCAGAATGCCATTTGGATTAATTAATGCAGGAGCTACTTTTCAGAGAGCAATGGACATAGCCTTCGTTGGGGAGTGGGACAAGTTCTTGGTGGTATATCTTGATGATATCACGGTGTTTTCAAAGAATGATGATGAGCATATTGAGCATTTAAGAAGAACTTTTGAAAAATGCAGAAGGTATGGCCTTTCTCTCAATCCTCAAAAATCTTTATTTGCATTAGATGAGGGAAAACTCTTAGGGCACATTGTAACTAAAGATGGTGTGAAAATAGACCCTAAGAGAGTTGAAGTAATAAACAACATTCCTTTACCCAGGAATAAGAAGGAAGTACAGGTGTTTTTAGGCCGAATTAATTTTCTAAGAAGGTTTATTCCTAACTATGCTGAGATAGTTAGGCACATAACTGATATGTTGAAGAAGGAGAATGAAGTAAAATGGTCCCAGGAGTCTAGAGACGCATTCGCAAGGATAAAACAGGCATTTGCTGAAGCTCCTGTGCTGGCTGGACCAGATTACGAAAAGCCATTTATGATATTTTCATTTGCTTCACCCCATACAATAGCAGGAGTTTTGTTGCAGAGAAATGAAGAGGGGTATGAGCAGCCTATAGCTTTCTTCAGTCAAGTGCTTTACGATGCTGAATTGAAATATAACATATTGGAGAAGCAAGCATATGCCCTGGTAAAGTCCCTTAAAGCTTTTAGAATATACGTTTTGCAATCTCACATTACTGCTTATGTCCCTACAGCAGCTGTCAAAGATATTCTTGTTCAGGGAGATAGCGAAGGTAAAAGAGGAAGATGGATTGCAAAAATACAAGAGTATGATCTAGACATAAGGCCTACCAAGCTTATTAAGGGACAGGGACTTGCCAAGATGTTGTCTGAATCAAATCATCAAGCTTTGGGCATTAATTTATTCGTGATAGCAAATGAAAAATCCGAGAAAGGAGAAGAACAGCAAAGGCTAGAGATTGCCACTCAAAAGATACATATGAAATATCTCACTAGTCCTTGGTATAAAGAAATAGTGGAATATCTTTTAACACTAAGCTGTCCTCCGAGTTGTGATAAGAGAAAATACAGAGCTGTAAGAATGAAATCACAGAAATATGTAATTGCCAATGGACAGCTATATTGGAGAGACCCTTTAGGTATATTACTGTTATGCCTCACAGAAAATGAAGTGCAGAATGTAATGACAAAATTTCATGAAGGAATTTGTGGATGACATTACAGTTGGAGGGCCACAACTCATAAAATCCTGAGGGCTGGTTTTTACTGGCCAAAATTGTATTCAGATGCTTTTGCTTGGGTCATAGCATGTGACAAGTGCCAGAGATTTGCAGAAAGACAGAAATTAGCAGCTTTGCCCTTGATTCCTATTCATGTGAATGAACCATTTCAGAAATGGGGATTAGATTTTATAGGAGAAATACATCCCCCATCAAGTGGCCAATATAAATGGATACTAACAGCCACAGACTATTTCACAAAATGGGTGGAAGCCATACCTACTAGAAATGCAACAGATGCCGTGATAATGAGGTTTATAGAGGATAATATCATATCTAGGTTTGGCTGTCCTGCTAGAATTGTAACTGACAATGCACAGGCTTTCAAGTCTGCTAGGTTTGTAAATTTCTGCCAAAGGTATAACATCACATTGACTCACTCCACAGCTTACTATCCACAGGGAAATGGCTTAGCAGAGTCTTCTAATAAAACCATGGTGAGGGCCTTGAAGAAAACAATAAGTGAGAATCAGAAGAATTGGGACTCTCAATTAAAATTTTCTCTATGGGCGAATAGGATAACCAGCAAGAGAGCAATGGGGAAATCTCCCTATGAATTGGTATATGGGCGAGCCGCTGTGTTTCCGGTGCAATTGGCATTACCGGTAGCACGATTCATACAGGAAAATCAGGAAGAACCAGATGATATGATCAGAAGAATAAATCAATTGGTGGAATTAGAGGAAACACAAGACCAGGTAAACCAGAGACTAGTAGAATATCAGGAAAAAATGAAGAAGATTTTTGATCGCCATGCAAAAGATAGGAATTTCCAAGTCGGAGACCTAGTTCTTAGGTGGGATGTTTGAAGAGCAGAAAAGGGCAAGCATGCTAAGTTTGATCCGTTGTGGTTCGGTCCATTCAAAATCGTGAATCAAGGAAGAAATAATACTTTTTTGCTGGAAAATCTACAGGGCGATGTGTTAGATGCCCCTATAAATGGACAATTTCTCAAGCCCTATTTTCAATGTTGATCCTAGCAGAGCAAGCTGGACTGTAATATATTGTGTATATATCTATATATATATATATATATATATATATATATATATATATATTCACTTCAGTTTTGGTTTGATGAGTGCGCTGATAAATTTTGAAGATAAGTGCTGAAAAGCGGAAGATCAGTGGTCTGCAGGTTCTCGACGCATTCAAGTATGAACACGTCGTCCCCAGGTGGAGCCAAATGTTGTTCCCAACCAGATCTTCATCTAATCATTCATGGGCAGGCTACCTAAATGATCCTGATCTTTTCCTTGTTCTGTGGTTTTCAATTTTATATCTATCGTTACCAACTTTTTTCCACCTTCAAGCCTCATTCGAATGGGCCAAAATGCCATATTCAAGCACTACATTAAGGCCTGGCCCCTTTTGCCGCAAGCTCAAACCACTTCCCCGCCATACATCATTATGAAACTTTATTATAAAGTTTTATGTATATAAAACCTCGTTTATTAATCGCAGTCGCAATGTCCGTTCCAATCGCGCGATGGGTTACAACTGTTCCGATTGATCCATCACAAATGATTTGCGATGCGATTGATCGAGTCATCACGCCTCGCCGATCACCCCATCGCCCCGATCGTTCCATCTCCCCCGATCGATCGCGGCACACTTCCTCCTAGTTGCAATTGCAATCACCTCCATGCCCCGATCTCCGATTGCGATTGACCCGCTGGGCCCCACCATATGATACTTCCGCTTGTCCGTATAAAAGGCCCCTTTCTTGGTAAATTGGAAATTCATTGGGATTTTAGTTTTAAGAAGGGGATTCACCCCAATCGCATCGGAAATTATCTGTGTGTCATCCCTTCCCTTTCCCTCTTCTGATTTCCGATTGCGATTAGACCCCCGGGTCCCACTTCATAATATCCACGTCATCTCTTCTGATAACCCTCCCGTACGCCCGCGTGTCATCTACATCCACCCCGGTCATTTTTGTTCTCCGTTGACACATATTATCACAAAATTCATATTATGAACCTCTTCCTCGTTTATTCAATACCATTCTATTGTAAATCCTACCACTGCCTTTCACGTCTCCGCCATTCTCTTGTGTTTTCCACTGTTCCCCATTGTTCACCATTTCTGCGTGTCTTCACCTTCACACGCATGTAACTCATCACGCCATTGTCCCATGTCCCAATGCATGTTTTCCTTAAAATGTTTGTGGATTTTTGCAGGTTGCAGCAACAGGGAGCCTCCATTAATTTCTGTTCCCATTAATGGAGACCGAATGCATTTCAAAGGACCATTCAACAGATGCAGAATAATGGAGCAAAGATCTGGGGAGATATACTGATAAGACCATCATTTATGGAAGCTAAATGAACATTTATTAAATTCCCGGGGCAATTCAAAAGGGGCGAGCGCTGGTAGCTGAAAACATAAATGTGGTTACAAAGAATATCAACAGAAGATCAAGGAGTTCAGCGTCCGGCACTGAAAAAATATAAATTCGGGCTCCGGGCTCAAGGGGCCGAGAGTACCATGCACGAACAGGAGCAACCTCAAGGCTTTATCGCAGCAGATTTTCCCCTCCAGCCAAGTACATAGCATTTGTATATTTTATTATTTGTGTCCTGTTTATGAGAGGATTTTCATCTTCAGCATTGATTTCTAGAGGTTAAATGTAAATTGGAAAGGACAGTCATTTATAAGTTAGTCATTCATGATGTGGGTGCGAATGTTTTCCGCCATTTTGTTCAAATTTAGTCATTAAGTGTGCTCCACCTACCTCCTTCTCGAGAATTCTCTTCCTTTTCTATAAAAGCCCAGAAATAAGATATTAGAAAGGTTCCAGATTTCAATCAGCAGACTGTGCAGTGAAAAGGCTTTTGTATACATTTTGGAATACTTCTGTATGAAGGTTCAGAGCCCATAGAGTCTCAGTGAGGAGGAGTTATAACTGTAATGAGGATTCTGGTCTTTAGTATTCCACAGTATGTAATTTTCTCTTATGTGTTAATACAATATCTCATTTCACGCTATTTATCTTCTTGTATCATGTTCTAGAATGCGAGTGGCTCACTAGTTTGCAGTAAGGATTCATCCTTGTTGATGCCCTTTCTGGGATTAGTCAAGTGCTTTAAATAGGCCTAGTCATGATATACTGTTTCATGTTCATCTCTTCCATATTTTATGCTATATCAGTTGTTTTAGGAGGGTGCTTTTAAAATGCCAGGATTGTGTATGGATTCTTGAATTGGCAAGCCCATACATGGTTTTGTTGTATATTTGGGTATCAGTCTAATGTCAACTGATATTATCTCATTATTTCTTTTACTGCATCCACTCTCTGATATTTGATTTCTGTGGCATATTATTTGAACTGGCCCTCTTTACAGTAAGTTGTCTCTTAACTGTCTGATGCCTTTGTATTGGAGTTTTACATGATGTTCCTACATTATTCTTATCTTTGTATCAGCTTCTGAGAGAGATTGGTCCCATTTAAATTATCTTCCTTGTTTAACAAGAGATAGTAAGAGAGCTCTTTGGACTGACAACCCAAGCCATATAACGGGCTCCTTGCTATATTAAGATGTCCTAGGCACTAGTCTATGGCAACTCTAGACTGTTTCTAGGGGGTGACAAAATTGTCCACAACACATACAATCATACCTTGTAGGCCACTTTTCATTAGATTTTCAGACTGGACCCACTCCACACATTTAAGCTCATCATACATCAAATTGAAACTTATAACTCCATCAATTCATTCATTTAATCATCAACCAATCAACCAACAAATTGATCTTTAATCAACATACTTAGCAACATAATCATCATTCAAACAACCCAAATCTGTATGAATACATCATTGACAGATAGCAATAAAACAACAAAACAGATCAGACATTTCATTCCACTTACTTCAGCAAACCCTAGATTTCATACGCGCTTTTACTTCACTGAACCTACGTATATACGCGCTTTCACAGAGAAAAACCTGCGTATACTTCAATGCATATTTCAGGACTAATTTCAGATTCCATACGCGCTTTCCTTGAATCGGACCCACGTATACATGCACTTTTCATGATGCGAACCTGCGTATAGATCTTCAAACATTTCAGGACTATGCAGCTCTTCAGATTAGATAAAAAATTCAGATTTCATCCTTTACTTCAGCAATGATTCACCAGATCACAGATCTAAACATTCCATAAATAGATCTAGAAGATACATAGTCATTTCAAATCTAGAGATCCCTCTTCATCATTTTCTTCATCCATCATTGTATTCATAGGTGCATCATAGATTCAGATCTATCAATTAAGAACAGAGTTCAACCATGCAGATATTCCTTAGAGGAATTTATTCATCAACAACCCTTGCACTTGCACCCCTTACACTATGATCTTCTTCTCCTTAAATAGATTTAACTTTACCAATACCATGAGCCAAAACCACACCACTTCTAATGGTATTCTTGGACGGAATCAAATAAACCACACAGCGCTCAATATTGTGTGCCAAAACCATGGTAATGCCCCTTGGTATTCTAATTTTGGAGCGCAAAATACCATACGCTACTTGGCACGTACTTTTCCGCATGCATACGCGACTTGGCCTTTACAGACTTGCGTATGCTTTGTGACATACCATTTTCATCATTTCTTTGGCACTTACAGGAATTCCTTTCTTCTGTTACTTCTGAGCTGATCTGTAGATACATCATCCTTACGTATTTAACACATAGGTTTCTTGTCAAAGGAAACTCATCAAGTAGGTTTCCATCAAGAACAACTTCATCAAGTAGGTTGCCATCCAAAGACAACTCATCAAATCAGTTTCCATCAAGAACAACTTCATCAAGTAGGTTGCCATCACCTTCATCAAGTAGGTTGCCATCAAAGACAACACATTGCATCATATAGCCAACAATCTCATTTCATCAAGTAGGTTTCCATCAAGGACAACACATGCCAACAAACTCTGAACCTAGGTCAAGACCCCTAGAGCCACCAAATGGTTCAGTTCTACAGGTGGGGGCGGTGGTGGGGTAGGAGAAGTCTTACCCCTGCATGAGTTTGATGGTGGCGTAGCAGGAGGGCTACTTCCAGCGTTCATAGCCTTGCTTCCATTTATATCAGGTGAGTTTCTTAGAGGACTGTATACAGATCTATCCCCTCTTTGATTGACTCGATAATATTTTTCGATGCACGTAGTGCTTTCAATATGATCAGGGGTCATTCACTCAGTGTGGCTGCATAAAATACCCTTTTCACACAATAGCTTCTTAATCAGTAGTGGCAAAGTTTGTAAGAATATACCTCTCAATCCTTTGAAAAATCTCCTTTCAGCTTCAAAGTATGACACAAACATCTACTGCAAAT
The DNA here is from genome assembly GCA_034641835.2 of Pinus albicaulis. Taxonomy (NCBI): domain Eukaryota; kingdom Viridiplantae; phylum Streptophyta; class Pinopsida; order Pinales; family Pinaceae; genus Pinus; species Pinus albicaulis. The sequence goes on from CM076570.1 coordinate 1,468,465,014, forward strand.
TCTGTCATAAACCTCCCCAAGGTGTTTTCAACCCAGTGATCTACAGTTCGTGTAATGGGATAGCTTGCTCAAAATGTAGATCCCATTGTTCAGTATATTAAGGATGCCCTGAAGCAGTAGTTCCGGAAGTCAAAGTCTTATTCTTAGTGCATAATAGAACTGAAAGATTTTAAGCAGGGGTCGAAGGAGTCAGTTTAGGAAGCTGACCAACGATTGAAGCAAACCATCACTGACGAAGGATTTTTTTACGATGATAAGCAGCATGTTGTGTAAACAGCTCCAAAAATAGAAGAAAAGAGATATCAACGCCTTAGAAATAAGCCACTTCGAGGGGGAAACCTCCAATACATTACATTAATGAACAATTATTGGATGATACAAGTCCATGGGGCCACAATGTAATCCTAGTGGGCCACAATGTAATCCTAGCTGACCTAACAATAATAATGTAAGGGCACAATAATAACAATATGGGGGTTACAGGGGTACAACAATAACAATAAGGGGGGTTAGAATAACATAATAAGGGACTACACTATTAATATAGGGGCTTAACATGCCCCTCTCCTTCAAACAAGTGTTGTCCTCAACGCTTGATTATTTCTTGATGCTTCTGTATAAAATTCTCATCCTCCCATGTGGAATCTTCTACAGGAAAATTCTTCCACTTTTTGAGATAATCTGAAATTGATTGTACTTGTCGAGTTCTTGTTTCTATGACTCCTTCTAAACTTCTTTCGATGTAATGTTGATATTCCGGTTGTTTCATTTGTTTTTGCACCAAAGTTAGGTTATCCTTTGAGAGTTGGAGAACTTGTTGCTGATGCTTGATGTGATATTCCACTACTTTATCATCCATAGTAGATTTTATTTGATCCTTCAAACCATCCAAATTAGCCTTCATTTTTTCTTTTAAACCATCTATGTCATCTTCAGTTGCTCTTCGTAAGATCGAAATTTGTTGCACTTGGTACCGTAATTTTGATATCTCATACTGCAATTCTTCCTCTTCATGCATCATAGTATAGCTTTATGAGGGCTTAATGGGTATGGAATTATTTTTTGGATGCATAATAGAACCCATTACTGATAAAAATTCTTCAATATTCCCTTGGAATCAATTCCACTTGATTCTTCAAACAAGACTTATGCAATTCGGAAAAAAATACACACCTTTTATTCGCTTTTGAGGAGCTCGATATTTAAATTGGATTATCTCTGTGATTGCAGCTCTTCAATATCTGAACTTTAGCACTTAAGTAGTCCTCTGAATTCTCTTTTGAATGCCACAGGTCTGACCTAATTTGGATTCTCCAAGACAAAGTTGTGTCCAATCTCCCACAATGACCTAATTTTGGACTGGTTCAGTAGAGCGAACTTGTACGACTTGACACATGTCATTGTTTCTTCCTTTGTCTCTGAAATTGATAGAAAAGAAACTACAGTCTGTGTACTTGTGACCACTTTTTACAGTACTCCAATCCCATGCCCAGAGAGATAGTTATTGAACTTTTCCCACAATCACCTCTTTGAGATGAAATTCAGGAGCCTGAAAAAGCACTACCTTCCACAGATCATATCTCCAAAAATATTTTGAACCAATCTCTGAAATTTTTTGACGAATTTTCTCAGGATTTTAGCTTTGCACCATAAAAATTTCAGATTTTGATCCTTCATAGAAAAAAATTTATAGCACAAATGCCACGATGACCTGTTTAGGAGCCTAAAAAAAGACCTAACTTCCACAGATGATATCTCCAAAAATATTGTGAACCAAGCTCTGAAATTTTTAGAAAATATTCCTCAGGATTTCGGCTTCGCACCCTAAAAATTTCAGCTTCTGAAACTTCGTAGAAAAAAATTTATAGCGAAAATTCCACGCTGACCTGTTTGGAGCAACGAAACCCTAGAATCTCAAAGCTCTGATACCAAATGTTGTGAAACCAGCTCCAAAAATAGAAGAAAAGAGATATCAATGCCTTAGAAATAAGCCACTTCGAGGGGGAAACCTCCAATACATTACATGAATGAACAATTCTTGAATGATACAAATGACAAAACCTCCTTTCTATATATAGGAGTCCATGGGGCCACAATGTAATCCTAGCCGACCTAACAATAATAATGTAAGGGCACAATAATAACAATATGGGGGTTACAGGGGTACAACAATAACAATAAGTGGGGTTAGAATAACATAATAAGGGACTACACTATTAATATAGGGGCTTAACACAGCATAAGGTATGGATCATCTCCATGCTCTTGCCACATCTTTGCGGGCCTATGGGTCAGCAGAAGATTGATTATCAGGAAGAAGCCCTAGAAAGTGCTATGAAACTAGAATTTGCACCTAGAGATGATGCTCAATTTGGAGCACTGCAAATTCAGAGCCAATTAGATGATATGCACTTAGAAATTCAAAATTTATGCAGAGACCGGGGTAAAGAAGTTGGTGCAGATGTCTGGTGCATATGATGCAAGGGAGCTGGCCACACCAAACATCATTTCCCTTTGCTTTCGAATTACCTGCAAGCTGGGGGACCGAATCCACTACACCCCAGGGATGTTGTTGGGCCTAGTACCCCCACACTATGGCGCGCTAATTGTAGGGTGGTTGGGCGACACGATACAGACCACTGCCCACGATTAGGATCCTATGTACCATAATTGAAGCAACAGTGGTGCAACTTTTTCTCTTCATTTGGTCGCGATGAGCACCACTGTCGAACGCTTGACCTAATGATAGATAATGTGAACCTTTATAGGGTGCAGGCCGACCCTTCATCGCCAGCATCTCCCTCTGAATGAGGAAGATACCCAACAAGAGGATGGGAAGGGGGGCGAGGTGGAGGCGCAAGTCGAGGGAGAGGGAAATTAATTTTCTATAATTGTGGCGACGCTGGACACTATGCGCGTGACTACCCGAACCCTGTGCGACAATCCTGCAGGTATTGTAGGAAATTTAATCATATAATTGAAGATTGTCCTGTGTTAATAGCTAAAATGCAAGAAAATCAGAACACACCTGTCGCAAAACATCCAGATGGTTAAAGTTGAACCGTGCGACGATGTTCCAAGTGTAAATGTAATTACACGCAATTGTGTTGCCACTAAAGGAAATGAGGAAAAGGTTGTCGCAGAGCCACTGATCAGAAAGGTGTCTAACAAAAAAAAGGGACTCAACCTGCAGAAAGAAAAAGAGATTTTCCTTGAAGCTAAGAAGGATTTTTCTACTACAGGAGCATCCACGTCAAGGACTAACATAGAACCAAAGGCTGATGATGAAGTAAACCGTTCCTACAAGCCTCATTAAGCTACTACGCAATCAAAAGGCAGTAGATAATCTCCAGGCCCTGATAGATAGCTGCATGGAAAAACATATGCCTCGAACATAGACAGAGGTCGTGAACAAAATTTATAAGAACAAGAAGAGAATTGGTAGGGAGATGCACGTGATTTTGCAGATTGGAGAATATGAGATGGATAAAGTAATCTTGGATCTGGGGTCTAATGCAAATGTCTTACCTAAGAAAACCTGGCAAAATATGGGAGAACCAAAGTTGGAATGATCCACAATTCAGCTACGCATGGCTAATCAGCAAAATATCATTCCACTTGGAAGGCTTCGACAAGTCGTAGTAGACATTGTTGGAGTAAAAGTATGAACGGATTTCAAATTAATACAAATTTTCGATGATGCAGACCCCTACCCTGCGCTATTAGGATTGGATTGGGCCATTGATATGGGAGGCATCATCAACTTGAAGCGTAGAAGCATGATCTTTGATAATGATGGTATGCATGTGATAGCCCCACTAGACCCAACAAAAGGGGAATGATACACAAAGCCAGTACGCGAAGGGGACGATGTCGACCATATTTACAAGCTGAATTTGTGGGACGAATATTGGATCAACCCTACAGCTGATGGCATGTTGAATTGGGAGAAGGATAGCTCATGTTTCTCATATTCCAATGGCGAAATGGAGAACTAGCAGAACCGGTTGCACGATGTATCTGCTTTCGCTGCCTCAAAATCACAATGAAATTCTGGTGCGTCTCCTTACAGGTAAGAGAACTACCCTATTTTGATGGTTCTGGTAGTTTAAAATAATTATTGGAAGCATTTGAAAAAGCTATCCCACAGGAGCGAAGGTTTTGGGCACTTGATTTGGCTATGCACGCAACTCCAATGCGTTGGTGGGAGATGCACATGGGATCTTTCCAGGACTGGGAGGAATGTAGAAAAATGATGACACTGCACTTTGAACCTCTAGCCACCCCACCAATTGAGATTTTCTATGCTCGGGGGGATCCGCGCAAGCATCTAGCCATGTGGATGGACGTATGGGACGAAAATACCTGGAATGAGTGGGTTCATAGGTTTATTCATTCGTTGGGGTCGGTACCCACCACCTGGTATCTAGAAATTGAGCTACACTGAGGCACTCGAAACTTGTTTACGATGATTGAGGATTTCTTGGCAACCTTTGGCTTGGTTGGGGGCTCGGAGAAATTGGATGAAGCCCTACAGGACATAGATGCCCTTGTCTTTGACAAATCCCGACCCCAAAAAGGAACACACTGCATTGGCATGGGATACGCAGATGCAAGACATCATCAACTGCAGGAACTTTTCTATCAGGGATAACGAAGATGACCCAAGGAATGTTAATATCCCTAAATCTGAAGGATAGCACGCAGTTGTAGGCCCCGCATTAGGGATAATGGATGTCATTAAACCTCTGAAGTTGAAGGAAGCCAACATTGGGATGGAAGAGCAGCCCAAGTTAGAAAAAGTTGGGGATTACTGGGATGATGATATAGTAGGGAAGATTGTGGAGCTACTGACAAAGTATCAGGATTTAGATCCTACAAACTTCTCCGAGCCCAAGGGAATTGTAGGGGACCTGGGCGTTATAAAGATCACATTAAAATCACACGCGCGCCCTATCGAACAATATGATTGGGTGAGCCCAATGGTGGTTTAGGAGAAAAATACCAAGGGAGAGATAAGGATTTATGTAGATCTGAGCAAGCTAAATTATGCCTATCTGCATGACCCCTTACCTACTCTGTTTTTTGATGAAATATTGGATAATGTAGGAGGAAAAGAAGCTTATTCATTTACTGCTGGATTTCTGGGGTATCACCATATCATAATTGCGCCTGAAGACCGCAGCAAGACCACCTTCGCCACTGAGTGGGGGTATTTCCAATATACTGTCATGCCATTCGGATTGAAAAACACACCTGCAATCTTCTCGCGCGTGGTCGTGATTGTGTTCAAGGAATTCATGCATAAATTCTTGGAGGTATATTTTGATGATTGGACAGTATTTGGATTGGTAAATAAGCATCTTTCAAACCTGCTCATGATGCTTGACACCTGTAGGAAGCAACAAATTTCTCTTTACCTAAAGAAATGTACATTCTGCGTGCCTTTTGGAATTTTTTTAGGGCATATAGTATGTCAGCAAGGATTGATGGTAGACACAACCAAGATCATGGTTATTATCAACTTAGAAGTTATTACTAATGATAAATAGTTGTGCTCCATCCTAAGACATGCTGTTTATTACAGGAAGTTCATAAAAGGGTATGCTCTGATCACTGCGTCAATGGAGAAGTTGCTAAAGAAGGATGTATCATTCTTCTGGGATGACGAATGTTAGAAGAGATTTGAGATGATAAAGGAGAAAATGGTCACTGTACCTATCTTGATATTCCCATATTGGTCGAACGTTTTTCATGTGCATGTGGATGCATATGGTATAGCACTTGGGGCTATTTTACCACAACCAGGAGAAGGAGACATTGATCACCTGGTCGCTTTTGCTAGTAGGAAGCTCTCTAGTGCAGAGCACAACTACTCAACTACAGAAAGAGAAGGATTGGCCATGGTGTACGCTCATTAAAAATATAGGCACTATCTGCTAGGAGGGAATTTTAAAATGTTCACTGACCATACTGATTTGAAATACATGGTCAATAAGCCTGTGTTGGGGGGGGAGCTCGTAGATGGATTTCTATGCTTTTGGTATGACTTTGAAATTATTGTGAAGCCTGGAAGACAAAATGTTGGACCTGATCATTTGTCACGAATTGAAAATGGGGAAGAACCAACCAGTCTTGAGGAAGGGTTACCCGATGCGCATCTCTTCACTATCAAAGTGGTTGATGAGCACTTTGTTGATATTATTATCTCCTAACCATGGGAACCGCGCCTGCAAAATATTCAGTTCATTAAAAGAAGGAGTTGGTTGCGCGCGCAGTTGATTTTACCCTGATTACAAGTCAATTGTATAAACTAGGAGCAGATGAACTATTGAGAAGATATTTTTTGGCACACGAGAGATAGGATATCTTGGTTGAGGCTCATGGAGGAGTGGCAGGAGGCCACTATGCTGGGAAATCCATGACGCAGAAGGTGTTGCGTGCTGGGTTATGGTGGCTCATGCTACACAGTGATGCGCATGCGTACTGTCGAGCCTGCGATGCATGTTAGAGGACAGGGAAGCCCTCGCACAGAGATGAAATTCCCCTACAACCACATATGGCATTGCAGACCTTTGATAAATGGGCTATAGATTTTGTTGGACCAATCAACCCTCAAGGTAAGAATACTGGAGCGCGCTATATCATTGTTGAAACTGATTATGTAACCAGATGGGCAGAGGCGAAGGCAGTTAAAGACTGCACTACTGATACTACTGCACACTTCATCTTTGAGCACATTTTGGCCATATTTGGATGCCTAAATATTTTGACGAGTGATAGAGGTACGCACTTTATTAACGAAACAATTGAAGCTTTGACAGAGGAATTCCAGATCCATCACAAGAAGAGTACGCCTTATCACCCACAAGCAAATGGCATGGTAGAAGCTTCCAACAAGATCGTGGAGAACATGCTCACAAATATTTGTAATGCCAATCGAGATGATTGGGATGTGCGCATCCCTTTTGTGTTATGGACTTATATGACAACATGCAAGAAGTTGGCAAGGTAAATACATTTTCGGATGGTCTATGGGTATGAAGCCATCATGCCAATGAAGTATATTGTCCCAAGCCTGCACATCATAGCTTTCACTGATATCTTCTAGCCTAAAATTATGGAGGAACAATTAGCGCAACTCGTTTCCTTAGAAGAAGATTGGTTCATTGCTAATTTCCACCAGCAAGTGCAGAAGGCGCGTGAAAAGGCCTGGCATGACAGGCACATCAGGCAGAAGGTATTCAAGGAGGAAGACTTGGTCTTATTATATGATAGTCAGTTGGTGTGCCACCTAGGGAAGTTCAGAAAGCATTGGTTGGGGCCATATATTGTGAGAGATCATTGATGGCGGTGCAGTGTGCTTGGCCACACTGCGCGGTGAGAATCTTCCTCGGTATTTCAATGGAAGCCGTGTGAATCCATATCGAGATAATCCGGTGCCGACCAAATGACTATATGGCCAGAGCATCAAAATTCTAGGGTATTCACGTAGTACAGAGGTTGGGCCCGGGCAAGTGCGACAGACGCACAGGGGTGACGTGCAGGAAAGGAAACTAGCCGTTGGAACAGTGAAACTAGGTGAAAAAGTAATTTTACCATTGGATGGAGCGGATTTTTCGCATTTAATGAGGTGATCTTGCAGGATTTTTTACCATTTTCTTGAAGGTAAGTGGAAATTAATGATAATCTGACTGTTTTTACCATGGATAACTTATAAAAAGAAGGGTGTGGGTCATAATTGATTCCTTTGCTTTCTGAGTATTTTGAGCTTTGTGATTATCTTTGATTTACGTTATCTCGTTATCTGTAAGTCATGTATTTCTGGCCATGAATCTCCATCTCACATCAGTAATCCCGAGTTTATCTTCCGACCGAGAATGACAGCCACCAACCCTGCAGAGGAGAATTCTACGCCCCTCACTGCCTCAACTGAGATGGGATCAGATGATGTTCAAGAAGTCATCCCTGAAGTAGAAGAAGTTGTGTCCATGTCGGCTAAGGGAAAAGAAAATATGTCCAAGTGGGCCTCCTCAAAGTCACGCACCTCCCCTCGGAATATAACGTCCCTCCGACAGGCCACTAAGGATCAATCCCCCATTGGTGATCCATCAAAGCACCCAATGAGTATCGGGGACGATGCCATGTTTGTTGAACCCATATCGTGGTGGCTGCCCTATGTCAAGCTGCGAAAGCCCTCTACATGCACGCTAAAGAATTTCGATACATTCCGGGAATACATGCAGATGCCATTGATCCCTTAAAATGTTCCCCTGGTTGGTGAAATGTTCAGCAAAATACCACAGATTAAGTTTGATGACCATGACTTGGCGAAGGAAGAAACGAACTTTGAGCTTGCGCTAGAGAACTATTCGGAAAGAGTGCTTTATGAAGAGGTGCCAAAATTTGAGCCAATGCCTTGGGCACACGAGATGAAAAATGCTAGAGTCCTCAACCTGTTAAGGATTATACATTTAGGATGGTACCTAATCACCAGCATCTGCGTGCGCCAGATTCTAGCCTTAGTTCACAAGGGTTTCCTATGATTCAAGGGAAAATTCCAATAAACACTGCTCTGATCCACTAGATCACCGGCCTACCCAAGAAGGGGCCTCACCCTATGAAGAGATTCGGGAAAAGTAATGAGCTTAAGGTGGCGAACGATGTGAAGAAAAAATACAAAGTGGGGAAGGACAAGAGGGGATTTCTGGTTTGGACCATTGCTGACCCAGGAGTGCGCCTGGGCACCCTAGTCCCTGGATGCAAATTAATGAGGAAATGTCACCCGAAAATGGTCCTAGCGCACGTCATTGCCTTAGCAAGGCAATGTGAAAATGGGGTCAGTTATAACTGGTCCCGGTTTTTGTGTCAAGAATTTCTGGAGAATGTGCGTGAGGCGCAGGTCTTGGGCAAGCAATTCTACCATTTGTGGTTGTTGCTACTAATTGCGTTGGTTGCATGGGAGACTTCGGCAGATGTATTCCTCCATGAGATAGAGGCATATGTATGCGAAGGAGAGCGCTACGCTAACCTATGGGACTCATATGACCCCCGACAAGTTAAGGAGAATAAGCTCTTATGGGTGCTTTTTAAAGGCGCGTTGGCTGCTGCCATCCATTCCACACCTATAATATTACCGGTTGTGCATGATAAATACAATATTATTGCTTAATTCCAGGTAACCATGCACAATGTGTAGATCAAGGTGCACAAAGATTCTACCTATTATACCTTGCCATATATGGTAATGGAGGCAGAAGTTAACTAGGTCGTGGCGATTTAGCCGAATGCATGGAAATTCAGACTTGGCTCCACCCATCCCATTATGTCATCCACTTCAGATAAAGGTACAGGTCCAAAGGAAACAATCGAGCTACGCACTGACACGGGAGCTAAGAAGACCGACGAAAAATATACTGAGGGTGAAGCAGAGTAGGAGTCGGAAGCAGAAAAAGATGAGGAACAAAATCTGGGAGGTGAGCAGGAGCTGGACCTCGGAGGTTTAGATGGGCTCAATGGGGATGGTGTTGAATCTCCGTGCGGCACTAAGAGAGGCATCGAAACTTCGAAGGGTCCATGCAAAAAACGAAAAGGGTCCAAGGCTAGAGGAGAGGAAGAGGTCACTCTGACAAAAGAGGACCTCGACAAGATCGCAAATGCAGTTTCTTCGATGTCTGAGGACCGATGGAATACTATGTAAGCGTAGTTCAAGGCCGTTTTGGAGGCCTTGCAATAAGGTCTACAGGTCTTACAGTTGAAGACAGACACTCTTCAAGCGAGCGTGGATCAAGCGAAACCGGTGCAAGCGAGCCTGCCAACCACTTCGATCATCACTGCATCCGAGAGCAGAGTCTTCCCCTTCCCAAGTGCATCCATTACCATGGAACATCCAGAACTGTGCGTCCAGGTGCAAACCTTCCGTGAGGTCGGCATTGACCTCGCGAAGCTGCCCAGTGGAAATCTACACGCTCTCCACATATTCATTTTTGTTGAACTGCGGAGCAGGGAGGCGCACGCACAACAGCAGCTTAGTGAAGTCGATCAAACTGGAGCAACAAAGACAGCACAGTCCATCCAATCTCAAATAGTACAGTAGGCATCTGTATCTTAGTGCATGGAGCTAGAAAACACCATCGGCAGACTGTGTGGTGAAATTCCTAAAGTAGTCATCCTGGCCTCCACCGCGCCACAAGCAAAGTTTGAAAGCCTGGTCATCGCACTCTGTTAGTGACCTATAAATATAGGATTCATAATTTTGACTTGACTAATGTTAGTCTTGTAAATATGTACAAACTTTTCTTTCTGCAAGTTATTTTCCCATATTTTGTAAAAAATCAAAAAATCAAAAATCAAAAAGAGGGTAAAAGTCCTAAAAGAAAAATCAAAGGACTTAGAAAAAATAATATACCCCAAAAGAAAAAAAGATGAATAAAACATGAAAGTGTGCAAGTCTAAGTGCCACTACTTTTTACTTTTGCAGTTGATTATGGCAGAGTGTCATTAAATGCCATAATCTATGATGAGTTGAAATGTTCAATCTTGACTTATCATGTTTCAATTTTACTTGTTGTAGATAGAGAATAAAGGATTGTCAGACAGTTTAATCCTGACAATTCAATAGATAGGTATAGAGTAAAAAGGAACCCAACAATTTAATCTGGGTCCTTGGATGAAATAAGTTAGAAATAGATAGTTTTATTGCTTTCAAAATAAAAATGCTTTAAAGGTTGCTAGCTCAAATGCACCTGCACAAAGGGAAGAAAAAATGTTAGACTAAAATATTGGGTAGGTAGAAGAAGGTGGGAAACATTATTGTAAATATATTTCACCAGGCTCTAAATAAATAATTTCCCCTCCACATAGCAATTTGATATTCTAAACTATCAGTCAAAGAGGCTCAAGGCATTTCCTTGACTTCTGTTGGGATCGGACCCACGGCTCAATGACTGACTAGTTGAAAATGTTAAGTTTCTGTATTAATCCCAGAAATTTTCATCATTTACCCCTTCATGCACTCATCACCATTTTACCTTATAAGTGAGAGCTCTTTCTTGCTTAAATGTTATATAAAAGCCCATTTAATTAACTTCCCCCATTTTACAAAGCATAAAACCCTCAAAAAACGTGATATACTAAGTAAAAGTGAAGCTATTATGAAAATTAAGCTTTATTCTAATTTTCACTTTCCTTAGTTATATTTATGAAATTTTGAGTATTCATTGTCCCTTTTCATATTAACACTTAACCTATTTTATTAACTCCCTATCAAATGTCCTAGTCCTATTAATATAGCTTCTTTTTATTTAATATCCCAAAAAACCCACTTATTATATGCTTTTGTGTCAAAGATATTAATCACATGTTGAAATAACATCCTGAAATTAACCCTTTGACACAAAACTACCTATAAAAATATAACCCTTTCCCCTATGGTTTTTAGACCCCTTCGCAGTCTAAAACTATATAATAAAGTTAAAAAATACAAAAAGGCGAATTTTATTTACATTCTGTGTATTTAAAATTATGCACAAAAACACTTACATCATTTTATCCTCCCCGATTACCCTTAACCCAAGGTTAAAAAGCCTAAGCTTATTTTTTGCCTTAAGTATTTTCCCCTTCATAATATGTGAAACCTCAATTGTTTCATATAAGTATAAAACCTTGGTTAAACCTTTATTAAACCCGCCCCATTCTATATATAAACTCATTTTATATATTTGAAACCCATTATCCATTCCATTTTTCACAGCGTCGGTTTCAACCTCAACCGTCCGATCATCCCTATCAAAATCAATGGATGATATTGAACCCGAGTCCCACTTTCCCTTGCTTCATTCCCTACCTTTCCCCGATATCGCATTTGTCCCACACCGTAGATCTTAACCTTTCAAGATTAACAGCTCACAGTAAAAGCCTGGCCCCACCATACTGTTTCCCCGCAACTTTCTGAAAGATCTCGACCATTCGCATTTCTCAGTCAAATCTGACGGCACATATCCAATATCGCATGACAAAAGTGATCGGGCACAGTGTGTAAAAAATAATGCGATAAAAGTTGTTTTGTGAAACCACCGCCTGTTATGTGTCTTATTTCTACTCGATCGCATTCCAAAAGCGAAAAACCATTTACCGCCCAGGAGCAATGCGATAACCACTAATGGTTTCGCCTTCAATGCGAAAACCACTCTCGCCATTTCAACTTGACCTATAAATTAATGCTTCGCATATCGATAAAATATAAGGTTTTAACCTTAGTTTTTCATTGTTTTGCATACCTTTGCGCCTTTGCCCTCTAAGAAATCACTCACAGAAGCCATTGCAGAAACTATTTTCAAACCAGTTTGTCGTTCTAAAACCATTGCCACTCTGAAATTCACCACCGAATACTCTCAGCGCCTTCTACCAAGCAACTGCTACCAGTTTGAAGACTGGTATAAACCTGGAAACCTCTTCGACCACAGCCATACCTCTTCAAGGTATTTTTCAGTAATCCAACCTGCAAATCTTAATTTCAAAGAACAAAATTAAAACACTTTGAAAATATAAACCATCTGAAAATATTCAAACCTTGAAGAAACAGGGGGAACCCTGTCAAAATTTCCTCAAAATTTGCTACTTCCGCCTAATTCAGTTGCAAAGAGTTTTTGACCATCCAAAAGCTATTTCTATGGTTAACATACATTTGAATTACTGAAAAATCCATTAAAATCCCTTTCTAGTCTTCTACTCATTGTAAGTCTGCATTTTCATCCTAAAACCCTCGCCCAGATTCTGAATTCTTCCTAAAGCAGCTCAATTAGCTTTCTATTTCCTAAAGAAACTAAGCAAACAGTCTAAACTTGCTCAGTTTTATTCAAAATGAAAAAAAAACAGGTCACTCCTAGGACTGGAGGTCCCAAACCTCAGAAGCCTGCCTCCAGCAAGCTTCCAAACCCTAAACCTTCCAGCATCAATAAACCTACTCCTGCCCTAACTGTTGATTCCACTGAAGTAGTTAGACCTTTGCAGCCACCTGTCTCATCTGAAGAGATCAGTGCCTTGATTGATATAGACTATAGAATTGTTGATGCTACCTTAGAGTTTGAATTACTTGAAGTACATAGCTGGTGTCATAAGAAATTTGAGAAGAAAGTGGAAAATGATATACCTGTATGGGACTCCAACTTGCCTAAATACGTGGTTCCCAACACACATCCAGCTCAAGATTTCATTAGGTTGTGTCAGTTACACTATATCCCTAACCAGAAATGCATGGTGAATAAAGATAATGAGGTCCTATTTTACATAACTGCTGAAGCCATCAATGATATGCTCCAACTGAGCCACGATCCACGAGCAGTATCATTGTCTATTGAAGATTTAACTCAGATGTATTTAGACTTGGATTTCCCTAGGAAGTTTATGATCCTTCAAAATTTCATGCCCAATCATGTTAACCTTCCTAAGGTAAATCCACCTTATGATAATTTTGATTTCCCTAAGGGTTCAAGACAAATATTTTCAATGTTGTCATTCATATTAGGCTATGCTAATGATGAGTTTACAAATTCCTCCATTCTAGGATTCCTCTCCACCTTGTCCCCAAGACAAAATCCAGAACCAGTTTTCAATTTTGCCAAATTCATTGCTGATAATATGCATTATCAGTTGATTAAATTACCTGATGAAGGAGTGTTCAGATATTCATCCTATCTATTACATATCTTCCTATTTTCTCAGGCAGACAATTTCCCAATTGCATTACAAAAGTTGGATGTGGAAGGTAAACCTCTTTCAGTGATATTCTGGACTTCTCTACTCAGGAAAAATAACAGTGAATACAGCTACTAGGAATTCAATGATTTGTTTATTAAACCTGCCATGAGTTTGTAGAAAAAAGAAGAGCCACCAAGAATTAATGAAGAAATCAAAAGAATTTTACAGTTGTCTGAAAACTGTAAAGTTGGAGACTGGTATTTGTATGAGAATCACAATGAAATCAAAGTGTATGGTGCACTCCTGGCTCCCTACAAATTACCAAATTTTCTAACTACCAGGATTTTTGCTTTGGAGTACTTAAGACAGATATTGAATGCAGATGCAGTGAACTCCATCAGCTCCAAAAAAAAAGCATAGTTCAAGCTGAAAAGTCAAATTGGCCCATTCATAGTCAATAGCAGAGATGCTTTGCGAAACATAGTCAGCAAATTATCACAATTTAAATTCCAAGAAATATTTTACTGGAATTATGACCCTCAAGGTGTTATAAGTAACCTCAGGGTCAAGTGTAATTTAACCCCATTCCTCCATGATTCAAAACCACAAATTGGAAAATATGCTAATCAGATTGAATGGGTTCAAACACTTTGATTGATGATATTTAGGAGATGCAGACAGATAGCCTACAGGAAAAACAGATAGACAGCACACAGGTGATTACAGTTGGCCAACAAGCAGAAGTGTCTAATAAGATATCTAGAAAAGAAGAAGGTTATTTAGCAGAAACCATTATAGAAAGTAAATTTAATACTATTTGCAGCAAGAAGGCCAGAATGATTACTAAAGAAGAAGAAAAGGCCATAGAGATAGGTGACAATGAAGATCAATCAAACAACAATGATCAACATACAGATGATGGGGCCACAATAATTGTCAATGAAACACTTAAAGAAATTCAGAATGAGAAGGTACTATCACAGGGAAAAGGCAAAGAAATGATTGAAACACAGATAAATATAGAAGCTCCCTCCTCTTCTAGAGCAACAGAAGAAATAGATTCTGACATCCAGAAAAAGTTCAAGCAGATCAGAGAAAAGAATGAGGAAATTAAGAATGAGGTCTATTCTAAACTCCTTAAAGAAAAACTAGGAGACAAAGACAGACTTGTGACAGCTTTTGATTATTCAACAAATAAAATGATTATGTCTTTTCTCCAGCCAATGGTTACAGACCCAAGGTCAGCTACAAATTACAGGAAAACAGAGTTTGAAGTAAATGTAGATATCATATATGAACTTGATTAGATAGAGTTTCATAGAAGTGTTTCAGAGATGTTGTATTCAAAGGTAGTTAACAAAACTATGAATGCTCCCATACTTCAAAAGGCAGTATCTAATTTACAAACTCAAATGAAATTAGATAAAGCATCTCGACATGCTACGGGATTGAGGATAAAATCCTTAGAAGACTTGGTGATAGAAATTGGAGTGGATCCCTCCAATATTGAAGTTTCTAAAACTCTCGTAAGGCAAAATAATGAAGATATTGCTGCCTTGAGAAAGTAACTTAAACTTCCACAGAGTGAACACCCACAGGCTAAAGAAATTCTTCAAGAAAAAACTGAGAAAGATGAATTAATGCAGCTAGTTTTAAAGATGACAGCTCAGATCAAAGAAATGGAGAATCAAAAACAAATTCTAATGAAGGAAAATGAAATATTGAAAAAATCTCATGAAGTCTCCATTCCTATAGTTATTCCAACTGTTAGTACTGTTATTCCTTCCACATTGGCAGAACATTTAGCACCAAAAGGAGTATTGGCAATTGCAGTGTCAATTACATCTAAAGATATTTCTGCCACTTCATCATCTACATCACAATAAAATCAAACAGGTGAAACAGTTGACATAGTAAAGGCTATGGAAGACATGTCCATAAAGAATAAAGAGATAATCAACTTGAAAGGCACCATCCGAAATCTTGAAACATCAAATAGAGATGCATTGATTACATCCAAGGGACATGAGAAGAGAGCCAACAGATTGCAAGAGCAGGTAAAGATTCTACAACAACAGGTTAATCTCAGTGAACAGGTGTCATATATCAAGAACTATCTTTGGAACAACATCATTCAAGGCATACATTTACAGTGGCCTTCAATCCAAATCATTTATGAACGAAAGGATTTACTCAAGGCAGCACAAATTGAAATTCTGAAGACAAAAGAAGAACTAGCTGACAAACCTTCTCAAGCTTTGAAACTAATTACATTTTTGAACAGAAAAATAGAGAAGAGCTTGAAGAGCTGAAAATTTAGGATAGGACTGAGAGCATACTACAAATCAAAAAAGTCCTGAACAAAAGAAACGTGATGAAAAGTTTGGAGGAAAGATGCAAAGATATGAACTTGTCAATAACGATGTTCATGGCCAAATACACTATTTTAACACAATCTAGACTTCCAGACATTCATTGCTTCAATGAAAAACTAATGGGTCAGACAGAGTATGACAAGAAGATAAGAACATATGCCAAAGAACAGGTAAATAAGCCTCTACCACAAGGTTCACGTACTGGCAAAGTTATTTTGGAATATTTTGAGAACCTGTTCTTTCTACAAAATGAGATTAAACACATCTTCATTGTCAAGCCCAATTTTGTTAAGTATACAGAGGCAGATGAGAGTTACAGAAAATTGAAGAACATGAGAATTCCCAGTACAAAACAATGGCAGGAATTCACTGATTTAATATAAAGGTTGGTAAACAAAAGAAGAATATTACTGTTGCCTAAAGGGTAAGATTTGCATTTAAAGTGTATCAAGGTAATGATCAGATTCAAAGATTATCAGTCAAAACATTTTTTTTACTACAGGTTATTCCTCATTTTATAGCAGTCAAGAAATAAGAAATAAGCGTAAAGTGTATCAGAGATAAAGCACAGGTTTAAGAATGTGAATTGGAAAGAGTATCTCTCAAGCTATCTTCTAACAAGATATTGTTTCCAAGTATCAGCAAGCAACTACAACAAAGCAATAAGTTAAGATAATTAGTCTTATTTTTTATTGATAAGAGAACAGCTTGCCAGTTTGTTTTGCAGCTGTCCCTCTTTCTATGTAATAATCTTTATTTTTTCCTAGAGATATTCCTACATGTCTCTCAGATATTTTGTAATAATTTTTGTATAAATACTTCTCTTTTTGAAGTATTAAGAGTGGAATAAAAGTTGCTGAGATTATTATAGATATTTTTGCTGGTGCTTTGGAGGCTAATGTGTTAATTGCATAGCAGCAGACTGGAATACAACTATTTGGACTTCATAACTCATGATTCTTGCAATAAACTAATGAGTAAAGTGATTTCTTTATGTCATTGTTTCCTTTTTTGAAGTTCCATTCAATTTCATATACGTGTTCAAATCTGAATGATTAATTAGGAGTATTATTTCAGGATTAGTGTAAAAAACTCCCTGTCTTAACTAAGTAACCATTTCAATCTTTTATACTAATTTCCGGACCTAGGAATTCTTAGTTGCTCCTGAGTCTCATTTTACCTCTGCATCCTCTTCCTTATTTCCAAATCAAAGGATCCTTCACTGCCCTTTATCCCGAAATTAAGCCATCCCATCCAGTCAAACTATTCAAATCTCTGAGGGTTATCTACCTTGCCCTGAGTACATTAGCATCCTTTTGGCCTTGCCTTTCAGTCTTGCTTGCTACATTTGACCCCATAGCCCAATGGACTAGTAGATCCCTCTTTAATTTGTCTCCAAGTAATCTTATTTCCCACCAAACTTTTCAAACAAACCTATTGTCCAATCATACCTAGCCTAAAACCTAAATCTAAAACAAAGTTAAATCATAAGGAGAGATCCCTCTCCGGAATTCAGGAAGGCTAAATCCTAATCTAAAAAAGGTTCTTGGTTACCCCTGGTTTTCTTTAACTATAAGCCAAAATCCCACGACCTAAGAATTACTAGGGTGATAACACACTCAAGCCTTCCAAATCAGAGATACAGACAATAAAGGCATATTTTGAGTAGTAAATTGATGCTTTGCAAGCTAAGCTACAGCTTGAGATCCCTCCAGAGGTGCGCGCACATCGGGTCGCCCTAGTTAAAACAGCATTTGCAAGCATCTCTGCCAACGTTGGCAAGGGCTTAGAACTCCTAGAGACCACCATGGGATTGTGTACCTATGTGCAAACATATGCACTAGACAAAAATATTACCTAGGATTTGCGCGCCAAAGAGCATGAATTCGATAATCTGCAAGAGGCCTTGCCCACATTCATTCCTGCCCAGCGCATGGCACATATTCAGACCAGTCAGGCACTGCGAGATGAGGTTGAGGAGCTCTTCCAGAAGAAACAAATTGTCACCGATCACATGAATTTGTGGGTGAATGAGGAAATGAAGTTGTCTCAGGACTTGGATGCTGCAGTCAGAAATATTAACCAGACCTTGTAGAGTGTCACCTTAGCCATAGAAGGGTCGACTTCGGAAAAGCTAGTGGAGACCGTGCAGAGTGTAGTGGACCAAAGTACGGGTGTCTTGGCACTCTTTATTTCTATTATCGAGGAGCTCCAGAATAAAATTAAGAACCCAGTGTCAGTGTGACTCGGGACAAGCCATAAGATTGTGTCGAGGGGCTGTTGGAGCGAGGTCCCCTAAGTTCGAGCTTGAAGACCAATTTTGATATATTTTTGTAATATATTTTGTAAGTTTAGTCTTGTCCAGCACAAGTAAAGGGGATTTAGGCTGGGTCAGATCCCCTCATGAGTTGTAATGGGTAAAAAGGTTAGAACAAGGGGCCACAAACCACGGTTTGTGGACCCTAGATTAGTGCAGGCTAAAAGTATAAATAGGAGTCTATATCGAGTCGAAGAAGTCATTTTTGTGTAAGTTTGAAAGTTTAATGATAGATCTGGTTGTTTTGTGATATTTTGGGCAGAATTTTCTGGGTAGAAGGCTCCTGTTGGCTGTATGCGTGGAGACCTTAGTCTTGCTATGTGCGGACCCCACTGGCTATGTGTGCGGGTGATCTAAAGGGTTTTTGTATGAATGATCTGAACTTATATGAATAAATCACTGTTGTTGCGGATATCTGAGTTTGAAATGCATCTATTGTTTATGTTATGAATGTTTCTACATATTATTTCTGATTCCTGTATTTTCTGTATTTAGATCTATTGTGCAATTGTTTCTGGGTTTAAATGAATGATATTACTTGTTAAGAGTTATTACTTGGCTTATGAATCCTGCGTTAACCGGCACGCAAGATATTCTGCACAATTGACCTAAATCTGTCTGTAAGGGTTTCCTAGTTAAGGCTTCTGTTGCAGAGGTCTGTTCATGGTTATTTTGGATTGTAGAGCACCCACATTATTCAAACCTCTCTCAGGGTGTGGAAACCTAGTTCTAGTACCCCCCCCCCCCATATTGTTTCGGGTGACACTTTGACTTGCGCAAGCAGATCATTACTGAAAGGGCTAGTAGTAAGAGGTTTTGTTGGTTAACGTAACTTCCAAACCTGGGTCAGGACCCCTCAAGCCAACACTTAGGTGTTTCCAACCACTTTTTCTCATAGGACAAAGCTAATAGGTAATTAGTATGACAATTAAAAACAATTAATCAAAATATGGGATAACAAAATGAAGGAATGATGGAAAATATTGAGTACTAATAAGGAACATAATAATAATGGTCATTGTCTATGGTTATCTTACGATTTTCCAAAAATGGTATGAGATGTTTGATAATGGAGATCAAAATAAACCATAGACAATAGAGTTTAAATATGTAAACCTAGACAAAATATATTATGGACATGCCTAAGAAGGGAAACCAAGTTTGGAAAAAACAAAAACTAGACATGCTTAGGAAGGGAAACAAGGCCAACAAATACAAGAGACAAATTAACATGACTCCTAAGGGCCTGCAACGAAGGAAAAATGTCCAAACATGCCCATAAGTTTGTTTAGTGTAATAACTTTCAGTAGAATATTGCATACAAAAAATAGCATAAAATTCAAAAATTAAAGTGGAGTAATGTGACCTACCCGCTCCTTTGAAGAGTGAGGCACTATGGGGGTGTTCCTCGAATATTATTATGCATTCATTAAAATTTTACCTCCATGCTTCTTAACCAACCATTAAACCAAGATGGTTAGGAAGCATTTATGCTTCTCAATCAAGTCTAGAGGCTAACAAGTCTCTTACCATTCCTATTCTTGTGACATTAAAGCTTAGGTCATGAGGGTTTTTGTGTACCAGTGTAAATCCAAAAGAAGATGATAATTAATTTCTCTTGTTCGGCAACAATCAAGGTCCTTGATGAAGGACATCACCTCTACCTCAATTTTGTCTATGACCAAGTGTAACGCCCCCTCCCACATTTAATCACTTTCACAAGCCCTCCAAGGTAAGCATGAATTGAGTGTTGATGTGACATTATTTGACCTCCAAGTTCCAGTTAAGGAAGTGGGGCCTACAAATAGAAACCTTTCTGACCTTCCTGATGGGCTACAGACCACCCATGAACTAAACAACCACCCCAGGTGACCAATCCCTGAGATGGAACTCTTTTTTATTGACCTAGACCCATAACTTCACCCTTGAAACTACATCCATGTAGTTATGAGGCTATAACCACACTCACAGGCTTGCCTCCATGCGGTTATGGCCTGAAAGCCCTAGTTTTGTGCCTACGGTTCCCAGATCTGAGCCAATTTTTTAGGCTAGTCTTTAGACCACTTCTCAGAATTTCCTATAACTTTCCAGAAGCATAAATAACATTCTAACAGTGTTAATCATTAAAAAATTTAACAAGAACTTGATATAACCATGTCTAATCATACCTAACCATGACAGAAATTTCGTCAAACATATAACAAAAATAGAAGCAACAGGTCATGAATACAAATCTGATCTTAACAGTCTGAACTACATCTGAGAATCACCATGATGGTCTAATTCCCTCTTATAATTGTTGCAATAACACTTGTTAGCCCATGCATTCATCAACCATTCATTAACATATCAAATCATGCACAATATCCATAGCTAGAACATATAATATAACCATGCTTGTAACCATCATATAACCATAATAGGAACCATGAAAAATATGCCATATAATCAACATAATAACAAGTGCATGTGCTCATTAATCACATTATGAAAATAGATCTTAATTACATATGAAAAAGCCAACCATGGATTGGGTTGAACCAAATCTTTCTTTCTGCCAATCACCCCTATGCCATATTCCAATCATGAATGTGGGATCTTATGGGATAATCCAAGACATTAAAAACCAGGGTCTCTGGAGGTTAAAAAACCTCCAACCTCGTGCTACCATGATCTCACATAAACTGGTCCCAAGATCACAAAACCAAACTTGCTTGGATGCCTCATAATTCCTTCACCATACCTTGAGGAATTTTCATGTATCCACCCACCTATCGAGGGATTCTCATAAAAAACCATCTCCACCCCCAACCCTTGGGAATTTTCCTAAGACCACCTCACCCAGATCCAAAACCTTTTGGAAATCCAAATCTTAACCAATAATAAATCCCATCACACCATGGATATCTAGGAAATGGCAAGGCAAGCTTGAAACCACTATCGAACAAGGAAAAACCCATCCCAATGAAATAAAATGAACCAAATGAAAAAATACATATACCATGAATTCACAACTCAGCCAGGAAATCATACATGCAGCTTGTTACCTACAAAATCCTCCTACTGAAGTTGTTGATCCAAACTTCCTTGCTTTCCCTTTGCTTCCTTTATGTGTTCCTTGCTTTCCTTTTCTTTCTTGATTTCCCTCTCTTGGAGCTCCCTTTTTATCTCTATCTCAACTTATCAAAATAAAAAGTGACAAAAAGTTGTGAATTGTTTCTCTGATGCCTCTATTTTCTTCATTTTTCTTCTAATTTCCTTCCCATGAAAATTTGTGTCTCTTCATCTCCCTTTAATTTATTTTTCCTTTATTTTCATAATTAAATGCAAATTAATGCCTCTTTGTCTTTTCCAATGCACTTTCCAATTTCCTTAGCCATAACAAACCACAAGTAATGCCCATTATATCACTTTTCCCAACATTCATCTTGGAATACATGTCCCGTGACCTTGGCCTTATTCTTTTTGCCTTTATTATCCTTTATTACATGAAAATTTAACTCGAGGATGTTACAAATCCCTCCCCCTTCGGGAAACATTTTCCTCGAGTTCTATGACACTATGACTAGAAAAATCATTGAAAACCAAAACATATTGCCTATGGAGTTTTATAACATAGATGTCTGCATGATTGGAATCTGGATTGGGGGCAAACATTTGCTAAAAATTCAATTTTCTTAGAATTTCTCCAAAGTAGAACAACTGGATAGGCCTCGTCGCCAGGAATCTGGTGCGATTTGTTTCGTTGAAAACAGAGTTTGTATGTGAAAGTTAGAGCCTGTATTTTTCTTGAACAAATAGGCAAAAAAAAAAAAAAAAAGGTCAAAGGTCAAATTTTGGGTTTTCCTCTAGCCCAGTGGGAAGCTGACACTTGTCAAATGTTGGTTGGTCTGAACTTCTGGGCACATGGAAATTTTGTATTGGTTTGTGGAGAGCCAATGGGGTGCTGACAGGTGGCTAGCCAAGAGGCCGTCATGTGCCCCTCCCAAAGACCGAGTTTTGACTAAGTCTAAGTTCAAATTTTAAATGTGGATTGGTGAAAAATTTTATACAATGGCTGGGCAAAGGTCGGGGTCGAACCCCGACCTCCCCCACACAACACGCACACAATATCGTTGGACGACAACCATGTTTCTTAATATATAACAGCATCCATTTGTATTTGTTGTTAATAAAGGTGCATGGCGGGGTTTAAGAGGGCCGGCCCCGAAGGGCCAGCCCTCGAACCATAGAACAACACCCCATAACTTATGGCGAGGGGCTTATTCCTTAATGGGGTATTTAATATTTAAATGTGGATTTAATTACCATAACTTATGGTTATCAACACTAATCCTTATTACTAATTCGGATTATGGTAAGAGCGCATTAATCGCTAAAAACAAGGCTTATACTTAATTAACCCCACTTACCTTTAATTAATCCTGAGATTAATTCGGTAGCAAGATTGGTGGATCCAATATTTTCGGCGCCAACTCCAAAATTAGTGGAGTTAACTGAAGTTTCTCCAGATTTGGAGGAGTTTTGCTATGGGCGTGATGGTGCAAGTTGCAGAGGCGTTGGATAACTTCTGTAAGTGTTTTTTCCACTTTGAAGATTAAAGAAGCCTAGGACCACCACGAGAGGAGGTCATGCCTAGTCCACTTGAAGACCATTTGAAGAGCTTGAAGTGTCTATCTTGAGTTTTTTGGGTCTTCTTAATCCCTAGGTTTCAAATTCATTGGAGCACTGTAGGTGCATGTAATCATAGAATTGACCATTAATCCAAAGATGGCCTAGCCAGTTGAAGCAGTTCCATGGAGATGTAGCCCAGGAGGAGTGAACTCAGCTATCAGCTATTGTGTAATGTGTTTGTTGTGTGTTATTTATCTACAATTTATTTGTTGTACATGTGTATTTAAAAACTATTTTACTTAAGAAATTTCTCATTAAAGACACTAAAATTGACACATAAACCCTCACATAATTGGTTAATTTGAGACGATCCTAAACACATTTCTTTAATATTGATGAGGGAGCTAGCACAAAAAAACTAGTTTGCCCATATTCAGATCAAGTTGGTATCAGAGCATAGTTTAGCTCATTTTAGCCAAGGTTGGCTAGAGAATTAGCTATTGGTTTTGAATTGTGCAAGGAGAATTCAACTATGTGCAAGTTTATGTGTGTGAAGAGAAGGTCAAGATTGAAGACTCGGCTCTCAAATCACAAAAAAGAAGATTTTTATGCATTACAAGTGTGATGGCAGCTTCATCAAGCACTATTTCTAGTCAATCTTCCTTAGCAAAACTCTTTGATAAAGAGATGTTGCAGAAGCTCTACATCATGAATGATATGGTGCAAGAGATGTATGAAGATAAAATGGAGAGAATTATACTTAGAGAGCAGTTGATTTCCATGAAGGAGGAGAAGCAAGATCTTCTTGAAAATATGCATGAGATGGAGACTCAGCTCCATATTACAAATGAAAACCTAGAAAGGTTGCATGAGATGGATATTCAACTCCATATTGCAAAAGAAACTCTATCCAAGTATGTCCATGAAAAAGAGGTATGCAATTCAACTTTATCTTCAATTTCCTCTCAAGATGAATGTGTAGGTTCTTTTGAAAGACACACTAGAGGAATAGGGTCCAAATTATTGTTGAAAATGGGCTATGAAGGTAAAGGATTAGGCAAACATGCAAAAGGCATAGTTGAGCCAATTGTTGTTGAGGAAAGGCCTAGGTATTTGGGTTTTGGTTATGGAAAACATGATGGAGAATGCTCCAAAGCCAAGGAGGCAGATGAAGGTGTTCAAGAAGGACTTTTATTACATGTTCATCCTCAAGCTGGTGACGTTTGTGTTCATGAGGAATGAAAAATATTTACACGCACTTTGCAAGCAAATACTCATAACCATGCAACTATTGGAAACGACAAACAAGAGGATGTTGAAAGCTCTAAATACATTGAAGCCATTGTTGGTATTTCTAAGAGAGACACTACCTCATCAAATTCACCTCCTCAAGAAGGCGAAAAAGGTGAAATGTGCAAGGTATAAATCTGCCATTAATCAAGTTGCTTTTGATTATGATAAACATGGTAACTCTTCACATAACATTTGGAGAAAGTTTACATGTTCCTTTTGTGGTTTGAATAACCATATTGTTTCGAGGCGTTGGAAGAAGATAGCCATGCACAGGAAACTTTCAAAACAAAGGAGGCAGAAATCCAAATTTCCATTGGATAATGCAAATCATGTTGAATAGAAGATGCAATTGTTTTGCACTCGTTTCCATAAGCAAGGTCATCTTGAAGACAAGTGTTGGACTTTGTATCCAAAAAGTCATCCACGACATTTGAAGAAGGTGGAGAGAGAGATTGACAAGAATGGAAAAGAGGATTCCATAATTGATGTGGGTCATGATGATTCACATGATGAAGTGCAGTTGAAAGAAGCGCCATTGAAGTGGTTTGGAAAGAGATGGTTAGATTTCTTATCCAATTAAGGCATTGCATTTCTTTTGATGATTGATGCTAATCTTGCCTTATTTATACATTTCTTTGCCAATTGAATGCATATCTTTTTTCTATAGAATGCATGTTACATGTTTACGCCAGGAAGGTGTTTGAAAGTAGAGTTATTTTGACTCATTTAGATGCAGCAAAGATGGAAATTTGAACATGCATGAGTGATTGACTTGTGTTGGTTGTGTTTTCAACAATTGTTGTCACTCCTAGAGACAGCCTAGAGTTTCCATAGACTAGTGCCTAGGACATCTTATCATTGCAAGGAGCAGATAATATAGCTTGGGTGTCAATCCAAAAGCTCTCCTGCTATCTCTTGTAAACAAAGAAATTGATTTTAAATGGGACCAGAACTTACATAAACTACCACAGGGAAAGTAATGTTGCAGAGACACAATGCAAAGCTCCAACACAAAAGCATCAGACAGTTAAGAGACAATTTACTGTAAAGAGGGCCGATTCAAATAATATGCCACAGAAATCAAGTATCAGAAGGTGTATGTAGTGAAAGAAATATAAGAAGATATTGGTTAACTTTGGCCTAATACCCAGATACACAATAAAACCATGTATGGGCTTATCAATCTAAGCATCCATACATGACAATGGCATTTTAAAAGCACCCTCCCAAAGCAACTAATATAGCAGAAAGATGGATGAAATGAACATGAAACAATATATCATGCCTGAGCCATATTTAAAGCGCTTGACTGATCCAAGTATGGGCATCAACTAGGATGAATCCTTACCTAAAATCAGTGAGCCACTCACATTCCAGTACATGATACAAGAAGATATATGAAATGAAATGTTGTATTAATCACATAAGAGAAGGTTACATACTGTGAAATACCAAAGACCAAAATCCTCATTACAGATAGAACTCCTCCTCACTGAGACCCTGCGGGCTCTGAGCCTTCATAAAAAAGTTTTACAAAATGTATACAAAAATACCTTTCACTGCACCATTTTCTGATAAAAATCTGGAACCCTTACAATGTCTTTCTTCCTCCCTTTTATAGAGGAAGGAGAAGAGAAACTAATAAAAGAAGTAGGTGAAAACAATTAATTGTTTCATTAAAACCAAATGGCGGAAACAATTCACACCCATATTATTTGATGGCTCAAGGATGTTGTAGGTACTCTGTGGCTGCTTCATGAAGTAGATGTTGTGGGTGCAAGTCTCTCCGGGGATAAGACATGAAGAATAAAATATGCAACATTCGGTACTTTCCTGAGAGAAAAATATGCCGAAGTTAAAACTGGAGGATATGATTTTGATGCACTTGTACTCCTTGGCTTCTGAATGTGGTGTGATCATTTAAAATCTTCGGCTCCAGACGTTGAATTTCTCGCTCTCTGACGAATACTCCTTCGTCGCGGCATCAGGATATTTTACGGAACCTATGTATTGCTCTTGGAGGGTTCGGTGAATCTTTACCGGGGCTTCTTTAATGGATGTCGCGTCATCGGCAAGCGCCAAGATTTTTCTCATGAATTATGCGCTTGATAACCGCGGTCCTTTGACACACCCTTGACCTCTGCAATAAGGGCTGTAAATTATGGGGATTTCTTGTCGCTCAAACCTACAAAACCCACAAAGGTGTTAAATAAAACCAAGCACAGGGATGGAAATGCAATGGAGGTGGCTGTGTGACAAAGTGACATGATAACATGGCAGCAGTACGCAAGGTGGTGGTGAAGACACAGTGGAATAATGGTGGACGAGCCGGGCGGAGGTTCATAACGTAAAACATTTAAAATTAAATGAAATGCATAATGGTGGATGAAATATGAAAAATATGTGGGGGTGATGACGTGGAGGGGTACGGGATTAACAGTGTGGCAGGGGAATGATCCGGGCCCTTCAATCTTAAAATAAGATTGACGGCTAAAAATATATTGGGGAACAATGAGATGGTGGGCCAGGGGCGATGTGGACGAGAGTTAACAGCTGCACGACTTCGGAAAGTAAGAGCCGTTGGATTGAATGCTTAAGATAGGACGGTTTATATGAATTTCATTGCACGTCTTTGTCCGGGAGATAATGCGTGAAATAGGGTGGTATTGGGATCGTACAGAGGGACACGCGGAAATCAACGTATGGAATCGCTGCGATTTGCGGAATACCGCCCACTGCCGAAAAGCTATGTGAAATAAACAGGCTGGTTTTAGGGGTAAGGCGCGGCGGGGACCACCAGATAGGGACAGATTACGGACCGTCGATCTCTGGCCTGATCGGACGGCGCAAAATGCAACCGATGGCCGTGTATGGTAAGCGCTTTTCATTTTGGCCCATGGGCTAGCTCCTACATTACGTGGAGAATAAAATGAAGGGGGTTGAGGCCAGAGGGAGCTAGGACCGATATATTTTTGAATATGGGTTTTTTGGCCATTTTGAATACGATTTTAGGAATGAAAGGTGGCAACGACAGGCAGGAGACAAAGGTCTCAGGTCACGACAGAGGTTTTAAGCATATTTAAACGGGACAACAGACCAAAAACTTGAATGAAGGGGCTGACATGGATAACATTGGCTCTAGCTGGGGACGGCACGTTCATCCCTAGACGTGTCGAGAACTTGCAGACCACTGGATCATCTTTTGTGCAGACACTGCCTTTCAAAACCCCTTTTATTCGTAATCCATTATAACACTCGCATCATTCAGACAACAATAAAATGAAAATTAATATACAATATGATACAGCTAGGCCACCTTCACCTGAATCAGAATTGGAAGTAGGGTTTTAGAGATTGGCCATTCACGGGAGCATCTAGCAAGTCACCCTGTAAATTCTCCAGTATGAACGTGTTATTGCCTCCATGTTCCACGATTTTAAATGGGCCAAACCAGAGCGGGTCAAACTTGCCATGTTTTCCTTTTTCGGCTCTCTGGAAGTCCCATCTGAGCACCAGATCTCCAATCTGCAATTTCCTATCTTTTGCATGTTGATCGAACACATGTTTCATTTTGTCCTGATATTCAGCTAATATCTGATTCACTTGGTCTCGTGTTTCCTCTAATTCCACCAATTTATTGATTCTTCTGACCATATCATCAGGCTCTTTCCTGCATGAAACGTGCTACTGGTAAAGCCAGCTGCACAGGAAAAACTGCTACTCGTCCATATACCAACTCATAGGGAGATTTCCCAGTTGCTCGCTTACTAGTAATTCTATTAGCCCATAGAGAAAACTTCAATTGAGAGTCCCAATTCTTCTGATTTTCATTTATAGTATTTTTCAAGGCCCTCACTAGAGTTTTGTTGGAGGATTCTACCAAGCCATTTCCATGTGGATAGTAGGTTGTGGAATGATTTAATGCAATATTATACCGCTAGCAGAAATTTACAAATTTTGCGGATTTGAAGGCCTGTGCATTATCAGTCACTATTCTAGCAGGACAGCCAAACCTAGATATGATGTTTTCTTCCATGAACTTTATGATGACAGTGTTGGTAGCATTCCTTGCAGGTATGGCTTCCACCCATTTTGTAAAGTAATCTGTGGCTGTTAATATCCATTTATGCTATCCACTTGAGGGTGGGTGAATCTCACCTATAAAATCTATTCCCCATTGTTGAAATGGCTCATTCACATGAACTAGAATCAGGGGCAGAGCTGCCAACTTCTGTCTCTCAGCAAATTTCTGACACTTATCACATGCTCTAACCCAAGTAAAAACATCTCCAAATAATTTTGGCCAGTAGAAACCAACCTTAGGATTTTATGAGCTGTAGCAATCCAGCTGTAGTGTCCTCCACAAATTCCGTCATGAAATTCTATCATTATGTTTTCTACTTCATCCTCTGTAAGGCACAGGAGTAGGATTCCAGAAGTATCTCTCCAATATATTTTCCCATTAGAAACTATGTACTTTTGTGATTTCAATCTTAAAGCCCTGTATTTTGCTTTATCACAACTGGGGGGACATCTGAGTGTCAAAATATATTCAACTATTTCCTTGTACCATGGACTAGTAAGATATTTTATATGTGCTTTTTGAGTGGCCATTCCCAGACCTTGTTGCTCTTGTTCTCTCACAGACTCTTCATTTGAAAGCACAAACAGGTTTATGCCCAGATCCTGGTAGTTTGATTCTGATAAGATCCTTGCTAGCCCCTATCCTTTAATTAGCTTAGTAGGTCTGATAATCAAATCATATTCCTGTATCTTTGCAATCCACCTCCCTCTTTTTCCTTCATTGTCTCCCTGAATGAGAATGTCTTTGATAGCTGTTGTAGGGACATGTGCAGTAATGTGAGACTGCAAAACATACATTATAAAGGCTTTGAGGGACTTCACCAGGGCATATGCTTACTTTTCTAATATATTATACCTCATTTATGCATCATGGAGCACCTGAATAAAGAAAGATATAGGCTGCTCATATCCTTCTTCATTTTTCTGTAATAACACTCCAGTTACTGAATGAGGTGTAGCAAAAGAAAATATCATAAATGGTTTAGTATAATTTGGTTCAGCTAGCACAGGGGCTTCAGCAAATGCAACTTTAATCCTGGCAAAGGCCTTCCATGACTCTTGTGACCATTTCACCTTGTTATTCTTCTTTAGCATATCTGTTATATGCCTAACTATCTCAGCATAGTTAGGAATAAACCTTCTCAGGAAATTTATTCGTCCCAAAAACACTTGCACCTCTTTCTTATTTCTGGGGAGAGGAATACTATTTATCACTTTTACTCTTTTAGGATCTATTCTCACCCCATCTTTAGTTACAATATGCCCCAAAATCTTGCCTTCCTCTAATGCAAATAAAGACTTTTGGGGATTGAGAGAAAGACCATACCTTCTGCATTTTTCAAAAAAAATTCGCAAATGTTCAATATGTTCAGCATCACCCTTTCAAAAAAAAATTATATCATATAGGTACACCACCAAAAATTTATCCTCCTCCCCAACAAAAGCGATGTCCATAGCCCTCTGAAAAGTGGCCCCTGCATTAATCAATCCAAAAGGCATCCTAGCATACATAAGTGTCCCCCATGGTGTGATGAAAGAAGTCTTCTTCTGATCTTCTGGGAGTACATCCAACTAGTTATATCCAGAGAAACCATCCATCATTGACATTCTAGAGGCTCCCACCACTTTCTGCAGGATGTGGTCCATTTTGGGGAGTGGATAATTATCTTTTAAAGATGCTCTATTTAAATTTATGAAATATACACATAACCTTATTTCTCCATTTTTCTTTCGGACACGGACCAAATTAGCAACCCATTCTGAGTACCTTAATGGAACAATTATTTTAGCCTTTAGCAGCTTCTTGATTTCTTTTTCAATGGATGGAAGCAGCAGAGGATTTATCTGTTTGAGCTTCTGCTTATAAGGTTTTGCGTCTTCCATCAGAGGAATTTTATGCTGCATTATATTGATATAAAAAGTTTTCAGGTCCTGATAGGACCATGCAAATACATCTTTATAAGACTGAAACAATTTCAGGTATTTTTTCTTATATTCCTCTGGGACCTTCTTGGATAATTTGACAATTTTGGACTCAACATTGGTACCCAGATTCAAATCTTCTACCTAATCTTGTTCTATTACCTTAATAGGCTGGAAAGGGACATCATTTTTATCAAATAATATTTCTAGAGGCACCAACCCTCTCGGGATGACATTTCCTTTCAGCTGCAGCACTTTACTGCCGGTCATCTTCTCTTCCCAATTATTTTATGAAACATTCTCAAACTCATCTTCTTCACAACCATCAATCTCCATATGGGAAAATTCTCCCACTGTTTCCAAGAATCTCTTCATCTGTTCATCATCTTCAAATACCTGCCAGTGCTTAATATTATCTGGGATTGATGGTCTATAACGTACCTCAATTTCATACCTCAAGAGAGGGTTCTGAGGAGGGCGGAATGTACTAGCAACCACACCAAGTGAATCTGCCATTCTATTCTACTCTCAGGGCATGAACTGGATGTTGAATGCCAAGAATTAGTTCTCCACCATGTCCCATACTTCATTTCTATAAGCTCTCAGCCATGGATGTTTAGTTTGACATTGATTTCTCACCTGTCTGACCACCAGCTCAGAGTCTCCCAGAACTTTTAAACACTATATTCCCATGCTCCTGGCTATTTGTAATCCCAATAGAAGTGCTTCATATTCAGCTACATTATTAGTAGCTTCATATTCCAATTTAAAAGACAGTGGGATCCATTTGCCTGTAGGAGAAATCAATAATACTCCAGCTCCATTTCCTTCTCTTGAATTTGCTCCATCAAAATGTAAAGTCCAGATTCCTGCTTCATGGTCTTCTAAAGGCTGCTCAGTCTTGATTTGACAGAAGGAAGGTTTATGAGCAAAATTTTGATCTTATTCTAACATCAGACATGAGAAATATCCTTCCTTTCTGTAGATTGGTGAATTCTCTGAGCTGTCAACCTTAGTCACCATCTTGACAAATCTGGTTTCTCTGTATAACCTCCTTTCCTGGCCACCAAAAATTGGAATAGTGGCATGGGTTAAATCCATCTTAAGTCACCCACCAATATTTGTTCCCCAGGACCTTGACAGCAGCATGCCAAAGCGAGCTGGGATGTCCGCCACCACAATGTCCATTACTACACTTTTTGCTGGAATTTGGGCTAGATTGACTACCAAATCCTTGATCATCCCTAGAAATTTCACTCTTTTGGAATCAAATGAATAGAGGTCTTTATATGGACGTGTGATTTGTAGTCCTAGTTGTTCCATGACTGAAAAAGGCATAATATTATGGGAAGCTCCAGAATCTAACATACAATTGTGTAACAGCAGGTCATGAATAACTAGAGACACATAGAAAGGAGGAGTAGAAGGGTCTATCTCCTCAACATGGGGGCCAAAAACTACCATGGGTCTTTCTTCTTGGAGGTTAAGACTGTCTGGAATAATTGGTGCTTCAGGAGGGAGCAATAAAGAAGTGACTTGAGATTGGTATACTGGTTGTTTCAATAGTTCAGTCAAAGGGACTGGGATTTTGACTTTTTCGAGTTCTTGTTGTAGATTAAAAGCAGAAGAGGGCTTTTCTATTACAACTTCTTTTGACTCTTTATTTTCTGCTGGAGGTTTAACTTATTTTGATACAGACGCAACATTAGGAGGAATGACTACTTTTGAAGAAGAAGGAATTTGATCATTAGACTGCAATGGATTATTTAGAGGACCCTTACCTTTGCCTGTGGCTTTTTGCACTATTGATTCCTTTTGAGCAGATGCTTCCTTCTCGGGAGGCTCTTATTCTTGATACTGAGTTCAAGTTCTCTTCCTGGAAGATCTGAGATCATATCTTCTGTTAAAATGTGCTTGCATGAAATCAATAAACTGTTTGCAGTAATGATCAATTTCTGCATCTTTTATGTCTTTGATCTCTTCTTCTTCTTCTTGTAATGGGCATTCAACTTCATCATTGTTGGAGAGATAAATATTTTCATCTTGCAGTTCATAAGCAGCATCTTCAGTGGAGTCATCTACTGGGCCTTCCAGGTACAATGGGTGAGGAACTTGATCATGCTGCTCTCTTGCTTCTCTTGTCAGTATTTGTATGGGTGGCCTTTTATACTGAGGATTGTAACCCCTGTTTGGAGCATTCTGGAAATTCTTGGAGGTTGAGTTCTTGGTCTCTAGTTCGAGCTTGACCAATTTATTAGAAATATTCTTAATCATTTTTCTCATTTATTCAATTTTATCCAAATCCTTATCCCGATTTGAAGTAGATGCTTCCTCTTTACCCCTTCTTCTGGTATCTTGTTCAGCTTTGAATTTCAATTTTCCAGTGGAGGAAAAATTTTCTTCCAACTAAAGAGCATATGATTGAGCATCATCTAGGGTGGCAGGCTTCCTTTCCCTGAGAGAGAAACCAAAATCTGAGTCAATGCTGCTATAAAAACCACTTTGGCAGCATTCTGATGAGGCTTCATATTTGCAGGGAGATTTAGATATAGCTTGTTAAATATTTTGATAAATTCTGACACCCCTTCATTATGTTTCTTTTTAAGTGTATTGAACTTAGTAAGGCACTGTCCATGATCTTTCTTTTCTCCCCATTTCTTGAGAAAGGTATTTTCCATATTGTCCCAAGTGGTTACAGAACAGTTTCCTAATGTTTTGAACCATATTCTAGCTTCACCGTCCAGAGACTGCAAAAATAATCTTAAGACCACATCCAAATGTTCTACATTAAAGTTTTCTGCAAAAGAGAAGAAGGTCTCAAGGTGTTTTTGAGCATCTATTTCATTTTCCCCAGTGAATCTGGGCAAGATCTTCAAATAATCCTGTGGCATATCATTTAATACTTGAGGCAATGCTAGCGGAGCATATTTATTTAACAAAAAAGCTGGAACATTAGCCATTGGAGGAGGAGGGGGTTGTGCAACAATTTGATGTACAAATGGAGGAAGAGGTGGAGGTGGGAGTGGAGTATGAATAAAAACAGGAGTATATTGTACAGAAGCCTGAGGTGTAGATGGAAAAAATTAATGATTAACAGCGGCTACTTCTGTAACTTCTTTAACCTCCTCAGCCTCAGGGGTAGGATGAAAGTTCCCTTTAGTTCTAGCACTTCCCCGAGGTGATCTATCTGAGTAATATTCAAGATTTTCCTTGGTGGAATCGGGATTTTCTACTTGAATTTCTTGAGAAGAAGAGGATGGATAATCTTCTACAGAATATTCAGGGATTTCAGCACGGACTGATTTCTTTTCCTTCCAACTTCTTCTATGTATAATCTTCTCAGGGTCAGATACTAAAGGTGTCTTTGACTGAGATGTATCTGACCTCAAATGTGGCTTACGAGGAGCTAGGACTACCAATAGATTTATCAAATAAACAAAAGTGGAGTCGCCAAGGTGAGAGATATACAACTCTTCAATTCTCTGTGCTCACCTGATTAGAGAGTGAATATGATTTTTCGAGGCCCAAATATTCTGATTTTCTTAAATTCGTCCCCAGCAACGGCGCTAGAAAGATGTTGTCGACAATTGTTGTCACTCCTAGAGACAGCCTAGAGTTGCCATAGACCAGTGCCTAGGACATCTTATCATAGCAAGGAGCAGATAATATAGCTTGGGTGTCAATCCAAAAGCTCTCCTGCTATCTCTTGTAAAACAAAGAAATTGATTTTAAATGGGACAAGAACTTATAGAAACTACCACAGGGAAAGTAATGTTGCAGAGACACAATGCAAAGCTCCAACACAAAAGCATCAGACAGTTAAGAGACAATTTACTGTAAAGAGGGCCGATTCAAATAATATGCCACAGAAATCAATTATCAGAAGGTGTATGTAGTGAAAGAAATATAAGAAGATATTGGTTAACTTTGGCCTGATACCCAGATACACAACAGAACCATGTATGGGCTTATCAATCTAAGAATCCATACATGACAATGATGTTTTAAAAGCACCCTCCCAAAGCAACTAATATAGCAGAAAGATGGATGAATTGAACATGAAACAGTATATCATGCCTGAGCCATATTTAAAGCACTTGACTGATCCAAGTATGGGCATCAACTAGGATGAATCCTTACCTAAAATCAGTGAGCCACTCGCATTCCAGTACATGATACAAGAAGATATATGAAATGAAGTGTTGTATTAATCACATAAGAGAAGGTTACATACTGTGAAATACCAAAGACCAGAATCCTCATTACAAATAGAACTCCTCACTGAGACCCTACGGGCTCTGAGCCTTCATACAGAAGCTTTACAAAATGTATACAAACGTGCCTTTCACTGCATAACTCTCTGATACAAGTCTGGAACCCTTACAATGTCTTTTTTCCTCCTTTTTATAGAGGGAGGAGAAGAGAAACTAATAAAAGAAGTAGGTGAAACATTTAATTTGCTTAATTTGAACAAAATGGCGGAAACATTCGCGCCCATGTGGCTTAATTAATATGCTGAGCTATAGGTACCCTGAGGCTGGCTCCATGAAGTAAATGCTGTAGGTGCAAATTTCTCCGGGGATAAGACGAGGAATAAAATATGTAACATCCTGTACCTTCCTGAGAGAAAAATCTATTGAAATTAAACTTGGAGGATATGATTTTTGTGCACTTGTACTCTTTGCCTTCTGAAAGTTGAATTGTTATTTAAAATCTTCGGCACCGGATGTTGAATTTCCTGCTCTCTGACTAATACTCCTTTGCCGCGGCATCAGGATCTTTATCTGCAAGGAACCTGTGTCTTAATTGCTCTGGAGGGTTCAGTGAATCTTTACCCGGGCTTCTTTAATGGACGTCGTGTCATCTGCAGCTGCCCAAGATTTTTCTCATGAATTATGCACTTGATAACCGATCCTTTGACACGTCCTTGAATTTTGCAATGGAGGCTGTAAATTATGGGGATTTCTCGCCGCTGAAACCTGCAAAACCCACAAAGGTGCTAAATAAAACCAAGCACGAGGATGGAAATGCAATGGAGGTGGCCGTGTGACAAAGTGACATGATAACATGGCGACAGTACGCAAGGTGGTGGTGAAGACACAGTGGAATAATGGTGGACGAGCCGGGCGGAGGCTTATAACGTAAAACGTTTAAAATTAAACGAAATGCATAACGGTGGATGAAATATAACAAATATGCGGGGGTGATGACGTGGAGGAGTGCGGGATTAACAGCGTGGCAGGGGAATGATCCGGGCCATTCAATCTTAAAACAAGATCGACGGTTAAAACTGTATTGGGGAACAATGAGATGGTGGGCCAGGGGAGATGTGGACGAGAGTTAAAAGCTGCACGACTTCCGAAAGCAAGAGCTGTTGGATCGAATGCTTAAGATCAGACGGTTTATATGAATTTCGCTGCACGTCTTTGCTCGGGAGATAATGCGCGAAATAGGGCGGTATTAGGATCATACAGAGGGACACGTGGCAATCAACATATGGAATCGTTGTGATTTTCGGAATACCGCTCGCTGCCGAAAAGCTGTGCGAAATAAACAGGCCGTTTTTAGGGGTAAGGCGCGGCGGGGACCACCGGATAGGGACAGATTACGGACCGTCGATCTATGGCCTGATCGAACGGTGCAAAATGCACCTGATGGCCGTGTATGGTAAGCACTTTTCGTTTTGGCCCATGGGCTAGCTCCTGCGTTACGTGGAGAATAAAATGAAGGGGGATGAGGCCGGAGGGAGTTAGGACCGAAATATTTTTGAATATGGGTTTTTTGGCCATTTTGAATACGGTTTTAGGAATGAAAGGTGGCAACAATAAGCAGGAGATGGAGGTATCAGGTCACAACAGAGGTTTTAAGTAGATTTAAACGGGACAGCAGGCCAAAAACTTGAATCGAGGGGCTAATTTAGTCCATAGGTTGATTCCTTTGTTTATCATGTATGTTGTGAACTTGAGAGTGTTGATCATTTGCACATGCATGAGGGTCGACTTGTGTTTGGTCGATGGTTTGTACACTAAGATGTAAGAATACATGGCGATGTTCATAGGATGTGACATTTGTTGCTTTGAAGGAGCAAAAGGATATGTCGTCAAGTTATGTTTCTTGCATGATGTGTTTTTCAGGTTAATGGATTTTGCTTGTGACAACATGTCGCAGGAATTTGGAAGGTCCACTCTTGAGCGAGAGGCTCATGATTAAACTTCATTCTCAAATCATGGCATGAGAAGCATGTAAATACTAGAGGATGAAGAAATCAAAGCAAAAAGAGGGACAAGATGACAAAAAGATTGCAGCCAAAATAGCAGCCATTGTAGACCATTTGATGTGTTGACGCCAAGAAGCGAAAGAGATGGCGAATGCATTCTTCCATATGTGGAATTTGGTACTATGGAGGTAAAAGAATGGTCATTTCTTTTCTTGTGATTACTGATATGGAAACTCATTTTTGTAGTTCACTCAAGTGGGTTTAACTTGGAAAAGTAGTTTCCAAGGAGAAGCTTGCATCGAATGCATGTGAGTGCAAAGGAGGAACAAGCTTCTTAGTGGGAAGGCCATCATTCAGATTTCCAAGCACAAAGGGATCACTTTTGTACAAAAAGGTGTGTAATCAGTCAGCGAGCAGCAATCAAGTTTTGGATTGGGTCAATAGCGAAAGGAGAACATTGGTAGAAGTGCCAAGCTATTTGCAAGGCAAGGCATGTCAATGAACCCCAAGTGGTTGTCATGGAGATATTTGCAAGTAAAAACAAGTTGATAGAACTTGAGAAAGAGAATATTATTCAATTCTCATCAGATAAACATCTTTTGTGAGTCCAAAAGCCTGTCAGTGGGAAGGAGTGATCGGAATCTGGATTGGGGGCAAAAATTTGCTAAAAATTTAAATTGCTTAGAATTTCTCCAAACCAGAATGACCAGATAGGCCTCATCGTGAGGAATCTGGCACAATTTGGTTGTCGAAAAATAAGTTTATATGTGAAAATAAGAACCTGTTGTCCGCTTGACCAAACAGGTGAATTTCAAAAAAAAAAAAAGGTCAATTAGGGTCAAAGGTCAAATTTTGGGTTTTCCTCCGGCACAATAGGAAGTTGACACTTGTCAAATGTCGTTTAGTCCGAAATTTTGGGCACATGGTAATTTTTTAATGGTTTGTCGAAAGCCAATGGGGAGCTAACACATGGCTAGCCCGGAGGCCGCCATGTGCCCCTCCCAAAGACCGAGTTTTGACTAAGTCTAAGGTCTAATTTTAAATGTGGCATGGTGCAAAATTTCTATATAATGGTTGGGCAGAGGTCCGGCTCTAACCCGCGACCTCCCCCACACAACGCACACACAATACCGTTGGACCACAACCATGTTTCTTAATATATAACGACATCCATTTGTATTTGTTGATAACAAAGGTGCATGGCGGGGCTTAAGAGGGCCAGTCCTCGAACCACATAACCACGCCCCATAACCGCCAGTGGGGGGCTTATTCCTTAATGGCTTATTTAATATTTAAATGTGGATTTAATTACCATAACTTATGGTTATCAACAATAAACCTTATTACTAATTCGGATTATGTCAAGAACGTGTTAAGTGCTAAAACTAAGGCTTACCCCTAATTAACCCACTTACCTTTAATTAATCCTGAGATTAATTAGGCGACAATTTTTTGGGTCCACTATTTTTGGCACCAACTCCAAAATTAGTGGGGTTAACTGGAGTTTCTCCACATTTGGAGGATTTTTCATAGGGAAAAGTGAAGAAGCCATAACTTTGGCATATTTCAACCAATTTTGGCTCAAGAAGAGTTATTCCTATATGATTTGGATGCTCTGAGAATGGTGATGCAGGTTGCAGGGGCATTGGAGCACTTCTATAAGTGTTTTTTCCATGTTGAAGATTAAATAAGTCGAGGGGCACCAGGAGAGAAGGTCATGCCTAGTCCACTTGAAGACCATTTGCAGAGCTTGAAAAGTCTATTTTGAGGTTTTTGAGTCTTTTGAATCCAATGGAGTACGCTGCAAAGCCATTGGAGCATTATAGGTGCATGTAATCAGATAATTGACCATTAATCAAAAGAGGGTCTAGCTAGTTGAAGCATGTCCATGGAGATGTATCCCAGGAGGGGTGAACTCTATTATCGGCTATTGTGTAATGTGTTTGTTGTGTGTTATTTCTCTGCAATTTATTTGATGTACATTTGTTTTTAACAGTTATTTGACTTAATAAATTTCTCATAAAAGACATTAAACTTGACACATAAACCCTCACATAACTGGCTAATTTGAGACAATCCTAAACACATTTATTGAATACTAATGAGGGAGATAGCACAACAAAAGTAGTTTTCCCATATTCAGATCAATGCATTATTTACAATGACATCCTGCTGAAATGCAAAACAAACATACTGCTTATTGGAGCTTCATAACACAAGTCATTGCGGCATTTGTAATCATATATATATATATATATATATATATATATATATATATATATACATAGGTCTTGATGTGCAAGTACACATTCTCCCCAACTTGAAACTCCTTGAATTACCTGTGTTGATAAACATAAATCTTATGCATTTCTTGTGCTTCTTTTAGATTCTTTTTTATAACCTGCTTCTCCTACTCCATCTCATCCAATATGTTCGGTCCAATCAAGACCTTGTTCATTGGATCACTCTAGCTAATGGGTGCATTACAACTTTTCCCATAAAGAGCCTCAAATGGACTCATCTTCAGGGATTCTTGATACCCATTATTATAAGCAAACTCTACCAGTGGAAGATACTCCTCCCATCTCCTCTGTTGATGCATGACATACATCGTCAAATTATCCTCCAAAATCTTGGTGACCCTCTCTGTCTTCCCATCTGTCTGCTGATGATAAGTTGTATTGAAAGCCAACTCTATGCTGAACCCTTGGTTAAACTAAGAGGGGGGGTTGAATCAGTATAATACATTCATGGACTTTTGAAATTTTATTTTAAACTTATTTGCACCTTCATTTCATGATCAACTTAATGTATAATGAAACAGCAATCTTAATATGTGAGAAGAAAGTATTACGCAGATTAAATACAGAACATCAACACATAATCATCATGCATATAGACAACAGATATAAGTGGAAACCCATAAGGGAGAAAACCACATCTTATTATTGTTGTGATGCAAAGGCAAGCTCCAACTCCCTCTCACCACTGATTTTCTATAGGCTCCAACCTACATGAGGCCACTACCTCAAATTTTGCAAGCTACGACTTGCAAGGAAGCTCCAACTCCCATCTATTTTCTACAAGCTACAACCCACAGGAGGCTCCTACCTCAACCAGTTACAACTAGACATCTATAAAGATACAACTTGATATGGAAGCACCAACTTCCTCACACTACAGTAAAATCATATGTTGATTTACCTAGATATCAACTCTATTTTTCTCCTTCTTCACTGTTGTACTTCCAGCCTTCAAATCTGCTTTATATCAGCTATGGATCTTCACAGCTTCTCTATCTGCTATGTCTTATTCTTCCACTCTCTAACTTCTATATGCACATTACAATAACATCATTTATAGAGATCACTTCATGGTTTTTTTCATTATATATGGGAATATGAAGTGAACAGGCATGACTCTTGCCTTCCACCCATTCATTTCCTCACTATATACTCATTTCAGTATTAAATTGGAGTTTTTCTTTGCCTACGGAGACTTTCCTTTGCATCACAAACAATATAAAATAAATAATACATTTACAGTTACAATCAATTATTTTACTCAGCCCTTTCAGTTTCTTAGCTTTGTTGTGCGTTTGTCCTCTTCTCCTTGTTTTCCTTTTGTATTTTTTGTTTATACAGTTACATTTCAACTATGTTTCATAACTACCCTTTTTTTCTGACTCGACCCATGTTGTTGCACTATTTTGCACGGGGTCGGATCCTTTTACTTACCCGACCTTTCTGTGTTGTGTTCAGTCTTTTCGTTTGACTCATTATCGCAACACTGTTCATCTCAGCCAGCTTATTTACACAAACCCTTCGGACCTTATTAACAGAGCGAACATAACAGACGCGAAACATGGGTTATCGAGTCCCACGCTACTTGACCAATCACAATACGTCACACATTGCTTGCCCACACTTTTTAACGTTTTACAAAAATATCAAAATATGTGCGGAATCACAAACTGTTACTTTAAACCTGATTAAACATAAAACTCAAATCAATTACATACAGGCAAAACTTCTTTATTGGAGGGTCCTACAACGCTTTCCACCTATCATAGAGGATCGCACTTCACAACCTTTATGATTTAACTTAGTAGCTAAACCATATTTCTTGCGATCTGCGATATTGCGCTGGTGCACAGTGCTGACACGTTGCTCCTCCCTCATCGCATCGCATACTTCCATCCTTCTCGCATCGCATCGCAAACAACTTAACTTACCTTGCAACGGCCTTACGCTCTATCCGCTACCATTTGCGATGTGCGAACTCATGATTCGTTTCTCGTCGTTGATCTACCATACGATATAATGGTCCTCACTCCTTGCCCTGTCATGCCAACACATGTCCCTTCTCCACTTCGTATCGCATACAATTTAACTTACCTTGCGATGGCCTTAAGCGCTATCTGCTACCATTTTTGATGTGCAAACTCGCGATTCGTCTCCGTCGTTGATCTTTCGCCTTCACTTCTGCGATCTAATCTTGATCGTCTGCTCATCCTTCACACAGCTCTTCTTCATCTCTTCCGCCCACTCTGATCTATGTCGTTAATTCTTAATACTTCAATTACGCAATTCGATCTTTGTCATCTGATCACCTACCTTGGAATTATTCTAAGAGTTCTTTGCCTTAGTCGATTTCTGTTTGTTTATACTGTCACCGCTCTTCAACAATGATTCCTCCACGCTAATCCTCCTGATATTGTTCTGTATTATTCAACGTGAATCTCTCCTGAGCTATATACTTTCGCCACTCTGCAACACTTGTTCCTCCACGCTACTCCTCCTGAGCTCGTTCTGTATTCTTCAACGTGAATCTCTCCTGACCTTTATTCAGTTTCTAAACGCATTGATCTCTCCTGAGCTTGTTCTTCTATTCGTTATTCAATCTGACTTGGGATTATTACGCTTGTTACACACCGTTGTTGCTTCTCTACTGCCTTGGATTCCTTTGATGCTTCTCTACTGCCTTTGTTGATTCTCTGTTGCCTTTGCTGCTTCTCTGCTGCTCTTTTATGTTTTCTTACTGCATTGTTGCTTAATTGCTCCTTTGCCTTATTGTTGGTTCTGGTGCTGGTCCTTTGTGCTCCTTTGCCATCAATGATAATATTTCCAACAATATCCCCCTTTGGCATTAATGGCAACACATCCACCAATAATCCAATACTTCCTCCAGGACTTCCTCACCCTTTCATTCTGAGAAGCGTCTTTCTTCCTATGCTTGCTTTTCAAAAGAGCCTTTTTTCTGCTTTCTTTTCCTCCCCCTTTGACATCAATGGAAAAGGGTTGCACATTTCCCAGTGTAGTTTCTATCTTTGCATTATTTCTCTCTGAGTTGTGTTTAGGCCTTCTTCTTCTGACTTTATACCTTGCTGCTCCATACTGGTGTACCAGAGTTTTTGGGAAAACACTTTGAAAATTATTGAGATTGCATGGAAGGCTTGTCACCATAGAATGTTCTATACTTATGTCCCTTACTGCTTGATAGAGGTGATATGTTCTAGACTTTTGATGTACTTCTGTCATAATACTCCGATATTGAGGACATGTACCATACCATTGCTCCATATCTCTAGCTCTTCTTTGACAACTTTTATGGGCTGCTCTCCCCCTAGAATGATGCTTTCTTGTCTAATACTAACTATCACTTGTCTACTGCACTGTTTCTATTCCTTGTATTGTAGCATTTGCTGGTGTATTTCCAACATCATTTTTTTTTTAATCATATTAGAGAGTATCATCTGCAGACACTACCCCTAGTTTGTCTCTTAGATATTTGAATGGTTCTCTAGCAAGAGGTTTTGTGAATA
Organism: Pinus albicaulis; assembly: GCA_034641835.2. Taxonomy (NCBI): domain Eukaryota; kingdom Viridiplantae; phylum Streptophyta; class Pinopsida; order Pinales; family Pinaceae; genus Pinus; species Pinus albicaulis. The sequence goes on from CM076570.1 coordinate 1,468,507,358, forward strand.
TGTTTGTTGTTTGTTCCTTTGTTAGTACATACTCCATCTTTACTATTTTCTATGCTACTTTTTCTCTGAGGAAGTGGTACTTTATTGGGATGTGCTTGGTTTTCGAATGAAGTATTGGATTTTTTGATATACTAATTGCACTTGTATTGTCATATTTTATAGAAATGGGTTCATTGATGCTTACCTTCATGTCTTGGAGAGTTTGTTTCATCCACATTACTTGTGTGCAACATGTTGTTGCTGCTATGTATTCCGCTTATGTTGTAGATAGAGAGACAGATGTTTGCTTCTTACTTAACCATGCCACCAGACTTTCTCCGAAATAAAATGCATCCACTTGTGCTTTTCCTATCATCCACACAGTTGGCCCAATTTGCATATGTATATGTTGTCAATGTGAAGTCTTTGACTTTTGGATACCATAGGCCATAATGTGCAGTTCCTTGTAGATATCTAAATATCCTCTTGATTGCTAGCAAGTGATTTTGTTTTGGTGTTGCTTGATATCTTTCCACAAGTCCTACTTCCAACATAATGTTTGGTCTAGAGGCAATTAGGTATAGCAGACTTCCTATCATAGATCTGTAAAGTCTTTGATCTGCATCTGTGAATCCTTCATTAGCACATAGCTTGCATCCAGTGATCATGGGAGTTGACATAGGTTTGCAGTCTTCCATTTGGAACATTTTCAACATGTCTCTTAAGTATTTTTCTTGTGAAATGAATATTTCTGTCTTCTTTTGTTCTTACTTCATCTCTTCTGCAAATCCTTTTGCTAACTCATCTTTGTTGCTCCCAAACATGATGTCATCTACATTACTACTACAATTAAGGGTTCATTTTCATCAGCCTTTATGTACAAATTTTTGTCTACTCCTCCTTTCTTGAAACCTTGTTTTTGTAATTATATTTCCAGCTTAGAATACCATGCACATGGACCTTGTTTGAGACCATATAAGGCTTTCTTTAATCTGCACACATGGTCATGTTTATCTGTTAAGGAAAATCCTTCAGGTTGTTCCATGTAGACTTCTTCCTCTAGATCTCCATTCAAGAAGGGAGAATTCACATTCATTTGATATAGCTTGAAATCATGATAGCATGCAAAATCCAAAAACATTCTGATTGCTTCCATTCTTGCTACAAGGGAAAAATTTTCATCATAATCAATTCCTTCGATTTGAGAGTATCCCTTGCATACAATTCTAGCTTTATTTCTGATTACCTGACCTTGTTTATTCATCTTATTCTTGAATATCCACTTTGTGCCGATGACATTTTTACCAGTGGGTATTTGCATTAACTCCTGGGTCTTGTTCTTCTCAATTTGGTCTAGTTATTCATTCATATCATTTACTTAACTTTTGTCTTTGCTGGCTTCATCAAAATTATTTGGTTCTATCTATGACAGCATGGCTAGGTACACTTCCTCGGTCTGTTCCGCTAGTTGTCTTCTAGTTTGGACTCCTGTACTCCTGTCTCCAATGATTTGATATTCTGGATGGTTCTTCTGAGTGTGTCTCGAGGGTCCTTTTGAGTTTAATTTAGTATCTTCTATTTTCTTACTATGTTCTTCATTTTCTTGATTCTCATCTTCATGTTCATCTCAAGGATTGGCGCAGTTTTTGCTTCTAGTTCTGTTTGGTAGATCTTCGTCGAATCTCACATCAATGCTTTCCACAATTTTATGCAGTCTTTTGTTGTAGCACCTGTATCCCTTACACTTGGATGCATATCCAAAAAAATTATTTCATTAGCTCTTGCATCATACTGCCCCAATTTTTCATCATTATTCTTTATGAAACATTTTGTTGCCAGAGACTCTAAAGTGCTTGATTGATTTTGGTTTCCCATGCCACAATTCATATGGAGTCTTGTCACAATTTGTTCTAAGATGAGCTTTGTTAAGAATATGAACAGTTGTGTGTACTACTTCTACCCAGTAGGTTTGGGGAATGTTACTTTCTTGCATCATGGCTCTGGAAATCTGTTGTACTGACCTGTTTTTCCTCTTTGCCACTCCATTCTATTGAGGTTACCTACAATTGTAAATTGTTGCTTTATCCTACATTCATTTCACAGGTCTGCAAAATCATCATATGTGAATTCACTTCCTCTATCTGATTTGATGCATTTTAGCTTACATCCAGTTTTATTTTCTGCTAGTACCTTGAATATCTTGAATTTATCAAACGCTTCGGATTTATATTTGAGAAATGACACCCATGTCAATCTGGAAAAATCAAATATTATCAGCATGAAATACAATTCTCCACATGGTGCATTAGTTCTTGAAGGTCCGCACAGGTCCACGTGTACAAGTTGAAGAGGCTTACTTGTAGATAGTTGGTCTTTAGCTTTGAATGATGTGAAAATTTGTTTGCCCAATTGGCAGGACTTACATATGGTATTTGGAGGCTTCTTTATTGTAGGCAAATCTCTGACAGCTTTCTTCTTCCTCAGTTTAGTGATGTGGTCAAAGTTTAGATGTCCCAATATTCTATGCCATAACCAAGATTTATCAAGTTTGTTGATGTGGCATGCTTCATTCTCTTCCTCTACTATATAGACATTACTCTCTATTCGAACACCTTTGATCAGGGTCTTTCCTGTAGTGATAGACCTTACTTCACAATATTGGGCTCTGAAAAGGACCTCACAGCCTTTATCACACATTTGACTGACACTTAGCAGATTTCCTTTCAGACCATCCACAAATACTACATCCTGAGCCTCTCCTCTTCCATTATTCAGGCTAACTGAGCCTTTTCCCTTGATTTTCCCTGCTCTATCATTGCCTAATGTTACATTTCCAGTTTTATTTTCATCAAAAGTTATAAACTTGCTTCGATCTCCAGTCATATGTTTTGAGAACCCACTGTCCACATATCATTGGCCTTTCTGATCTTGAGATATTAGAACCATATCACACTTATTTATGTTCTTTTTCCATTACATGCAGTTGTTTGTTTGGTAAATTTCCTTAAGAGATGGACCACAGTCTTTCAGAGGACATTCATGAGACTTGTGCCCAACTTTATGGCAGAAAAAACATTTGATTTTATTTCTGAATGGATTATGTATACGAGTGAATCCACCATTGTTCTTAATTCCCCTTGAGTTTCCATACACCAGTCTCTGTATATACACTCTGCACTCCATGGATTTATGACCGAACCCTTTACAATAAAAAAAATACTCATGGAAGTAGTATCTGTCTCTGGAAGAGAGAGTTGTTTGAGGTAATCTTTTCGTTTTTTGCATATTTTGCTGGTTGGACTGGATTTGCTTTATCTTAAAGTATGTCGCAATATTTCTAGGTTCGTGGCAGACTAAAAAAGTGGTACTTCTCACAGGAGGAAGGAACCTCCTTTGACATCTTCCGAATTTTTTCAATTCATCCTTAGGAGCGTATGAGTATTTTTCAGATGATTGTTTCTTCATTTCTTTCTTTGTCATGTGAGGTTGCTGCTTGTTTATGTTTGTTTCATTACATATCATGGTCTTGCTAGTTTCTAATTATGAGGAATCCCTTTTTGATGCTTCATTATCCTTTGTAGCTTTTACAAAAATGATATTCTTGTTATATTCTGCCTTGGAGTTGTTGGTTTGTCCTTCATAGCCTATTGGGGCCTTTATATGAGGATATCATTGAGAATTTAGTATTTTTTCCAACTGTTCAAAGTTTTTCATTCGTGGAGTGCTCATAGATAATTCCCTTTGGGCCTTTTCTAATTTCTTTCTCAGGCATACTACTTCTTCTTCCAATTTCTCTTACTCCTATTTTTTATCTTTAATTTGCTTTAGCAGAATGTCTTCCACCTTATTAGCTTCTTCAAGTTCTACTTTCAACTGAATGAGGTTTTCCGAATTTGGTTCTTCCTTTACATATTTTAGGAGAATGTCTTTATGTTTTCTGCACTTTGAGTTTATGTATGCTTATTTCCTCCACGACACTAATTAGCTCCCCTTGAAGATCTACCTCACCTTTGTCTTAAAATCCCAGGAGATCTTCCTCAAGCTCTTCCTTAGCCATCAAAATAAATTCTGATGTTCCTTCTTCATTGGAGGATTCATTTGAGCTCTCAGATGCATTGTTGCCTTTTTGAACATAGAATGATCTTCTATTAAATATGTTCCCTTTCGGCCTATTGTTGAAATTGGTTTTCTCTTCCCTTTTGACTGATATTCTATTTTCTTATGACGAAATTTTGATGCATAGTGCCCCAATCTTCCACAGTTAAAGCATTTAAATGGAAGTTTACCTTTATACTTGCATGTGCCTCTATCCAATATTCTGAAAAATCTGGCCTCTTCTTCATCAGAGAAGGAGCATGTATCTTCCTTTTCTTCTTTGTACTTATCTGCCTTAAAGGCTTCCTCCCTCACATTTGACTTCCCCTTTGGAAGTCTCATCTTATAGGCCATCAAGTTTCCAAGCAATTGGTTCATGGTAAGTGTTTCCCAGTTTGTTGTTTCTTCTATGGTAGAAACCTTAGGGTTAAACTTGGATGGTAAATATCTCAATATATTTTGTACAATTACACATTCCTTAATGGTTTCTCCTAGAGATTTCATGTTATTCACAACTTCTACAACCTTTCAGAAGAAACTGGCTACATCTCAATCTTCATTCATTTTTACATTTTCAAAATGAGCTCTATAGGCTTTCATTTTGGCCATCTTCACCATTTTATCTCCCTCATGGATATTTTCTAAAGTATCCCAAATATATTTGGCAATCTCACTGTGCATTACTTTGATAAATTTTGTTTCACACAAACCGCCCAAGAGTGCATTCATGATTTTTGCATTAGCTATGATTTTTTTCTTGGCTTCTTTCTCTATGTCAATATACTTTGGAGCATATCCTTCTTCCACAGCAGCCCAAACTTCTATTCCTAGAGACATTATGTATGTCCTCACTTTATTTTCGAGAAGGCATAGTTTGTGCCAATAAACAATGGGGCTTTGCTTGTTGAGAATCCTTCTAGGCTAGTCATTTTGGGGACCTAGGATCTCCTTCCAGTTGTTAAACTGATACAGAAGGAACTGGCTCTGATACCGCTTGTTGAACCCTCGATTAAACTGAGGGGGGGGGGGGTGAATCGCTTTAATACATTCATGGACTTTTAAAACTTTCTTTTAAACTTATTTAAACCTTCATTTCATGATCAACTTAATGTATAATGAAACAAAAATCTTAATATGTGAGCAGCAATTATTAAGCAGATTAAATATAGAACATCAACACATAATCATCATGCATATATACAACAGATATAAGTGGAAACCCATAAGGGAGAAAACCACATCTTATTATTTTTGTGATGCAAAGGCAAGCTCCAATTGCCTCTCACCACTGATTTTTTGTAGGCTCCAACCTACAGGAGGCCACTACCTCAAATTCTGCAAGCTACAACTTGCAAGGAAGCTCCAACTCCCATATATTTTCTGCAGGCTACAACCCATAGGAGGCTCCTACCTCAACCAGCTACAACTGGACATCTATCAAGCTACAACTTGATATGGAAGCACCAACTTCCTCACACTACAATAAAATCATATGCTGATTTACCTGGATATCAGCTCTATTTTTCTCCTTCTTCATTATTGTCCTTCCAGCCTTCAAATCTACTTTATATCAGCTTTGGATCTTCACAGGTTCTCTATCTGCTCTATCTTATTCTTCCACTCTCTAACTTCTATATGCACATTACAATAACATCATTTATAGAGATCACTTCATGGTTTTTTGCATTCTATATGGGAATATGAAGTGAACATGCATGACTCTTGCCTTCCACCCATTCATTTACTCACTATATACTCATTTCAGTATTAAATTGGAGTTTTTATTTGCCTACAGAGACTTGCCTTTGCATCACAAACAATATAAAATAAATAATACATTTAAAATTACAATCAACTATTTTACTCCACCCTTTCAGTTTCTTAGCTTTGTTGTGTGTTTGTCCTCTTCTGCTTGTTGTCCTTTTGTCTTTTCTGTTTCTGTAGTTATATTTCAACTGTGCTGCATAACTGCCCTTTTTGCCCGACTCGACCCATGTTGTTGCACTGTTCTACATGGGGTCGGATCCTTTTACTTACTCGAGCCTTTCTCTGTTGTGTTCAGTCTTTTCGTTTGACTCATTGCTGCAACATTTTTCATCTTGGTCGGCTTCTTTACACAAACCCTTTGAACCTTATTAACAGACCGCACATAATAGACGCAGAACAGGGGTTATCGGGTCCCACACTACTTGACCAATAACAATACGTCGCACATTGCTTTCCCACACCCTTTAACGTCTTACAAAAATATCAGAATACACGCGGAATCAAAAATTGTTACTTTAAGCCCAACTAAACATAAAACCCAAAGAAATTACATACAGGCGAAACATTTTTACTACAGGGTCCCACAACACTTTGCACCAATTAGAGGCGATCGCACTTCGCAACATTTATGATTTAACTTAGCGGCTAAACCTTATTTCTTACGATCTGTGATATTGCGCTAGTGCGGAGTGTTGACACATGGCTCCTCCCTCATCGCATCACATACTTCCATCCTTCCCGCATCAAATTGCAAACAACTTAACTTACCTTGCGACGGCTTTAAGCGCTATCTGCTACCATTTGCGATGTGCGAACTCGCGATTTGATGTCTGTTGTTGATCTGCCATACGATCTAATGGTCCTCACTGCTTGCCCTATCGTGCCAACGCGTGTCCCTTCTCCACTTCGCATCGCATACAGTTTAACTTACCTTGTGACGGCCTTAAGCGCTATCCGCTACCATTTGTGATGTGCTAACTCGTGATTCATCGTCCGTCGTTGATCTTTAGCCTTGACTTCTACGATATAATCATAACCATCCGCTCATCCTTCACCCAGCTCTTATTCATCTCTTCCGCCTACTCTGATATTTGTCGTTAATTCTTAATACTTTGATTCTGCGATTCGATCTTTGTTGTCTGATCGCCTCCCTTGGAATTATTACAAGAGTTCTCTGCCTTAGTCGATTTCTGTTTGTTTATACTGTCGCCGCTCTTCAACATTAGTTCCTCCATGCTACTCCTCTTGAGCTTGTTCTGTATTCTTCAACGCGAATCTATCCTAAGCTTTATATTGTCTCCGCTCTGTAACATTGGTTCCTCCACGCTACTCCTCCTAAGTTTGTTTTGTATTATTCAACGCAAATCTTTCCCAAGCTTTATTCAGTTCTAAATGCATTGATCTCTCCTGAGCTTATTCTTCTATTCGTTATTCACTCCGACTTGGGATTATTACACTTGTTGCATGCCTTTGCTACTTCTCTACTGACTTTGCTACCTTGGCTACCTTTGTTGCTTCTTTGTTGCCTTTGCTGCTTCTCTGCTACCTTTGCTGCCTTTGTTGCTTCTCTGCTACTCTTTTATGCTTTCTTACTGCATTGTTGCATGATCTACTCCTTTTCCTTATTTTTGGTTTTGGTGTTGCTCTTTTGTTCTCCTTTGCGATCAATGACAATATTTCCAACACTTTATCCCCAAACCTGCAAACAAATCCTTCCAAAACTTGGAAGTGAACTTCGCATCTGTCTAATATGATTTTCCTTGGAACACCATGTAATCTTACTATCTCCCTAATGAATATTTGAGCTACTTAATTAGCTAAATTTGTAGATTTCATTGGAATGAAGTGAGCCACCTTTCTCAACCTATCAACCATAACCATGATGGAATCATGTTGCCTCGATGTCCTCAGCAAACCTGTAACAAATTCCATGGAAATGACCTCCCATTTTCATTCCAAAATCAAAATAAGCTACAAACACCAACTAGGTGGTTACTCTCAAGTTTCACATGTTAACAATCCAAAAATATAGCAATAAACTCAACCACTTCCTACGTCAAATTCAACCAATAATAGAACTTCTTGATTGTTTTCAAGGTCTTTTGGTATCTTGGGTGACTTGAATATGGCTTGACATGAAACTCCATCAAGATGATCTTCTTCAACTCACTTTCTACATCTACTGGACACATCCGACATGGCAGAAAAGCTCACACCAACAGAGTTAAACCCAGACTGCATGGAACAAGCCACAACTAATCGGATCATGGACACATAGATCAAGAACACCCGCCATCAGAGGATCCATCTATACTAAGTTGTCAAAGCAAGCCAACTCCTTCACTAGGGAAAGTGGTTCACTAGGGACCAGGTTCAAAAGAAATTTCCCCACCTCATGGAGGCTCTGCACACAATGGGGATCATTTCTTCCCAAGGGGGGAGGAATGATCCAGGTGGATATTGGTGGCCACTTGCCTATTCCACCTAGTCATTTTCATCAGTTTTCTTATTTACTATTTTTAGTACTTTTCGGGTCTTGAACTTCTAAAGCAGTTTTGACCCCCTAAACGGTATATTTTTAAGGTCCATTACAGTCTCATGGTCCTATGTAGGGGACTACAGCAAAACCTGTAGTGCTCAGAGAGATATTTACAACAACATACCATACGGGCCACATGGAGATAATATGACCAAGTTACAACCCTGGGAATTTAGCTACCCAACTAACCCCAACAAGGCCCACAATTTTTGTTGTTACATCTCCTCGGGTTAGGGTTTTGGTAGTTTATGGTTTTCTCTTATTTCAATAATAAAAAGGCCCTTGAGCTCATTGTAACACATTTCATAGGCATATATCTGCCACATCTCTTCTCAGTGATAAGCTACCATCGCCGAGCTATTTTATTTTCCATTCTGTCTGTAAGCATTTTTCAGTATTTGATATCAATGAAATGAAGTGTTATTCATATTACATCTTTGCGTTTATGTTTATTTTTTTATTTTAATTGTGTTCCTGCATAAGTTCGGATCACCTGCTAAGAGCATATGCAACTCTTTTCTCCTTGCCTTTGATGTACCTAATCTCAAATTCAAACTCACTGAGAGTAGCCAACCATCTAGCTTGCCTAGCATTTAGATTAGGTTGGTCAAATAGTTACCTCAATCCACTATGGTCAGCCATCAAAATAAACCTCCTGCCAAGAAGATAATGCTTCCACATCTTCAAGGCATGAATGATATCTGCCAAATCAAGATCACGAGTCACACAGCTCTGCTTGTGCTCATTCAACTTCCTTTACTCATAGCATACCACTTGTACCTCCTGCATTAGAACTCCACCAAGTCCTTTCTTGCAAGCATCTACACAAACTACACACTCCTTATCAAGATCTGTGATATTCAAGACTAGAGCATTTGTAAGCAAATGCTTTGACTGCTCAAAACTAGTTTCACACTCCTTAGTCCATTCAAACTTCTTTCCTTTTCTCTTCAATCATGTAATAGGACATGAAATCCTTGAGAATTTTTTTATGAACCTCCTGTAATAACCTACTATTCCCATGAATGAGCTCACCTCATCCACGTTCCTAGGAGTTGGCCACTCCATGATAGCTCTAGTCTTTTATGGATCCACTGTTATGCCTTCCTTTGAAACAACATGTCTCAAGTAATAAACTTTAGTTTGAAATAAATTGTAATTTTTGAGCTTGGCATACAACTGATGCTCTCTCAACAATCTCAACACTACTACCAGTCCCTCTGCATGCTCCTCCTCATTCCTAGAATATATCATCAATAAACACTATCACAAAATTGTCCAAGTAAGGACACAACACATTGTTCATCAAACACGTGAAATTAGTTCGAGCATTAGAAGGACCAAATGGAACCACCACAAATTCATAATGCCCATACCTAGTATGGAATGTAGTCTTATAGATGTCGTCTTCTTTAATGTGCATCTAATAATGTCTTGATCTCAGATAAATCTTTAAGAACTTTGTTGATCCCTTCAACTAATAAAACAAATCATCAATCCTCGACAATGGATACATGTTCTTCATGATCATCTTATTCAGCTTCATGTAATCAATGCACAATATAAGAGTACCATCCTTCTTTACAAACATTAATAGTGCATTGAAAGGCAATACACTTGGCCTTATGTACCCGTTGTCAAGCGTTTCCATAAGCTGCAACTTAATTTCCACTAACTCTGGAGTCCTCATCTTGTAAGGTGCCTTTGATGTTGGTGTTGCTCCCGATACCAACTCAATAGAGAAATCCACTTCCCTATGAGGTTGTAATTTTGAAATATCTTATAGAAATACATCCTAAAATTGATGTGAGACATCATACCTCTATAGAACTTCCACATCCTCAACATCCTTACATTTGTCACTGGAAACATGCACTACAACCATTACACACCCTTTCATGCAACTGCACTTATCCTCCATGGTTGTAACCATCCTCACTCATGTAAGCTTCTTCTTTCCCTGCAAGATTCTCTTTTCTCCATTATCATCCAGGCACTCAATGGCCTTCTCATAACAATCTATCTTAGTCTTGTGAGTAAACAAACAATCCATAACCAAAAGCATATTGTATGATCCCAAAGGAATAACATTTAGATGTGTTGGCGTAGGCATACCATTTAGCTAAAATGCACAAGCTCTCACCCAATGGTGAACTCTTTTCTTAGTCCCTTTAGCTAACTACACCAATCAAGATTTTGCATGCACTTATTTACTCAAACGATATTGATCCACCAGGTTATGACTAACATAGTTATAATTATATCTAGGATCAATCAAAATGGAAACAACTTGATCACAAAGCTTGCCTTCCATCTCAATCATGGATGCCTAATGATCAACTTGCCTGTTATCCACTGCTGCATAAATCTGAGGAATATTATGACAAATGTCTCCAATTGTTTGTGCCTCCTGAGCATTGTAGATTTTGTTATTGTCCTATAATAATAGGATTCATAATTTTGATTTGACTTTGAATAAGTCTTGTAATATGTACATACTTTGCTTTCTGCAAATTGTTTTCCCATATTAGAAAAATAAAAAATGTAAAGAGGATAAAAGTCCTAAAAGAAAAATGAAATGACTTAAAAGGGAAAATATAAAAAAAGAATAGAAAAATGGACCCCAAACAAAAAGAAAATATAAAACATGAAAGTGATGCAAATCCAAATGCCACTACTATTTAATTTTTCTGCAAAATAAAGATTGTGTGCATACTGTTACAATGCCACAATCCATGAAGGTTAAACAGCTTAATCTTAACCTCTCATGCTTTAAATTTCATGTTATTAGATAGAAAATAAATATCTAGCCAAACAATTTAATCTTGATAGATTAGTAGTTAGGTAGAGAATACTAAGGAGCTCAACGGCTTAATCTGAGCCCTTGGAAGAAATAAGGATAGAATTAGTTAGTTTGTTATTTTAAAATAAAAATGAATAAGGGTTTGCAAGCTCAAATGCACCCATGAAAATTAAGTAAAAATGTTAGGATAGCTTATGGGTAGGCAGAAGAAGTTTTTACAATCATGGATAAGTAGAAAATTGGTCATTTCAGTCACTAACTTCCTTCAAAAAATCATCCCCTTGTATAAATACTTCATTCCCTTCATTTTCATTCTTTCCCATTCATTTTTCCCTTTTCCCCATTATCATCCATTTTCCTTTGCAAAAATCCCTTTTTCCTAAGTTTAAAACCCGGAATACTTAAGAAAAGTATAAAACCCTTTAACTAATTCCCCTTTTATTCAAAAATACCCAAAAAATACTTTATCCTAAGTGTAAATGTAAAAATATTATATCGAGACCCACAACAATGAAATTTATCCCTATATCATGTTTTACACTAGACTTAGTGTATTCCATCTCCCTCATCGCATTTCACTACTAACACATTAATTTAGATATTAACTCTTATATTTACCCTTAACCTCATATTAAATTAAATCCCTATATATTATTCCCCACCCATATCTTTATTTTAACGTATGATTAAATTTCCCCACATGTTATATAACCCACATACCATAGGTTAAATAATAAACCATGTTTATTAATCCCCATCCCACTATAAATTATCCCCGCCAATGCTAATGTTACATTTATCCGCATTATATTTGTTAATACATTAACCTCCACCTATCATATAAAGCACTCTCGGCTATGTATTAACCTTATTTTTAATACATAAATGAACCTCCCACATCATTGAAATCCCAGGCCCCACACCATATGAACCTCCATATTTATCGCACAATCCAAGTTGTTCACTTTTCAACCCCTAGATCTAACGACGACCATCCCTTGTGGCACACCTCATTACGCGATAGTTAACCTACCCTAAACCTTGTGATAAATGTGGTTTGTAGCCTTTCTCTCCCCTCTACGTGGCAGATTTCCATTTGATCGCATCAATCAATCTAATTCCACTTACCACCTTTGAACCTTGCGAAAACCACTTGGCAGTTTTTCCCTCCCCCGCGCCCAAACCACCAGCCTGTTTGAATTGAACCTGTAATCAATGCATTCAATGTTGAATGAAAATGCATATAAACCACCCAAAATGCATTCTTTTCACTTTCTTTTACCAGTTGCATGAAGAAGAAGCATTACAGACCAAGACAAACGTTGCCGACTCTGTTTTAAACCTAAAAGAAATGGAATTCACCAATTTAACTGCTACAAATAGTGCCTAAGTTATCTGAGTACCTATAAAGACCAGCAAAAGCTTCTAAAAGCTTTCTACAACCCCAGAAACCCTCATGTACAGCAAACTTTCAATTTTCCCATGTATTCTTTAGAAGAAAAGACTCATTCATCAATCTAAAAGAGTTATACAGTTAATTGAATCATTTAGGAACCTTGGGACCTAAAGAAAACTCATTTGTTTTCTAAAAACCTTTATTTTGTAAACCCTGAGCAATCCTCTCCCAAATTCTGAAACCTTGGACTATTAAAATCACAGATTGATTAAACTGAAGAATTTTAAGCCATCTACAGACCTGAGAAAGCCTTATGTGAACTTCAAACCCTTTCCTGCAGTACTTAGGCATCCTTTTTGCATAAAATTGATGTCTTGAGATTGTTTTTATCACAGAAAATACACTACGGGCCCTAGATATTATTTGTAGAAGCTCTAAGGTTTTGAAGTTGTTCTTTTGATACAGAGATCACAGTTTAAAGTTAATTGATCAGAATTATTTCTTTGCAAACAAAAGATATTTTCCTTGTTATATCCAAATCCTTATGCAAAATTGTCCTAACTTCCAAAGGTGTTTTTCAGGCCTAAATCATTGTTTTTAAGGTCAAAAGAGTATAGAAATTGATAAACCAAGCAAATCAATGGCTTCCAAAAATATTCTAGCAGTCAATCCTCTACAACCCCATGTTGTAGATGTAGAGCATACTCCCCTGGCTGATGTAGACTTTAAGATTACTTATATTGTCACATAATTCAACCTTCTTGAGCTCCATTGCTGGAGCCAAGAAAAATCCCTATATCAGGCTAATGAAGTTTTTCTCTAGGAGTCAAACTTGCCAAAATATGTTGTTCCTCATACTTATCAATGCCTAGAAGTAATCAGGCTCTGCCAATCATGCTACTCTCCTGATCAAAGAGCCATAGTGAATCCTGAAAAAGAAGCTTTGTTTACCATTACGGTTGAATCTATCAACCAGATGCTACACATACAGCATGGACCAAATGAATTTCCTTTTTCTATTGAAGCGCTCACTAAGTTTTACTTGGATCTGGACTTTCCCAAGAGATTCCACATTTTTCAGACCTTCATGTCTTCTTATGTAGAAATTCCCAAGCTAAATCCTCCATACTCTTCTACTAAATTCTCTTAAAGGACAAGACATATCATTTCCCTGTTGTCTTTCATTCTAGGCTATTTTACAGATGAACATGTTGATGTAGCAGTGCTTGGTTTCTTGTCAAATTTTACATCTGTTCAGCCTCATGCTACCATTTTTAACTTTGCCCAATATATTGCTAACAGTATCCATGAGAAATTAGTCAAAATGCCTTCTGAAGGTGTTTTTAGGTATTCTTCATTCCTATTTCACATGTTCATATATTTTCAATCTTATAAGTTTCCTATAAGCCTTCAGAAGCTTGATGTGGAAGGAAATCCACAATTAGTGATATTTTGGACTTCCTTGATAAGGAAATATTCCAATGAGTTCACCTATTCAAACAACAGTGTGCAGCCCATAATTAGTAATGAAATCAAGAATGCCCTGCAATTGTCTGAGCACAACATGACAGGTGATTGGTACTTGTATCAAAATCACACTGAAATAAGATTTTATGGATCAAGTCTTATCCCTTATAAACTACCAAAATACCTCCCTATGAGGATATTTTCCCTGGAATATATAAGGCGGATTATAAATTCAGATGCATTCAATTTCTTAATAGCAAAGAAGAAAACACAATTCAAGTTGAAGAACCAGGTTGGCCCATTCATCTGTAATAATAGAGAAGCGGGTCCAGAGGCAGAAAAACAGTTCAGGAGTTCAAATTCAGTCCTAGTTTCCTTTGGTATTATGATCCCCTTGGTGTTATCAGTAAAATGAGAGTTAAACGTAAATTAAGACCATATATACATGAAAAGAAGCCAGAAATTGAGAAATTTTCAAACCAATCTGAGTGGTTAGAGAATACATTGGTAGAGGCCGAGAAGCAAAGTGATACTAGTCAAACTTTGCAAACTCCAACCCAAGAAGACAGAAATGTGAAGAGAAACAGAGAGGAAGGATCTTATATAGAAGAGACTACAACAGAGACTAAATTCAAATTAGGATACAGTAAAAAGCCAAAGCTAAATCTAGCCAATAAAGAAAAGGAGACAGTAGAGGTGATTGACACATAAATTGCAGAAAAAAAGATAATACACCTCCTATAATAATTGAAGAGGAACATCAACCACTACTTCTAAGACACAGTTGATTTAGAAACAACACGGTATAGAAGTTTCTTCCTCCAAGAAAATAGCAGAAAAGGACATGGACATCAAAGAAAGATACAAGGAAATCAAGGCCAAAAATGAAGAAATAAAAAATGAAATATATTCTCAGTATGTAAAGAAAACTCCTAGCATACAGAATGGGCTACTTTCAGCCTTTAACTACAAGAATAAAAATATTTTGATGACAGTTCTTCAGCCCACAGTTCAAACTCCTAAATCATCCTCTGATTACAAAAAGATAGATTTTGAAGTTCCAGTCCAGGATATTCATCCTCTGGATCAAATTGAATTTCATAAGCAAGAAGGAGAGATGATTTATTATAAAATGACCACCAAGGCCATGAGTTCACAGAAACTTCAAAACACTCTGGTAAATGTAAGAGATCAGCTCAAATTGGAGAAAACATCTTCATATGCAAAAGACACTAGAATCAAATCCTTGGAAGAGTTAGTGATTGAAGTAGGATATGATCCTAATAATGTAAAATTTGTAGAAGAATTGATAAAAAGGAAAAATGCAGATATTTCTACACTTAACAAACAACTAAAGTTTCCTCCTACAGAACATCCTCAAGCCAAGGAGGTCTTACAAGATACCAATCAGAAATATGAGATGATGAGTCTCATTTTAAAGTTAACAACTCAGATAAAGGAAATGGAAATTGAAATGGACAAATTGGTCTAGGAGAAAGAAGTCAACAAAGTAGAGGAAATTCCTGTCACTCTCATCCTTGTAGTTACAATAGTTGTACCTTCTACTTTGGCAGAATCATTGGCTCCTAATGTCCCAATGGCCACAATAGTTCCAGTTACTTCATCTACAACTTTAGCCATAGAATCTTCAACAACAGTAGCACAGCACTTAGATGAAGCAAGTAAGTTAGTAAAGGCTATGCAAGATATGTCTATTCAGACCAATGAGATAAATAGACTAAAAGAACAGCTCAAAAATCTTTAATATGCTAAGAAACTTGCACAAATAAATGCTAAGAATGAAGAACAAAAAGCCAACAGATTGAATGAACAACTGAAAAAGTCAGAAAAAGAGCTAACACTGAAGGAACCAATGGCACATGTCAAGCAACAACTATGGTCCAATATCATTGAAGCAGTCAATCATATTTGGCCATCCATTTAGGTTATATATGAGCAGAAAGACTTATTGAAATCAGCAAGAGAAGCAATCCAGAAGATCAAACAAGAGCTTGGCAAAGAAGCTCTTGAAATAATCAAGTTCCTAAATTCTAAAAATAGACAAGAGATGGAAGAGATTGGAATCAATGATAGAACAGAGACCATCCTAGAAGTTAGGAAGGTAATCTCCAAGAAGAATTTGATGACACAGTTAGATGAAAAATTCTAGAACATGGAGATTGCAATCACAAAGTTCATGATCAAATTTGATGTTCTAAGGCAAAAAGGTCTTCCCAATCCCCTAGTAATTAATGATAGATTAATGAAGCAAGATGATTATGATAAAAAGATAAGAGAGCTTTCCATATAACAAGCGAATAAGTCAGCCTTGCAGGGAATCCCAACAAGGAAGGTGCTATACAAGAATTTTGAGAATTTGTTTTACTTACAGCATGAAGTAAAACACTTATTTGTGAACAAACCAACATTCTCAAAGTATACTGAAGCTGATGAAAACTTCAGAAGGATGATGAAGATAAAACTGCCAGAGACATAATACTGGGAAAAGTTAACTAATCTACTGTAAAGTCAAAATTGCAGTAAGCACAGAGCAGTGAAAGTAAAAAACAGAGTTTGTTGTTTTTACATTAGCATTGAAAGTTTTACAATAAAAGAGTATCAGGATAAAGTGTATCAGATGAAAGGTTAAAGACAGAAACAGAGCAAAAATTAATCTACCAGTGTGAAAGACACCTCATTGTCCAGCTGCAGTATTCATTGAACAACAAAGAGAGAAAGTTGTGACAAAATCAAGACAACAAACCATTATATTTCAATAAAAAAGGGACAACTAGCATTAGTTAGGAAGTTGTCACTATCTTCTTGCATGAAGATATTTCTTTTCCATCAATAATTCCTAAGTTTATTCTAGGATATTTTGTATGAGTTTTTGTATAAATACTTCTAATTAGGAAGTATTGAGGGTGGATGAATTTCTAAACATTTTTGTAGTCATATTGTTCTGAACCTAAGGGTTTTTTGTACCAATTTCAAGTCAGTAGACTCAATCACAACAATAAAGCATCATATTATAGGATTCATGTGTTGGGCCACTATAATGAAGTATTTTCACTTGTTACTTTGTCAACTTCTTATGTTTTCCATCAATACTCGAATGTGTTATAAACCTAAATGACAAATCAGGAATCGTTATTTTAGAATGTGTTAAAAGCACTCTGTTTTGACTGATTAGCATTTATATGTTTTCCACTGATATCTAGATTAGGGAACCTGTTATCACCCAAAAATTCTCAAAAAATCATTGTGTCAACTCTGTTTTTGGTCATAATGTCAAATAGGTCTTGAGTCATTTCATTCTTGATAAAGGTAGGTGATAGGTTTAGAAGTTTTAAAAAGTTAGTTTTCATTTCCAAATAAGGTCTTTAAGTCTCATCCCATGGTTGAAAAGTCTCATCATTCATTTAGAAGTAATGTTTTAAACTTTTGGAAAAATCCTCTGCAATTAGCCACAAAACCACAGTTTCATAGCGCGGTCAGTTCAAAAAACCAGTTGTGCGCTACGAAAGCGCTGCTACTTTCGTAGCGCATTTCACCAAAATTGCACTAGGTGCGCTACGAAAGCGCAGATTCTTAGAAATGTCATGTCAAAACATAAAAACTATTAGAATCCATTAGGTTATCATACAATGACATCATAGTGAGTCAGTTAGGGGTCATTTCCAAAATGTTTAACCATTCATACCCATCATTACTACTGTAGAGGTGTCATTTTTGAAAAGAAGTTTCAAGTTTGAAAAGGCTGATATGTGTTACTCATTCCAATTTTCATAACAAGTAGTGAAGCATATCTGTTTCAAGTTTAAGCTTATGGTCATCTTACACCTAAGCTATTCTCGTCTACTATCAAGCGAGGCTGATCCTTTTAAATCAAGCGAGGCTGATCATTAAATTCTGAAGGAAGCAAACAGAAATTTCTGAAGGCAAGAATGACAGAGGAGAAAAAGAATCATAGGTCAGGACATTGTTTAAGGTCTGAACCTAAAAGCACAAGAGTTCTAGCTGAAGACAAAACAGTGTTAGATGCTTTCAGAAAGGCAGGATGTTTAAAGTTATGTGAAAAGCTGCAAGGTGGACACAGTCGGGTATCAAAAGAATTTGCTTTGCATTTCAATGGTACAAATACAAAGGTGGGAACGTTGAACATGTCAGTAACTCTTGAGACTATAGCTCTAGCGACTGAGATACCTAGAGAACAGGAAACATGGTTTAAGGGTTTCAAATTTGATGTGGAGGCATGCAAGGTGTTTTTAAAGCTAGAATATACAGAGATGGATTTAAATAATGCAATTCCCAGAAACTGCATTAAAGATAGCTATGCTAAACTACTCTTCAATATCCATAGATATTTCACATGCGAGGGTAGGTACCACAAAGTTTACTCCTACCATTTAAAACTTCTATTACACTTCACAGATATGATATCTCTAGACTTACCATTTTTCCTGTATAGAAGCATTGCTAAAATGGCTGATAAGGTTCAAGTGAAATCTGAAGAGTGTGAAACATCTCTGTTTCACCATGGTTTAATCAAATTTTTGGTCTTGAATGAGCTCCAAAATATTAATAGAGATTGGTCATCTTTTATATTTGTATGTGGATTTGGAATAGAAGCTCAAACTCCAGTCAATAACCCTAAGGCAAAAGAATCTCTACCAACAAAATCCAGCAAACCTGTAGTTACAAGGACAAAAAGGTTTATGAAATTGAAGCCTAGGAAACAAGTAAAGGACAAAGTAGAAAGGATACCAGTGGTCATTGCAGAAATCCCTTCACCTATAAAAAAAGGGTTACAAGAAATCAAAGAAGCTACACACAAACAGACAGCTGGTAAGCAAATTCTATAGAGAATTACTAGAAGTCAAGCTGCAAAGTCAAAAGGGAAAACAGTACTTTCAGAAACAAGTGATAGCCCGGGTTTGAAAGGGAACATAGATGATATTTTGCATGCAATAGAAATAGAAGAGTCTCCTTTAGTTCAAGCTGACTTCATAGGAGTTGATGAAGGCAAACAGAAAAGGGTTAAATCATCGAAGAAGCTCGAGTTTAAAGATAAAGATGCAGCATTTGTTTTCAAGGCTAGGAAGCCTGCAACTAGACAGTCAAAGAGGATACAGGAGCTTAATGCA
The DNA here is from genome assembly GCA_034641835.2 of Pinus albicaulis. NCBI lineage: Eukaryota > Viridiplantae > Streptophyta > Pinopsida > Pinales > Pinaceae > Pinus > Pinus albicaulis. The sequence continues at coordinate 1,468,526,551 of CM076570.1, forward strand.
GAGGTTGAGAAAAAAAATGAAACACCTACTGTTTATGAAGAGATAATAGACCTGTCTTCACCTATATCAGAACATGCCAAAAACAGAGTATCTTCAACACAAACAAAAAAAATCAATTATGAAAGAATGGAGGAGAAATTAAAATCGGCAAACCATAAAATTTCCAGGTTGAAGAAAAGAGCTAGAAAACATTCCATTGAGAAAACAAGGTTCAAGAGGATGAAATATGTTTGGGAAGGTGAAAAGGTTTCTAAACCAGAAATACCTAGCAGTGAGGAACAGTTCTTCACCTGGACAGTCCCAGCCATAAAAGAAGCAAAGTTTGTGAGAGTCATGAACACTCACTTGAGAGCTAGCAATAGGAAGTTAAGAAGACAAGTTGAAGATTTGGAGATTCAGCTAACAAAATCTCAAGAAAAGCTAAAGGAACAGTGAAACAAAGTAATTGAACAGTGCAATAAAGTGATACATTTATAATTCAGTTTCTCATTAAGGTGAAGACAAATTCTGATGAAGATCATGTTTTTTAGGTCAGGTTACTATGTTTTTGAGATATTAACAACCCTCATAAGGTTTAAACATCTCCAAGTTATAAATTTTGAAGAATGTTTTGAGAAAATTGCTTGCACAACAGTTTCGTAACGCAGATAGTGAAAATCTGCTGAAATGCGCTACGAAATTGTTGAAGCAGTCTTTTTGCACAATTTCATAAAAATAACTATAATGAATTTGGCTTTGAAATTGCTGGTGGAAGTGTGGATATAGCATGAGAAGGCTCCTTTGAAGAAAACAAGTAAAAAATGATTGAAAAAGGAAGTTTAAAACCGAGCTACAAAAAGCGCTACGAAAACAAGCTACTTTCTTAGCACAGGCTTATCCTTTACCTTTTTGCATCATTTCGGATTTGGTTTTCTGCATAGCTGGAAGACTAAAGAATTATGGGAATATTTGGCAAACATGACACATGTAAACCTGATCCATCAATGATCAAAGTTCTCAAAACTGATAATGAAATTAAAGGGTTGAAAAGCAGGAGACATGTTTCCTAATTTATAGGAAAACATTGCTACTCATAGCAGGGTTACTTCAAGTGAATGGTCAGCATCTAAATTCGAATTCATGGGATTGCAAGTGTCAAAGCATGAATTAAAGACTACATAAGGTTGTTAGAAGGATATTTAAGAGTTTCAGTCCTATTAGAATTAGGATTTTTCAAAAGTAGTATAGTTGTCATTTTGTAATTAATAGCATGTTTCAGATTAGGAAAGGTGTCAAACACTATGAATTTGATGTCTCTAGTGGAGGATAAGAGAATCCTATCTTGTAAATGTTATATAAAAAGCATAAGGTCGAAATCCAAGAGGTAGGACATTTTTATTAGCAAAGACTGTGTTATTGTATGTCACTGGTTTTTTCAGCTTAATATAGAGTTCTGTTTTGACAACTCAAGATTCATGAAGAGTTCTTGTACAATATTGTTCTACTGGCATTCTTCAATATCTCTATTTGCAGTGGTGTTTGTATATGATACTTAGAATTCATTCATAATGATCTAACTTCCTTCATATACAAACTGACTGTGTGTTTCACTGTTCTATTGTTTTACTCACTGACTTGAACTCCAAATGCCTTGACTTCCATGCTAGATAGACTGTGATGTTTTTGCTGAAGTTATCTTGACCCCATGGCCCAATTAATGTTTGCTAATCTATGATACAACCAGTTATATTAATCTATCTTTTTACCTTAGAGTTAGCCATCTATCCATTAATCAAAAATCATAAACCCTTGAGAGAGCCCTATCAGGTTGAGGAGGCTAAGCCTCATCCAAAAGATTGGTCTGAAACAGTTACACAAAGTCCACTTGATGAGCATCCTATCAGGTCAGATTTGGTGATAACATTTTGGTGCGTCTACCAGGAGTCTGAAGATTACTCATTCCCGAAATCAAGAATTTGAACTTCTGAAGGTAGCAGGAGCTCATAAAGCTTTTCGAGGTTGCATCTACCTTGGTGACTCCACACATCAAATAAAAAATTGGAAGGTGACTCCACTGCTTGAAGATCAGTAGCTTGATGAAGTTTCAAGATAAGTTCCATGGCAAGAATAAATGCCAGGTATGCTCCTATGAATTGGTCTCATATACCTGGTTTTCCAAATCCTATGCCAAAGGTTGAATGGTTAGATTATCTTCCAATATTTAAAGATGAAAATAAAGACAATGTTGCTCTTCATTTGGTTAGATTCCATATGCATGTACACAGTCTTAAGGTTCAGTTCCCTGAGGATTGTTTCATGAAGATGTTTATGGCCACTTTAGAAGGAAAAGCATGGTCTTGGTATGAAAGCTTGCCAAATGGTTCATTATATTCTCTTACTGATTTCCATGTTGCATTTTATGAGATGTATAAAGAGTGTCATCCCTCCTTATTGCTGGTTAAAGAATTTTGTAAACACTCTGTGAGTTTTATTGAATATTTGGAGAATTGTTATGAAGATGATGAGTGTGGAAATTTGAATAACTGATAAATTATTCACCAAGATTATCCTCATCACACACTATTTGAGCTTCATGCATAATACATAATCTCTTCTACCATTGATCATTAATTGCGGAAATATAAATAATCGCATGTGCACATTAAAACCATAAACAATCACACATATAAACACAGTATTTATGGGAAAGCTTAAAGCTGAAAACCCCTAACTATCTGTATATTATAATGATAGAGATCATGTAACAATCATTGTACAAACTCCTCACAAGCTCTCAGTACAATCTCCAATTGTTACACACTACACAAGCTCAGATCATACAAAACACATGCTCCAATCTACTCCACCTGTTAGCCTGCCTCTACTGCGCAATCCAAGATGAATAATGGCAAGATCCAAGTTCGAATCCACTTGGTATGCACTGCGCAATCCTAATTGGCATCTTCATCAATGTGTGTGCAAATCTCATGCACCAGTATAGTCATAACTGATAGTCACACTTGCTCTTTCACCTACCTCTCCACTGGTCTCCACTGAAACTGTCCATGCACTGAAGTTAACTGATGTATTCTTTAGTTGATTTATGAGTTAATAATTAGTGAATTAATTAATAATTAATTCACACCACTCACACTAGTGTATCAATCAGTTAGACTAGTTACAACTAGCTCAACTATGTTTAACTGAGTTAAACTGAACACAACTCCATTAACTCCTCAATCAACTCCACCAAACTCTGTCACCTGAGTTCTAACTGAAGTCTCCATGCAATAGCTCCACTTAAACCCTAGGAATAGCGTAATTCCTTCTGTCAGCTGCATGTGCCACATCCAAGCATCAAACTGAAGTGCTCCAAGAGGATAAGATAATGTTTAGAGTCCAAATATTATTAAGAGCTAATAATATCCGACATATCTATTTTTAGACTGGAAATCTAAAAATAGATTCTGCCCAGTATGTCTAAAAATAGAAGTCCATCTATTTTTTTCCGACTTGACCAACCATCCACAAATAGCATCCTACAACTCATAGAACATGATCCATATGTCTAAAGATAGACATAGTCTAAAAATAGACTTTGCGCCAAAAATAGCCTGCGGGCCCACTTAGTGAAGGCGACTTCTTTTCACTAAGCTCATCATCTTGTTGCAATCTCAACAATGAGTTCATGGATGAGGAAATTTTAGAGGCCCTTCATGAAAATACCTTTCATCAACAAGAAGAACACCAGGAAGAAAGGATAATATCTCCATTGGATGAAAATGAAACCCAGAGGGGTTTACATATAAAAACCATGTTACATCCTCTGAGTTTGATAAAAATTTGCAGCAGACTTGTCAGTCCTTTGGTCATCAGGAGTATGAGAATCATTGCAAACAAGAAGAGGAAATTCTGGGAGATAGTTTCTATAACCCTTAGGGTGAGGAAAGGGTTGATTTTTTATGTCATTCCTTGCAGTAGCTTACATCAAAAAATGATCATATTAATGACGAAGAATACATTGTTTGTGGGAATCATTTTGAACAGTAGTTGGATAGAATACAAAAGAAATCTTGTGTGGCTCAGAATCAGTTGTCTGAAGTTACAGAAAGTTATGAGGACATCAAACTCATCATGTCTTCTTTGACCCTATAGCTAAATACATGGAAGAGCTTTGCACTCCAATGTTTCAGCTTCATTTTCATTATGAAGATCAGATACATTCTAAGCTGCCTTGGTCATCACAGTATCATGGTTACTTTGGGTTCGAGTGCAGTCAAGAACTTCAAATATCAGATAAGACAAATGATTGGCTTCATTGGAAATTTCATGTTGTTTGAGTTAAATGGAGATTGCAGCTGCTAGGGTAGGTAGGAGTATGTGAATAAGCTCAAAGTTGACTGAGCATTTTTTAGTAGGTACAGTTTGGGTGCTTCTTGCGGTGATCATCAAGCTTGAGCCTGAGGTGAAGGCCATTAGAGCTTGAGGAAGCTTGGCAATTTCAAAGTTCTTTCTGTTTTGGTCAAGAAAATGGATAGCAGCACTGGAGCTACTGGTTCTTAGTGTACCACAGGGGCACACTATCCCAAATGGAGCCACTAGTTTGGTTCCCCTTAATTGATCCCTACTTTTTATTGACCTCTGCATTTTCACTCATAATCCGAATTTAAGAACCCTTGATTTCTCTTTTATCCCGATCAAAACCATTTCACCATCAGCCTTAAAGATCTAAAGTGACTTAGCTATATTTCCCTGTAAACATTTCCCTTTAAAACTTGATCCTGATCTGACTGCTTGACACATTGACTCCATTTTCCCAATGGCATACAGACCTATAACTATCCATCTCAGTAAGTGATTTCACCACTAAACCAAATCAAAACCCAAAAGAAATTTACCCTACATAACTAGTCTAAAATCAAATACAATCAACAAAGATAAATCATATAGAGAGAGCCCTCTCCGAGCATTAGGAAGGCTAGATCCTAAGGCTTAAAAGTAGGGTTGTGGTTACCTCTAATATTATTTAAAACTAAAATAAAAAATATCACAACTATTGAGAATTATTGGAGTGATAACATATTTGAGGCTTACCACTCAGGTACAATGGACAATATTTCTTACGATTAACTTTGGCACAAATCCAATTCTACAACAGTTCTTTGCCACTATCTTTATTTTGTTGCTCTCCACGCTGAGGCTTGTGTCCCTTCTTTGTTGCATTAAACTTTTTGTAACGAGACACATTCTCTTTCTCACTTGCATCCTGAGGTATTTCCTGCTTTAGTTGCCACTTCCCTTTAGCTTTCTCATTCCTCTTCAAATCATGCTTAGGCTTAGCCTTGCACTTCGACTACTCATAACAATGCTTTAATTTCTTGATGGCGTCCTCTAATGATCGAGGCTCATCAAACTCAATCCGGTCTCTAAATGTTGTTGGTAACCCACTGGTGAATCTTTGATTTCTCATCCTTGAGGTAAGGCATGTTGAAAAGTGTAACTAGGATCGGTCTTCATATTGACTATGTAATTATGTATTTATGTAAAGAAGAAGACAAAGATAATAAAATATATTTTGTATATACTTGCTTCATGGGAAAGAATTTTTATTATAGGTCAAATAATTCTTCTTTATGTCTTTAGGGATTTGTCTAGTCATAAATGTAATTAGAGTCATGGAGTCATGTTACACTTATGATAGAACAAATTGATATATGCTCGAAGACCTTGTCACTTAGCTCCTTGAAGGTAGCTCGAAGATAATGGAAATACTCCTTGAAAAGTCGGCTCAAATAAACACATATGTTCACTTACAGGTCGGCTAATTTACAGGTGGAAACAACTATATATACCCTATAGTTTATGCGCAGAAAAGACAGACCTTGGGGAAGTTTTTTTGTGAAAAATTGAGAGCTTAAGGACTGAAGAAGTGCGAGCTTCAGGGCTGTGTTTAACAGAATTAAAGTGTTGTTCAGACAGTGTTAAAGTGTGGATTCCTCTGTAGTTTCACAGTGATCCACTATGCATATTTAAGAGAAGGAACAATGTGTATTTAAGAGAAGAAACAATGTGGATTTAAGAGAAGAAAAAAGTGTGGATTTCAGGAGAAAAATATTATATATATTTGAATAAGGATAAAGAATTTCAAATTTTTTTGAAGTGATAAAAAATTCTGCGGTTACCTCTGAAATTCAAGTGTTGTATAATGAACACGGATCTCTGTCTAAGTGTTGTACAGTGAAGAAGAGGTAGCATATCTCAAGTAAAGTAACCTCAATGTTATGCGAAGTGAAGGGTCCCGAGTGACCTAGTCCAATATCTAAATAGAAATAAACTTGTGGAAAGATACTTCCATAGTACAGCTAGTAAGGTGTGTTTTGAGAAACCGAGATGAAATCAAGGAAGATAGACTTAGAGACCGAATTCTCTAGTGTTCATCCAGGACAGTGTCGGTTGGTGCAGAAAAGAAGAATCAGTGTTGGAGGTCGACAAAGAAGCAGTGACAAGGTCTTGAAAGCATACATAGGTCAAGGGTGTAAGACTTGGTCATGGTACTTGTCATCTGAAAGGTCTATAAGAAGAATTTATTGTGGGTTTTTCCTCTGCAAGAGGGAGAGGTTTTTCCCTAGCTCAAGGAGCCTAATTTTGTGTTTCTTATGTATTGGCAATTAACTTGATGAAAGTATAAATAAGTTGAGAAGAAAATACATAAGTAAATAAAATAACCTCGCAAGTAATTATCAAGAAGAGAATTTGAATTAATCACCAGCGCTCCAAATTCTCAACATGTTATCAAAGCTAAGGTGTTGAACACAAGGGATACTTGTCAAAGAGGACACTCCAGGAAGCAAAGATCAAAGTTTGGGTTGAAAATTCAAATCAAGTTGTAAGGAAGACTCTCAATGATCCGGGTAAATTTTGTATACCCTTTAATCAAGACCTTTTACTTCAGCTAATGTGTTAGAATTACATTTTTATCAAAAGAATTAATGAACACATGCAGATATAATCAAGATGAACACATGTCAACAATCATACGACAAAGATGCAAGAGGTTTAATAACAGAGTTCGTCCAGTGTGGACTACGTTTCCGAGCCTCGGTGTCTCAATGGTGTTGGTCGCTTCATTCAGTGTTGTAACTGATGATAATGTACATGGATGTTGTTGACTTGTCATACAAGGAAAAGCCCTTAACATGATTGGAAAATTCTCTCCACGAAATGTTCCATTACAAGGAACTCTCACCCATCACAAACCTCCTATCAACATGACAAATTCACAGATGGTGAAAAAGAGTATCCCGCCATAAACGCAACAAAGGGATCTCACAACATGAATCACTGTCCATGATAAATACATACCACATTAATACACATAAAATATTATGCATCTTACATCAGTAGGAATCAACAACAACAAATAAACATGAAGAATTTGCATCATACATCAAGCAAGAATCGAAATGACATAAAGCATCCTACAACAATAATCAATGAAGTACATGGAAACAACACTTCATATACCTCAACTCTAATGCTGGTTGAAGAATAGGTTGCTCAATCACTGGATTTGAATGCACCATCGCAAACTTGGCGTCAAATGGCATAGGATTGACTGTCAATATTATGAATTCTGACACTGTTGAAATTTGGGCCGTAGGGAATCTTTTAGATTCCTCAAAGATGCTTCTCCACAGGGAATCTAGAAATGTGCAACTCAAAACAGGAATCTGATCTCACCATTGAGATCCTTATAAAATTCTAAGAAGAATGAGTATAAAGTTGACCTTATTTCAACTTTGGTGAATTTTGGACTCTAAGGAATCTGGAAGATTCCCTCAAGATTCTCTTCCACTGGGAATCTGAAAAATCGCTGCTCAAAATGTGAATCCGACCTCGCCATTGCGTTCCCTGTGAAAATCTGAGAAAAATGATTGTAAACTTGAATGCATTCTAACAAAAAGAAATTTTACCTCCCAAAGAATCTTTGGGCATCAAAGGAATATTATATGTCTCGAACTACGTGCCACCATTATGACTCCTTTTCCTTGAACTGTGTGCCTGGGTCTTGCCTAACCTACCTTCTCTTTTCTCACAGCTCCATTGGCCTCCATGTGCCCTCATCTCTCATGTATTCTCCATCATTCTCCATGGTTTCCTTGAACCATTTGAATGGCATTTTATAACAAAGTGTGAGGATGAATAAGACAAAGTGTGAGGTTGGCACATTGGTTGGAGTAAATCATATTAATATAGTTGTTGTTGGGAGGTTTTGAGTTCAAATCTCAATGACTCCCAATCTTCTTTTAAAGCCCAATTTTATTTTTAATATAGTTTTTTCAAACTATATAAAAGATGCAATTGGTATCTCCATATTGTAACAACTTCCAAAAACAAAAATGGAGGTTTTGTTTAATATGGAATTTAACCATATTTAATAATATTTTTGTTACATAACAATTTACCATATTTAAATTGATTTTGATTATTTAATAGCTATATTTAATATATAGTTATTTTTTAATGATTTTTTTGTTTTTATGTGGGAAATTAAATATCATTTTGTTTTGCCTTTTCTGCAGGGGCAAGGGGCCAATGGAGGAGCGCCATGTGTCAACAGCTGAGGGGCTTTCCATGTGGGTCCCACGTGCTTACTAGGACGCCATGTGGCATGTTGTAGGCCCCACTTCCCTTGCCTTAACAAAACTTCAAATTTCTCTAACTTTCTTATACAAGCTCGAATTGACGCGTCGTTCGCATCGTTGCGATCAGAGCGATGAGCTCTTCAATCTAAAGCCGAGTTTGTCATCTTCCTGTCACTTTGAATTTAGAGATTTCATAAGCCCTCTCTGTCCTGTGTGTGTCTCTGGAGCCACCTGGATCACTCAAGCTATTTCAAGAAAGATCTTTTATCCCATTCACAGGATCAACTCATTCAAATCATCTTTTCCATCAAAGATTTACATTCAATACATTGTTACAAGAGGACATCCTCTTTTGAAGATATCCTTTATCATCAAGGATCCAAAAACAGCTACATTGGAGATTTCAATCTTAGAAGAAGCTCCTGACTTCATCTTCATCATTATCAAGGAAGCTGCAAGCCACTCTACTCAAGTAAGTATCTATGACCTTACTTAAATGTGTCAAGATGACTTATTGTAAAGAAAGCAACAAATTGGTTGGGTCATCAAACTTTAGTGCATGGAAGAAGAGGACATATTTGAATTTAATCTAAGACGAATTTATGGACTGCATTGAAGGATCTACAATTCATCAACCAAAAGAATATGCTCCAGCTCATGACAAGTACACTAAGGGAGAAATCAAAGCTCAGAGGATTCTCATAGAATCCATTAAGGACTCACTCATTCCATATGTATCAAAACTAAAGTCTGCAAAAGAAATATATGAGAAATTGGTAGAGCTATTCTCTATGAGTACTGCAGGAGAAGCAATCTCTCTGAGACAAAAACTATACAAAATTAAATTTCCAAGAGAATAAGGAATCACTTCATACTTTATGAGGATTTCTGAAATAAGAAATCAACTACAGGAACTAGGAGAAGTAATGTTTGACACTGAGATGACTACAGTGGTTCTGAATTCTCTACCAGAAGAATGAGCCCAACTTCAAGTTTATATGGGAAGAAAGAAGCCACACCATTCCATGATTTATGGTCTCTATTTAAAATAGAGGAAACAATATTGAAATCCAAAGTTGAATCAAGATCAAGTGAATGGAATCAAGCCTTTGCAGCTATATCCAGGAAGAAAGGAAGATTCGGAAAATTTGGTCCTCAGAAAGGATGAGAATTTGGATGTATTGAACTTGGGCATTATAAAAGAGATTGTCCTAAATATAAAAAGGAAAAGAGGAAAAGGGAAAAAGCTCATATCTCATATATGAGGGAAGAACCTGACGCAAAGAAATCTAAGAAAGGAGAAGTAAGAGATCTCTATTATGATTGAGATCGTCTTCCTCTTTAAGTGATTTCCGTTGAGTGTAAAAAGTATGATAGGTAGAAATGTATATTGATAGCATCATGAGAGAAGCATGATAGGATCTCTTGGTGAAACAGCTCCGAGAAAACCTCACTGATAACAATACTAATGGAAGGCAGTCATCAAGATCAAGGGTCATCATGGAAACAGGTGCTGAAATTTTCTAATGGAATTCTCTATGAATTCACTGATTAGAAAGAAAGAAGAATGGTTTCATCAAGAATTCTATGCTACAGAATTATGGGATGTGATGACATTTTAATGAAGTAGGTCAAGGGAATGAAGCTCTTCATTCTAGTGAAATTGCTACAGGGTGACTCAAAGGAAATAGGTATGAGGTATATATATATTTATATGCTGACACTGGATGTTGTGAAGTCGTGTCATATGGTTGCAGGTAATGGAATTCTATATTTAGAAGTATGATATATGGAGGAGGATCTCTAATGATGCACTGACATTTCAAATCAACATAATATATCCTCATATGGAATATCAGGTGGTTGTATATGAACAAGGAACTGAAAATTGTAAGTTCCTAGGAATGAATATGTGCAAAAGGGAATAGATATTGAACTGCAACCATATTAATAGGTTTCTATCATCCAGAAGCCAAGAAGATGTGACTGGAATATCTCCTAGAGGATATGTAGACTCTGATAGAAATCTAGTAAAGAAACAACACATATCATGAGGATATGTGTCAATTTGAATAGAGGATGTCAATGCCTATAGGAAGATGTCGTGGTGAAAGATCACCACTGAGGTAACTTTTGTTTTTAAAAGTTCATGTGTATATGTTTATCTCGATGAATTTGTGCAGGGTTGCTAACCATGTGAAAGGATTTAAGATCCTTGGAGATGATTCGAAAGAAAGTAGCATGGCATAAAAGGTGGACCAGATAAGAAATACAGATGAATCACTTTCTGGTAGATGACATGACTCATCAATGAAAGTGATGGATGACCTATGCCCTATGGAGATAAAGTTGAAGATTCCTCAATAGAAAAATCCATGACATCGAGGGAAGGAATTCTTCATGAGTAGGTGGATGTCTCACCATTTTTGTTGCAGGTCGCTGATTGAGAGGGATCCTGGTGATAAGTTTCTTACTTGGAAGAAACTGGGTAATTCTTAAGAATGAGCTTAGGTACATTCCTTATACAGGAATGAGTACATTCCCTTGTGGAATAGATCCTCCTTGGCTAAGAGGGAGAGATAGACACATCATTCTGGACTTCACTTGGGAAGATAGAATGGATGATTGGGTAATCATCTAGAATTCGATACTCTTTGAGAATGTGATAGGGAATTCAAGATAATAGTAGTCGGGGACCGATATTGTTTGAGGGCTAGCTGCCCAAGATAAGAATAGTCCAAGAAGGTCATACTTTGGGAACACCTGGGTGGAGTATGTACCTTGGAGAGACAATGACTATGGTGTCTATAAGTCATGTGTCTCGCCAGCATTGTAGCCCATTATCTCGTTGGGGTTGTTAGTCAAGGCCTTGCACTAGGACGATGCTGGTTGATATGATGCTATACAGATGCAATTACCAATCCGATTCTTCTTATGAGATTCTTCAGTTTGAAAGTGACCATGTCCCTATATGAAAACCTCCCTAGCTAACAGGGAGTGTTGGAAAGTGTAACTAGGATCAGTCTTCATATTGACTAGGTAATTATGTATTTATGTAAAGAAGAAGACATAGATAACAAAATATATTTTGTATATACTTGCTTCATGGGCAAGAAGTTTTATTATAGGTCAAAGACTTCTTCTTGATGTATTTAGGGATTTGTCTAGTCATAAATATAATTAGATTCATGGAATCATGTTACACTTATGATAGAACAAATTGATATATACTCAAAGACCTTGTCACTTGGCTCCTTGAAGGCAGCTCGAAGATAATGGAAATACTCCTTGAAAATTCGGCTTGAAGATGTTGGTAAATAACACCTGAAAGGTCGCCTCAAATAGACACATTTTTTCACTGACAGGTCGACTAATTTACAGGTGGAAACAACTATATATACCCTATAGTTTATGTGCATAAAAGACAGAACTTGGAGAAGTTTTTCTGTGAAAAAGTGCGAGCTTCAGGACTGAAGAAGTGTGAGCTTCATGGTTGTCTTTAACAGAATTAAAGTGTTTTTTAGACAGTGTTAAAGTGTGGATTCCTTTGTAGTTTCACAATGATCCACAGTGCAGATTTAAGAGAAGGAACAATGCATATTTAAGAGAAGAAACAGTGTGGATTTAAGAGAAGAAAGAAGTGCAGATTTTAGGAGAAAATTCTAATATATATTTGTATAAGGGTAAATAATTTTGAACTATTTTGAAGTGTGAAAGAAGTCTGTGGTTAATTGTGAAATTCAAGGGTTTCACAATGAATACGGATCTATGTCTAAGTGTTTTATAGTGAAGAAGAGGCAGCATATCTCAATTAAAGTAACCTCAATGTTATGCGAAGTGAAGGGTCCCGAGTGATCTAGTCCAATATCTGAATAGAAATAAACTTTTGGAAAGACACTTCCATAGAACAACTAGTAAGGTATGTTTTGATAAACTGAGACAAAATCAAGGAAGATAGACTTAGAGACCGAATTCTCTAGTGTTGATGTAGGACAGTGATGGTTGGTGCAGAAAATAAGAAACAACGTTGGAGGTCGACAGAGAAGCAATGACAAGGTATTAGAAGCATACATAGGTCAAGGGTCTAAGTCTTGGTCATGGTACTTGTCATCTGAAAGGTCTAAAAGAAGAATTTATCATGGGTTTTCCTCTCCAGGTTTTCCTCTCCGAGAGGGAGAGGTTTTTCCCTGGCTCAAGGAGCCTAATTTTTTGTTTCTTATGTTTTGGTAATTGACTTAATGAACGTCTAAATAATCTAAGAATAAAATACATAAGTAAATCAAATAAGCTCACGAGTAATTATCAAGAAGAGAATTTGAATTAATCACCGACCCTCCAAATTATCAACAAGGCACATACCTTAACAACTCTAGGAATATGCTATTGTACGCATCATATGTCATATTACCCATCTGTAACTCATAAAAATCCTTAGCTATGTCATCATAGTACCTCTCAGATAGGTACTTCTTCTAGAAGAGTCTCTCGAATTCATCCCAAATTAGCTCCTCTTATGAATGCCTCTGACATTCTTCATATCTCCCCACCAGAGATCTTCTTTCCCTTTGAGACTGAATGTGGTTATTTTGGCTTTCATGTTCTCTTAATAGTCATGCAATTTGAAAAAATTCTTCATCCAAATCAACCATGTTTTTGCATGTTCTAAGTTCTTCATTTCTCCATCCAAGGTAGGGGGATTTACTTTTTTGAACTCCTATGGAAAATACTCACTCATATTATAAGGATGACGGTGGTGATGACGATGATGTCTCCTGGAAGAATAACTAGAATAAAAACCATACATACTAGTCCTCCAGTCTGGTGTGTCCAATGATATTCCACCTCTCACTGTGTCCTCTCTATCCAACCTATGTCTTGGTCAAGACCTACTACCATATGCCCCATTTGTCTTCTCCTATTTCCTATCTCCATAATTGATCTCCATTGTCCCTTGTTTCTGCAACTCTTAAAGACTATGTAGAATCATTGCATTAACATTTGCTTTATTTTTCTAATCCCTAGCAAATATTTCACATGCCTCAATCAACCTATCATTGTCTGCCTTGAAAATTATGATCTATGCACTTAAAATCCTTAATGTGTTTGTTATGTCAAGAGAATACTCATCTCCTTGCTACTCAATTGATCTGTAGGGAGAGTCACGTGAACTATAATCCACCATTTTTATCGTCATCTCTGATCTTCTTCTTCCTGGAAACATGCCATGTTTGATAAACCAAATAGATACCATAACCAAAATCATACCTTAATGACATTCAAGGGAGGCTATCACATCTGCATAAATTAGTCCAAATTAGTGCGATACCTATATATACGTAATCATATCAACATATCGACATCATGAATGATAACACTAACTACATATAATGACCTCATGCATGATAACCATAACCATGAAAATACATGCATAACAACATGCATATAGCCCATCCAATCCAAGTATTTTAACCTGGAATATCTGATACCAATCTTTAACGCCCCATCCCACATTTACCTGCTTTCATAAGCTCTCCAGGGTATACATGAGTTGAGTGATACTATGACATGACCTAACATCCATGTTCTAGTTAAGGAAGTGGGGCCTACAAAATGAAACCTTTCTGACCTTCCTTAGGGGCTACAAACCACCTAGGATATAAACAACCACCCCAGGTGACCAATCCATGAGATGGAACTCTTTTTTACTAACTTGGACCCATAACCGCACCCTTGACATTGCATCCATGTAGTTATGAGGCTATAATCGCACTCACAAGCTTGCCTCCATGCAATTATGGCCCAAAAGCCCCAGTTTTGTGCCTGTGGTTTTGGGATCTAAGCCATTTTTTTAGGCTAGTCTCCAGACCACTGCCCAAAACTACCTGTAACTTTCTATAAGCATAAATAAGATTCTAACAATGCTAATCATTCGGAACTTGAAAAATAACTTGAACTAACCATGCCTAACCATGATAGGCATTTCGTTAAACATATGACAAACATAGAAGCTACAGGTCATGAATGCATATCTAATCTTAGGAGTTTGAATTTCATCTGAGAATCACTAAGAAGGTTTAATTCCAACTCATAATATTTGAAAGAACACTTGTTATCCCATGCATTCATCAATCATTCATTAACATATAAAATCACGGACAAGAGCCATATCTAGAACATATCATAGAACCATGCTTGTAACCAGCATATAACCAAAATAGGAGCCATGAAAAATCTACCATATAATCAACATAATATCAAGTGCATGTGATCATTAATCACATTATGAAAATATATCTTAATTACATATGCAAAATCCAACCAAGTCAGGGATTTACACGTACCACTTAACTATAGATTGGGCTGAACCAAATATTTATTTCAACCAATCACCCTGTGCCATATTCCAAGCATGAATGTGGGAACTTATGGGATAAACCAATACATAAACAACTAGGGTTTCTGGAGGTTAAACCACCTCCACCCTCATGTTATTGTGAACTCACCTAAACTGGTCTCGAGATCATGAAACCAAACTAAGCTTGGATGCTTCAAAATTCCTACACCATACCTTGAGGAATTTTCCTATATCCACCCAATTGTGGAGGGCTTCCTGAAAAAAACCATATCCACCACCAACCCTTGGGAATTTTCCTGAGACCACCTCACTCGGATCCAAAACTTTTCGGTAATCCAAATCTTAACCAATAATGAATCACATCACACCATGGCTATCCAGGAAATAGAAAGGCAAGGCTTAAACCACTGTCAAACCAGGAAAAACCCACGCCAAAGACAAAAAAATGAACCTAAGGAACAAATCCATATACTATGCATTCACAACTCAGCTAGGAAATCATACATGCAATGTATTAACTACAATATCCTCCTGCTCAAGCTCTTGATCCAACCTTCCTTGCTTTCCCTTTGCTTCATTTGCTTGTTCCTTGCTTTCCTTTTCCTTCCTTGGATTCCCTTTTCTTTCTTGCTTTCCCTCTCTTGGAGCTCCCTCTTTCTCTCTCTCTCTAAACTGATAAAAAGTTGTGAATTGTTTCTTTGATGCCTTTTTATCGTTGGTGCCTCTAGTTTCTTCATTTTCCTTCATTTGTCCTCTAATTTCCTTGCCATGCAATTTTTTGTCTCCTCATCTCCCTTTTCTCCTATTTCCTTTATTTTCATAATTAAATGTCAATTAATGCCTCTTCGTATTTCCAAAATGCCTTAGCCATAATAAACCACAATTGATGCCCATTATAGTACTTTAACCAACATTCAACTTTGAATATGTATCCCATGACCTTGGTCTTATTTTTTTGCCTTTATTATCCTTTATTATATGAAACTCTAACTCAAAGATGTTACATTAGGACATTCCATGAACCATGAACCTTTCTTTAATTGACTGCATTCAATTGTGTAGACCTGACAATGTGGAGTGGAGGAATGCCTATGTTGCATCAACAACATTAAGCTCCACCTTAGTTTTATCATGAAAGAGGCATTCTCCTATTTCCTTTATTTTCATAATTAAATGTCAATTAATACCTCTTCGTATTTCCAAAATGCCTTAGCCATAATAAACCACAATTGATGCCCATTATAGTACTTTAACCAACATTCAACTTTGAATATGTATCCCATGACCTTGGTCTTATTTTTTTGCCTTTATTATCCTTTATTATATGAAACTTTAACTCAAAGATGTTACACTAGGACATTCCATGAACCATGAACCTTTCTTTAACTGACTGCACTCAATTGTGTAGACCTGACAATGTGGAGTGGAGGAATGCCTATGTTGCATCAACAACATTAAGCTCCACCTTAGTTTTATCATGGAAGAGGCTTTCAAAGACATTTTCCCTTCTAGGCCAAGCTCTTTTGCATGGAATTTGAGGGGAAAATTTAAACCAAACCAAAGAATAATATTAAAAACTAAACAAAATAATCCATTGAGTAGTAGAGAAATTCGGAGGAAATTTAAGGAGATTTTCCTCAAAGAACTTCGTAAATATTGCAACGTTGGCATTAACAAACAACATTATTATGGAGGGTGGATGGGACATTAGTATAATTTTTTTCATGCTACACCATAGTTTCCCAAACCTCACCATAATTTCCAATGGCTGAGATTTTGTCATTAATGGTTCAATACCTTATCATTACTGTTACGTGGATTAATCCCTCTTGCTGACAAGAGCGATCTCCCTAGTACTCAGCGAGTAGCTAGAAACAAACATCCATTTGGAAACCTTTTTCTCTCTATTAATTGTATTTCATAATTATTATAAGAAAGTAGAGAGGAAATGCCCCTACCTTGAAATCCAAACATTCGATGTAGTCTTTTATCCCGTCGCTCCAAAGTGATTTCTCCAATAAGTAGAACCTGCAACCAAAGACAAGAAAAAAGAATCAAAGCATCTGCAACATATAATAATCAAGAAAAGATAATCCAACTTAGTGATCAAGCAGTCTAAGTATTGATGTTATTTCAATAAGCATAGGAACAACTCAATGAGAAAAAGAGATCCATATGTATTATCTTGAATAAAAAGAGTAATCTTACAACCTGATGCCTTGATGTCGTATTGATTTCTCCCAGGGTCCTGAACAATCATTTCTCCTTTAGTTTGATAAGCCTTCCTCTCTGAATACCAACATGGAGTTATGGACACAAGGGTGTAATAATGCTCATGCCAACAACAACTCACTAGTGTAGAAAGTATACACTCTTATGAATTTCTTCAGCAACTACCATGTATGTCTACCCTTCAACCTGAAACTTGAGCTCAATTTATAGGGAAATAGAGGTAGTTTCAGTTCCATGAAGAGGGGGATGGTTTCCTCTCATGAGGGGATTTGAGCTCCATGGACCAAGGGATAAGCTCCATGAGTGGAGGGATAAAGCTCGAACTGATCATGACTCTACAATCTTCTATTTGGGAGAATATTCGACTAGCTAGGCTTATAGAATTTACTCTTTCTTTTAATTTTCTTTTCACGGGGGTGCGCAGGTAATAGTAGCAAAAAGTGAGGGGGTTGCCACATTTTATTGACCAAACAGCAGCGCATGCGCACGGAAAGGCTAGAAAAATCGTGCATGTAGACTTTTAAGGGTTTTACAGAGCTTTTATCCAGTTTCAAGACTTGATTCAGGAACATTGAGGTTTTTTATTTCTAAAGGAACATGATATAGGTGATGATAGACCCATATGAACAATAAAATGTCATGGTGACCAAATGAGGTGTAACAGATTGCCCCCTAAAGTGCGAAGTCTGAGGTTATTCTTAAGAGTGAAGTGCTTTATCATTCTGAGGATTGGATTGGAGACACCAGTTGAAAACCTATAAAAACATTCAATGCAAACACACACACACACACACATATATATATATCAAAACTAACTAAATGTTCTGGTACATATATGGTTTCAATATTACATCAAAAGTAGACACAGTATGGACGCATCCATCTGTCATGAGTAGTCTACTGTATCATGAATAATAAAACTCCTCGCAACCTGGATGGTGGAAACTAATCCAGGGTCTTGATTTCCGCTTCCCGAACTAGTACGAATCTATCCATGCGATTGATTGTGTCGAAGTCAAACATGGTAGAAACCAGTTGATCACTGGTCAATGATGTGAACTGTTAACAAGTGTGAGAGAAACCACCAATAATGACAATGGCTCTCAAAGTACTCCAGTACAATCTATGAAGTGTGAATGCATGATTTTCAGTTGAATACTCATAGAATCATTTGAGCGAAGGTCAATGATGCAACATGTCATCGAATGCGAGAAACCTGCCATTAAGGCATGTAGATCCCAAGGTACTGATAGGATTCTAAATAAACTTTCTAGATGTTGAGCTGACGTTGATAAAAAGTGACCCGTCGTAGGAAAGCCCATGACAGAAAACCATTAGATCAATTTTTGAAGAAATATTTGCAAGGATTGACTCAGGGATGGTCAACATGGATGGAGACAAATGTTTGCAATGAATGATTTATTTGAACTTTCTCTTGAACACATAACGACACTGCAGATGGCTTGGCAGCATTTGACCTAAAGCTAATACCCATAAACCGGCTACAGAATTTCAATATGGTTCGATTAACTATTAGAAAAAGGATTTCCCAACCCAGATACAAGTGTGACAAAGTGTGGTGTTCAAGATTGGCATGCTGCTTTCTAAACAAGTGTGACAATTGGATCCTTTTTCTCTCTTTTCCCCCCACCATTACTGGAAAGTACCTCTTTATTTTTGACAAGCTTGAGGAGGATAACATTTTCTTGTTTGTGTAAGCTCATCCTTTGGATGAGTCCATCTTAGCATTAAAATCGAACCCTAAGAAGGAGTGGTTCGGTCCTGTTTCTAATCGACAGGTCTTTTACTGTTAAATTTTAACGAGTCCAGTATAGGAGAAACTCGGCGTTTTTCAGTTTTAGGGAGTCAAAAGAAAAACATAAGTAAAATCCATGGTTGTTCTTTTTCGTAAATTTAGTCTCTCGGGCCTAAAAAAGGATAAAATAATGCAGGAGAGAACTCTATTGACCATGATTAGTCAATGTATACCTTTTTCGTAATTATTCCATTTCAGTCCGGAAAAGGGGTAAACTTATATTGAAGGGACGACTGTTCATTTACTTTAACGAGTTTGAGTAGTCAAGTACTCGACGATATTTTCATAATTCGAGAGTCTGAAAAGGGCTTAAAAGAGAACTCCAGGGTTTCGCTTTTTTGTAATTTTACAGAGCCTAAAAAAGTGATAAAAGTATACTCAATAATTATTTTCACCAAATAATTCTGTATCCTGTACAAAAACTCAAAAGATTACACATACCTGTTTCCAAAAAGTAAAAATATTTTTAAAATGACCTTTTAAAGTGAAAAATAAATAAAATAATAATATTTTATTCATTTAAAAACTATAAAAAGGGGTTAAAACAAATCATTTTCACCTTTTGTGTTCAAAGCAGTGCATAGAGAGCTTTTCGCTAAAAACTTTCGAAGCAGATATCCGGAGAACCAACCGTCCATTTCTCGAATCATCAGAACCAGGTAAACCACATCGTCCTTAGCTTCATTTTTATCCGTTTCATTTTTCATTTTGAGCCTTTATTTCATTTTTTAGGAAGATTTTATGTTTTAAAATGCGCTCTCGGGGGTCTGCGGTCAATCCATGTGATAACCGCGGACCCCAAAAAATTTTAAAATAAAAAATTATTGGGCTGCCACGGGTTCTGCATGGAGTACATGCAGACGTCTGCACTATCTACGCACAGAACCTGCGGAGGCGCCGTGAACGTTTTAAAAAATTCAAATTTCTCTTTAAAAATGGTTCAAGCTTTCTTCCAAATGGTTTTAACTGTTAAATGTGTTGATTTGTAGGTTGTTCAACCATGTTGGAGTGGCGAGAACACGAACACGAGCTCATATATAATGAAGCCATGGATGACAATAAAACCATGCGTGCATTGAAGAATTGTGGTTTATACAAATTTTGGGCTATCCAAAGGATGAAGGCACAAGTGGAGTTAATGGTTTGGCTTGTAAATACTTCGGATGTTCAAGACCAATGCTTCATAATCGGTGACCATCGGCTCGAAATTGAGCTAGAGGACATTTATTTCCTTACCAGATTGTCCCAAAGAGGAAGAAGCATATCCTTATTTGGGGCCAGATAGGGAGGTCTTCCCACTGCCAGTTACAAAGAACAATATTGTAGCAATGAGGCAAATTTGAAGGATGGTCACATAGTTATTAAAGATATCTTGCGATTGGATCTCAAAGTGATAGCATTTACAGTGACCAGATTGTGCGGGAGTGCAACTCCTCATGTGTCTACTAAGTCACAGATGCAAACAACAGTCGAGTGTCTTGGAGGAACCATATTAAACTGGTGCGAAGGAGTATTGGCCAATATGAAAGGCCAATTAACTAGAGCAAAGAATGTGAAGTTAAAAAACTTTGGATATGGCACCATTCTCATTTCATTTTCTTTAGAGAGAATTATGCTTCTCACTCCTCAGTTGATTCCAGTAGATCATAGGGCTCCTCAGGAACCTCGGATGGTGCGATGGGTGGCACTAATGGCTCGTCATGTTAGCGAGGGTGGCTCAGTAGTTCGGTTTACTCTAGCATACTTTGTGTGGCTTAGGAACCAAGTCTTCACCATTGAACACTTTCCTTATGCAGGAATGGATTACAAGGGTGATCCTGAAACATCTTTGCCTCCAGGGACTTAGTGGGACGCACCAGGTTAGTGAATTTTTTTGATGTTTTTAATCTAATTTTTATTTAATTTTTATCGTCCAATACTGACAAAAATATTTAAATGCAAATGTCGGTCCACAACGACCAGCAACACTTCGTCGCTTTGACAGGCGAGAAGCACAGCCTGTAGCACCTCCACAGGACCAGGCAGCAGAGATCCTAGCAAACATGGAGCACAACCTGGAGAGGTTGACCATAGATATTCCTGAGACAGGAACAAATGATATCCCTCTCAGGCTTCAGAGACGTGTGATAGGTGTTCCAGGTCCATTCAGGAGATTTCTACGCAAGGTGGCATGTGCTATAGTCTAATACCATGATCATCATCACAGATAGTGGATGATCATGGTAGATCGACATTTTTGTTTTTTGTATCAGTATCTATTATATCATAAGGTGTTTGAACCTATGATCACAAACAATGTAATATTTTTTGAAAACAAACTTATATATCTTAATGATATTACTACTTTCGTTCTCTGAGTATCTTGTTCAACATGCATTGAATGTTGTTTTGATTGACTTTGTTAATGTTGAAAATGTCTATTTAGAACATGATTAGATATTGCATTGGCCAATGTGTTTAAATTTCTTGAAATATGTTGGTATTCAATATAATCAAATTGTCGTTCCAAGAGACGAACCTTCAAAAATAATCTTAATAACACTAGATTTCTAATTGTGTAAACTTTGTTTAAATGTAATACAATAAGTTGTGAATCCAACCTAATGATCAAACGTCGAATACCAAATGAAATGGCATCAGATAATAACTCAATGACTACGCTATATTCTGCAATATTGTTCATTGTTTGACCAAGGCATATCCCATGAATAGAAACTAACTCATCGGTGGGTGAATAGGTAACCCAAGCCACGGAAGAGATATTCTGTGTACTATGACAAGCACCATCAGCAAAACTAATGTATGTTTGAAGGAATGTCAACATCTGTAATATCAAGAGTAATCAACATAAGCAACGATAGTAGTAATAGAAAAACTAATCTAGGCACACTTGTCTAATCTAAGGCACACTATTCTAAAAAGTAACTATTGTACAAGAGAGATCTTCACACGAAAATCAAGCATGATATCTCTTAAGATAACGACCATTTCTGGGCTTATCTAAAGAGACCTCGTCATAATCAATTAATTCATAGGCTCCTTTTGCAAGCACACGCTTAACAATATAGGAACCATGCCACATCGGTTCGAATTTTCCAACGCCTAGCTTATCATTAGCTTGATCATATACTAAAACTAGGTCACCTTCTAAATAAATATGAGGGTTAACACTTTTATCATACTAATATTTCACGCGTTTCTTATGAGCTTCGGTATCCAATGCAGTGGCGCGTCGAGTCTCATCTAATTGTGCTAAGTATAGAAAGAGTTTTTCCTCTTCAGAGGTAGCTGGTAACAACTCAATGGCTAATTTGAGTGATGGTATTTCACATTCAATGGGTAACAAAACTTCTAAACCATAGACAAGTTGAAAAGGAGTGAACCCTCTAATAGTTTTTCCAGAGATTCGTTATGCCCATAGTGCCGAAAAAAGCATGGTGTGCCAATTTGATTTGTGAGTTCCGATAATCCTTTTAATCATGATGGTTAAAACCTTGTTGACGGCTTCAACTTTACCATTAGCCTATGGGTAATACGGAGTAGAATTATCATGGCGTAGGCCAAGTTGATCGTAAATTTCGGTCATCATAATATTTGTAAAATGACTCCCATGGTTTGTGATAATAGTTTGAGGCACACCGAAACGAGCAATCACATGATTGAATACTAAATTAGCTGCATTTTTGCCATCAGCCGCGAACATAGGCATCCCCTCACTGCATTTGGTAAAGTAATCTACAGCGAGAATATACCCATGCCCCCAGATGAGTGAGGGTTACATGTAATGAAATCAATTCCCCATTTCACAAAAGGACCGACAGCAATGATTGGGTGAAGAGGAGTTGGAGGTGCACGCATATTTCGATCAAAAATTTGGCAGTTGTGTCATTTTCGAACCGCAATAATACAATCTTTGAATAAGGATGACCAAAAATAACCAGCGCGTAATATCTTTTGGGCTATGGCAAACCCAGACATATGACCACCACACGCTCCAGAGTGGCAATCATTTAAAACCTTTTTAGCCTCTTCGTGAGCTATACAACATCAAAAAACAAAATCCACACCTCGATGATAAATAGTGTCCCCAACAATATTGTATTGTTGGGATTGATAGCAGAATATCCGTCGATCTAAACGTGAAAGCTCTGGGCGAAAGGTTTGGATTTGAATATATATAATGATTCTCCATACCATTGGTCAAGCGTACTGATGAGAAACAAAGATTCATCAGCGATGGGATTCTCTACCACGGTTTTTGTATCAATATTGGGAAAGTCACACATAAGATCAGCAAACACTAGTGATTTCTTTGATTTAGATTTATCGAATTCCAAATCAAACTCATGTAGGATGACAATCCATTTGGAGTATTTGCCCAAGAGTAATTGTTTTGTCAAGATATACATCATCGGGTTGAAATTGGATATCGCAGTTGTTTTACGTAATAGCATGTAATGACCGAATCGTTGGACAACTTCGACTGCTGCAAAGGCCAATTTCTCCACATGCGAATATTTTATCTCCATCGGATTGAGATTTCGACTTAGATAATATATCACATGTTCATTGTGAGATTCATCCTTCTGAACCAAGACCATTCCAATGGTGGAATCAGAGGCCAATAAGTATAAAAAGTAATCCTAGTGGTAATTGGGCGGATGTAATAACGGTGCATGGGTCAACGCGTGTTTTAGTGCATCAAAATAGTTTTCAGCAATCTCATCCCAAATAAAAGGAACACTTTGTTTCAACAACTGGGTAAAACCTTTTGTTAACTCAGCATAGTTCGGGATAAACCTACATAAAAAGATTGCTTTCCCTTGCAAACTCTAGAGTTGGCGAAGAGTGGAAGGAGGAGGTAAAATGATGATGGCCTCAACTTTCGACGAGTCGACACGAATTCCATCTTTCGAAACGATGAATCCAAGTAATCGTCATGATTGTACACAAAAAACACATTTGTGTGGGTTCAAACGATGTTTTTTAATGCCTACATCTCATGAAAATAGCTCGTAAGTGTATAGGATGATCGTCTCTGCATAAAGAATGAGCAGGTAAATCATCCATATAAGGCTGTACAATATGTTTGATATTATGAAAAGCATAAGACATAGCTCTTTGAAAAGTTGTACTGGCATTTTTTAATTCGAAAGGTAATTTGAAATAAGCAAATGTCCCCTAGGGACATATAAATGTTATTTTTGGTTGATCGACAGGGAGTATGTTGATTTGATTATAGCCCAAAAATACATCCATAAATGAGAAATTTCATTTCCGGCACAATCATCAATAATTTGGTCGATATAGGGTGTATGATAATTATGTTTTAGACATGCTTTAGTAATGTCCCTATAATCGAGATATACTCTTATAGTCCCTTGTTTCTTCATAACGAGAACTATGTTAGATACCCAATCTGTCAATGGAATTGGATAAATAAATCCTGCTTCTAATAACTTCTCAACTTTAGCTTTGATAGCTACAAATTTTCGCGGATGTATTGGACATAATCTTTGTCTAATAGGCTTGGCATCTGGGTATGTCTTAATTTCATGAATGAAAATCTTAGGATCGATTCCTAGCATCTCTTTGTAAGACTAGGAAAAAATGTCTCGGAATTATTAAAATAGGGCTTTGTAAGTGTTAATCTCTTCCATCGTATAAGAAGCACCTATATGAATGTTTTTTATAATTCCAGGTTTGACTGATATGTCGATAGGAATAGTTGTAGAAATATTTCCCAAATTAGTCTTAGAATCTGAATGTGTAATTGATATGGGATTGTGTGGTTCCTTGATGTAATAAATCGTAAAAATAGACGAAAAATCATTTTCAAACTTATCAAGATCAGGTAAAAATGAAGATCTATGATATAGATCATCCCAGGGTAATTCATTTAATGAAAAAATTTCTCGAATACTTTCAACAGTGGAAAATACATGTTGAAAGGGATCGGAAAATAATGTCAAGGCTAAGCTTGATAAGGAAGATGATTCTTCGCTAATCACATTCATTTGATCAGGAGTAGTTGAAAGTGTGTTGGAATATGATTGTACTGCTACATATGCCTTTTCAAAAGGACTCAAAGGCATCTTGCCATTGAAAGAGTCCAATTATGATTCTGAAGGCACTACCGAGGTGTCATCAAATGGTATAGTGCTTGATGAGATCATATTGATGTTGGAAATTGTGCGCGGTACGTTGTGTGGAGGTATGGAGAAAGTTACCATGAGAGCGGAACCCTTCACTAGTCCTACACCAACATCTTCGTATGGGATAGTCGTTTTTCCAACATGTTGGATATTGTCTGTAGAGGCAGGGTCTGATGAATAGTATGACAAGCGATCGATTTTCACAATATTTCATTTATGAGGAAACATGATTACTCGAAAGAGTGATGAAATGATAGCAGTCATGGCATAAGACCAACTACGACCCAAAATAAGGTTGTAATCAAGAGGGGCATCAACAACTTCGACGTCTAGATTAATGATTTTGCCTTCTCCTTCTATAGGTAGATCCTGGATTATTCCATATGGATGAAATCCTCTTCCATCAAAGGCTTTAAGGATAGTCGGTGATTGGTTGAGTGTTGGAGAACTGAGATTTTTTCAACAATTTAACGACATTATACACGTAGATGCCCTCTCATCAATTACAGTACGAAAAACTTGTGTGGATTTGACTAATACTGGAATCTGAAAAGCCATCTGATGAGGGAGTCTCGGTGTAAAATTTTCGAGATCAAAGACCATGAGGTTCGAATCCTGAGGATCAATAGCTCTGATAACTGATAATAGTAATTTCTTTTATGCTGGACATGATTGCAGCACTTCTAAGGCCGATATTGCTGAAGGGGATATCACCAAATCTTCAACAATGTTGTAATTTTGAGCAGCTCTCGCATGTGGATTGAAAGCTGACTTTCGAAGTACACCTTTAGCAGGTGGTTTAATCACTAGATTAGGATTAGGTTTCTCAATTTGAAGTGGTTTAGAAACTGAAGGAGGTATAGCTGGTGTTTGACTAGAATTTTCTGTCCCTTTACTAGTTACAAGATTTTTAGTTCCATAGTCTTGAGATCGCGTCACAACCATGACTTGATGAGACATCATTAAAATATTTGCCGATGAATTTGAAGAATATCCTATCATTTTACTATCTTGAGTGGGAAAAGGATCTTTCAAGACAACGGGTTGGGGTAAACCTTTGACAAACTTGGAGACCTCAGACCGATGTGGACACTCTTTAGTATAGTGATCCTCTTCACAGATAAGACAAGGATAACGAGGTTTCTATTTTTCATTAGCTGATTCATTCTTTTCAGTTTTATCTTTGGGAGATGTAGTTTGTTTTTTTTTATTCTTTCCTTTCTTCTTATTACCGATTTGAGATTTAGTTGTGGATGATTCTACAACATGAATGTCGGCAGAAGTTTCAAGGGAAGAATCTCCTATCGGTGAATCTGGTAAAGTTATAATGGGAGAAGTAGATTTGGCTGAATTCTTCTTACACTTGTTAGTGCTAACTGTACCAATTACACTGTATGCAACATGAGAACCAGAAGGAGTTGCAATTATTTGACCTGGACACGGAAATTCAAGAATTTTTTCGTATAAAGTACCAGACTATGTATATACAAGGTCTAAGTATTGTGCTTGAGCTATGACCTATTCTTCTGTAACAACACCTCTCTTAGCTACATCTTCAGTAATCTTTGGAAGTAATGATTTGATAAACCATTATGCCAAGATTTGATCCGGAATGAAAACTTTCACTAAATGTCATCTATGTCTCCATACAAAGTATGTGATCTGAAATGTATGTGGATGTACTTTATTTTAATGAAGTTAAGAGTTATGTGCCATTGTCATAACGGACTGGCAACTGAAAGTGTGTTAAGAAAGTTGTTTTTAACGCATTGAAATTGTTGAATGAGCCACGTGGTAGTTCAATATACCACTTTACAGCTA
This sequence comes from Pinus albicaulis, assembly GCA_034641835.2. Taxonomy (NCBI): domain Eukaryota; kingdom Viridiplantae; phylum Streptophyta; class Pinopsida; order Pinales; family Pinaceae; genus Pinus; species Pinus albicaulis. Next base: position 1,468,553,554 of record CM076570.1, read on the forward strand.
AGCCTATCAATGTTATTTGAAACAATCTCGATCGAATGGAATCATCGATTAAAGAGTTGGATGTGCACCAAAGGTGGTAAGTCATGACATGGTTTGAGGGGTCTTCTCCTGATTTACCTTCAAACTTAGGAATATCACTAGGTAACTTATTCGGCATTGGCAGCCAAAACGGAAGATAATAAATCGGATCATTCGCGAGGCGCGAAAAATTTGGAAAGTCCAAAGTTGCGATGAATGGTAACCGACGGTTAGGGTCTTGTTGAGCAAAATGATAACCTTGAGGAACGATACCAATACCAGGAGGAGGATACCAAGGGTAGCCCGGAATAGCCTGTGCGGTTGGGATTGGAATACCTCCGGGATAACCAGGGTTAGTCTTACCAAACTAAGGTTGAGCTGGTATCTGATATGTGTAACCAGGGTACGGTTGATGTTGGTATACTAGATTTTGTCCTACGGGTCCATATTGATACTGCCCTTGATACGGTTGATAAACAAACTGACATGTATAAGGTTGGCTTGTTACAATTGCACATTTACCAAGTTGCCCTGCATATGTTTGAACAGTAGTCTGAATTGTAGGTCCAGGTTGATGAGTAGTGACTTGAGGGATTGGTTGTGATACAGTTTTCATCGTTACTTGAGGGGATGTAGAAATAGCGACTTGGGAAACTCTAGGGATAGGTTTACTAGGTTGTTGAACAGAAGTTGATGCAGCAGTTCGGACAGAAGTTCTAGGTGTACTCGGACCAGGTTGTTGAATACTACTAGGTGCAGATACCTGAGGTATAACTTGAAGCATAGGTTGGACACGTTGTTGGATTTGGGTATAACCAGTTGGCTGACTAGGCTGATTATAAGGCACTTGCACGGTAGGTTGCAAATTATGTTGATTCAACAATGGATTCCACACTGTGTTAACTCTAGGATAAGGAGCTCCCATTAAAGGTTGTGATGCATAAGGTTTGCCATAACAAGGTTGAGAAATTAGAACCTAAGTTTGATAATTTGTTGGATAATTTCCACTAAAAGGTTGACCTCCTTGAAACAATTATTGTTCTTAATAAAATTGTGGCCCCAAAGGAGGTTGTTATCCTTGGAAAGTATTTTGTCCTAGCATAGGGTACTGGCCTTGAAGAGGTTGTGGCCCAGGAATAGAGTATTGCCCTTGAGGTTGATACTATCCTTGAGGCAAATACTTCCCTTGAGGTATATACTATCCTTGAGGTTGCCCCCCCGGTAATAAATTACTACCTTGAGGATTAGGGATAGGAATGTTCCAAGACATCATGTAGACTTGTTCCATTGTCAACGTTTCGGTATGAGATTCAATGGGACCAGGTGATTGTATAAGTTTTTTGGGAGAGGGAAATGCCCTTGAGAAAGTACCAGAAAGCAACTGGTATCTTGAAGGAATGGATGGACCACCATACAAAAAAAAAATTGGTGATGAAGAAAACGTGGATGAATCTCCAGACATGTTTGATGAAGATAAATATCTACCTCTGGGTATGGCGTTAAAAGGAATACGGGGTGGTGAATAATTGAGACCAGAATTATGTAGAAATTTGGTTAACTGAGAATACCAAGAATCCAGTTTAAAAGGGCTATAATGTTAAATCGATTCACTATGCCTTAGATCTAAAGATTCTTGACATGAAGGAAGTATAACCTCTTCTTCTGTGTCAGTAATCTCTTCGATACTAATGAGGCTAGGAGGAAGGTTCTCCGTGATGCGAAGCTTCACTTGAGGTGAATGAGGACGAACATGGGTTCGGGTTATGAACTCCGAAGTATGCTCAGATGAAGCAGATTCAGTTTCAAGTTCAAAAAATTCGGGTTCAGTAGCTGATAATTCACTAGTTATAGATGCAACTTCAACTAGTTCAGAAATTTCCAGTTGTTCTTGATAATTGTCTATTGTTTGAGGTTGATCTACTTCGTAATCAGGATGTATTATTACAGATGTTTCGTCTTTTTCAGTTGATCTGATTCCTGATGGTTGGCCTCTTTCAGATTTAAGCTTTTCTAATTGACTTGGTGTGTACTCAGGGGGTTTCCCTTGCATTCTACAGGAGTGTCTCGGTAATTCAGCCACGGTTAAATGTATAACACATAAGAAGAAAAAAAAGGACCTAAAGTCGCTAAGGAAACAATCAAATTGAACACACGCCTACAAAATCTAAGAGACAATCCACACATAAACGGTATGTTTCCACAGTAAAAACACTAGTTGGTTATGAAATCCAACGTCATAGAATTATAATGTGGAAAACTTGGCGATTGGAATAGTTACCTCGACAACCTGCTTAATGAAATAGTCCTATGCAAGTCCCTCCACTTATGTTATCTTGAAGTGAAGAGTACCCTCCAGAAAGTCCAAGTGAGTCTAGCCGACGTCTGTTCGAGGTACAGTGGGACCTTCCCTCCACCGTCACCTTGGGAAAATCTGAAGATTATGGTCACTAAGGTCACCAACAGAAACAAATGTACTTGGGGGAACAATCTACGATCCAATATACACACAAGGGCAGAGTATCAAGCTCAATCCCCTTGAAGGCTCCTCGATATGGTAAATCTAAGGTTTGCCAACAAGTGACCCCAAGCTCCTCGACAATGGTCAATCTGAGGTTTACCGTCTGTATTGCGTGCACGTCTTCTATCTTTCCCAATGGGATAGGTACGATTACCTCACTGGTTCCGACATGATCTCGTGCTTGACTCTTTTAAGAATTTCTTCCTAGAGCACAAATGCTATAATTGGATTTTCCTACCGCAGAATTCTATTTGTTTTGTTTAAACTTTTTGGAATGTTCATTAACTGTTCCAAACATAGCCTAAGCTATGTTGGTGGAATAGGCCTAGAAAAATGTAAAATATCTAAAGATTGATTTTATTAATGTGTTGTATTAATTTTAGTTTGTTGCTTAAGACAAAAGGTATGGATTTAGGCTTTAATGATGTTTGTGACCCAACTCAAAAATACTCTGATACATCTAAATGAAGTACAACTATTCTTTTCAATGAATCTTATTTAAGGAAAGATTGAGAAGATTTATCAATTTTCAAAACACCAATTCTTTCATTCATAAACAAAATCCTTTTTGAAAAGAAGATGATTTCATAAAGAACTCAATTTTGGGTAATTAATTATCTTTTTTTAAATAGAAATTCTCATTTGATCAATCAAGCTAATTCAATAAACAAACCATTTCCAAAAGAAAACAATTTCTAAAAACTCTAAAAACATAAATTTCAAAATCAAAGAAAAATCTAATTTTGAAGTCTATCTAGAATGTTTGAGGATGTTTTCTCCTAGATTGTGATCAGTCTAAGAAAAAATTCTACTTATCTCAGCAGAAATGAAAACATCCATAATTCTTTGGTGTTATATCAGGCTTCAGTAAGCTAAAAGCTCTTCTATATTTGCAAATGAAAAAGGAATCAATTTTCATAAAAGTAAGGTTTGCAATGGTCCTAATGGCTCATAAAGGCAATATCATCATACTAGTAAGCTGAGGTAAATGAAAGTATCTTTATATAGAGCAGCAATAAAGTAGGGAAAACTCTTTCTTATAAAATGCAAATAGGATGATAAATCACACAAACACAAAAGTTGCTGAAAATAAATTCTCACAGAAGATTTGACAGCTAAGATAGATCGGGGCAAACACAAAGAATCAGGTTATCTGGCTCTAAAAAAGAGAAATTTAATTTTTTTCAAAAAATTCCAGGGGTGCGCAGTTTATAGTGGAAGATAGAGCACATGCGCATAGTTTTGAACTAAAAGATGCGCAGTTTGCTGCATTGTTTTCTGCTAAAAACCGCACAGGCAAGGAAACAATTTGGAAAAAATAAATAATCAACTTTATCTTTTAGGGATTCTTAAAAGTTATCTACCCAACCTGAATCAGATAAGTCAAAATCATAAAACTCTAAAATTGAAATTGAAAATAAATGAAGAAAACTAAGCTCTAGATCCCCAGTATGGTCGCCAATTTGTTACAGGGATTAATCCCTCTTGCTGACAAGAGCGATCTCCCTAGTACTCAACGAGTAGCTAGAAACAAACATCCATTTGGAAACATTTTCTCTAGATTAATTGCATTTCAGAATTATTATAAGAAAGTAGAGAGTACATGCCCCTACCTTGAAATCCAAACTTTCGATGTAGTCTTTTATCTCATCGCTCCAAAGTGATTTCTCCAATAAGTAGAACCTGCAATCAAAGACAAGATAAAAGAATCAAAGCATCTGCAACATATAATAATCAAGAAAAGCAAATCCAACTTAGTGATCAAGGAGTCTAAGTATTGATGTTATTTCAATAAGCATAGGAACAAATCAATGAGAAAAAGAGATCCATATGTATTATCTTGAATAAAAAGAGTGATCTTACAACCTGATGCCTTGATGTCATACAGATTTCTCCCGAGGTCCTGAACAATCGTTTCTCCTTCAGTTTGATAAGCCTTCCTCTCGAAATACCAGCATGGAGTTATGGACACAAGGGTGTAATCATTCTCATGCCAACAACAACTCACTAGTGTAGAAAGTATGCACTTTTATGGATTTCTTCAGCAACTACCATGTATGTCTACCCTTCAACCTGAAACTTGAGCTCAATTTATAGGGAAAAGGTGGTAGTTTCAGTTCCATGAAGAGGGGGATGGATTCCTCTCTACTTTCTTATAATAATTCTGAAATGCAATTAATCTAGAGAAAAATGTTTCCAAATGGATGTTTGTTTCCAGCTACTCGCTGAGTACTAGGGAGATCGCTCTTGTCAGCAAGAGGGATTAATCCGCGTAACAAATTGGCGACCATACTAGGGACATGCGATGTTGCAATTGACTCTTTGCAAGGGAAGAAGAACATAGCTTGAGAGCTTGTATTGTTGAAAATGAAGCAAGAAAATATAGTTTTGACTTTGCCTTGGTCAAATTAGATTGAAATTCAAATTTCCACATCAGTAGACAACTTGGATGATGTTAACTTGTGTGACATGGCTTGTGTCACCCAGATTACTCAGTAAATTCGAGATGGAGGAGTTAGATTTCAATCATGCATGATTGATTGCTAATTTGTAGCAATCTATTTCAGTTAATTTGATTTATTTTCGATTTAACTAGTTCTAACTATCAGAAGAACTAGTGGAGGTCAAGTTGTGGAAGTGGTGCTTCAACCACACTCAGCGATCAACTAGTTAACTGATCAATCAACCCAAAATAATTGTTGCATGCAGATAATTCGAGTTACCCAGTTGAGATGGAGATTCCAAGGAATTGTACTATCAGTTGTATAATATTCCAATGTGTACAGGTGGCACATGCAGTCAGTGGAATACCTAAGGCAACTGCACAATTCCAGAGTGTGAAATTCCTAAAAAATAGGGGGCAATTTCCCAAGGGAACAACGCAAGGAAATAGGAGCTTGGAGGGCTCGAAAATTGGCTAAGTGTTGGTCGGATTCAATCAGTCAAGCATAGGGATAGACTATACACTTGCAGGGTGTGCTCAAGCTTGAGAAAACATATATATTTCTTCTTTATTCTCCGATTAATGAAATATAGATGGTAAGGGGCTTTGAGCAATTGTTTTCCTCTAGATAAATATTTGTGCATGTGTGATGTTTCCTCTTCCATTCTGTAGATCAGTAGAGTAGCTTCAAGTCTTGTGATTTAGCAAATTTCATGAGCAATATTGGATCTACACATTAATTTCTACATAGTATCAGAGCTAGAATCATTGTAGAGCAGACATTTTGAAGTTGTCATTGTAGGATATTCGAATTTGCATATCATGGTTGCAGGTTTTCTTTAGGGCTGAGAAGATGCCTTTCAATGGAATAATGATCAAGTATGCCCTTGAGGGAAGGTCAAATTATGTTGCATGGAAGGACCGCATGGAGGCAGTACTAGAGGGTAATGGGTTGAAGGAATTCATTGATAATAATATTTCGAAACCAACAACATCTAATGCTAAGGATCAAGAAGAATGGAAGAAGTGTGTTGCCAAGGAGAGGAGGATCATATTGGAGGGAGTACGAGACCATATTGTCTCAAATATCCACGGGAAAGAGACTTCGTATGCTATGTGGCAAGCATCGCCAGATTTGTTCCAGAATAGTAGTGACTACAAGAAATTGGCACTAAAGGACAAGCTTTAAAATCACAAGATGCAGATGAATGAGACATTCCATAGTACCTGAGCAGGTTCACACAATGTCGTGATGAATTTGGTCAAGTTGGTGTTACTATAATAGAGGATGATTTGGTGAGCCTAGCCCTTCTAGGCCTTCCCAAGAGCTGGCACAACTACCAAGATTAGGTGAACGAGAGGGAGAAACTACCAGACTGGGAATGCTTGTGGTCCAATTTGGTACAAGAGGAAATAAGGAGGAATACCAAATACGAGACGTTATCCAAGGGAGAGGATAAGGAGAACTGTGCCTTAGATGGAAAGGAAAATAAAGGGAAAGGTAATAAATCCCAAGCCAAAGAAGAATCCATTCAAGGGGGGCAAGAAGAAAGACTTGTCCAGAATCAAGTGCTTTCACTGTCATGAATTCGGGCACTATGCCATGAAGTGTCCACACCATAAGGCAAGAAATAAGACCATTGTCATTCCATGCATGGCTAGCATAGTGATGGGAAGTGTGTGGTATATCGACAACGCTGCCTTGTTCCATATGACGGGGAACAAATATTTTTTCCAGTGATTTGGAGGAGAAATATCTCTAGATACACATCGAAATGGGAGATGATGGAAGGTACAACACAACCGGGATTGGTACAGTCACCTTTCAGAGGGAGTCGGGCTCCCCTCTCAGGCTCAAATATGTGATGTTTGTATCAGGTCTAAAGAAGAACCTTGTCTTTGTTGCAGTTTTGGAAGATCATGGCTACGATGTGATCTTCAATAAAGGAAATGCATTCCTCGGACACATTTTCACCAGACAAGTGAAGCAGATAAGGGTTCATGTGAAGAACCTCTACAAACTATATGTGGAGGATCGTGATGCATTGAGCACAAAGGTGGGGAAGGTGCAAAGCCGCGATGTGAGCTAACTTTGGCATAGAAGACTTGGCCATTTGCATCATGGTGCTTTGAAGATCATGCATCATATTACCATAGGCCTCCTCAAAGGAGCACTAGAGCAACAAGATACATGCAAAGGGCGTACCTTCGGGAAGTACACAAAAGCCACTTTCCATGATCGGGACAAAAAAGCACATGCAATCCTTGAAAGGATCCACTTTGATGTTTGTGGACCTTTCTTGACAACATCCACTACTAGACACAAGTATTTTGTTATCTTTATTGATGACTATTCACAAAAGTGTTGGATCTTCTTCATGTAGAAGAAGGATGAGACTTTCTCCAAGTTCTTAGAGTTCAAGGCACTGGTGGAGAAAAAATGGGCAAGAAGGTGAAGGCTCTGAGGAGCGATAATGGAGGTATGTGTTGAATGAGTTTAAAATTTTATGTGCAAAAGAAAGCATTCCACGAGAGTTGGCAACACCCAACAACCCATAACATAATGGGGTGGCTGAGAGGAAGAACTAAAGTATTGTGGGAGCAACAAGGATGATGTTACATGACCAAAGCCTAACTCTGCACTTGTGGGCTGAAGCATGCAACACAATGGTCTATTTACAGAACATGACTCCTCATCGGATTCTTAGCATGATCACACCAGAGGAGGCTTTCTTGAGGAGGAAGTCAAATGTGTCACAGATTAGGATTTTTGGAACCTCTTTCTATTTCCATGTCTCCAAAGAATCAAGGAAGAAGCCAGAGCTGACAATAAATTTGGGGGTATTTGTGAGTTACGTAGAAGCTCCCCACAACAACTGTGTGTATTTTCCATCCCTCATAATGACAGTTGTGCAATAAGATGTCAAATTTGATTAGGACAAATCCATTTGGTGCTCTCTTGAGAGGGAGTTTCAGATCCCACCAGAGGAGGATATTTTAGCTCCAAAGGAGGAGCCTCAGGATGTTGTGGAGAAGCCACAAATTGAGGAAGAGAGAGTGGAGACAACCACTCAAGCTAAATCATCCAGAGAAGGTAGGAAGAGAAAAAAAGAAGCTGAGAAACTTGTGCAGATGAAAGGAAGTATGTGGGTGCTCCTTCAAATTAGCGCATGCAGAGAAGGTCATCAGATCGGTACAATGGCTACATGGCTCTACTAACTGAGCTAGTAGATATCAAGCCATTCTCTTTCGAGGAAGTAGTAGAGAAACCAGTATGGGTTGATGCAATGGTGGAGGAGTACGAATCCATAGTGAAGAACAGTATTTGGGAAGTGGTCCTAAGACCAACAGACAAGTCAGTTGTAGGTTCGAGATGGATCTTCAAAGTGAATCACGCAGCATGCAAAAGCATAGAAAAGTACAAGCCCATATTTGTGGCAAAGGGGTGCTCTCAAGTGGAGGGGATTGACTATGCGGATACATTTTCTCCTGTATCAAGGTACTCATCCATCTGATCAATCCTTGCTTTGGTTAAACATATGAGGTGGAAGATCCACCAGATGGATGTGAAAAATACATTCCTCAATGGAGTTGTTGAGGAGGAGTTGTATATTGATCAACCAGAAGGCTTCGAGACTTTTGATCGAGAGTCTCATGTGTGCAGACTCGAGCGAGCTTTGTATGGTCTCAAGAAAGCACCTCGTGTTTGGTACACCAAGATCGATAATTATCTCACCAGTTTGGGCTTCATCAAAAGTGAACCAGACGCAAACCTCTATCATATTTTGGTAGCAGGTAAATTGTTGATTATTGTTTTATATGTTGATGATTTTATCTTGAATTGTGATGAGAAACTGATAAGATCTTGCAAGGAGGACCTTTCAGGAGAGTTCGAGATGAAAGACATGGGTCCCATGCCCTACTTCATTGGTTTGGAAGTATGGCAAGGTGATGGGGAATGGTTTTTCTCTTAGGGAAAGTATGCCAATGATATACTTCAGAGGTTTTTCATAGGCAAGTGCAAACCCATGGAGACTCCTCTAGCGACCAACTAGAGGAAAGAGGATGCCACTTCAGGTGAGGAAGTGGATATGACTATTTACCGATAGTTGGTGGGTTCACTCATGTATCTTGTGAACACACGACTGAGCATGTGCTAAGCAGTCAACCTACATAGCCAAGCTATGGTTAGGCCAACCAAACTATTTTGGAGGGAAGTTAAGCATGTTCTATGGTACCTCAGAGGCACTACCCAGTTTGGAATTTGGTACAGACGGACAAAGGGAGTGAAGATGTGTGGCTTCACCGATGCAGATTGAGCAGGAATTCCATTATACCGGAAGAGTACATCAGGCAAAATTTTCAGTGTTGGTTCTGCAATATTTTCTTGGTACAACAGGAAGAATAGATCAATTTCACTCAGCTTAGTACAAGCTGAATACATGGTTGCAAGTCAAGCAACATGTGGGGCGATCTGGATGAGAAAGATACTTGTTGGCTTGCTTGGTTAGATGATCGATCCTACTATGATTTACTATGATAAACAAAGTTGTATCAAACTCTCTGAGAATCATGTTTTTCATGATTGATCCAAGAATATTGATATCTGGTATGACCATCTATGGGATTGTGTGTAGAGACAGATTATGTTGTTGCAGTACAGTCCAATAGAGGAATAAGATGTAGATATTTTGACAAAGGCGTTGTCAGGAGGGAAGTTCGAGTTCCACGGGTGTAGGATAGTGGTGGTTGATAATCCCTTTCTTTTTGAGAGGGAGTGTTGAAAATGTAGCAATAAAATCTAGTTTTGACTTTTCCTTGGTCAAACTAGACTAAAATTCAAATTTTCACATTAGTAGACAACTTGGATGATGTTAATTTGTGTGACATGGATTGTGTCACCTAATTTACTCAATAAATTTGAGTTGGAGGATTTAGAGTTAAATTCTACATGATTGATTGCTAATTTGTAGCAATCTATTTCAGTTAATTTGAGTTATTGTCAGTTTAACTAGTTCTAATTGTTAGAAGAACTAGTGGAGGTCAAGTTGTGGAAGTCGAACTTGAACCATACTCACTGATCAACTAGTTAACTTATCGATTAGCCCAAAAATAATTGTTGCATGCAGAGAATCCTAGTTACCGAATTGAGATGGATATTCCAAGGCAATTTACTATCAGTTGTAGCATATTCCAATGTGTACAAGTGGTGCATGCAGTCAGAGGAAGACCTAAGGAAATTGCGCAATTCGAAAGTGTGAAATTCCTAAAAAATAGGGGGAAATTTCTCAAGGGAACAATGCAAGGAAATAGGAGCTTGGATGGCTTGAAAATTGGCTAAGTGTTGGCCAAAGTCAATGAGTCAGACAAAGGGGTAGACTATACACTAGCTGGGTGTGCTCAAGCTTAAGCAAACGTATGGATTTCTTATCTATTCTCTGATTAATGCAATATAGATAGTAAGGGGTTATGAGCAGTTGCTTTCCCCTAGATAAATGTATGTGCATGTGTGATGTTTCCTTTTGCATGTCTATGATTCTTGTTTTAGATGTTGAATTAACTTTCACAGGTCAGTAGAGTAGCTTCAAGTCTTGTGATTTAGCAAATTTCATGCGCAGTATTGAATCTACACATTAATTTCTACATGTATGCGTAGCATGCACCCTCCAAATTGGAGGAGTTGCCACCCTTTACTTCATTGCATCGTTTTCCCCATGCCAACCTATGTGGGGAAACCCTATTTTACCATGAAAACAAAATAATTTATGTATTTTAAAAGAATGCCACAAGAGAGATGGACCGGTGCCTTCGCAATCTATATCATATGGAGTCTAGGATACAAACAATTATAAGGTTTCTTTTGAGTGATTATAAATCCAAACAAACTAGGGAAAATTAACTAACTTACCCTATGGTTTGAGATCTAGGTTCTTAATTTTTCAAATGGTTAGGGGAAACAAAAACCTATCTCTATTCCTCAAATACATGGAGGAATGGTTTAGCTCATCGGGGGAAAATGAAGAAAATGCCAAACTAACTAACTACTTCTATATTCAACATCCAAGATCTACCATAAACATAAATGAAAATAGATGATGTCACATCACAAATCCACCCGAGATAATTCCTTCAAACAACCCTCCATAGCACACAAGATAGAAGAATCACTAATCAAGAGAAGTTATGATCCAAATGTGACAATGAACTAAGAGAAAAATTGACTTCCCTATATATATATAAGGGCGACCAAGTCAATATAGCTCTAAATTTCTCTAAGAGCACCTAAAAACAAGTTATCCATGATACAAGGAGCATAGGTCATCAAATCGACCCTGAAAAATAACCAAAATAATGTAATAACACAAAATTAAGCCTCAATTAATCCATATGCATGAGTAGAAAAGCCTCCAAGGGTGACATCATCTCCAAAAAGGCATGTTTCTCCATGAAAAGGTGCAAGGGATTACGCAAAGGGTTTGTCTCATCTCAAAAGTCATGTTTCCTTATCAAAATGGTGCCTTGACACCAATGAAAACCCTCTCAAGCCTAACACAATCCTCTAGAAAACCCAGGTCATCATCAAATGCATCATAGGGGTGATTTCAATATGTTAGGGCATGGCGTCACTATGGCATAAAGTGCAAAATCCCCTCTAAAGGGGTTCCATGTCATCACCATTATCATCGATTGTCATCAAGAGAAGAGCAATGCTCATAAAGAAGGTGCAATGCCAACCAAGGGGCATTTTGTCATCTCCTAGGCACACTTGATCTCTAAGCAATGTCCAAGTCTACATCATCAACATCCAACGTTCGATGGTAAACAGAGGGTCTCATCAATTGTGCCAAGTCAACCTCGAGGTTAACACTCCTCAAAAAGTGTCCAGGCTCCTTTCACAAAGTGCTTTGTGTCATCCTTAGGGTGGTTGGTTGTAATACCTTAAGTGTTGGAGAAGGATCATGTCATCCCTTAAGGGATATTGGCCACACTTGTAAGAATGTCTAACACATATCCAAGGAATCAAGTGAAATCAACATCATGGGTAGAAGAACCATAAGAGCATCAAGACGAGCCATATTCAATGTCTAAGCTATCAAAGTACTTCACACAACTATCATCTTCAAGTGTCTAACAAGCTTTTGATTGTATACTTGTTACTATACTTAGATAAAGGAGGGTTATGGGGCGACCTTATTAGGTGCTTTCAACCCTAAGGGGGTGACTAGTTCCCAGGCCAACCCTTTCAAATGATAGGTGCAAGTGTTAGGTGTTATGACTTGGAGTATACTTCAACAAAGGCATCGTAGTCTTATACTAGATTATGTAAAACCATTATCCATGAGCAACTTTGTCAATAGAGTGATTAGTTGCTTGAATTACCTCCTTGCATTTGTTTTTATGACTCCCCATATTTTCCTTTTTCTTTCTTTATATGGGTTGTTTAACAAGATTCATTGATTTATTGTGTAATAATATTGATATAATTCCCCTGTAATGATAGGTAGTTTATCTCTTCATGACAGACAAGATGTTCCTGAGAGTTCCATTTACTTTGAGAGGCATGACATGAATGAATACTCTCATGGGAGTGTCTATACAAGAGGGGGTAGACTTCAAGCTATAATTGGCTTTTGATCATTATATATCCCTTGTTATTCTTTTGTATTTTGATATTTTCATCATGCTAATTCTTTTCTTGCAATTGTGTCAACCTCAGGTATTTCCAACATTTTGTTCTCATAGGAAAAGGCTAATAGTGAACCAATAAGAGCAACTGACAATGATCAATCAAAATATGGGATAACAAAATGAGGGAATGATGGCAAATGCTAATTGTTAATAACGCTGGACACTGCTACAAATAGAGTCTCTTGTTTGTGCCCATCCTCGATAGTGAAGGAAAGACCCAAAGGAAGGCCACATTAGGTTGGGGCCAAATAATAGCCACCAATATGGAATAAGGGAACTAGCACACAACCAAATTGTTAGAGAATCAGAAAGGCAGAAATATCCTCTTGTTCTTAATTATTTACTTGTGATCTTCTTTAGTTCTTATTATGTTATTCTTGTCTTTCTTCTTATTAGTTCATCAATAAAATATCAAAGCAAATACACATAGATCAAGGACACGAGATGTAGGCCAACACCTAAGAAAAAACCCCCTCGAGGGGAAAATCCAGTCAATAATTCTTCCTTCAATAGTGATGCTCAAGACTATAATCCTTGACTCATACTTCCTCCACACCAAGTCAACCTTCCTGAATCTGGCAACATCAACAAAAATAACAACACTACGATGAACTAGAACTTAGGCCTTGCTTCTTGAGACTTCAATATTGAGGTAGAGACTTCGATCTAACTTCAAAGGCTTCGATTTAGGCCCAATACAGCTTCTCCAAGTAGCAACATTCAACAAAAAAAAACTTTGACTTCCTCTTCTCTTGGTAGCAACTATTGCACCAAAACTTTGAGAACTTCGATCTCACAAATTATAACTTGAAATGCAAAGAGAGTAGTGTCAAAATTTTGGTTTTCTTCAACTCTATATGTGTGCCCAAAACTGAATCCATAAATTCGTTCTCCAAAATTTCACAATCTTTCCTTGTTGCAACTTCTAGATCGAATTTATGAGTTGCAATGAGATGGTTCCAAGTGAGTTTGATTCCACTGTATATATAACCTTCTGATGAGTTCGAATTACTGGATTTGAGGCAAACTTGATCACCTTAAGGTTGACTTGATGTGGAGGCTTCATAAATAATATTTTACTCAATACTTGACCTAATTGCATGATTCAAAAGCCCAATATGGATCGATTTAAATATGCAATAATCCTATAGACTCATAATAAAAACTAGAAGTCCACAATAGGGACTTTGACCTAAAATAAATATGACCCAAGCAAGAAACCCATGCTTTAACAAGTCATTTGATAATATTATAAAATTATTTTCTTTATTCTTTTGACAAGTACAATAAGTATTGACTCAAGTACAATTTATGAAGACCGAACCTAGTTACATTCTTCAACACTCCCTCTAAACTAGGGAGGTACTCACAACTCAATAGTACAAGGTAGATCTCAACTATATGAACTATGAAGAATATTTAGACACTTAAATGTTATGGACTAGATTCCTTACCAAGGAAATCTATCCAAGTGGGACTAATATGGACTAAAGATTTCAACCTTTATAGGTACCATCGGGCTTACTTACTAACCATAAACCCAAGGAACTAGGTGCAAATCCACCTAATTCCACCCTCCCAACTAGACATCAACACAAAGTGTCGACCCGATGTCTTTCCAGGAAAAGCTTCACTCACAAAGCCTCATCACACCTTGATCCATAAGATCAAGGACGACCAATCTATCCCAATCAAACTGATTGGTAAACAACATGCTATCAATGCCTTCGAGATATTCACCTGCGCAAACATAAACCCCAATCATCAATAATTTAAAATGCATAAAAAAACTTCGAGGTTTCGATGTTTCCCTTCAACTAATTCCAGTAGGACTATCAATAGAATCTTTCAGGTGAATATTTCTCTTCCTACTTTACATGTGGCAACATATCTTTCCATAATATATTTTCCATTTAGAAACTTTGTTATGCTCTCCCTCTTAAGTAGGGAGAGTTCTTTTATCCAGGCTCCCTCTTAAAGTAGGGAGATTTACTTCTTCTTTTAGGTGTTGGAGAATCTTTCATAGCTTCCATCCTTCTCATCATACTTATCAACTTAGCATCTTTAATGATGTACCTGCACAACTTTAGATATCAAGTACAACGAAAACTATAGAAGCATAAAGTTAGCCATATCAGAATCTCAGAAGCATTTTCAACTTTATATATATCAGATACCCAGACAAGCGACATATACCCTTTGAAATTTTGTTAGGGACTTTTATCATAATCCCTGGACTACTTCATAATATATTTTATCCTATCTAGGGTTTCAATGTCTCTTTCAAAGGTATAACATGCCTTGCTACAAAATTTAGCAAACGCTAGACCAATATAGATCTACAAGATATCTAACAACCTTTAGACTTTTAACTAGGGATTCATTCAAGTCTTAGATTTTAAAAGAGTCAATCAAGATTAATCACAACTTAGACATTATCATGATCAATTTTCACTAGAGTTAGTTTCATGCCCTAAATTTCAAATCAATTAATAAAACATATTATGAAGAGTTTGTACATCCTGGAATTCAATAAACACGTCATAAGTAACTTCCATTAGGATTCGATGTAAACCCTATATTTTCCATATATAAATTCTCAGTGTTAGGGTCCTATAAATATAGGATTCATAATTTTTGAATTGACTTTGATAGTCTTGTAAATATGTACATACCGTGCTTTCTGCAAGTTGTTTTCCCATATTTTGAAAAATGAAAAATAATGAAAAACCAAAAAGAGGGTAAAAAGTCCTAAAAGAAAGATCAAAAGACTTAGAAAAATATAAACCCCAAAAGAAAAAAAGATAAAATAAAACCTGAAAGTGAGAAAATCCAAATTCCACTACTTTTACTTTTACTGCAAGAATAACGATTATGTGCAGAGTGTCAATAAATGCCATAATCCATGATCAATTAAACTGATTAATCTTAACTTGTCATGCTTTCAATTTCATGTTTTAGATAGTGAATAAAGATTTGTCAAACAGTTTAAACTTGACAAATCAGTAGATAGGTAGAGAATAATGAGGAGCTCAATAGTTTAATCTGAGCCCTCTAATGAAATAAGGTAGACTTAGATAGTTTTATGCTTTGAAAGGAAAATGTTTTAAGGTTGCAAACCTAAATGCACCTACAAAAATGAAGAAAAAATGTTAGAAATAAAGCTGGGTAGGTAGAAAGCAGTTGAGAAATCATGTAATAAAGCATTATCGGGCAAAATCACTAATTTCCCCTCCCCTACAAGTATTCAGTATTCTAAAACTATCAGTCAAAAAGGCTCAGAGCATTTCTCTAACTTTTGTTGGGACCGAACCCAAGGCTCGATGACTGGTTAGTTAAAAATATTGAATTCCTACATTAGATCCACATTTATCAGCATTTACCCTTCATTCATACATCAAAACCCTTTTTTTTAAAGTAAAGACACATTCTTACTTAGTAAAATTGAAACTCTAAAATAATTAACTACATTCCCTTCAAAATCATTCATAAAACCCTCAAAAAGCATTTATCCTAAGTATAAGTGAAGTAATACAACAAAGATGAGAGATGCTTTATTTTACTTAGAGGTAATATATGTTTTATTTCCTTTTTTACTAGCCCTTCATTTCATATTAACTATCAACTTCTAACCTATTCTATTAAACCCCTAAACTACCCCTACCCGTATGTTATTAATTCCCTTATATTTAAAAATAACCCCCTAAATCCTTTATTTGAAGTTTTGACCAAAGTTTAATATCCCCATGTGCGCAAATAAACCCCGCCCTACAAACCCATTGGTCTAAACATACCTATATGAAAATATCCTGCCCCATTTAGTTTAAACAAATGTTCAGTGCATTTGATAAAACTATATAATATGATACCACACCCACATGCCTAATTAAAACATTTGCAATTGTTTTAATTAACGCATACAACATTACCCCCCACCCATTTTTCATAATGCCCGAAACTTTAAAACTTTATTAACATATTTTTATAAAGTTTAAAGTCATTTCCCCACTGCATATAACAAGCCCGGTCCCACCTCCCATTCCGACACACCTTCCCAACAGATCTCGACCCTTCGCTTTCAAAGCTCAAATCCTACAGTGGAAATCCAATATCACGCATAAAAGTTACGCGGTCGTCCCCATGCCAAAGCTGTGCAAAATGGGTTGTTTTGCAATAATCTCTCTCCTCCACGTGCCCTTTTTCTATTAGATCGCGTAGGTTAAGCCCGATACCGCTTACCACCCAAATGTTGCGTGATAACCACCATGGTTTTTGATCCTCTGAGTCTGAAACCACCCTTCCCGCTGATGTGACAATCATTCAATGCTGAAGTAATATAAAAAAATGCATATTAAACCTTCGAAAATGCATTTCATTCCTCATCTTCTGCGCATTAACCTAAACCCACTGCAAAGCCTCCTCGACTATAAAAGCACCATTTTCCACCATTTTCATGTCCAAAGGTTTGCAAAACCTACCTTGTAATCATTGAACACTGTCGAGGAGCTTCACGTTGCTCCAGAAAATTCATAGAAGTTACCAACTTGTTCAAAAAACCTCAGAAAACCATTCCGAAAGACCAAATACCAGCATACAAAAGGTATTTTTTTGAAAATTCGAACCTGCAATCGATTTGAAAGACCTTTAGAAGACAAAATACATTTAGAGTTTAAAAAATCAATTGAAAGAAGTCTACCAAAATAGTCCAAAAATAGGCCAAACCTGTCAAACTTTTTCCAGGAACCCTGTTTTATTGTTGTGCACTATGGTGAAAGAAAACTGCAAATTTGTACAGTTTGATGAACTATTTCAAGCTTTAAGTCAAACCAGAAAACCTCTAAAGGTATCCTAAGCCTATGTGACCTATTTCAAAAAAACCTTTAGCCCTATTTCTCACTCAGAGACTCGGGAAACCCTTGTTTCTTGTTTAAAACCAGTAAAAGACTAAAAAATCCTTTTTGAAGAATACAAATTTGGAAGGAAAAGCACAAATAAAGACCATACTTTGCCTATTTTCATCCAAGAACCTCTATTAAATTAAAAAATACTTCTGCAAACTGTCTAAACTTGTAGAAGTAGCCAGAATGACTAAAAAGCAGAGTTCTAGAAACCCTTTGCAACTGATCCCAATCTTTCTGTGCCCAGTTCAAACCATTTTTCACAGTCTTTTCCCATCATCAAATCCATTATCCCTCCATGCAGACCTCTATTTTATTAACAATTATTTTGTTTTGCATGTCATTAGCAAAAGGAGAATTTGGATAAAACAATATAAATACTAGTTAAATACATGTTTTACTCCAAGAACTTACAAGGAAATGAATTAAAAGGATTTTCCTTAAAAGTTTCTAGGCATCAGAGTTAAAGAACAGTCATCCTGTGAAAGATAAATGAGCATTTTAATGTAAAGATAAAAACAAGGAATTCATAATAGTCAGGGTAAAAGGAATAACTCACAGTAAAGGTTAAAGTTCAAAATAAAGCAAGAATTCAGAGTGACAGTGAAAATAGAATAGTCAAAAAGCATCAAAGTTAAAGTGAATCAAAGTGAAAGTCACAGTAAAGGTTAAAACAAAGTTACAGAGAAGTCAAGTTAAAACAGTAAAAGTAAAAACAGAGGCAGTAATGGTTAAACAGAGATGAAAACACTTTCACCAACAATGAAATTTATCCAAAGTAAAAGAAAAACACTTAAAAGAACAAAAAGGTTAAAAGATGAAAACATAGCAAGAAGGGATATTTTTGCCGAAATTTCCTGTTTAAGTCATTGTTTTGCAGAAACTATTGTGACCAATCCGAGATGAATTTTGCAAAACTGAAGGAGGTTTATGTTCTTAAGATGTCCAAATACAAAAACCTCTCTCACTTTTCTAACAACCATTATGGGTTTGGAAATATTAAACAATATTTGAAAACACTTTTTACAGAAAATTCATGTTAAGTCGTCAATTTGAAGAGAAGATTGTGGTCAATCAGAAATACATCTTACAAAACTGAAGGAAATTTTTGTTCCTAAGAAACCCATCTACAAAAGCCTATCTCACTTTTTACACAGGTATTACAGAATGAGAGATGCATTCGCATCTTTACAGCCTATTTTTCAGACTCTGCAAAACTCTGTTTTACACATCTTTTTGCAGAGCCTATTATGAACAGCTAGAGCATAATTTTAGGGAACTGAGAGAGGTTTATCTCACCAACATATTCATCTACAATAACCTCTTTCACTTTTTACATATATATTGGATTGAGATATAAAAAGGTATCATTGGACCCCAAGTTTACAGAATTTCTGAAGTAGAATGCACAAAGAAAATAGACAGTTAGGACTTGGATGCCTCATCATCAACTAAGAGTTGATATCAAATTCGAATTCTCTTCTTTGTCACCATCAATCCATAAGTATAGTTCCAAATAGATGCATTAGTTTGGAGTTTCCTTTATTAAAGTTCTATTTATGTAAAACAATTTGAGACATTTGTAAACCAATCTTGATATTTTTTCAAGATATTTTAGTTTAGAATTTGTATATATACTTCATCTTTTGAAGTATTTTTGTGGAATAAATTGTGGGAGATTGCTATAGTCATTTTTGTTGGACATTGAAGGCTTTTGTGTTTCGAATTTCAAGTAGCAGACTGTATCAATTCAATTGGCATCATACTTCGGGATTCCTGTGATCAGCTATATGGAGTGAAGTATTTCCTTACTTATCGGTGTTATCTTTCTTAGTTACATGCATCCATCTATGTTTGTTCTAAATTTGAATGTATAACTAGGAGTATTACTACAGGATTTGTTAAAAGCACCCTGTTTTTAACTAGTTATCATTTTTATGTTTTCCTCTGATTTCCAGTGTAGAGAATTCTTAATTGCTCTCTCACTTGTTTGACCTCTGCCTTCTACTTCCCTTTTCTGGATCAAAGGATTCTTAAGTTCCCTTTATCCTGATCATACCACCTCACAAAAACCATTTTCCAAGATCTTCAAGGGTTATCTATCTTGCCCTAAATACATTTGACCTTTTGGCCTTGATCCCAGATCTGTTAGCTTGATTTAGACTCCATAGCCCAATGGACAAATATATTTCCCACTATCCATACCTTCAAGTGATTTTTCTCACCAAATCAATCAAAACCAAACCCAAGCTACACATTCATAACTAGCCTAACATTTACAAATCAAACAAATATAAATTTTAAAGAGAGAGCCCTCTCTGAACCCTAGGAAGGCTAGATCCTAGAGTTTGAAGTAGGTTTGTGGCTACCTCAGACTATTTCTTTCTTTAACCTTGAGAAATTACTGAGTGATAACATATTAGCGACCATACTGGGGAAGACTAACATTTTCTTCATAAATATTTTATAGGTTCAGATTTGATCTATGATGGTGGACAGTGCTCAGACATACAAAGGTTAAAATCATCCACCTGGCGACTCCATTGTCCAAGATCCAGAACTTCAAAGTTCAGAAGAAACACCATAACCAAAAAATCCATATTCCAAATCATTAATGGTGATACAAGATGACAAGGTCTGTGGCAAACCTTTCATCTCATGAGATTTTCAATGAATTCAGGGATGGCTTATTAGAATTTCAACTTGATGAGGATTTTCTAAGAGCTGTCTTTCTTATTTTGAAATCAAGAAAATGTTCTCCTCAACTTAAAATAAGTGTTCTTGAGTTAATTTATGGAAAATATGAAAATGGCATTAAAATTTTGCATTCTCAAATTCAGTCTTATAATTTCCGAGATCCTAAAGAATTCTTGGAAAATCTTCCTTCTCCAAAGCAAGAGGAAATTGTACTGCCTTTTGACTTGCAGATTGAGGATAATTATTCTTTCAAGCACAAGACTCAAGAAATAGTTTCAGGGTTTAATATTAAGAATACAACTAATCAATTGGTCATTGAAGGCCTAGAAGCACAAATCATACATTATGCTTTTGATGATCCTATAGCAAATTATATGGAGACTGTTTTTAACTCAAATCTGCAAACATGTTTTTATCTATGAGGATCAAATATATAAGCAATTTCCATACACATCATATATTTGATTATGATGACACATGATCAAGTTATGCTTCCGAGTTTGATGACAATAAGTCAAATTATCCATTCATTTCGACAACTACTTGACTGGCTTCATTGGCATTTTTGTATTACCTGATTCAATAAGATTATCAGTAGATTAGAGTAGGTAGATGAGTGCAAATAAGCTCATAATTCTAAGCATCTTTTTAGTTTTCATTTTTCAACTAGTTTTGAAATAATTCATTAAGATTTGAAGCCAAGGAAAAGGCCCTAAGATATTGATGATTCAGTAGTTTAGTTTGAAGGTTGCAACACCTTTTAGTCTCAGATTAGATTTTAGTTTGCAGAAAAAGGTGTAAATTCAGTTCAAGAGTTTCAGTCACAGAGATTTTATAACAAAGAAAATGCATGTTTGGGATTGGCTCAAAAGATCAGGCTACTAGTCGACGGTATTCTTGACATCTCACAAGGAGATGCCATCCCCATGTGAAGTCGTTGTTAGGGTCCTATAAATATAGGATTCATAATTTTTGAATTGACTTTGATAGTCTTGTAATTTTTGAATTGAATTTGATAAGTTAGACTCTGACAGAAATTCGGCGGAAATGTTAATGGTGTTTTATTACGTTAATCTGCACTTATGCCACATTAAACCTCCATTAGCACTAAATGCGCTTAAATTAAAACCAGTGCTTATCGTATCCCTAATTCGCACTTATCACTTAACTAAGCGCGATTATTCTAGCGTAAATTTAGGAGGAGTGCGCCAAATGTGGCGGAATACCAAATTTAGAAATTTAAGTGGCAGTCTTCCAGGAATAGTGAAGAAATTGGGGGAAATACAATTTTTGCCATAACTGAGGCAATTTTCGCCCAAAAAGAGCTAAAAAATAGGCATTATTGGCTAATTGACATGCTAGGAACTCAATGAAGCAGGTTGCAAAGGCATAAAAGGTCATATACTAGTGTTTTTGTGCATTTGAATATTTTTTAAGCCTAGGGCCACCAGGTGTTGGAGGCATTGCCAGAGCATCCAAAATCCAAATTGAGCAAATAAATAGTCATTTCTGGTAGATTTTGATGTTTTAAACTCATTGGAATAAGTTCCAATAGAATTTGAAGCTTGTAACAACGTTTTGAGCACAACTAAAGCTAATACAAAGGCTCACACTATGAAGCTGGACCAAGGAGATGTAGCCTAGGAGGGGTGAAATCATTCAAAAATATTCTGTGTATTGAGCTCTGTTATGTGTGTTTGTTGTGTTTATATTTGTTGCTGTTCAGTCATTTAAAATTATGTTTTTAAGTTTATGACAAACACTAAATTTCACCAAGTAAATTGAATTGACAATCACATGCTCATGGACAAACTCCCGATGAATAAGCAAGCCAAAGCAAAGAGAATTTTATATTTGGAAATGATACTAGCACAACAATAACTAGCAATCATTTCAAATCACACTCCTAAGACTTTCCATGACAAGGATTTTACCTGTACACCTAACAAAAGCCCAGGGTTTCAGTTCATTGTCAAAGTAAACCCTTATTATATCAGACTCAAAGGTTCAAGATTTCCAACAACATCATTTCAACTCTAGCAATTTTAGATTTTCTATGATCATGTCAAAATCCCAAACACGACATTATCAATGCATTAATCATAATAGCAATTTCTTCATAAATAGGTTTAGGGTTTCACATATCATCAACATACCCTTAGGTTAGGGCTTTCTAGAGAACCTCCTTAAGGTTATATTTATATAAGCAACCAGAGGTGTGTAAGGTGGGTAGATTCATTAGGTGATGAATCATCCCAAACAAGAATATTTTTAGGATTTAGTAGAGCTAGACATAACAATAGTTAGTAACATATAAATGGATATTTCAAAGAGAGTATCAAGGCTACACATTTTCAATACATACCTTTGATTCTTTGGCAAACCTTTTAACTTGTGTGGCCTCCTTATTTGATCCTTGAAGCCTTCTCCATGATTCTTGAACATCCAACAAATTGATTCCTAGACAAGGAATAGAGATAGACAAGTGATTAGTATTTAATATAATCAAAATATTAAATAGTTACATGAAGACAAATAGTGGGAATGAGATACTTATCTCGGGGATTTGTTGTGGCCTCCCTCCCAAGCTTGATGGAAAACCTAAAACTTATAAAAAAAATAAATATATTTCCAAGAAGGTGCTAAACCTATACTACATAAAATATATAAATGAAACATAAGATGAAAGGGGCTTAGTAGTTGAAGTCCCTTGGTTGTTCTTCATTCTTTGCTTTATTTGGGGATGATGTTTCGTTAACCATGTTTACATGATATCCATCTCTTTTCTTGCTCCTAGGGTTATCAAGACAATCACTTCTATAGTGTCCCATCTTGTGACAATGATAACACTTGATCTTGGACATGTAAAACTTCTTCTTTGACCATTTTTTCTTGAATCTTCCTTTATGACGAGAAACATAAGCATTTGATACTTCTTCATTGTTGGTTACCATGGAGACACTTAATTCTTCTTGACTGCATGCTATCCATAGCTCTTCAAAGATGGGTGTTTCTTTCCAGATGTTGAGAGCTGGAGAAAAGGAACCCCATGAAGGTGGTAGTCCCATAATGGTTGTAATCACCAATTCTTTATTTGGTACTATCTCATCAATGGCAAAAAGCTCATCCCTTATCCTTGTTATCCTTACAAAAAAAGAAGAAACAATATCCTCGTTTTTCATCTAAGTAGTTCTTAGTTCATTCTTCAGGCTTGCCACTTTTCCAATGTTCTTGATGGTGAATAGTTTTGACAAAGCCTCATACATTTCCTGAGCATGATCAATATTTGCTATGAAGGGGACAAGATTGTCCTTTATGACTTCAACCAACAAAGCCATAACTACTAGTTCCAATTCTCTTTACTTTACTTTGTCAGGATCACTTGATTCTTCTGTAGGACTTTTCATTTTTCCTTTGACTAAATCTAAGACCTTGTTCTTTTCAAGGATGATGTCATTCCTTTTCTTCCAATATCTATAATTTGCAACTCCTTCAAGCTTGTTCTCTCCCTCAATAGTGTTAGACATATTTCTTGAAGACAGTGGAGACTTCTTTCCTCTAGTGAACTTCTTATGACTTCCTAGATCAAGTCCTTGAGACTGCCTTTTTCCTTCTTCTTTCACCAAAGCTCTGATACCATGTTAGAGAATCATAAAGGTAGAAATATCCTCTTTTTCTTGATTATTTACTTGCGATCTTCTTTAGTTCTTATCATGTTCTTCTTATTAGTTCATCAAGCAAATACACATAGATCAAGGACACCAAATGTAGGCCAACAGCCAAGGGAAAACCTCCCTTGAGGGGAAAACCCAGTCAGTAATTCTTCCTTCAATAGTGATGCTTGAGACTCTATACGTTGACTTGGACTTCCTCCACACCAAGTCAACCTTCCTTGTGATCCTTCCTGAATCTGGTAGCAGTAGCAACACTATGATTACTTTGAACTTAGACCTTGCTTATTTAGACTTAGATTTTGAGGTAGAGACTTCGATCTAGTTTCAAAGACTTCGATTTAGGCCTAATACAACTTATCCAAGCAACAACATTCAACAAACCAAACTTCAACTTCCTCTTCTCTTTGTAGTAGCACCTTGGCAGCAACTGGTGCAACAATTGTTGTAGCAAAACTTTGAGAACTTCGATCTCCCAAACTATAGCTGGAAATACAGAGAGCGTAGTGTCAAAATTTCGATTTTCTTCAACTCTATAAATGTGCCCAAAATTGAATCCAAAAAGTCCTCCTCCAAAATTTCGCAGTTTCTCCTCATTGTAGCTTCTAGATCGAATTTATGAGTTGCAGTGAGATGGTTTCAAGTGAGTTCGATTCCATTGTATATATACGCTTTTGATGACTTTAAATTATTGGTTTTGAGGCTGACTTGATCACCTTAAGGCCGACTTTATGTGGAGGCTTCATAAATCATATTTTACTCAATACTTGACCTAATTGCATGATTCAAAAGCCCAATATGGATTAAGTTAAATATGCAATAATCCCATAAACTCGTAATAAAAATTAGAAGTCCACAATAAGGAATTTGACCTAAAATAAACATGACCCAAGCATGAAACCCATGCTTTAATAATTCATTTAATAATAATATAAAATTGTTTTCTTTATTCTTTTGACGAACACAATAAGTATTGACTCAAGTACAATTTATGAAGACCGAACCTAGTTACATTCTTCAACACAAACATGGTCTATAATTCGATTTCAACCTATGATTCATACTAGAATGCCTTGAACATTTAATGAAAGCATTTGAATGAAAAAATGGTTATTGTACCTCACAATATATGGCCCACCTTCAGTGGATGAGTAGGATAGACCAATGAATATACTCACTAAAGAATGGGTGAGAGGCATATGAGGTTGGTTATATATTAATCATAGTAGGGGTTGTTGACTAGCAAGTTGCATCATGGAGGAAAAATTTCCAGGGGTTATCTATGCATGCAGATGGGTAATAAGAAATACAATGAAAATGAAGTCGGAGGGATATCAAAGTTGTTGAATTTTGAGAACATTGTTTCGTATGAAGAAAACTCTTATAGTTCATGAAATGATGAATTGTAACTTGCAAACAATAAACAATACATGTCTGCAAGACTTATGTAATCAATTGCATTCTCTATTATTGAACTATTTTATTTTAATTAAAATATGCGCAACCTTAAGGTTCTATATACCTATATTTATTTCCACATGAAATGATGAATTATGTAACTTGCAAACAATAAATAATACATGTCTACAAGACTTATGCAATCAATTGTATTTTCTATAATTGAACAATTTTATTTTAATTAAATTATACGCAACCTTAAGTTTTTATATACCTAGATTTATTACCACAAAAACCATAAAGATTTCTAAACATCATTCTTTATTGCATTTTTTTTTTCTCATATATCCACTTTACCCAACATTTAGTTTCTATGCATGTCATTTTCTTATACACAAACCATTATATCTATATTAGAAAATAAGTTGTGGTTGAACCACATAGGCTAGCTTCTTCTAATGTTACGTTTGTATATTTGGCACACATATTGCCTTACAAACTAGTGTCTAAGAAACACAAATTGACAAAACCCAACTAAATTGAATAAAAAATCTAAATAAATAGGCCCTTAGAGGCAATTTCTACCCACTCCTCCGAAATTTGCATGCAACTCTTTAAAGGTGCACAATGAGTCTAAGGAAATATTACCTTCTACCCATTGCCCAACAAACTTGTACATTCCAACCCCTATTGAAGGCCTTCCTCCTTTAGATATTGTCTTCTTATTCTTACTTAACTATTGTAATTTTGCCCTACTGTGCCCACCTTGAACTTATCATAATCACATAACGCCTTTACACCATGGTGGATGAATAATTATTTTTTAATGCCTTATCACCTTTGGGGATTCCATTATCTATACACGACTTGTCTTGCATTTGCAAGCCCTTCCAAGCCTAAGTGGACCCAAGTGTCCGCATCACTAACTTCCATTATGCTCAATGGTTCTTTGTTATGTTCATGATTTATTTGCTGATTGTTTAATGCCTAATAATGGTATGCTTGAAGGGACACACATCTAACAAGTGTACCTAAGGTGCCCAAGTGTGCCTAGCAAGAGTGCACCTAACAAGTGCATCTAATGAATGTGAGCCCAATAAGTGTATCCCACAAATGTGCTCCAAGTATGCTCATGCTTGAAGATGTTTTTGTTGTCTATCATAGTGCCCAAGTGCGGAATATCCAATTCCTTGGCTCTACGTGTAGCCCTTAGCACCAAAGTTTATAAAAAGCTAGTTAAACTCTTTATTCCACATTGTTAGTCATGTGTAGGGCATGTGTATGGATAAGATTGGTTAGGATAACCCTCTTTTCCTTTCTTTGCCAAGTTCCTCTTAGTGTGATGAACTAATGCACACTACGACAATTTTAAGACATTTGACATTTTTTGTAAAGGACAGGTATTTTACATTAATTCAAACTGGTTTGAAGGCCATGTCCTTATACAAATAATTCTCGTTCTTCTTCTCTGGCCCCCAACAAAATCGAAAAAACTGTAATACATTGCATACTACTGCCTACTTCTGCATACGATATCCAATTATACTTATATTGACGACAAAAGATGCCCAACAACTTAATATACTGACGCTTCATTCTACAACAAACAAAAAGTTGACACACCACTAACTTCAAACAACAAGAACATGTGGATTGGGAGCATGATTTTCAACACTTGTGTCATTACGCAAACCAAAACATAATATAACCTAAGAGGCACTATCTTCAGTTGGCTCCATAACGATTTCCTTCTTGCACAACTTCTCATCCTCCAAACTCGCTGGAATGCCTAGAACTTCACGTTGGACTCCAATCGACCTCTTTTTTGCCTTCAATTCATCATCATGCAAACAAGTAGACAAAACATCCCAAGTGATTTGCAAACAATTGCAACTATCTTTTAAATTTATATTAATCATTGACTTGATTAAGGGATGCATTTAGGGCCCAAAATTTTCACGTCCTGCCAATATTATCCTCGCGCCAATTACACTGCCTTTTTCGCCATTTGGTCAACTTCAACATTCAAATGTCTCCTTACATGATAAAATTCAATTATTTCAAAGTTGGTCAACAACAAACCAATCCCGTGTACAATGGGAGGTATTGTTTGCTCATGATTCACCTCACCTAATACTTGTGGATTTGATGTATGACAAGCATCGAGTCCCCAAATACCATTAAAGTTTTTATCTTATTCTTGATGGCTAGTTTTAAACTTTGCCAAAGTGCTAAAAATTCCACTTGATTGTTAATCATTGCACTGAGTACCCATGGATAATCAACCTCCTTTTGTTTTTGTTTTTCGAGACGATATGTAACCCTCCCACTCCCCAAGACATTTAACACATTCATGTTATGCTTAAAACACTACAAAATCTATTTTTTAAGTATCAAATTCCCCTTGGAGGAGGCTCTCCTCATTTGTGAATGATCACTGAATGGAATAATTATACAATAGAAGTGCTTGGGACTATTCAAGACCAAGGCTATGCACAAACCCTATCAATATGGCTATAAGGTGTAAGTCATTGATAAACAGTCAACCGAAGCAAACTCACCGTGAAGTTGCGACATATAATCAAATCGTCATAAAACAGAAAACCGATATCGATCTGAGACATTTTCTAAAAATATGAACACATGAGCTCTGTTTGAAGAGCTCCCGCTCCAATCTGCCCCGCCAGCAGTCACACCATCAACTCGAAGTTGAGCGGGCTGCAACTCAAGCGTGGAAGCTAAACAATTTTATATCCTATGCCACTACCAGGTATCAGTAATAAATTGTCAAGCGGACCCGACTTTAGCCCATATCTCTGTTATGTTTAAACTTTGGATCAGACCAAAGATTAGTGGCTTCTCTGACGCTGCGAATTCACTTGGGGATTAATAGAAGGGACGAAAAAATATTCGTGGACTTAGTTTATAAAGGTTTTCTCAGTCACA
The DNA here is from genome assembly GCA_034641835.2 of Pinus albicaulis. Classification (NCBI taxonomy): domain Eukaryota; kingdom Viridiplantae; phylum Streptophyta; class Pinopsida; order Pinales; family Pinaceae; genus Pinus; species Pinus albicaulis. Next base: position 1,468,581,832 of record CM076570.1, read on the forward strand.
ACAAATTTTCACCACTTCAACTAAGGTTATCATCGAGCAGCACCTGCTCAGCTTTTAAATGTTGAGTGAATGATGAATTCATTTCACCACACAAAATTTGAAATTATCAGAAGCAGGAAATACCCTGCAGTGAAGGTCTTTCTGTAATATGAGGATTCTTCCTCTTTTGCTACAATAGTGAATAAAGAGTTCACAGTAGTGGTGGCTTCGTCAAGTAAAGTCTGATTTGGTGACTGAAGGTTAGGGTTTCAGGCCTTCTCAGTGATTTACAACAATGAATTCGTGACGTCATAGAAGATTCAAGGTAGGAATTCAATATGTTTTTGTGTGAAACTTTTTGATATTTGACAAATGCTGTTACTGCTATATACTTGCAATGACATTATCTAAAGCCCTTGGGCGAACTATCTGGATTGCATTTGAACAGGCCCGGAAAGATCAGAGGAACATTTGCTTTGCTTCTCACAATTGATTTCATTCCATTTTCTCATCATGGCGGACGAAAAGCGCCTACAAATATGGGTTTCCGATCAATTGCACATTCTTCTGGGCTATTCCCAGCCAGCAGTGGTTTCTTTTGTCATTGGCTTGGGTGAGCATGCTATTCTGAGAACGTGGAGCTTGGAATTCTGTTTTGGCATTGAAATTTCTTCTTTGCTCCGGTTATTGCAGGGGAGACAATTTTTACAAATTTGATGACATGCTGTATATTTGCAGCTAAGAAATCATCATCAGTTGCAGACGTGGCCAGCCGACTTTTAGAATACGGTCTTCCGTCATCTTCAGAAACACAGTCATTTGCGAATGAGCTCTATACCAAAGTACCACACAAATCAGGTGGCATGAATGTAAGTAATCCGTCACGACAAATTCGCTTTAATGTGGGTTCTCAAATTTGACCAACTTGTGCACATCTTCATAGCTCTATGTTCACCGGGGTTTGAGCCGGGCTTATTATCATGGTGATGCCCCATTTTAATCACGATAGAGTATAATTTTTTTCCTTTTTCACAGACTCACTCACACACGATATGTGTTTTTCTAAAGAGAAATGATATTTTAGTCAAAAGCACCAAAGCTCGTGCAAGTGTTACATTCCAACAAAATAGGGTGCCTCGGCCCTTAGCTTACCTTATAATTGATTAAGAATAGGTTGTCTCTAGTCTACACCTTTTACACAATCCTGCATAAATCATTTAGCCCTTCCCTTTTATGTAATATCCCTTGGGGTAAAATTGCCCTAGGGTTTGAAAGAGCACATGACAAGATTTGTATACCCAATTGATTTGCATTCAGTTTAGTCTCCACCAAGTCTACTAATATCACAGTTTGCTTTTCATTTCTTGCAATTACAAATAATATTAAAATTCAATAAACAGTTTAACCAGTATTTAGTTTCACCAATAACTCATGCACTTGATACCAGTCCAGCAATACATAATGGGTTATAAACCCCCAGTGCTTCTAATCTAAAATTCAGACTCACAACAATTGCTAGCAACCCTACTGTCCTAATACTATTTGTCTGACCTTCAACCAGCTTCAGTACCAGTCTTGGCTGCCTCTTTGCGGCTTCTTTACTGTCATTGTGAGTCAGCCGGACTTGTTTGCCAGGGATCATGCCCAGAAATGCTTGAGGCTGCAAACAAAACCTCAGTAGGGTTTCGTTACCCTCAGTCAAGCTTTGCTGTCGCATATCAAAGTCTTCAAGGTGGTCGCAGCGACAGGAACAATCTTCCGTAAACTTTGTGGCCTCAGGTAGGCCCTAGGATGGTCTTGCTGCCAAGAATTCCTCCTTGGATAAGTCTACTGTCACAGGAAAATCACCCTTAGGAAGGCCGCTGGGACAGACCAGGGTATGAGTCCTCAATTGACCAGAGATTAGGCCTTATGCTGTCCACTCTCATCACAATTGACTTCAAATCCCTGCGCTGCCATAGAAAGGTGCTTGAAGAAGGTCCGCTGCTTCAGCTGATGGTTAGGGACTAATTCGCTACCCTAACAAATTTCTAGAATGCCCCTCTGCTGCAGATTTAGCCACAGAACACTTTGATGCAATAAAATATATGAAGAAGCCACAAAGATTATGCTAAACAAATTATAGAGAAGGGATTGGCTAGGGTGGAATCTTTCACGACCTAAACCAATAAAAAAAGGGGTCTTAAAATCCTCAGAGCCTCAGTTCACAAATCAGAAAGATCAACAATCCATGATGAGATAAATGATTTCTCTTCTCTCTTATTTATAGATTCCTTTTGGGGTCTCTTTTCCTAATGTTAGAATTTCCACGCACCCTAGGTCTGGCCTGTCTTAACTAGAAGCATAAACACACTAGTAGTGCCTAACTTCAAAATAACTTGCATAGTGGAAATGTTACAGCAATCAGATCAATGATAGTTCAGAAGAGTTAAAACCCCAAATCTTGTTCCTTATCACTTCTTTAATAAAAAAATCATAGGGCTCCTATACCAAGAATCATGGCCCTTTAGAATCCGAGTACAATGCTAATAAATAAGGTCTGTCCTTTGACCAATAACCATGGACTAAGGCCTAGTCCATTAAGCTCTCATTTGCCCATAAAATACAATAAATATACAACTGTACTTGTTGTTGCTTTCCTTGGCAACCAATCCTCTACAATCCTCTTTTGGCACTAGGTTTGCTCCTTTAGATCTCTGTTATCAACCTATACAACCAACTCCCTTTGCCTCTGCCTATGTCTCTCTCTGAGCTCGGTCTGTCCCTATTGGTTGCAGTTGGTTTTGCAGATCTGCGGTTCCTGTGGCCCTCCTGTAGCTCCTGCGGCTTGGCTTGTCTACGGACCATAGAACCAAGCCTAAACCTTCCTCGACCTTGCTCCACAAAATTACTAGTTGCTCGGCCTTCTCTTCCAGTTGACTAAGACTTCTCCTTTAGCTCCACACACAAGTGATGTCCTTCACGCTTGTCTCTAGCCTATCCTTTGGCTTCTATTTATACTAGTCCAAGGGGTGTGAAACCCAAAGTGGTGTGTCCTTTAGCCTTGCTGGCCGACCCGAGCTTGCTTGACTCATAATCAAATTGAATTTGTTAAATTCTTTTTCTTGGGTTTTAGGCTTGCTCTGTTGGGCTTCAACATCACTTTTCCTTCCCAAAATATAACATCAAACCCCTCTACCTCAATTGCTTAGACCGACAACATGCTGCACTTGAGTTTCGGTACCCAGGTCCCAAAGTACATCCTGGACTTGCAACAATCCTCTTCACTCCATCCTGAATGGTACAATCCCTGTTCCTGTGACTTCCTTTTGACTCTTGAGTCTTATCACCAATCTTCACGTGTAGATCAAACTCCAGAGTCCCATTCGGTCAGGCTCTCAAATACTTCTCGCGATCTTGTCACATGCTTTGATGTTTTGTTATCTATGAACCAACCACCCTCATGAATGGTTCTCCCTACGAAATGAGAGATCAGAGAAAACTCCTCATCGAACATTTTCGCGAAATCAACATTGCTATCTCATGCTTCTTCTTATTCCCTCCTTTCTTCCTATGGGGACATTTACTCTCATAATGACCAAGCTTACCACATGCAAAGCATTTCACTTTGCTCAAGTCCTTCTTGTTGCCATTGTTTAACTTCCCTTTGCCCTTCTTTAGTTTACTAGCAAGAGCAACATTGTCATCATTGAGACTCTTCTATTGAAGATCCTCGTCCCGAAGTTCTTCATGGATGAAATCATCTCATAACCTGTTCTGATCTGGAAGATTCTCTCGTGATATTATTCCTTCGATGAATGGCTTCCACTGCTTTGAGAACCACTTCAAGGTAGTCCTCACTAACTCAGGTTTTGGAACATCATCATCAATGGCACTAAGCTCATCATGAACTTGTTGAACTCTTGTAAGATACGAATTTACGTTCTCGCCACTTGTCATCTAGATGTCCCAGAGCTTCTCTCTCAATACCATCTTTCAGTTCTTGTTCTTGTTCCAAAACAAAGCTTTTAGAGCCTTCAACATATCCCATGCAGTGTTCTACTTGGTGAGATGAGGTATCAAGTGATCCTTGACTCCATTAAGGATGATTAACTTAGCCTTCACATCTGACTTATCATGCCTAGCCAACTTTGATGTGTTGGTTGGCGGGGTGATCTTAGTGTTGGCAAATTCCCGTAGATCATTCACCAAGAACACTAGCTTGATTCTTCCTTCCATGGACTGTAGTTGGACAACCCATGCAATTGATCCTCATACCTCAAGCCAAAAATAATTTTTGACAAGCTGTTCAACAAGTAAACTCAACTTCCTCTTAGAGTTGATCCCTGTGCACACTCTGATCCAATTACCCTTCAAAGTTTCTCTGATACCATGTTAAAATTTCCACGCACCCTAGGTCTCGTCTATGTCTTAATTAGAAGCATAAACACTAGAGGTTCCTAACTTCAAAATGACTTGCACAATGGAAATATAACAACGATCAAATCAATGATAGTTCACAAGAGTTAAATGCCCAAATCTTGTTCTTTATCACTCCTTTAATAAGAAAATTATAGAGCTCCCGTAGCAAGGATCATGGCCCTTTAGAACCCCAGTACAATGCCACTAAATAAGGTCTATCCTTTGACCAATAACCTAGGACTGAGGCTTAGTCCATTAGGCTCTCATATGATCATAAAATACAATAAATATACAACTATACTTGCTATCGCTGTCCTTGGAAACTAGTCCTTCTACAGTCCTCTTTTGGCACTAGGTCTACTCCTTTAGACCTTAGCTGTCAACCTATATTGTTAGCTCCCTTTGCCTCGGCCTGTGTCTCCTTGAGCTCGGCTTGTCCCTATTGGCTGTGTGGCCCATTTAGCAGATTTATGGCCCCTGCAACTTGGCATATCTGCAGACACCACAATACTAAGCCTAAACCTTCGTCGACCCTGCTCCACAGAATTACCAGCTGCTCAACCTTCTCTTCCAGGTGACTATGGCTCCTTCTTTAGCTCTCCACACACAAGTGATGTCCTTCATGCTTGTCTCTAGCCTATCCTTTGGCTTCTATTTATACTAGTCCAAGGGGTGTGAAACCCCAAGTTGGCCGACCTGAACCTATTTGTTAATTTTGGACAACTAGGTCCAAACTCCATGTTGTGATGCTTCAGATGAAGATGCTAATATTTTTATTGGATTCCTCTTTCAGAGAGGTGCAAGATCGATCTAAAGATCATCTTGATCCGATGAGCAGAACATTTATTTTGAATTTATTCAAAATATGTGCAGGTCGGCCTGAAATGAAATGTAGGCTTGAAGCCCCAGCAGTGGTGTCACACACCCTCATTGATTGATATAAATAGGTGAACGTTGGAGGTCATTTTCACTCATCCATCACATCACATCCTGTCCCCTCATCTGATTGGTTCGATCATTTATTGGAGTCTCTTCTTCACTCACACGTGGGAAAAAGCAACAGCTAGGGTTTCAGACCGTCTAGGGTTTCCAGCACAAAAATTGACCAGTGTTGACTTTGGTCAACGCTTGGTCAAATTGACCCGAAACTCTCCCTAAACTTAGATTTCATCAATCCGCTTTTTTGGCACAAAAATCGAGGCTGGATGTCGACTTTGACTTGGCTGCGTTGACTTTCTTGCTGCTGCTATTTGCTTTGACCATTGACTGGGATAACGTTGATTTTCGTTGACTTTGGGTTGACTGATCTGGCTATCCGTGAGGGTTGTGTGACACTTCTGGTTGGCTGACCATTTGAGACTTTGCTGGTTGAAGCATCCTGCTGACCGCCGTAACGCACCAACACATATATATTTTTGGCTTGTCTTCTATCGATCTACTGGTATGTTCTATCTGCATTTTACTTTCTTGTTTATGTGATTGCTGATGTTAGGGTTAAAAATTAAAGTTGCATCAAGCATAGAACATCTACAAAAATTTACATGGTGTCAGAGCTGAGGTGAAGACAAAGCCCAAGTTTGTAGCAATCATCAAAGAAGAGCATGGGTACCTCAAACTATAATGGCTTTAAAGCTGATGACAAATTGACTGGGAAGGAAGACTTCCATGCCTGGAAGATGACATTGGATCTTATGTTGGAAGACCAAGATGTCATGGACTATGTGCAGGTAAAATCCAAGAGCCTCCATCCAATGCACCTGCTGCCACCAAGTCAAAGTATAAGAAGGGGGAAATCAAAGCAAAGCTGATGATCAGGGACTCGATTCATAAGAGTCTGGTTGCCTACATCTCTGAGCTGGGTACATCCAAGGAGATGTATGATAAGTTGGTCAACATGTTCAAGGCCAACAATGCAAATCAAGTCCTATTCTTTAAGAATCAACTGAAGAATCTGAAGAAAGGCAGGGATGAGTCTGTCCAATCATATTTTTTGAAGCTGACCGAAATAAGGAATAATATTCTGGCTATTGGGGAGACAATAGCTGATTGAGAGATGGTTCTCACCACACTTGGAGGTCTCTCATTCGAATGGCATGCATTCAACACTACCATTCTCAATAACAATGTGATATCTGATTTTGACGAAGTACTATCGAGATGCGTACAAGAAGAGACAAGGATGAAGGAATATGAAAATGAAGGAAATGCTGCCTTCACTGCTCGTGCTAAGAAGACGAACTTTGGTGGTCTGAGGAACAAAGGAAGAGCAAGGGCCGAAGGGAAGAAAGGTAAATGTTACTCATGTCACAAGCCTGGTCACTATGCTAGAAAATGCCCTTACAAGAAGGATTCTCTTGATGATGATGACAACAACAACAACCGGAGGAATGGCAATCAAAGGAGCAACATGTTCAAAGGAAAGAGGAAGGCTTCCTCTGGTGGAAATGGGCAACCTTACGAAAGGTCGAGAAATTCCAGGTATGAGGAATCAAATGTTGTTGATGATAAAAGAAATGAATTCATTCTTGTATCTGCCCTCTTTGCTGCATCTCCACTCGACACTATGGATGTCTGGTTGATAGATAGTGGTGCCTCAAGGCACATCACTAAGTTCTAGGAAGCACTTTCTGATATGGTTGAGAAGGATGTTAATCTGAAAATTGTCCTTGGAGATAATGCCACATATCTCGTGAAAGGGACAGGGACTGTGACCCTCCACTTGTCTCAAGGTCAAGTCCTCCGCTTACAAGATGCACTATATGTACTTGATTTGAAGAAGAACCTTATGTCTATTTTGGAAATGGAAGACAAAGGTTTTAATGTGGCATTCATTGATGGGAAGGTGCGCATCTGGAAGAAGAATTTCAAGGAAGCTATCACGATTGGGTTTAGAGTTGATACACTCTACCAGGTTGGAGGAAGTCCACTGGGAGCAATGACATGTGATACTATTCGACAAACCGAACTATGGCACCAGAGGTTTGGACACCTTCACTACAAAGCCCTTCCCGAAGCAAGCAAGGTGGTGACAGGGATGCCCGAGTTCACAAATGATCATGAAGGAGTATGTCAGGGTTGTGCCGAAGGAAAGCATACAAGGGGACCTTTCCCCTCAAGCGTCACAAAGACATCTGATGTCTTGCAATTAGTACATTTTGATCTGTCTGGTATGCTGCCCGTGACATCCTTGGGAGGATGTTCTTATTATATGACGATTATAGATGACTTCTCTCGCAAAACCTGGATATACTTCTTGAAAAAGAAGGATGAGGCTTTCATGTGGTTCTGTACCTTCAAAGCCTTGGTGGAAAATTCAACAAGGAAGAAGATCAAGTTATTGAGGACCGATAATGGCACTGAATATGAGACGAACGAGTTTAATAACTTTTGCAGAGAAGATGGCATCAAGAGGGAGACCACAACTGTCTATACTCCTAAGCAGAATGGCTTTACTGAAAGAAAGAACAGGACCATTGTGGAAGCTGCTCGTGCCATGCTATGTGACCAAGGTCTTCCGAAGTTTCTGTGGGGAGAAGCTGCGAACACTGCTGTGTACATACAAAACCGATGCCCACATTCTGCTCTGGACTCCAAAATTCCCGAAGAGGTTTTCTCTGGTAAGAAACCTGACATCTCACATTTTAGAGTTTTTGGATGTCATGTTTATTTTCATGTACCGAAGGAGAAGAGGAGCAAGTTGGATGCTTCTGGAAAAAGGGAATGTTTGTGGGCTACAACGAAACTTTGAAGGCCTATAGAGTCTATGTGCCTGGTGAAAGGGAAGTGGAGATATGCCATGATGTTACCTTTGACAAAGATGCTTCCCTGAGGAAAGTAATCAATCTTTTGAGATCTGAGGAAGATCATGTAGTAAGGCCTGGAAATCAAGAAGAATCGAAGGATGAGACGATGCTCGATGTTAAAGGACCGATGGACCCTATTGATCCACCTCCTTCAATGAGGAAGAGACCATCATGGCTCAGGGACACTCTCGAGGATGCCGAGGGACATATGGCCCCAAGGGGGACATATGGCCCCAAAGGGGACATTCCGTGAAAGCAAGAAGCCGAATAGATACCAAGGGTATCTAGCAACCATGAGTACTATCGTACAATCTGAGCCTGGATCTTTTGAGGAAGCTGTAAAGCATCAAGTCTGGAAGGATGCTATGCAACCATGAGTACTATCGTACAATCTGAGCCTGGATCTTTTGAGGAAGCTGTAAAGCATCAAGTCTGGAAGGATGCTATGCACGGAGGATATGAGTCCATTATGAAGAATGATGTTTGGGATGTGGTTCCAAGACCAGAGGACAAAACAATTGTCACCTCGAAATGGCTCTATAAGATTAAGCATGGATCTGATGGAAGTGCTGAAAAGTTTAAGGCAAGATTCGTTGCCCATGGCTTCTCTCAAAAGGAAGGCGTAGACTATGATGACATATTTGCACTTGTGGCTTGATATACCACCATCCGATCTATCATAGCCCTTGTTGCTACACAAGGATGGAATCTTCATCAAATGGATGTGAAGATCACATTTCTGCATGGTGCGATAAAGGAAGAGGTGTATGTGGAGCAACCTCTGGGGTTCGAAGTCCAGGATCGGGACACCCATGTTTGCAGGTTGAAGAAAGCCCTCTATGGGTTGAAGCAAGCACCCAGAGCTTGGTACGAGAGGATAGATAGCTACCTGATAAAGCTGGGCTTCACTCGTAGTAATGCTGATCTGAACCTTTACTTCAAGGTTGATAGAGAAAAGCCTCTTATTCTGGTGCGGTATGTGGACGACCTCTTCCTGATAGGTGCTGACCCTCTCATTCATTACTGTAAGAGGGATCTCGTTGTTGAGTTCGAGAAGAAGGACCTAGGATTGATGCATTACTTCCTAGGCCTGGAGGTTTGGCAGAGACCTGGCGAGATTTTCCTTTCTCAAGGAAAATATATTGTGAAGCTTCTGGAAAGATTTAGAATGGTGGACTGTAAGTCCGTGTCGACACCGATGGAGCTCAACTTTAAGAAGTTGAGTGGCAGCGCTGCTGGGCTCGTGCTCGCAAATCCTACTAAGTATCGTCAACTCGTAGGGGCCCTGATGTTGTTAGTGAACACCCTTCCGGACGTATGTTTTGCAGTGAACACTTTGAGTCAACATATGGTTGAACCTCATCACATTCACTGGGTTGGTGCCAAGAATTTGTTGAGATATCTTTGGGGCATGATAAACCATGGGTTGAGATACACTGCTGGGAGAGTGACACTCCCTGGATATACTGATGCCGATTGCGCTGGTAGTGTGGTGGATCATAAGAGCACATCGGGATGTTGCTTCACACTTGGATCTGCTTCAATATCATGGATGAGCAGGAAGCAGAAGTCGGTGGCTTTGAGCACCGCGGAGGCCGAATACATTGCAGCGAGTATGGCCTGTTGTGAAGTAGTTTGGTTGCGAAAGCTCTTCAGTGAGCTGTTCAGGCATGTGCTAGATACCACTGTGATACTCTGTGATAACCAAAGTGGGATTTGGTTGTCCGAGAGTCTCGTGTTCCACAATTGATCCAAGCATATTGATATCAGGTACCACTTTATTCGGGGTATGGTACAGCGAGACTCCGTAAGACTCGATCATATAGGAACTGATGAGCAGGTCGCGTATATTCTCACAAAGCCCTTGGGGAAGGTCAAGTTCCTAAACTTCCGTGAGAATCTTGGTATCGTGGAACGACCCTATGCTGAGGGTCCTGTTGGACAATGAGCTCTTGAAGCTCTAGGGGGCTTTGGGGATAGCTTCTTGGATCTATAAGCACACACGGGGCTAGGCTTGCCGAACCTTGTGGTGCTTCTGCCCCACCATTATGATGATTGAGTTGGTTCACCTCTCATGATCTGTGTCCCGTATGCATCTTACCCATTGAGTCTCGGACTCAATGAAGTACCTCTCATTTGGCCAGTGAGGTGGGAAAAGCTAGAGACCAGTAGCAAATACTAATGGCCGCATCAGAGATTGCCGTACTCTCTATGTCTAGGATGGCACGGTCCAACCACTTGATCTAGGATCAAGTCTAGTGAGGTTTCGGACCTCCTACTGACTTCGGGTCAGATAAACCAACTTCGGGTTGGTATGAGACTCTTTTTGAGTCCTATAGAGTTTTCAGACCTCTGGGTTGAATCTGTCAGCCGGGAATGATGTCTTTGTGACTGACCCACTTTTGTTTTGAAATAAAGAAGCCAGCAAAGCAAGTTACGGCGGGATGACGCACGATGTTTGGATGGCATAGGTGGATGGAGTTCTCCCTAGTTGAGAGGGAGTGTTAATTTTCGACAACTGGGTCCAAACTCCATGTTGTGATGCTCAGATGAAGATGCCAATATTTTTATTGGATTCCTCTTTCGGAGAGGTGCAAGATCGATCCAAAGATCATCTTGATCCGATGAGCAAAACATTTATTTTGAATTTATTCAAAATATGTGCAGGTCGCCTGAAATGAAATGTAGGCTTGAAGCCCCAACAATTGTGTCACACACCCTCATTGATGGATATAAATAGGTCAACGTTGGAGGTCATTTTCACTCATCCATCACATCACATCCTCTCTCCTCATCTGATTGGTTCGATCATCTATTGGAGTCTCTTCTTCACTCACACGTGGGAAAAAGCAGCAGCTAGTGTTTCAGACTGTCTAGGGTTTCCAGCGCAGAAATTGACCAGCGTTGACTTTGGTCAACGCTTGGTCAAATTGACCCGAAACTCCCTAAACTTCGATTTCATCAATCCGCTTTTTTTGGCACAAAATCGAGGTTGGATGTTGACTTTGACTTGGCTGCATTGACTTTCTTGCTGTTGCTGTTTGCGTTGACCGTTGACTGGGACAACATTGACTTTCGTTGACTGATCTGGCTGTCCATGAGGGTTGTGTGACACTTCTGTTTGGCTGACCATATTGAGACTTTGCTGGTTGAAGCATCCTGCCGACTGCTGTAACGCACCAACACATATATTTTTGGCTTGTCTTTTGTCGATCTACTGGTATGTTCTATCTGCATTTTACTTTCTTGTTTATGTGATTGCTGACTGATATTGGGGATAAAAAGTAAATTTGCATCAAGCATAGAACATCTACAAAAATTTACACTACTTGACTCATAATTAAATTAAATTCATTAAATTCACTTTCTTGGGTGTCAAGCTTGTTCCTTCTATTCCTTTGAGTCAAAAACCCCAAATTCAGGTACAAAGCCTAGACCTCACATTTGTGGGTTTTCTCTCTCACAAGCCTTGCCCCAAGGGCTTGTGGGAGTACCTCCCAATGCTACACAATTTCAACACCTAATTTTAATTTGAGAAGCTAGCAAGTTTCCCTCACTTTACCCCAAATTTGGCTTCTTTCACAAGTTTCCCTCCAATTACCCCAATTTACCCAATGTTACCCCAAAAACATTGAATGATGGATTGCCCCCTTTATAATTAGACTACTTCGTCCTCCCTTGGGTAATTTAATTAGAATAGGACATTACATTTTACTGGCTGAAGATTCATATGAACAGACTTGTTATCACTCGTGTTAGAAACTTAGAACTTATGAGTTGCTTTTGCACTTCCGTTATATACTTACACTAGTTGTACTTCTGAGTCCCATTGACCTACTATTGTTTTCACTTGTCCTCCATAGAATCTGACCAATTTTCACTGTTAAATTGTGATGATCTGATATGCATCATTGACAAAGAGATGGTTTGTTTTAAGTGATCCTATGTTCAATGTTTAGTGCTTTAAAGGCTTTAAAGCCTTCCCCAAAACTGTGTTGCAAGTTTGGCTATATCATGCCTTAGAAGTTTCCATGCGTGCAGAGCTTTTGGTTCTGTATGGGGAGCTTGAAGCTCTGCACTTTCACATATCACGCACCATTTAGAAGTAAGGTGCATGCGAAGTTGGTTGTGTAGAGCCAAGGGTGCAATAGAGTGGAGGTAATAGCCTTGCGCTGTGCACTTTGCATTGGAAGCAATAAGCTATGTGGTAAGCAAAAGCCATGCAACAATGTGGCACACTAGTAGATGGAGTGCCAAGCAAAAAGCAAAAGACAGGTTAGATTGATCATCTTACCTGCACTGAAAATCAGTCTCATTGCACTCGTCTTTTTACAAGGATCAATAATATCTAATCATCTCTGACTGGAGTCTGTAGATCTCTGGATATTCGAAAATGCAAACTACTAAAAATACCAAAAAATAGCAATTTTCTTGAATCTGATGAACAATGACTCTGGAATGAGCCCTGATCAATGTCAATGTCTGGAAGCATTTGAAATCATAAATGTGATCAATGTGATGGAATCTCATTGGAACTTAATCCTCCATTTGCACAAGCACCGCTGGGGGTTAACAATGATGACTCAAGGGGATGACATCCCCATCTAGGTTATCAAGAACCACTGAATCTCTGGTTTTGCAGACACTAACACAGGAAGCCATAAGCTGTGCGGGAAGCAAAGGCCATGCGACAATGCAGCACACTAGTTGACGGAGTGCCCTTGCACTCTACATAAAAAATAGAATCGCACTGCATATGAACAAGGGGAAGGCATATGACAAAAATCTGGCTGGCAGGTGGTGTGGCCACACCTGTGGTGCCATGTATATGGACCATCTTATCATGAAATGTCACATGGCAGTCTGAGCAAAGCCAAAATGCCCAGATTTTGCAGATTTAGAAAATGGTGGAGGGGAAGAGAGAGAAAGATGCTGAGGAAGAAGTGTGTTCACAAACCGAAGGACAAAAAGAATCTCAATCCTGTCCTCAAAGAATGAAGATCATCAATGAGCTAAAATCTCAATCTGCAAAATACTGCCAGGGAGTAAGAATACACAGTTTCTCTAATTGAAAGTGTAGAACTCAGTTTATAAGTAGTGTCTAACTTGAGTCTGTGCACAGACCAGAGGACAAAAAGGATCTCAAGCCTGTTTTCAAAAATGAAAATAATCTCTGAGCTAAAATCTCAATCAGCGAATACTGCCACGGAGTAAGAATACACAGTTTCTCCAATTGAAAGTGTGTAACTCAAACCAGCATGGACCTTAGACAATGTAGAAATTAATTCATTATTATCTCTGCTTTGCTATTTCCCTGAGCATAAAAATAAGGCACACAAAGGCCATTTCATTTCTGGCTTTCTCATTTGGGTTTCCATGATAAAATTGTTTTGTTATTACTGTGTTAATTTTGACTGTTTCCTTCACCATTTTTTTCATTTAACTACAGTCTGCAAGTATTTTACAAATAAAATGTTTCCATGGTGATATAGCAAGCAGAGATGTTAATGAATTAATTTCTACATTATTTGAGGTCTGTGTTGGTGAATCGACTCGGCCATAGGCTGAGCGATTATGGATCAGATAACAGCACCAGAAAGGCTTCAAACTCTTCCTCCTTCATTCTAATCCGAGGAATTGTCATGATTATCCTTTGTCAAGGATATTGGTAGTTCCTGAATTGGGGAGCTATCCAATGGCTCCTCTTTATCAGTCAAGCTGTTGCTTAGATCCTCTTTTCCTTGTGTTTCTTAGATCCTCTTTTACACAGTTTCTCTAATTGAAAGTGTAGAACTGTAATATCCCAAAATGGGGAATGCAGCAATATAGCTCATAAAATGAAAGCAGCAGCAAGTATTTAACACATGAAATCATGAAACCAAATATGCAGCAAATAAGTACAAGACAATGAGACACCAATCATAGAATGTGATCACACAAGCCTCCAATACATAAAGACCCTCAAAAGTGAGATGTTGCTGCTATACAGAAATGCCGGAGAATTGCTACAGCGCAGTTATGAATGCACTGCTACAGCAAAAGAATGTACAAAAGATGTAGGGCTGTTATATGTCTCAAAAGATATGACAAATACAGATCTAGGCTTTACACAAACTCCTACAAAGAACCCGGAAAGGGGTTTTCAGAAATACACCCAATACAAATGGTGATCTATAGCCCAAAGACTGAAGAGTCACTGCAAACTGAAGCACATGAGTGTAGAAGGCTGAAATATTGTAGATCTGATGTAGATCCCCTCAAAGGTCTCCTCCAATGAAAGGCGGAACCCTTCAATCACCAGAAAACACTCCAAAGGAGCCACAAGATCCCTCACTGAAGCTGCCCTCCAAAATAACGCAATTCCTAGCTGGAACAATGCTGTAAATGATGAGAAATAGTTGGCCTGGTGCCAAAGATCTGAAATATGTCCAAGAACCCTCCAAATTGATCTCCCAAGAGAAGGAATCCTTGCTTGGAGGTTTGCAATATTGAGCAACGAATGTCCATCTGCCCGGGCAAGTCAGTGCCGAGTGATTTCCCTGTTCCGCATGAGAATAGGCTGCGAGGGAAGCTAACTGGTCCATCACCTTGGCTAATTGCATCACGACACTTTGTTATTTCACCTGTTGGCGGCAGATCTTCTCTTGTTGATTTATAACCAGCATAGGCAGTAGAGACAACAGCTTAGGCAGAATCACATGCTCCTATGAGAAACTAGCTCAGAATGTGGGTTTCTAAACCCTCCACTGCAACACCCTGCAACAAAGCACAATAACCTGTAGAAACTGCGCTGATGAAGAAAGCTGTAGCTTGGCCTGAAAACCTGAATGTGGAAATGAATGCAATACTCTTCCAAGAGGCCTCTCAAAGAAAGAGGTGGGATTCCCACTCGGGAACACTCAGTGCTAAACATCATAGCAATCTCAATTAAACAACTGAAGAATGCAAGAAGTCTAAACAGATCATATACAAAATAATAAACCATAACGTAACCTCATATGGCTACCATCCTCTTCCTTATATAGATTATGAGCTTCCTTGCCCTTGGCCCCACTCAATTAGGTCATTTTCTTCATGAAATCAATCTCCCTCCAAAACTGTGTTATTCCTCATTTAATCTCCATTCCTCCATAACAGCGCTGTTGACTTGGTCAAAGTTGACTGAATCAACATGATCCAACCCCTGTTCACACTTGGAGGTGCTTTATTTAGCTGCTAAAAGGGTCTCCTTTCATACTTGAAGTGTTTTTATTGCTGCTAAGGAGACTTATGGGCCTCCCTACTCACTTATTCACTTGCCTAGTGATAAAACAAACTATAATATTCCATTTAGCTGAAGGTTAAAATTTTGGAATATTACAGTCCTCCCTTCCAAAATGTTGCTTGTCCTCAAGCAACTGTAAAGGGAGAGCAAAATTCCTCCCCTCCTTCTCTTGTGGCCTCCTCATCAATAGTCCCCACCACTGCTCAAGATAATTTGCAATAAATATGCCCAATGTTGCAGGAAATGTCCCCCCTCGGCTCCAAGCCCCGAAACGCGCCCTGTACGGAACCGTACGAGATCTGTACACTGAAACGCATTTCGCAAAAAAATTTGCGTTCCCTAGAAAGTCAGATCCGCACGGCCCGATCCGCGTTTCTGTATAGTGGATCCGCGGATCACCGTACGGAAGCGCCGTGATTCCTATACGGATCCGTACGGATCGCCAGCGGTTCCGTATAGCGCCATACGGATTCGACTAACGCAGCTCAGAAAAGCGATTTTTTTGAATTTTGTTTGTTTGTTTAATTTTTGTCTTTGGTTGGGTTAGTAGGTGAGTTAGTGCTGAGTTAGGGATAGGATGAAAAAAATATAAGCTCTCTTTTATCTCCTTAGATGTTTCTTAGATGCTCCCTCATGGTAATGCTAAATTCTTAAAGTAATCATTTTCATCCTTTTACTTAAATTTTTAACATTATCATGAAATGACTCAGGATGTTTGAGACTGGTTCCAGCCTGATCAGACTTCATATGGAGAAAATAGAATTTCATATCCTATTCAAAATTCAGCAGACTTAACAGTTTTCAGGAATTCATGATCAATGGTATGATGGCATGTCATTAGATTATATCATGTATGAGGGTATGTGATTAGCATTTAATTAAGAGCACCAAGCCCTATATGTACCCTAGTGTTGGTGGTGTTAATTGTTGAACTCCTTTGTCATGTCGTTAGCAAAAAATTACATTTCAATCAAGTCAAAATAATCGATCAAGCATGTTAAGTTCTTTCTACCATATTTTAAGGCTTGCATTAGGTAGTTTGATCAAAATTGGGCAATTTTGACTAATGTCCCTAGATAATCGAGGTAGAGGCAAAGGCTAGACAAGAGGAGAAGAATCTAGATTATAGAGGGTTGATGCATCTAAATGGTTGATGCTCAAATAATTAATATTAATGTACAATGGATGTCATATCTATCTTGATTTATGTACAAATATGCATGCTTCCATATCTTCTACAATTAATTTGGTATTTTGGATATTTTTTTTTAATATAAATGCAATATATATATATATATATATAGTAGACGCTTCTGAGACGCTTCGCTTCCTAGATTTTTTGGAAATGATGCTTCCGCGTCCCTGCTTCCAAAAAAACGTCCCCGCTTCGTCCCCGCATCGTGTAACATTGAATCTGCCCTCCAATGGTTCCTCCCAAGTATGCAAAACCAAATGGCTGACATCATGAAAAGGTGGAAGGTGTAAGTGGAAACCTTCTTGCTGTCCAATGGCTTCCTCAAGGTAGGAGTGATGACAAACATAGGGGATCTCATTCCCAATGAGAGACTCCCATACCCATGCTATCATCCAAATGAAATGAGCCATTCTAAGTAGCTCATCAAAGAAATCCTCAACCCCTGCTTTATGCAATGTATTGGGGCTGCATGGAGAGATAAATTTTCCAACCCAAGTTGTTTCTCTCTCCATTTATGGGATGTATGGGGTTGCTGTTGATCTTGGGCTGAAATACTATGACCTCCAAGAATGACCCAAGTCACCCCACCAAACAAAACATCCATGAAGTGCCTCCTCCAAGAACTCAAGTTCTCCAAATGGCTCCTCCCACATGAAGAAAAGAGATGTAGTGTGGCAATCATGGTTTGCCCATGGTCTCTCCTGAAACATGGAATATATAAAGTATGGAGAATCATACTCCCAATGGGCACCTTCAACTCTTGTGCCACTCTCCCAACAAAGCTTCCCATAAGCATAAGAACGCCATCCATATATGGAAGTAAAAACAAATGAAAACAAGTTTTCACATGACAACCGGGAGGTGGATCATAGTTCCACATATGGAACCAGCGCAGTGCATCCCCTGCCTGCCTCAAAGCAAAGAATAACAAGTGTCCTTTCAGCCACTTGTTTGCTGCCATAATCATCCTATAAGATAGGATGATAGAAGTAACATGTGGTGCCAATGGTGCACACCAAGAATCATGTGGCCTCCCCCACAAACCACCAATAGCGTGGCCAACATCAATGCTGCAAATGGCCTCAAGTACATCAAAATACAATATACAAGAAGGGATGATCCTCCTTGGTTCAATATGCTGCACAAAAAAAGTAAAAGAGTACAAATCATAAGGCATAAATGTACATCCTCTACTATGTACCTTGGTCATTGAGCAGAAATGGCTCAACTGAAAGTTCTCCCTCTCTCTCAATGTGTAGGGAAGTGGTTGTGACAAACTCTCTATCATCATCCGGGCTATGCATCTCTCCATATGCTGATATAGATCCTGTTGGATGCCCTCCCAAGTGAACTCCTCCATCAAGGAATGATATGCATCAAAGTGCATGGAAAGGAAGTCCACATGTGCTGCATGTAGCAACTTCTCCTTGAGCTTAGGATCTCTAGTCAAGAAGACTCTGCCATAAGAATAGATGACCACATCATCCACCATGTATCTATCATCTCCCTTCGGGTCATCAAGAATCATGCAAGCACCAAGATCCTTGGAGTACTCTACCAATAGTTGAGACCTCCAATATGGATCAACCCTCCTAAGAGACAGCGTTGAAGATCTGAAATGTGAAGCTCCCCACATGCTGCTGTCTTCTCCTTTGACATCCCCCATGCCAAAGTCATCCTCCATCACTGCAACGACTTCTATCAGCGCAAAATATGTGGTGAGAGTGGGTAATGCTGAAAATGGGAGAGTGTATCCCTCCTCCTTGAGTCTATCCTAGACTCTCTACGGTGTATCGAGTCCTTCCAAGGTCTTCACCCCTCTGGAATCAATGAGTGGTGTAACCCAATGTGAGGCATCTCTCATCATCTCCTGATCTGGTGGTCTCCCCGGTGGAATGCCTCCATGTAATGAGACATCAATATCAAGAGTAGACTGTATATATGAATGGACAACTTTGTCCCTGCCCTCACTACGCAAATCAATTTGCCTCTTCTGTGCATTAAACTTCTGAAATAGATAGGGGTGTGTGCTCCTAATCAAATGATGCTGGCCTTCCTCCCTACCTTCTCCTTTCACCTGCAAGGTCTCATAGTCTATCAATAATGGCACATGCTGCTCATAGATTGTGCCTTGTTCTCCATATATGAGATCCTTTGGAACTTCTTGTGAACATACAAGAATTCCTCTTGTTGGAGCAAGAGCTCCATCTTCCTCTGCATGAGGCGCTAGACAAGCTCTAGATATGACAACGTTGTTGCCCCCAACCTTCTCTTCCTTTTCAATATGAATGGGCAACTTTTCAATAAGAAGATCCTCTTTTGAAAAAGGGATCTCCATGCCCTCTTTTCCAGGAATATGAGATACAGTTCTTACCTCTAGCAAGGTGTTATGCAAGATATTAGCCACTTCAACAGTTTTTTGAGGTGGAGTTGGGTTTATAGATTCCCAATACATGCAAAGGGTTTGATTGTTTTGGTTTGTTTAGCTCCACCAAAGGTGTTTCTGAATGTTTTTCATCAAACCTTTTCACTATCCTACTAGTGAACTTTGCATAAGTACATGTATTTACATTTTTCAATGAAAAAGATTCAAATATCCACCAAGCATAGGCCTTACCTTCAAAACGCAGCGCTACAACTTTGATGGCTTCCTTCTCTGAAATTTGGTGTTGCTGCAAATAAGTGTCTAGCTCCTCCACCCAAGCTCTAGCTGAACATTTAGATGAACCATCAAAAGTAGATAGAAAGAATCTTCCCATATTATGCTGCTCTCTCCTTTCCTCCTTGATCTTGCAAAACTCTTGGAAGTTGATGTGATCTTTGAACCTCCTAGTTTGAGATTCATATTCTTGCAGATACTCACTAAGAGTCTCCTTCTTTGGTATTTCTTCTTCCTTTTCCTCTCTCATAGCAAATCTGGGCATATGATTGCGATGTGAATCAGGATGTGTGGCTGCATGCTCACATTCATCATGCAGAAATCTAGAGTTTGCTTTAGATTCAAACTCTCTTGGAGATTCTTTACACATCTCCCTTCTCATCTTCTTGATATTTCCCTTGATGCTCTTCATAGTTTGAACAAGAAGCTGTGAGAGCTCCTCTTCCTTTATTCCTCCAAATAATGGAGTCATGTTTTTGTTTTTTCTTTGTACATCTCCTCTTCTTGTGAGAAAAACTTCTCCTTATGGTGACATATTGGCTGAATGCACAGGCTGAGCCAAGATTATGCTCCGATACCACTGTAATATCCCAAAATGGGGAATGCAACAATATAGCTCATAAAATGAAAGCAGTAGCAAGTATTTAACACATGAAATCATGAGACCAATATAAAGCCATGTTATTGATCATATATGCAACAAATAAGTACAAGACAATGAGGCACCAATCATAGAATGTGATCACACAAGCCTCCAATACATAAACACCCTCAAAAGTGAGATGTTGCTGCTATACAGAAATGCCGGAGAATTGCTACAACACAGTTATGAATGCACTGCTACAGCAAAAGAATGTACAAAAGATGTAGTGTTGTTATATGCCTCAAAATATATGACAAATACAGATCTAGGCTTTACACAAACTCCTACAAAGAACCCGGAAAGGGGTTTTCAGAAATACACCTAATACAAATGGTGATCTACAGCCCAAAGACTGAAGAGTCACTGCAAACTGAAGCACATGAGTGTAGAAGGCTGAAATATTGTAGATCTGATGTAGATCCCCTCAAAGGTCTCCTCCAATGAAAGGTTGAACCCTTCAATCACCAGAAAAGACTCTAAAGGAGCCACAAGATCCCTCACTGAAGCTGCCCTCCAAAATAACGCAATTCCTAGCTGGAACAACACTGTAAATGATGGGAAATAGTTGGCCTGGTGTCAAAGATCTGAAATATGTCCAAGAACCCTCCAAACTGATCTCCCAAGAGAAGGAATCCTTCCTCCTATGAGAAACTAGCTCAGAAAGTGGGTTTCTAAACCCTCCACTTCAACACCCTACAACACATCACAATAACCCGCAGAAACTGCACTGATGAAGAAAGCTGTAGCTTGGCCTGAAAACCTGAATGTGGAAATGAATGCAATACTCTTCCAAGAGGCCTCTCAAGGAAAGAGGTGGGATTCCCGCTCGGGAACACTTGGTGTTAAACCGCACAACAATCTCAACTAAACAGCTGAAGAATGCAAGAAGTCTAAACAGACCATATACAAAATAATAAACCATAACATAACCTGATATGGCTGCCATCCTCTTCCTTATATAGATTATGAGCTTCCTTGCCCTTGGCCCCACTCAATTAGGTCATTTCCTTCATGGAATCAATCTCCCTCCAAAACTGTGTTATTCCTCATTTAATCTCCACTCCTCCATTAAAGCGCTGTTGACTTGGTCAAAGTTGACTTAATCAACATGATCCAACCCTTGTTCACACTTGGAGGTGCTTTATTTAGCTGCTAAAAGGGTCTCCTTTCACACTTGAAGTGTTTTTATTGCTGCTAAGGAGACTTATGGGCCTCCCTACCCACTTATTCACCTACCTAGTGATAAAACAAACTATAATATTCCATTTAGCTGAAGGCTAAATTTTTGGAATATCTGAGCTAAAATCTCAATCAGCGAATACCGCCACGGAGTAAGAATACACAGTTTCTCCAATTGAAAGTGTGTAACTCAAACCAGCGTGGACCTTAGACAATGTAGAAATTAATTCATTATTATCTCTGCTTTGCTATTTCCCTGAGCATAAAAATAAGGCACACAAAGGCCGTTTCATTGCTGGCTTTCTCATTTGGGTTTCCATGGTAAAATTGTTTTGTTATTACTGTGTTAATTTTGACTGTTTCCTTCAACAATTTTTTCATTTAACTACAGTCTGCAAGTATTTTACAAATAAAATGTTTCCACGGTGAAATAGCAAGCAGAGATGTTAATGAATTAATTTCTACATTATTTGAGGTCTGTGCTGGTGAATCGACTTGGCCATAGGCTGAGCGATTATGGATCAGATAATAGCACCAGAAAGGCTTCAAACTTTTCCTCCATTCTAATCTAAGGAATTGTCATGTTTATCCTTTGTCAAGGATATTGGTATTTCCTGAATTGAGGAGCTATCCAATGGCTCCTCTTTATCAGTCAAGCTGTTGCTTAGATCCTCTTTTCCTTGTGTTTCTTAGATCCTCTTTTACACAGTTTCTCTAATTGAAAGTGTAGAACACAGTTCATAAACCAGTGTATAACTTGAGTCTGTGCACAGACCAAAGGGCAATAAGGATCTCAAATCTGTTTTCAAAAATGAAAATCATCTCTGAGCTAATGTCTCAATCAGCAAATACTGCCATGGAGTAAGAACACACAATATCTCTAATTGAAAGTGTGTAATTCAATTTGTAACCAACATGGACCTTAGACAACGTGGAAATTAATTCATTATTATCTCTGCTTTGCTATTTCCCTGACTCTTCACCCTATACACAGACTTCCTCCAACCACCAAGTCAGCCCTTCCTTGAGCAACTTCGATCTAGATCTTCGACCTTGTAGCAACCAAACTTTGATCTATGTAGCAACAACTACTTTCACCTATGCAGCACTTTGATCTATGCAACACTTCGACATATGCAACAACAACACTTCCACCCCAACAACTTTAACCCTTCTGCGTCTTCGACTTGCTGTAGCAGAAAAACTTCGACCCTGCAACTCCAACAACTTTGATCCTGCAATTGCCTAGTAAATTCACAAAAAAGAGAGAGGGAGAGAGAAACGATGAATTTACTAACCTGTAGAAACTGCGCTGATGAAGAAAGTTGTAGCTTGGCCACAAACTAGGTTCCTGACCAGGGCAATATATCTTGGTGGGACTAAGATGGACTAAAGCTTTTAGCCTCTCTAGGTACCATCAGGCTTATTTTCTAACCATCAACCCAGGGATCCAGGTGTGTATCCGAGGTCAAAGCTCTATGACCAACGCTACCCTCCCTACTTCGGGATCTAGACATCAACATATGGTGCCGACCTGATGTCCTCCCAGGCAATGTGTCTCACACACAAAGCCTCAACAAATCTCTTCCAAACTTTATCATCGTCAACAAGAGGAGCTTTGAAGAAGGAGGAGGACTGCAAGTTTTTGAAGGGGTTTTGGACTAGATTTAGGGAGATGACATGGACAATCACTGGCCCTAACCAGAGGGCCAAAACTTCAAACATAGATGCACAAGCCGAGTTGATTTCGGGACAGAAGTAATCGTCTAGAACCAAGGTATGTTTGTGTTCTTTCAAGTATGGTGTTGATGCTAGGTTTGTGAGAGTCCAAGATTGGGACAAAGTAGGTGGCAACTTGAGCAGATTGGAGGACTATAGTAGTTGTCACATTGTGCCCTAAGTTTAGTTCTTGTGAAAGACTACATGACTGATAAGAGAGGTAGAATTGTTTGAGCCCTAAGTACAACTTTTTATAAAGGATTATAGGGTTGTTAGTGGGTAGTTGTTGGAGAGCTCTCTTGGGAAGCGGGATGGCGTACCAAGGATTGAGAGTTGATCATTGTTTTGAGGGAGCATCAAATTTCATCTCTTGGAAAGTGAGGATCACGATTGCGTTGGAGGATAATGGGGTGGTAGAGTTTATCAAGCAGGCGATAACAACACCTCAAGATCCCTAAGAATGATGCCAAGGCTAGAAGGATTATTTTAGAAGGGGTTAGAGGTCATGTAGTTCCTCATATCCATGGGAAGAAGACAACTTATGAGATGTTGAAAACTATCGTAAAACTCTATCAGAGTACCAACAATACCATGAAGCTTGTTCTTAAGGGGAAGCTAAGGAGTATTCGAATGCAACAAGATGAGCCCATTATCACATATCATACTAGGTTCACTCAGGTTCAGGATGAATTAGGTGGTGTGGGTTAAGTTGTATTTGATCATCACCTTGTGAGTCTTGCCTTACTTGGACTTCACAAGTCTTGGAAGGGGTTCCAGGATGTTGTTAGTGGGAGAGAGAAATTTCCCAATTGGGAAAGGTTTTGGAGTGGATGCATATAGGAAGAGATTCGAAGAGGAACCATAGAAGTGAGATCAGAAAAAATCGAGGACGAGGAGAATCTTGCTTTGGCAGACAAGGCCAAGGGCAAGAATGGCCAAGGAGAAGCCGAGTCTAGTCAAAAGGCAAGAAGAAGGGATCTAAGCAAGATCAAGTGCTTCCATTGCCATGAGTTTGGACACTATGCCACTAAGTGTCCTAAGCGGAAGAAGGAGTCTAGTGAGGATCATGTAGCTGCATCAGCGGAGGTAGATGCATTCTCTGCCTAGTTCGAGAAATATTTCTTATTGCTAGTTTGCATGGCAAGCTCAACATACAATAGTATATGGTATATTGATTCAGGAGCATCCTTCCACATGACTAGGAACAAGAAGAGTTTCAACCACCTGAAGGAGAATAACGTACAACTTCAAATTGAGCTAGGAGATGATGGTCAGTATGTAGCTAGAGGAGTTGGTACTGTCAGTTTTTAGAGGGAGTCAGGTAATCATCTTCATCTTAGAGATGTTCTCTGTGTTCCAGGATTGAAGCATTATCTTGTTTTGGTAGCTACCCTTGAGGACAAGGGTTATGATGTCATCTTCATTAGAGGTAAGGCTTGCCTCCAACACTTAGCTTCATGATGTAAGAAGCAGATAGATGTGAGGGTGAAGAATCTCTACAAGTTGTAGGTAGAGACAGATGCAACCCTGCAGCAAGGCAGTGAGAGCTCAGAGTAGAGAAGTGGTGGTTGAGCGAGAGTAGGATAGAGCTCTCTAGATGGAGCCACAACCAATATCTCAGTTTGAGTCTAAGCTACTTGGCAGTTGGGCTGACTAGCAAGATGATGAGCAGCCTAGCCCATGGCGAGTGGAGGCAGTCACTCAGTCAGAGACTCCCAATAAAAGGAAAGTTCGAGCCAAGTGGGCAGAGTATTTGGTTAAGGGAGATCAGAAGAGAGTTGAATCTTCCAGTATCACTTCCAGCCAAGGGAAGCAACCACAGAGGTACACAAGGTACATGGCACTTATGACTGAAGTGATGGACTCGCAGAACATGGTGGGAAAGAATAAGTCTTTAGGTCAGGTTCCGCAGAGCAAAGTAGGGAAGTCTTCTAGTTCAGAGGGAGCAACTGCAACAACGGAGAACAGGGTAGTGTTGGAGACAGATCCTGGTGGAAGAGGTTCTTCCAGAAGCACCTTCCTCGTTAAAAAGGGAGTGTTGAGAATAGTAGCGAGGAAAGTCCTTCTTTGACTTGTGCCTTAGTCAAAGAGACCAAGAAGCTGTTTTCATTAACATGCACGAGTTCCTACAAGTTAGGACAAGTTCCTAAAATTTAGGACGAATTCCTATATGTTAGGACAGTTCATGAAACAATTTGACTGATATGCAGGAGTGGAAAGCTCAGTTTTATCTTCTAGTGCAAATTATCATTGGAAAAAGACCAATGATTGAGTCTCAAGTTCTAAATTGAGGCAGAACAAGTTGCATGAGTTAGTTAACTCATCAATCACTAGTTAGACTTTCCAAAAGTAGGACTTGCCAGGTTTAGCTATTCGAAAAGCTTACAAGGAGGAAGGACCAAGGCACATAATTATTCATTTTTTTGTGAGCATGAGTTGGTGAGACAAGGCAATATAGGGCACGAGTTTGTGTTGGAGCTTGTGGTGGGAAGGGTAGATTGATAGAGGAGAATTCCTTGAGGAATGTGCTAGAATTTGGGTGTAATTCTTAAATAATAGGAGCCTCTATTTGGGGAGTAATTCTTAAATAATAGGAGCCTCTATTGCGCTAGGATTTAAGAGAAATCAACGGATGGAAATAAGAGCTCAGCTAGGCAAGGAAAGGAAGAAGCATGATCCACATTCTTGCAAGGTGTTTCAAGCTAAGGACTAGTAGGGTGAATAAGTTGTTTTCTCTATTGAAACATGATTGTGTTGTAGGAGATCCATTGCTCTAAATATCTATCAATAAAATTCTCAAGCAAGCAAAGGGTCCCAGTTGGGTTTCCTAGAAATTTTGCATTTCTTTTAATATCGTGTGATTGTGTTATTTGAAATTTCTATTCCTATTCCGCTGCAAATTAAAGTAGAGAAAATTCGGTGTCTTGCGTTAAAAGTTAGTTTCAGATTTGTTCATTCAAGCAGAGCAAAATTTTCAAGGAAATTCTACATTAATTAAAGCACTTGAATGCAAAAATGGTTAATATACCTCAGAATAGATGACCTACCTTAATTGCATGAGTAGGCTAGACCAATGGATGTACTGATTGGAGAATGGTTGAGAGGCATTTGAGATTGGCTTTTTGTGGATCATGATAGGGGTTGTTGGCTAACAAGTTACACCATGGGAGAAAATTTTTCTCCTACGTTCGTTCGTGCATATGGATGGGTAACACTGTTACTCACTCTCATTAGGGACGATGTGCTCTAAGCACTCATACAATCCCTCTTTAACCTCATCTATTTTTTTTCTCCTAATTGAGCTCTATAATGATACATTGGATTTAGGAAGTACCTAGTGGCATGTATAGGGTGATGGAGTGGATTGTTCCATTTGCTATTAATGATCTCTTAGATAGTCTCATACTTAGGTACTCTATTCTTGTATGTTGCCTTTATTTGCTCCTTTCCCTGATCCATAGCCTCATAAATGTAACCCACGGCCATTTTTTCCCCATCCACTAGCAAAAACACCTTAACAAGGGGCCCACGACTTCTCATGACCTTTGTTTCTTTTTTCCAAAGAAGTGTTCTAAAAAATTTCTTTTGGTGTCTTTTCCATCTTGTTTTTGAGCCCACTAAGATCCATTTCATTCATCACCTAATTTTTTTTTTTCAAGTTTTGTGCTTGGGAAAGGAGAGATCGCAACATGATGAAGTGAGTTGCAAATCTTGTGATGGTAGGACTAACAAGGTCCTTGATGTTGGTGTATTTCCTCATTAGGTTCAATCCCTGTGAGTGGTTATATATGTATTTGTAATGCTCGTGGCATGCACTATGTGTTCTTGATTTGATCTTGATTGTCTATGTCTTCAAGCACGAGGTCTATGTAATGTGTAGCACATGGGATACAAAATATGGTTTTGTGTTTAGTCTCTAACATCTTACCAACAATAACATAGGTAGAGGCATTATTTAATATGATTTGGACAATATTTACCTTTCCTGCAAACATAACAACCTCATTAAAAGTTGAAATAACAAGTTTGCATCTTTCACCTTATCTATTGCATCAATAGGTTTCAAAACCTGGTTCCCTTAGGGCAAGATATAGGGAAATTTGTGATATTACAGTTCTTTTCATCAGTCCATCCTTTTGACATGATGGTCTGCCCCATTTTGATCCATGGCTCTTTAAAATATATCAAGCATTCATCCATGGAATTTTTTTTTTTTGCAAAAGGGATCCTTTCAATTCATACTTACTAGGGCCTTTGAATCCCTTTTCGACAACTATAATGGAATTGCACATAAGTTGGTAATAAGTTGAGTGGGCAGCATTAAAGGGGATATCTGCATCATATTAGTAACCACTATCTATTTATGTATTCAAAAACAACTTTTTTGTATTGCTTCTTCCAATGGTAATCTAAGGTGTGTTGAATTGGACTTGGCTGAGAGACAGTGGCCTTGGTAGAGGTTGGGGAAGGTGTAAAATAACTTTGAATGTTCTTCTTCTTTCTAGCTTGGATTTCTCTTGGTTTGTGGTCAACTCAGTCAACTTGACTTAGTTTGAGTTTGAGTCCAAGTTGAATGAGTTTAAAAACATTGAATTGAATACGTCTCAACTCAAATGAACAAAACTGAGATGCAATGGCTCACTTACTGGCAGTAAATGTTCATGGTAATGTGCTAGCAATGATGGATGTTGAGTGTAGCTTCCACTTCCTCCACAAACTCTTCAACGAAAATGCTCCTTCAAAGCCTGAGATCTAAAGACTTCAAACAGAAACAACTTTGGGAAAAGAAGGCAAAAGCTCAAGAGGAAACCCTACTTTCCTTTTTAACCCAACCAAGGGCTTAGATTTGATCACAAAATTTTATGACAAGGAACTGCTGTATGGTGCCTTCAAACTATGGTTTTAATCATTATTATACTCATGCGATTGGCTTTCCTCAAATACATTGACTGATTGACATAGTAAAATGTTTTTTTAGTTTGGCATATATGCTTGGTATTGACACTTTACAATAGCGATTCCAAGTTTACCATAGTCATGACATTGACCTTGCAATACTTCTACTATTTAGCTTTTTTCAAAAGCATGAATATGGTGAAGTACATAAAGGCATGTCGTACATAGCAATAGTGATCAATAAACCTTTTACCATATTGCTTGAGAATATGAGCAGGAGACATCAATCTTGTTGATTTCAGATTTTATTTTAGGCGCTCCTGTACATGCTCGCTTTGTCTTTGGCTATAAAACTAACTTTGATTGCTCACTAATTATGTGTGCCTGTTCAGGTAAAACAACTCACTTCAAGAGTATCAATCAATTCAGTGTGTTTCGTCATCAAAGCCAAGATACAACAGCATTAAAGTTTGAAGACTTTCACATTATGCTTGTGCTCAACCTGAACTAAGCCATGCAAATCATATAACCATTTATTTTCAACCAAACCACATCATCATCATGAGAAATAAAAGCATTGAATGAAGTGGAACAATATCTGACATATCTTTCTGGCTGTCTGATTAAACAACCATGATATATAGGAATGACATCAAGAGTATTTCTTCTCATCAGCATCAGAGCAACAGTATATAAATCTGCTGCAACATTCATTGATTCAACTTATTTCACACTAGAAGGACCTCCCAGTGGTTGCCTAGTAGCTTGATAAGATCGCAAGCTTATTAAGGTTCTGGAGTTACGTAAAATTGTGTTTATAAGTCTTCATTGCGACACTTCACAATTGTTGGGATGTTGACTTTTGTGGGAGTCAACAGTATCAATGACTGATTCCACCACCATAGTTTTTGAACCTATCTCCAAGTAAGGTCTTGTACACCCTTCCTCAATGCCAACGCTCCAAGAGAAGAGTATTTATGTGAAGAATACAATATGAAAGATCAACTTCTCCAAGATCTGGTGCAAAGTACAAATGCACCAGATCACCAATAACTTAGCATCACACAGCTATTATATCCATGATCAGTCTCTCCACAAATGTACAAGATGTGCAATCAATACTATCCTCAATGGATAGCAGTGGAAGCTCCCTCTATCTGTAACAATCACTGAAACTGACCAAGATGGCCATTCCTGTAAACCCTTGAGTCACAACTCAACCAAAACAGATCAGCCAATAATCATTGATCATCAATCTATCACAGAATGAATTATCTTTATTATTTTTCTCCAGATTAAATACAGTCTCAATCCTGATAAGCTGTTTCTAATATTTTGAAATAGGATGAACAAATTCACCACCAAATTTTTGCCAAGAATTAACTGACATGCACTCACCCTTTTTAATTATGAATACGAGAAAATGGCCACAATCAAGTTTACCCGGTTTTAGAGCACATGCTAAACTTAACTTGAGTTCTGCATAAGGGAAAGTTTTTCTGTGCTTGAACCTCTTTCTTGTACTGGTTTTGCACCATTGACAGGCCGTGAAAGATAAAATTTCTTCTTTTATGTTGCAACTGTGCAAATAAACTTTAGTATCCTATATGAGTCAAGTCTGATTCAGGTGTACAGAAATACAGAAACAGATCTTGTTCTGCTTGCAAGTTCTAAACCTTTTTGTTACCTGAAAAGTTAAAACACTAGACAACTGGTGTTTTTGTTAGCTCTTTTTGGTTCTGTTGTGACTTGTCTATTAGTTTGTGCTTTTCCCTATAAAGCATATGCTTTGAGCTTTGTGTTCAAGGTTTCATCATGTTATCACTCAATCTTGTGTAGATGGAAAACAAACAAACTGCAAAATTTAAATTAGAATACTCTTTTAACTGTTTTTCTGACTCTAATTAAGTTTCCTAGTATAGAGGCATCAGAAAGTTGAGCTAGGGTCGCTGCATTTGTCTGGGTGCAGAGAAAGCATAGAGGCTAGTAGATGCTACTTTCTTCATCAACGCTTGATTGTGTTTATGTATAGGCCTACCAGCAAGCTGAGAGAGAAGCAGCTGCATTTGTGAGGAAGCAAAAAGAGTATGCAATCTTAGATGCAGATGATGATGATGAAGTTGCTACCATTGCAACATCTAATGTATCTAAGAAAGATTCTCGTCAGAAACACATTCGAAGGAAAAGGCAGCCTGATGAAAGTGATGACGATGACAAGGTATACTATTTTTCTATAATTTTTTTGTGATTGCTTTTTCGTGTTTGCTTCTTTACTTTGGAGGATATGCTTTAGCTTTAGACATGCTTGGTGTCCAGGGAACTAATAATTCAGTCTCAGTCATTCATCAAAGCTGATGATTTCAGAGGTGCCCAGTTGTCTGAATGCATTATTTTCAGAGTGGTTCACATTGTTGAGTTCAGGAGTTTTTCTATTTTTTGTTATTAATGGAAAATATATTGCAGGTTGTTATAAAGCCAGCAAAAATAAGACGGGGTGGAAGAAGTAGTTCAGATGAAAACGATGAAGATGAGGAGGCAAGTAATCATAGGACTTTTGAAGTGATCATGTACATTTTAAACTATGTGGTAGTAGTTAGATAGGAAATAGATAGTGAAGATACAAATAATAACTAAATTTCTATGACCATTTATTGAGCCGAAAGGCTCATTCTACAATCCAATATGAGGGAGATGTTAGGTATGTCACGTCCTCAAAAAATAATAAAAATAATTTAAACAATTAAAAATCTATTAACCCAACAATTAAGGGTTGATATTATAATTTTATACAACTTTATAGAAATAAAATATATATATAGAACTTAAAGAAAGTGTTTGAATATCCATATTAACTAATATATTTCAGCATGGATTTTCTCTCTCTACAGAAAGTGTGTATATATATGTGTGTGTGTGTTAACCTTAGCTTGAAAGGAAAAATTAATTGAAGGTAATGTAGAGTAGTTACTTTTTAATAAGAGGAAAATGTGTGACTAATTCAATTTTTAATATAAAATATTAATAATGATAAAATACAAAATTATACAATTTAAACAATGAAAAATTACCACATAAAACTATATTAATCACAAATTTACGAAGCAGTAAAATGTATTAATTGACATGTAATTTTTTTAAAAAGTTTGATATTGGATCTCTCAAGGCCCTTGGTAGATATGTGGTTAAACTGCATCTATATTGTTTCTACATCCCAGTGTGAAGGCTACATTAAGTATGTTCATTCCTTGTAAAATAAAAATAAAATATTCTCTAAATAGAAAAACAATGTCAGCTATAATAAAAATGAAAAAAAATATATATGCTATGCATTTTTAATTAGTTGTCCATATGACCTAATATCATGTAGAGTAATTAGAAGTAAAAAAAATATGTTAGTAAGATGTTTAAACCTTATGTTTTTAAAAAATATTTTAATAAGTGATATCAACTTTATATAAATCTATATATAGAAAAAAATGTTAAAAGAAAATATTTTAATGTATGATAGAATCAAATATCCAATGTGAGTTATGAATAAAATAATTTAATTTGAATTAATATAAAATGTTTCAATACACATGTTATGTAATCTCTATAACAATCAAAAGTGAAATTTAAACAATAACAAATTTTTGTATTCTAAAATAAGTTTGCAACAAAAGGAATTTGATCCCTTTCGGCTCATGTTAGATCCATGTTTTAGATGGATCTATGCTGGTAACTAGGCTGTACCTATCCAAAAACATCCTTTGATGAATATAAATATAAATTATATTGAAATTTGAACTATGGATCAAACATATATTTTTGGCTTTTGAAAATTTGAATTATCTTACAATGGGGGTGTGGTTTTGTCTGCAAATGATTACATTCTATGCTTCGAGTTACACATGTAGCGTCACATCATCTTTTCTCCCTGGGCTATTTTAGAAAGGGCAAGTGATTTGGAAAAGGGGGAACTGAAAGAAGAAAAACAAGTCAACCTGTGTAATAGTTAGACTATTCTATTTTTATTTCTTATCTGTTACATGGTGTCATACTTTTGTATATTTACTTCCCTTGTCAATCTCACTGTCACGTTGTGTTCTATATCTTACTCATATTATTTCTATTGGTTATGTTCCTCTACTCTTCTGATCCATTGGGAATGAATCTCCTGCCTGTCTTTCATTGTGTCTATATTCCTTAAGTGTTATTGTAATTCATGCTTTCATTCATTGTATTGTTTACATCTTTTCACCTCCCTTGCCCTTGGCCACAAGACTCATGAGACTTTGACATCATTGGCCCCATTGTCTGACCTCCCTCTATTACTCCTTTTTCTCTTGACGGGTTATTGGGTTGGGTTGTTCACCATTCCAGCATTGGACAAACTCACCTAGTGTTTTGTATCACTGTATCTTTGTCACAGTTTTATAAATATCTTGTGATATTATACTTATGTAGTTTCTTTCTTTGTATTATTTTCAGCATTTTCTATGAGTTGCGCTGGCAGTTCGACATTGTATTCATACTGGTTGTACTGTTTGGTCCCATTAACCTACTTTTGTGGTCAGCTGTTGGGCATTAATAAAATTATCTTATCTTATTTATACTGTACAACCAACACTGCTTGGAATATAGGCTTTGATTAATCTTAAGTTGTTTTGATTCATTAAACCTCCTCTTATCTCATCACCTGCAACTTCTTATCAATGATCATCTGTCTGAACAAGTCCTGTAGCTGTATAGTGTCTTTTACCTTTAGGAAAAATATTAGACATGACAGTCTCTCGCAACCTGGAAATTTACTAGCTAGCAGATTGTTACATATCTACTAAATAAAAAGCATGACTGGGATCTTAACAAAACTTAAATATTGGAAATAAACAAATAATCTCAATCACACATTACACACAAAAGTTTTCTGCTCAATCAAATCAATTCTTCATTCAGAACCTACTCTGGCTCCCTTACTGGGATAATGGCCCTTTGTGGAAATTACTTATGCTACAATAACCTGGATATGGTCTAGCTGATCGATCCTGAGATCTCTTGTGGTTGATTGGATTTTCCTTGCAGCTCCTTGCACCTTCCTTGGACCTGGCACATGTGGAGGAAAGTCCTCCACCCAATCACTGAGATGTCCTCATCTCAGTGTCTTGTGCTCACTCAATGTGTCTTCTCTCGTAGCCTAGCCTTTCTTTTTTAAGTTTGAGTTATGATCAAATCCACAACCCTAATCTCCAAAGTGATTGACAGTTGATATGAGATCTCAACATCACTTGAGATCGACGGTTGAGATTCATGATTCATCTAATTCACTGATCCAAAAACCTTTGCATTTCATTAGATCAACTCACTTTTGTCTGATAAAAGAAATTACTTTAATCACTAAAGTAATTGCTAAGGTTAAGGGTATATTAGGCAACTTCCACAGGCCTAGACACTCGGGTCTGTGCAAAAGTACCTGCCTGAGCTACAAACATCAACACGTTATTGTCTGAGTTTTGGACAAGGCCATCATGCTGGTTTTATGCTTAGCCATTTATTTCATGTGCATGCATTTCCATTTCCATTCATGTCATCATTCCAAAACTCATTCATCTTTTACTCTTAAATTAAGTGCCTGATGACAGGGATATCCCTATGATTTTGTTTCCCTTAGAGTCCTGTCTGTAACTCACTAATACTTTATTTATCTCAACTCTGTTTTATTCATCCTTCCTTGTGACTAGGTTCTCTTCTGAAATTCTCATATTTTAGTTAAAGTTATCAGAACCAGAACTGGAACCAGCCCCAAGAGTCAGACTGGGACTGAAATAGAACTGGACCAGAACCAACCAGTGAATCTGGTTTATTATTAGTAGTTGTCTAAAAAGTTACAAATTTGAATATTATGTATATCCATGTAAATCGAAATAATTAGACACCAAATATCCAAGTTTGCTCATGTATATAGCATATAAGGTTGAATATAGAAAAATGGCGCTGTCTGTAATACATATTCAAAACAAAATACATATACATCAAGGTTCTAAATGGCCTCTAGATTCCAAAAACCATAAAGTGACAGCCTACAACCTACAGGCTACACAAATAACTACATACCACCAGATCCATCCCCACTTAGTGCCATTGTAAATAACTTGCTCAATGCCATGCAGGTCAAAAGTGTAATATCATTGTACCATGCCATTGAAAGGTTTATAATAGACAGATATGCTGGCAACGCCACATACGAATGACACCCCTTGCATAGTTGGATGCATTTGTTCTGATCTGATATCACTGATTGAGATTAGAAATCACAAGGGCTGGAGTGGAGTGGAGTTGTTGCTTAGGCTGTTAAAGTCCATTATTTTTTATTAGATGAAGGGAAGGCAAGATTCTTGTTATTTCCCTTGAGTATCTAATTTAGGGTCCAAGTAATGGGCAGAAAACCAAGCAGGAGATTTTTTCAGAAGTTAGCAAGTCTGAGGAAGTTGTGGAGCTATATGAGGTATCTATGAGGAGGCTAATCTTGGATGATTTGTATCTTCTCTAGACAAAGGTATTCTGGAGTCATCAATGATGAAATCTAGATACAGAATTTGCTCCATTACAAACAAACACTTTCCAGGGAAAGCATAGAACATATATACCATGAGAGTCTACAGAAATACTTGCCTAACATGGTGAAGGTGCTCTTATTAAGTGTCACTGTAAACAGCGATGCCATCCAGGCTAAGTCATCAGGTTTGGTGAACTTGATTCTTTAAGTTCAAAATTGCCAAATTTTGTCCGATCCCAAATTTGTTAGATTGAAATTTGAGATTGCTGAACTTCAAGGTGAACTTGAATATGTGAGCGAACTTGAAAAAATTCATCAAAAATCATTGGATTTTGATTGGAAATCCAGAATTGACCCAACACTGAACTGGACAGCACCATGCAGCCTCTGCACAGATCTGCGTCACTCTGGCTCCGGACTGCGTCACCTGCTTCTGCTGGTCGTTTTGCTGGATGGATGCTGATCTCTGGCCCCTCCGATCTCGCACCCCGAAACTCCGGCATTGGATCTGACTGATCCACAACAAAATCTTGGATCTCCTCAAGGCTACAATGCTGCCTCTGCGTGGCATTGCGCTGCTACACTTCGTCTTCTGCGTACTGCCCTCTGCCTTCTCTGCAAAGTATTCCTGGCCCAGGAAGAGATCTTCCAACAGGAACTATCACTGTTCCTCATTTCAAACGAATCAACTCGATCAAATCCTCTGACTGCTCTGCGCTGCTCGCTTGAGAAATTCGATCTTTAGACTCACTCGGTGTATCTTCCAAATGCCCTTCGAAGTCCTTCTTATAATCTTTTCGTTGGATAACAAACGACCCAAATTAAAATATAATCAATGACTTAGATCATATTGACTCGATCTCCGTCTTTTTCTAGAAGTTTCACAATATAGTTTAATTATTTTAATTCCCGAAGTTTAGACTTAGGCTCTGATTAAAAATAATTAATTATTTTAGTAAAGCCCCATCCGTGTGGAATTTCCCAAAACGTTTTCTGGGTATTTTGGAATACATGTGTCTAAGCCTCCCTGCAAAATTTGAGACATAGAGCACATTTGATGCTTCAAAAAATTGACAAGGGGAAGGTGAACCACTCACCCTATGTTCACATACTGGGGTATGTACTCCACAGGGGAAGGTTGTTAACTTTTGGGCAACTAGGTCCAAACTCCATGTTGCACTGCCCATATGACGATGGTCATATTTTTGTTGGATTCCTCTTTCAGAGAGGTGTAAGATTGATCTAAATATTATCTTGTTTGGATGAGCAGAACATATATTTTGAATTTAATTTCCACACATATGCAAGGTCGGCTAGATTTGTAATGTAGGCTCACATGCCTAATAGATGTGTCACGCACCGTCACTGATGGATATAAATTGGAGAGACTTGGAGGTTATTTTCATCATCAACTCATCACACATCTCTCATTGTGATCTGATCTATTCGTTAGCCTTTGGAGGCCTCTTCCTTTCACATGTGCGGAGCTAGAGGAGCTATTTTATGCGGATCTATTTAGGGCTTGTTGCTCCAGCGTTGACCAGCATTGACTGTGGTCAACCCTTGGTCGTTTGACCTCAAATCTCTGCCAAAATTCCGATTTTGAGAGGTCGTATTGCTGGGCACTAAAATCAAGGAAAACAGAGCTGTTTGACTGAAGCCCTAATCTGCAGTGTTGACTTTCTGTTGTTGTCCTGCGTTGAATTTTGGTTGACCAATGTTGACTTGTGATGAGCTGTCTTTGAGGGCTGTGGGTGTGACACTTGGAGGATTGGCTGATCGAGAAAGACTTTGCTGGCTGAAGCATCCTGTTGACTGTCGTAATGCACAATATCTCATATCTTTGTGGGGCAAAAGGAATTGTAAATCTGATCTATATTATTGACTTGTCTTCTGTTGATCTATTATTTTGTTCTATCAGCATTTTACTTTCATGTTTATGTGATTGCTATTTTGTATCGGGCCTAAGAAAGATTGAAGTAAAATTGCATCAAGCGTAGAACACCATGGTTATCTAAATTTAACATGGTATCATAGCTGAGGTGAAGACAAAGTCCAAGCTAGTGGTAGAAGCAATCACTGAAGGAAGGAATCCTATCAAGGACAAATGGCCTCCTCAACCTACAAGGGTTTCAACGCTGATGATAAATTGACTGATAAGTCTGATTATCATGCGTGGAAGATGTCCTTGGATTTGGTACTAGAAGATCAAGATGTCATGGATTATGTGCAGGGGAAGATTTGTTAATTTTGGGCAACTAGGTCCAAACTCCATGTTGTGATGCTCAGATGACAATGCCAATATTTTTATTGGATTCCTCTTTCAGAGAGGTGCAAGATTGATCTAAATATCATCTTGATCGGATGAGCAGAACATTTATTTTGAATTAATTCCACCTATGTGCAAGGTCGGCCAAAATTATAATGTAGGCTTGGAGCCCCAACAGGTGTGTCACACACCCTCACAGATGGATATATATTGGTCAACGTTGGAGGTCATTTTCACCATCACTCATCATACATTTCTCTCTTGTATCTAATTGGTTTGATCTCACATTTAGAGGCTTCTCTTCTCTCACATGTGGGAAAACAACAGCTAGGGTTTTCTGATCTGATGTAGGGTTTCAACGCAACTTTGACCAGCGTTGACTTTGGTCAACTTGACCTCAAACTCTCCCAAAACTCCGATCTCTGCAGTTCGCATTTTTTGACACAAAAATTGAGGTTGGACGTTGACCTTTGACCTTGATGCGTTGACTTTCTGTTGCTGCTGTTCTGCATTGACTGTTGACTGGACAACGTTGACTTTTGTTGACTTTGGGTTGATTGTTGTAGAGCTGTCTTGAGGGTTGTGTGACA
The DNA here is from genome assembly GCA_034641835.2 of Pinus albicaulis. Classification (NCBI taxonomy): domain Eukaryota; kingdom Viridiplantae; phylum Streptophyta; class Pinopsida; order Pinales; family Pinaceae; genus Pinus; species Pinus albicaulis. Next base: position 1,468,618,961 of record CM076570.1, read on the forward strand.
CTTCTATTTGGCTGATCGTGAGGAGACTTTGTTGGTTGAAGCATCCTGTTGACTGCCGTAACGCACCACAACACATATATTTTGCTAATCAAGTTAAGTGTATTTTTTGGCTTGTCTTCCATTGATCTATTGGTTTGTTCTATTAACATTTTACTTTCATGTTTATGTGATTGCTATTTGATATCGGGTTTAAAGTAAAGTTGCATCAAGCATAGAACATCTACGAAAATTTACACGGAATCAGAGCTAAGGTGAAGACAAAGCCCAAGTTTGTATTGAGAGCAATCACCAAAGAAGTAGCATTTGTCAAGGACTCATGGGTACCTCAAATTATAATGGCTTCAAAGCTGATGACAAGTTGACTGGCAAGTCCGATTTTCATGCTTGGAAGATGTCTTTGGATCTGATCTTGGAAGATCAAGATGTCCTGGACTATGTGCAGGGTAAAATCCAAGAGCCTCCATCATCTACACCTGCTGCCACCAACATGAAGTATAAGAAAGGGGAAATTAAAGCAAAGCTGATCATCCAAGATTCCATCCATAAGAGTTTGGTTGCCTACATCTCTGAGCTAGGCACATCTAAGGAGATGTATGATAAGTTGGTCAATATGTTCAGGGCCAACAATGCAAATTAAGTTCTTTTCTTTAAGAACCAATTGAAGAATCTCAAGAAAGGCAAGGGTGAATCCATCCAATCCTATTTTCTGAAGTTGACTGAAATCAGGAATAATTTTCTTGCCATTGGGGAAACAATAGCTGATCGAGAAATGGTTTTCACCGCACTTGGAGGCCTCCCCTCTGAATGGCATGTATTCATTACTATCATTCTCAATAATAATGTGGTTCCTGATTTTGACGAAGTATTGTCGATTTGCACTCAAGAAGAAACAAGAATGATGGAATATGAAAATGAAGGTAATGCTGCCTTCACTGCTCGTGCTAAGAAGAACAACGGTGGTCCGAGGAACCATGGAAGAGCAGGGGCTCGAGGAAAGAAAGGAAGATGTTACAAATGTAACAAGACTGGCCACTATGCTAGAGAATGCCCTAATAGAAGGGATTCTCCCGGGGATGATGATAACAACAACAAAAGGAGGAATGGCAATCAAAGGAACAACAGGTTCAAAGGAAAGAGGAAGGCTCCCTCTGGTCGCAATGGAAATGGGCAACCTTTCAAAAGGTCAAGAAATTCCAGGTATGAGGAATCTAATGTTGTTGATGATAAGAAAAATGAATTCATTCTTGTATCTTCCCTCTCTACTGCATCTCCACCCGATGCCATGGATGTATGGTTGATTGATAGCGGTGCTTCAAGGCACCTCACTGGGTATAAAGAAGCGCTTTCTGATTTGATTGAGAAGGATACTAATTTGAAAATTATCCTTGGAGATAATGCCACCTATCTCGTGAAAGGGACAGGGACTGTGACCCTCCATCTATCTCAAGGTCAAGTCCTTCGCTTGCAATATGTACTCTATGTACCTGATTTGAAGAAGAACCTTGTGTCTATTTCGACCATGGAAGACAAAGGTTTCAAGGTGGCATTTGTCGATGGAAAGGTACGCATATGGAAGAAGAGTCTCAAGGAAGCTCTTACGATTGGGTTTAGAGTTGATAAACTCTACTAGGTTGGAGGAAGTCCACTGGGGGCTATGACATGTGATATTATTCGTCAAACCGAACTATGGCACCGGTGGTTTGGACACCTTCATTACAAATCCCTTCCGGAAGCAAGGAAGGTGGTGACAGAATGCCTGAATTAAAAAATGATCATGAAGGTGTATGTCAGGGTTGTGCCGAAGGAAAGCATACAAGGGGACTTTTCCCCTCAAGTGTCACAAAGACATCTGATGTCTTGCAATTGATACATTTTGATCTGTCTGGTATGCTGCCCGTGATATCTTTGGGAGGATGTTCTTATTACATGACGTTTATAGATGACATTCTCTTGCAAGACCTGGATATACTTCTTGAAGAAGAAGGATGAAGCATTCATGTGGTTTCGTACTTTCAAAGCCTCGGTGGAAAATCAAATAAGGAAGAAGATCAAGATTTTGAGGACCGATAATGGCATTGAATATGAGACGAACAAGTTCAATAACTTTTGCAGAGAAGCTGGCATTAAGAGGGAGACCACAACTGTGTATACTCCCGAGCAAAATAGCGTTGCTGAAAGAAAGAACAAGACCATTGTGGAAGTTGCCCATGCCATGCTATGTGACCAATGTCTTTCGAAGTTTCTATGGGGAGAAGCTACGAACACTGCTGTGTACATTCAAAATCGTGTCCGCATTTCGCTTTGGACTCCAAAACTTCAGAAGAGGTTTTCTCTGGTAAGAAACCTGATGTTTCTCATTTTAGAGTTTTTGGATTTCCTATTTATTTTCATTTGCCGAAAGAGAAGAGAGGCAAGTTGGATGCTTCTGGGAAGAAGGGAATGTTTGTGGGCTACAGTGAAACTTCGAAGGCTTATAGAGTCTATGTGCCTGGTCAAAGAGAAGTGGAGATTTGCCACGATGTTACCTTTGATGAAGATGCTTTCCTCAGAAAAGTGATAAATCTTCCGAGCTCTGAGGAAGATCATGATGTAAGATTTGGGAATCAGGAAGAACCGAAGGATGAGATGATGCCCGATGTTGAAGGACTGATGGACCCCATAGATCCACCTCTTTCAATGAAGAGAAGACCCGCATGGCTCTAGGATACTCTCGAAGATGCCGAGAGACATATGGCCCCAAGGGGGACATTTTGCAAAGGCAAGAAGCCGAATAGATACCAAGGGTATCTAGCAGCCATGAGTACAATCATACAATCTGAGCCTGGATCTTTTGAAGAAGCCGTAAAGCATCAAGTCTGGAAGGATGCTATGCACGAAGAGTACGAGTCCATTATGAAGAATGATGTCTAGGATGTGGTTCCGAGACTGGAGGAAAAAGCTGTTGTCACCTCGAAATGGCTCTATAAGATAAAGCATGGATTTGATGGTAGTGCTGAAAAGTTCAAGGCAAGATTCGTTGCCCGAGTCTTCTCTCAAAAGGAAGGCATAGACTATAATGATATATTTGCACCTGTGGCCCGATATACCACCATCCGATCTATTATTGCCCTTGCTGCTATGCAAGGATGGAATGTTCATCAGATGCGTGTGAAGACCGCCTTTCTGCATGGTTTGATAAAGGAAGAGGTGTATGTGGAGCAACCTTTGGGGTTCGAATTCCAGGATAGAGACTCTCATGTATGCAGGTTGAAGAAAGCCCTCTATGGGTTGAAGCAAGCTCCCAGGGCTTGGTACGAGAGGATAGATAGCTACTCGATGAAGCTGGGCTTCACTCGAAGTAATGCTGATCTGAACCTTTACTTCAAGGTTGATAGAGAAAAGCCTCTCATTCTGGTTCTCTATGTGGACGATCTCTTCCTGACAGGTCCTGACCCTCTCATTCATCACTGTAAGAGGGAGCTCGCTTCTGAGTTTGAGATGAAGGACCTAGGACTGATGCATTACTTCCTAGGCCTGGAGGTCTGGCAGAGACCTGGCGACATTTTCCTCTCTCAGGGAAAATACATTGTGAAGCTGCTGGAAAGATTTGGAATGGTGGACTGTAAGTCCGTATCGACACCGATGGAGCTCAAATTTAAGAAGTTGAGTGGAAATGCTGCTAGGCCCATGCTAGCAAATCCTATCGAGTATCGGCAACTCGCAGGGGCTTTGATGTTCTTAGTGAACACCCTTCCGGAGTGAACACTTTGAGTCAACACATGGTTGATCGTCATCACATTCACTGGGTTGGTGCCAAGAATCTGTTGAGATATCTTCAAGGCACGATAAACCATGCGCTGAGATACACTGTTGGAGTTTGAGACTCCATGGATATACTGATGCCAATTGGGCTGGCAGTGTGGTGGATCGCAAGAGCACATCTGGATGCTGCTTCACACTTGGGTCTGCTTCGATATCTTGGATGAGTAGGAAGCAGAAGTCAGTGGCTTTGAGCACTGCTGAGGCCGAATACATTGCAGCAAGTATGGCCTGTTGTGAAGTTGTTTGGTTGCAAAAGCTCTTCAGTGAGCTGTTTGGGCATGTGCTAGATACCACTGTTATCCTTTGTGATAACTAGATTGGGATTCGTTTGTCAGAGAATCCTGTGTTCCACAATCGATCCAAGCATATTGATATTAGGTACCACTTTATTCGGGATATGGTACAGCGAGGCGCTGTAAGGCTCGATCATATAGGAACTGATGTGCAGGTGCGGATATTCTCACAAAACCCTTGGGGAAGGTCAAGTTTCTAACCTTTTGTGAGAATCTTGGAATCGTGGAACGACCCTATGCTGAGGGTCCTATTGGACGATGAGCTCTGGGAGCTCCAGGGGGCTTTGGGGATAGCTTCTTGGAGCTATAAGCAACCACAGGGCTAGGCTTGCCGAACCTTGTTGGTGCGCTTTTGCCCCATCATTATGATATTGAGTTGGTTCACCTCTCTTTGATCTGTGCCCCGTATGCACATTGCATCCTACCCATGGAATCCCGGACTCATGGGAAGTATGTCTTATCTTGGTCAATGAGGTGGGAAAAGATAGAGACCAATAGCAAGACCGATGGACGCATCAGATATTATCGTACTCTCTATGTCTAGGATGGCACGTGTCCAACAACTTGATTTGGGATCAAGTCTAGTGAGGTTTCAGACCTCCAATTGACTTCGGGTCAGTTAAACTAACTTCGGGTTAGTATGAGATTCCTTTGAGTCCTATAGAGGTTTCAGACCTCTAAGCTGATTTTGTCAGCCAGGAATGATGTCTTTGTGACTCACCTTTTGTTCTGAAATAAAGAAGCCAACAAAGCAAGTTATGGCAAGATGACGCACGATGTTTGGATGGCACAGGTGGATGGAGTTCTCCCTAGTTGAGAGGGAGTGTTAATTTTGGGCAACTAGGTCGAAACTCCATGTTGTGATGCTCAGATGACAATGCCAATATTTTTATTGGATTCCTCTTTCGGAGAGGTGCAAGATCGATCTAAAGATCATCTTGATCGGATGAGCAGAACATTTATTTTGAATTAATTCCAATTATGTGCAAGGTCGGCCAGAATTGTAATGTAGGCTTGGAGCCCCAACAAATGTGTCACACACCCTCACAGATGGATATATATTGGTCAACGTTGGGGGTCATTTTCAGGATCACTCATCACACATTTCTCTCTTGTATCTGATTGGTTCAACCTCACATTTCTCTCTTGTATCTGATTGGTTGGCTTCTCTTCTCTCACACGTGGGAAAACATCAGCTCGGGTTTTATGATCTTATCTAGGGTTTCAGCACAGATTTGACTAGCGTTGACTTTGGTCAACGCTTGGTCAACTTGACCTCAAACTCTTCCAAAACTTCAATCTCTGCAGTCTGCATTTTTTGGCACAAAAACTGAGGCTGGACGTTGACCTTTGACCTTCTTGCGTTGACTTTTTGTTGCTGCTGTTTTGTGTTGACCGTTGACTGGACAACGTTGACTTTTGCTCACTTTGGGTTGACTGTTGTAGAGCTGTCTTGATGGTTGTGTGACACTTTTGTTTGGCTGATTGTGAGGAGACTTTGCTGGTTGAAGCATCCTGTTGACTGCCGTAACGCATCACGACACATATATTTTGCTGATCAAGTTAAGTGTATTTTTTGGCTTGTCTTTCGTCGATCTATTGGTATGTTCTATTAGCATTTTACTTTCATGTTTATGTGATTGCTATTTGATATCGGGTTTAAAGTAAAGTTGCATCAAGCATAGAACATCTACGAAAATTTACAAGATTCAAGAGCCTCAATAAAATGCAGCGGTTGCCACGAAGACAAAGTATAGAAAGGGAAAAATCAAAGCGAAGATGATTATTCGGGATTCTATTCATAAGCACGTGGTTGCTTCCATTTCTGAGCTGAATACATCTAAAGAGATGGACGATAAGTTGGTGAGCATGTTCAGGGCTAGCAATGCTAATCAAATCCTTTTCTTGAAGAATCATTTGAAGAACATCAAGAAGGGCAAGGATGAATCTATTCAATCCTATTTTATGAGGCTCACTGAAATCAGGAATAACCTCCTAGCCATTGGGGAAGCAATATCTGATCGAGAGATGGTTCTTATTGCACTTGCAGGTCTCCCCCGTGATTGGTATGTGTTCAATACCACTATTCTTATTAATAATGTGATTACTGAATTTGATGAAATGTTGATGAGATGCACTCAAAAGGAAACAAGAATGATGGAATATGCCTCTAATGGAAATGGAAGTGACCCTATTGCCTTCGCCGCTCATGCAAAGAAGAAGAACCATGGTGGCTCGAGAAATCAAAACCATGGTAGAGCGGGGCCCAAAGGAAGGGAAGATGCTACACTTGTAACAAGTCTGGTCACTATGCAAGAGAGTGCCCCAAGAGAAGGGACTATCCCAGGGATGTTGACAACAACAACTCGAGAGGGAATGGCAGGATCAACAGATTCAAAGGAAAAAGGAAGGCTCCCTCTAATCGTAATGGAAATGGGCAACCTTTCAAGAGGTCAAAAAATTCCAAGTACGATGAGTCTAATGTTGTTGATAATAAGAGAAATGAATTTATTCTTGTATCTTCCCTCTCTGCTGCATCTCCACCCAACACCCTGGATGTCTGGTTGATTGATAGTGGTGCTTCAAGGCACCTCACTGGTTATCAAGAAGCCCTCTCTGATTTGGTTGAGAAGGATACCAATCTGGAAATTATCCTTGGATATTATGCCACCTATCTCGTGAAAGGGACAGGGACTGTTACCCTCCATCTATCTCAAGGTCAAGTCCTTTGTTTACAAGATGTGTTGTACGTGCCTGATTTGAAGAAGAACCTTGTGTCTATTTCGACAATGGAAGATAAAGGATTCAAGGTGGCATTCGTTGATGGAAAGGTATATATCTGAAGGAAGAACTTCAAGGAAGCTCTTACTATTGGTTTTAGAGTTGATACACTTTGCCAGGTTGGAGAAAGTCCATTGGGGGCTATGTCATGTGATACAACTCTTGAAACAGAGTTATGGCATCGGAGGTTTGCACACCTTTAGCAAGGAAGGTGGTGACAGGGATGCCCGAATTTAAAAATGAATTCGAAGACCCTTGCAGAGAAGTAGGCATTAAGAGGGAGACCACAACTGCGTACACTCCTGAGCAAAATGGTATTGCTGAAAGAAAGAATAGGACCATTTTGGAAGCTGCCCGTGCCATGCTATGTGACCAAGGTCTTCCGAAGTTTCTATGGGGAGAAGCTGCAAACACTGCTGTGTACGTTCAAAATAGATGTCTGCAGTCCGCTCCAGACTTCAAAACTCTCGAAGAAGTCTTCTTTGGTAAGAAACCTGATGTTTCTCATTTTAGAGTTTTTGGTTGTCCTGTTTACTTTCATGTGTCGAAAGAAAAGAGAAGCAAGCTGGATGCTTCTGGAAAGAAGGGAATGTTTATGGGCTACAGTGAAATTTCGAAGGCATATAGAATCTATGTGCCTGGTTAAAGAGAAGTGGAGATATGCCACGATGTCACCTTCGATGAAGATGCTGCCCTCAAGAAATTGAGAAATCTTCCTGGCTCCAAGGAAGAAAAAGAAGATGAAGAAGCATGGAAGCTGGAAGAGCCGAAGGATGAACTGATGCTTGATGTTGAAGGACCTATGGATCCTATTGATCCACCTCCTTCAAATAAGAGAAAACCCTCATGGCTTAGGGATACTCTCGCAGGTGTCGAGAGACATATTACCCCAAGCGAAACATTCCATGAAAGCAAAAAGCCGAAGAGATACCAAGGGTATCTAGCAGCCATGAGTACGATAGTACAATCTGAGCCTGGATCATTTGAAGAAGCCGTAAAGTATCAAGTTTGGAGGGATGCTATGCACGAAGAATATGAGTCCATTATGAAAAATGATGTCTGCAAAGTGGTCCCGAGACCGGAGGACAAATCTGTTGCACCTTGAAATGGCTCTATAAGATCAAGCATGGATTTGATGGAATTGCTGAAAAGCGCAAGACAAGATTTGTTGCTCGAGGCTTCTCTAAAAAGAAGGCATAGATTATGATGATATATTTGCACCTGTGGCCCACTATACCACCATCCGATCTATTATTGCCCTTGCTGCAACGCAAGGATGGAGTCTCCATCAGATGGATGTGAAGACCGCTTTTCTGCATGGTTCTATAAAGGAAGATGATGCAGGAGCATCAAGCTTAATTTATATTATTCATTTGTGTGATTTAGGGGGTGAGGTTTTTTAATTATTTTATTAATTATTTTTGCTCAAATTTAATAAATTAAAAGAGAAAATATAAATGTGAGGATTATTGTAAATATTCCTTTAATAATTAAGGATATGAGTGGAATGGAATTAGGTAGATAATCTAGGGATTAGGAATTCCATATAGGGGACTTAGTTGAGTCCAAAAAAAGATAAATCTAATTTAGATTTTAGTTGAGATTTGTGTGGAGGAATTTATGGAGTGGAATAAATTCATATTTATATATAAATAGGAGGGTTGTGTAAGGATGAAAAACAAGTGAGGAAGTGAGGAATACAGAGAGAGTGAGAAATGGGTTAAGAGTTTTTTTGTAAAGGGTTGAGAGTCGAAAGGATATTCATTGTAATATTTGGCCAGACGTTTTGAGTTTGTAAATTTCATTATGCTTATTATTATACTAGCAATTTTGTTTGGATGGCTCTCCTTTCTGTATGTATATTTTAAGTTGCAAAATGTTTTCTTAATGATGAACTAGATGAGGTTTTTAAGATTGAAGGTAGCACACAAGTTTTTATATGCTAGGATCTGATTTAACCCAGAATCCTGGCATCATTTGGTATCAGAGCACAGCAAACGATTCTGCGTACAGTGAAAAGACGTGATTCTCTAAACATGAAATATGTGCAGTGGTCCAATGTAGAAGTTGTTATGTTTACGCAACAAACCTAGATTAGGCATTCATTTGTGAATCGATTGGGCGTTCACTCGAGTGGCGTTAGAGTGTGGATTATCATTTGGAGGAGAACTCGGTGTGTGTGTGTTTTTTTTGGCTGGAGTAACGTGAAGTATTCCAGGGATTTGGAATGGTTGTCAAAGTGTGGAGGCGCAGTTTTTGGCTGCACGCAGAGCGATGGAGGAAATGTGTTATACCACAACATATACCAAAATTTGTTATATGCTGAAAGAAGTTAAATATATGGGATCGTGGAAGCGATTAAACAATGCAGCGTTTGCTTCCAAAGTGCACAGCGTCCATGTGATATGCCCAGACCGTAAGGTGTGATGTGACCATTGTTTGAGAACTGAGGCCTGTGCGAAGACATAGATCTGCATATTTTTGACAACGATACTGGCCATGTAATGAGACAATCCAACGCTGCGTACTGGGTGCAGAAGTAGTCAATGTTGAATGCCGACATCATGGAGTTGTGGTATGAAGACAATGTGATTCACAACTGTGTTAGCAATCAGACAAATACAATGTCCAATCGAAGTCTCTAACTGCGTGAACAGTGCAAGTCACCGTGGAACCTGTGTGTTTAACAACAAAAGCAAGGTTGGGTCGGCAGAGGAGTGGCGAAACAAGAACGTGTAAGCGCTGTGGAGAAACAAAAAACACTTGGATCGTTTGAGGAGTCCGCTGATTTGTAGAAGGCCACGAATGGTGCTGTTCGGCTCTGTTGACAAGGTAGAGAAATACGTTGCTAGATTGGAGCGTCGTGAGTCATGGAGAGGGGGTGTGTCAAAGCTGACCTAGAGATTCGGTTTAAGGGCCATATTCCGCAGTGGGAGTTAAAATTTTATAGTTCTAGATTTTCAGTTCCACCCATTCGAGATTGAGATTGAAGTCATCCAGTTGGAGAGCAATCCAAAGGCGAGAGACAATTCAAAGGCTATTGGTCACAGTTTTCAAACCTGGAAGGGATTAATTTTCATCGTGGTTGTCAAATATTCGGTTTTCTGTAGTAGCTGTCCATCACTCGATATATTTAAGCGGATACAGTGGCAATACTATCTGCTACTCAGCAAGTATGAAGAGGGCAAAATGAGGATTTTTTATCACCGAGGGCCATCTGAATCCTGGAACTTTGGCATAAAGAGATTCCAGAGTGACGTGTCACCTGATTGTGAGAGTGGCTACGTTATGCGACGGGGCAGGTGTGATGGCAACTGTGAGATATAAGAGTGCAGGGGCTAGTGAGTCCAAGCAGAGAGCGACGATTTCAAGTGGAATTGCAAAGTAGACGAATAGTATTCCCGTGGAGTGTTGAACCATGAATCAATAGCGAAGATGGAACAGTGAAGACGGTTTCAAAAACCAGCAAAATCGTTGTGAAGTGCAATAGCTGGTGGATAAGGAAAGATGTGTCTAATCGCCAGTGTAAAGGTAGGTTAAAACAAATTGTGAGCCTGATACATTTTGTTGATATGTTTTGTTTAAATAAAAAGAGCGGAATGGTAAAAGGTGTGGGTCTGGGTATGTTTAGATGTTAACACTTTGGGTCTTTAACTAAAGCCAAAGTCTGGAATAAGGAATACTATTGATATATGCCGGGGATAAATTTAACCAAACATCATGATTGAATTAAGTAAGGTTCCGTTCAGAAATTTATATAGGTCTAGTTTTTGAATAGAAAATGGAAATGCTTCCAAATGAGGATTTAAAAGTTAGTAAATCTCCAATTGAAGTTTAAGGAGATCAGCCTCCGCGTGAGAAATTGGGTTGATATGCATAATAAAAAATTATTATGCATAGTGTGGGTTCTTTGTAGTTTTGGCTAAATCATTTTGGACCAGAGCTTGTAATTGGAAGTGGGAAGATTCTTTTGATTTGTGTTTTAAGATTGAAAACACAAACAAACCAAATTGCTTGATGTGATAGAATCTTGTTTTTACCATCATGTGGCGGCATCTAAGGAGGTGTTATTCAGAATGGAAACAATGTACGAGGTGTACATTATTCATCCAAGAGGTTGAAAACATGAATAGCTTGTTCTCTATACATAGGTGAAGAGATGTGAATTTATAATGTGCAGTTGTATGGTGCATGGAAGTACAGGGAAACTGGTTGCATTAAGAAGATGAGCGAGTTGAATGAAGGGAATGCGAATATGCACAATGAAAAAGACAACATAGAAGGGTGGAATCCAGAGAGTTGAATTGCAAAAAGAAGGTTCATTAAATAACCTTGAAGGGAGCATAAGGTATCATACATCATTTTAGAAAGGTATCTTGAATGTTGAAAATTGAATGGTGTTTTTTTTTTTTTCAATATTGTTTAATCTTTTTGGGTATATTTTCACCATAAAATAAATCTTGGGAAAAGTGAATTGCATTTCAAGTTAGAGACTTCAGTATCATGTGAGTAAGTGATAAATGGGAGATGATGAAATTGGTGACTTGTGATATTTTCTGAAGAATGGAGTATGAGAGGGAGTGAAGATTTTACATCATAAAAATGTATTAGGGGTGTATGTTCGTTGGAAGATTGTATAACTTGAATTAAGTCAAAATATCCACTATCATAATTATTGGGTCAAGCCTTGCAAACAGGTGTTAGGGTCAAATGGAAATTTGGATAGTTTGAGTTAAGATTGAGTTATTGTACAAGAGAGTGTATTTTTCATCCTGAAAAGTTGATGTAAAGTCCGAGTCAAGAGTCGTAAGCCAAGTCAAAGTTTTGAATGTAATTGGGTGCATGATCGGCAGAGCTCGACACCCACAGAGTTTGGGAATTGTAACACAAGCATTACTAAAGTGTTGTTTGCAGCAAAGTGAAGCAAGAAAGTTGCCAGAGATGATTCCAAGATAGAGAACTGAAAGAGGTCAAGTGCAGAAAGAGAGCTTGCATTTTTGATGGCAAGTATGAAGGCTTGCTGAAAAGGGGATTGAATGAAACCCACAAGTGAACAGATGAAGTTCACAAAGGAGAAGAAAATGACTGTTGATAGTCATTTCAGAGGTTCTGAGAAAGACCTCAACCAAAGGCAGAAGAAGGAAAATGCCAAGGTAAATGGCATATGTGAGTAGTTGACTGATGAAGATTATGAGCGGGAGAAAGCTGAGATAAAATTCCGTCTTGAGTTATTGATGGAAATGTTACAGAGAAGTAAAGTAGACCAGAGATATGGATGGAGTATGAAAAGGAAAGTCAAATGGCATAGATTGCAAGTGAAGTGGGAGCATAGAGTTAATGCTCAATTGAAGGAAGAGTTACTCAGTTTAAATGAGTATGTAAAGGAAGATTTGATATGTGAACCAGAATATGATCCATTGCTTTCTGAAAGTAATGATGTGACATAAGAGAAATCTACAGAGGCACTGAATCAAATGAATTATTCAGAGCAGCAAGGAGATATGATGACTAAAGCATCAAGTGAGACCACAAGGTCTTACGTTTTTAAAACTAATGATTTGTGTGGTTGCAGGTACATCACAAGATGTTGAACAAACTTTGAAGTTTGTTAAGGAGAAGAAGTTGAATCTGAAATTTGTTCAGAATGATGTTGAGATAGCAAGATCTCAGAAACAAAAGGAGACAGAGGGGTCTCATGGGAATGAACAGCGGGGTATTGAAGCAGAGGAAAAAGGGCCATCTAATGATTGGTCAATAGCAAGTGAAGTTATGGAAAGTTGTGTAAAGTTTCCAAGTTCTACCCCAATTGAGATTGTTGAGTTATATAGAAAGTTAGATCTTTAAAGAAGAAAGTTAGAAAAGCAGAGGATCTATGCTCAGGGTGAGTTGTTGAAAGAGAAAGACAAAGAAATTGTCCTGAATAATAATCAGGGAACAGAGGATAAGGATGTAGGAATGATTCAGCAAATCAAAGAAGTTCATTATTGTGAAACAGAGCGGGGAGACATTCTTGAAACAAATGATATGGAGGAGGGACTAGCCGACAGTCTCATAGAGAATTTAAATCAGCATACTGATGTGTTGATGGAAGAGGAAATTTCAGAGCAACATACTGAAATGTTGCTAAAGGAAGAAGAGGCACGGAGGCCTTATGTTTTTGATTTTAATAATTGTTTTTTGAGTACAAGTTTTATTGCAGATGTTGGAGAAAATTTGACACAAGTGGATAGTCAAGTAAAAGAAAAGGAAGAAATTTCTGTGGAAATATGTAATCCATGGAACCAAGAGATTAGATTGCTGGAAACTATGCCGAAGAATCAGGATTCAAGGCATGAAGAGGAATCTCAATCTCAATATTGGGAAATGAAGAATGTGAAGGTGCAAGACATCAGTAAATGAGAGGGCAAGGATGAAAGGGCGGCAGTAAGTATAAAAGTTCAGCAATCAAGAGGTAGAAGTGAACAACAGACAAAAGATCTATTGGATAGAGAAATTGAACTAATAAGGAGGATAATGATGAAAGTATCCCAAAAGAAGACAACAACAATAAAACGAAGAATCAGCAAGAGGAAGACAGCAGAAGATTGTGAAAGCATAGCCAGTGGGGCAATGCAACATAAAGTGTGGAGACTTGGAAAAAACCAACAAACAAAAGCAACAACAAATGGAATATTGCAGAACAAGGTATGGGATCCAGGAAGAAAAAGATCCGAAACACATGATCAGGAGATCATGATTATTTTCAACCTTGGGAGTCTGATGCAGGAGCATCAAGCTTAATTTTTATTATTCATTTGTGTGATTTAGGGGGTGAGGTTGTTTAATTATTTCATTAATTATTTTTGCTCAAATTTAATAAATTAAAAGAGAAAATATAAATGTGAGGATTATTGTAAATATTCCTTTAATAATTAAGGAGATGAGTGGAATGGAATTAGGTAGATAATCTAGGGATTAGGAATTCTATATATGGGACTTAGTTGAGTCCAAAAAAAGATAAATCTAATTTAGATTTTAGTTGAGATTTGTGTGGAGGAATTTATGGAGTGGAATAAATTCATATTTATGTATAAATAGGAGGGTTGTGTGAGGATGAAAAACAAGTGAGGAAGTGAGGACTACAGAGAGTGAGAAATGGGTTGAGAGTTTTTTTGTAAAGGGCCGAGAGTCGAAAGGCTATTCATTGTAATATTCGGCCAGATGTTTTGAGTTTGTAAATTTCATTACGCTTGTTATTATACTAGCAATTTTGTTTGGATGGCTCTCCTTTCTGTATGTATATTTTAAGCATAGTTTTATAAAACGGAATCGGTCAGCTACCAGGCCGAGCGTCGACTCTGACTCAGACTCCGAATCGGTAATGACTCGGTCGACTCGGTTTCAATGACTCGGTTTTTGTAAAAAATACATTAAATATTAATTTTTTTGTACAAAAACATAAATTTAAAGATTTTTATTCATGTTTCCAAACACAAAGCATTACAATATAGATAAGTCACAAAAGACAACATATGATCAAAGTAGGCTCATGAATATATCCATTGTATCAAAATTGCACCTAGTGCACTGTCCAATACAGGATGATGATATAGAGATCAAAACAAAAAACATAACCAATGTCACTAACATCATGTCATCAAGGTACATAGAGGGATTGGTGCTCTTGATTAAATACGAGTTCCATACCCTAATACATGACAAAATTCGATGGAAACATTGCAATGACCCAATCCTGAAATCCTGAAAAACTGATAAGTCTGTTGGATTTTGAATGAGATCTAAAATTCTACTTTCTCCATATGAAATCCAATGAGGTTGGAACCACTCTCAAACATCCTGAGTCATTTCATGGTAATGTTAAAAATTTAAGTAAAAGGAATGTCACTTTTACTTTAAGAATTTAACATTACCATGAAGCTGCTCCAAAAACCAACTCCACAACTCTTCAGAAAACCCTCACAAATGCTCAAGCAAATTGAATGAGAAAGATGTGAGGTATTGAGAGGGGTTGGGTTAGTTAAATAGGATGGGGAGGGGTTAGAAAACCTAAAAAAAACCTAACAGCAGAATTAATTTGAGTTTTAAGTCCCTTTTTTCAAATTTTTGGGCCCACCGGCCGGCTAGATTGACTAGGCCGAGTTAACTCGGACCAGGCCTGGTCGGCTAGTTTGTTATCGAGCCGGCTAAGTCGGTCAAAAAACTGGCCGGCCTAGTAAGAAACCGGCTGACTGGCCGTTTCATCTACCTGGTTGGACCGGTAGGCCTTTCGGCTCGGCCAACCAGGTCTGGTCCGATTCGAATCGGGTTGGTTTTAAAACTATGATTTTAAGCTGCAAAATGTTTTCTTAATGAAGAACTAGATGAGGTTTCTAAGATTGAAGGTAGCACACGAGTTTTTATATGCTAGGATCTGATTTAACCCAGAACCCTGGCATCAAAAGAGGTATATGTGGAGCAACCTCCGGGGTTCGAAGTCTAAGATAGAGACACCTATGTATGTAGGTTGAAGAAAGCCCTCTATGGGTTGAAGCATGCCCCTAGGGCTTGGTATGAGAGGACAGATAGCTACTTGATGAAGCTGGGCTTCACTCGAAGTAATGCTGATTCCAACCTTTATTTTAAGGTTGATAGAGAAAGGCCTCTCATTTTGGTTTTCTATGTGGACGATCTCTTCTTGACAGGTGTTGACCCTCTCATTCATTAGTGTAAGAGGGAGCTAGCTTCCGAGTTTGAGATGAAAGAAGGACTGATGCACTACTTCCTAGGCTTGGAAGTCTGGCAGAGGCCAGGCTATTGAAATTTTGTGTATTGGGGTAGCATCGGATGTGCTCTAGCTCCCAAAATTTGTGGAGGGACTAGAGTACACTTGATTTACAAGACCCAGAAAGGGATTTGGGAAATTTCATCTGGTTTGGGAGATATTTAATTAGTTAATTATTTTAATGTATTTCCTAAGTCTAAACTTAGGAAAATTAAATAATTAAAGTTAATTGAATTAAACATGTGATGAAATTGTCTTAAGTCACACAGATCAAGCTTTCTTTTAATCTTAGCCATTGATTCAAGATTTGATCATGGCCGTTGGTTTCCCAACGAGAAAAGTATAAAGGAAAGGTTTGGGGTCATTTGTAAAGGCACACAGAGGCAGAGCACTGAAGCTAAGCTGAGATTCTAGGGCGTGGTTTGCTAAGAATTCTCAGAAGTGTTTCAGCTGGAGAGAGGGGAGTTTAGGCAAAGGGCATGGTCTGATTTCAGTGCCTAGAATCAGCAAGAGGCAGAGAGCAGTTTCCAGAGGCAGCGCAGAGAAGTAGGAGTAGCAGTAGCAGAGAGGGCAGCAGCTGCGCAGTGCAGGGGCAGCTTAAGCTACACAGGTGCTACGCAGTCTCTTCCTTGGCAGCGTTTGCATCAAGAGACCCTCAGGGGTTACGTAGAGTCCCTTAAGGGCAACGTAGGGTCTGCGTCACGCATTATGGGGTTACGTAACCCTCTCCAGGCCAGCGTAGAGGGACATAGAGGCTGCAGAGGCAAACACAAGGGCTTCAGGGGCAGCGCTGGGGTTTCTAGGGCCAAGATCTGGCTGAGTCCTGTAAATCCCGTTTGAGGGTGTGGATCAGTCAATATTTTGGCTTCAGAACAACATGTGAGCTGCAAATCTATATTTTCTCTGTTGGGTTTTCTAGATCTGGAACCCAGATTTGCTGTATTCATAAAACTCTTAATAATAAAACCCTCTAGCAACTAGCAGACTGGTTTTCCCACATTGGGTTTTTTCGGGGACTATTGTCCAGAAAATCCTTGTGTCACTTTGTGTATGTGTGCATGTACTTTTTCTATATCTGAATCGATGAAAGTTAGTTATGTGTTTGCTTCAATGTTAATTTGAATTTTCAGCTTAATAACTTAATTAAGTAGGATAAGCATAACCAAATCTAACAATAGATTTCTGCATGAGTAACATTCAAAAATTTTCACATGGTATCAGAGCGATTGCAGATCTGGTAGGTTCACCAACAGAAGTCTGAAGGATCTTGCTATAGAAAGCAACAACAGCGGCAAAAGGCCAGATTTGAAGAGACAACGCAGTTTCAGAGAGAGAAGAATAACGCAGAGGGCAGGGTGACACAGTCTTGCGCTGTCTCCACGCAGGCCCACGTACTTACTGCGCAGAGGCAGCGTTGGGATTGTCTGAAGCTAGCCAGGGTGATGTAGATTTGAATCTGTCTGATTCAGAAGTCCCTGAGGCAGAGCTGCAAAACTTCAGAAGGTGTTGGTGGGGTTAAATTTTTGAAGTTTTCAAAATATTAGCCTAAGCACTAGTGACAAAGAGCGAGAGGAGATCAACTTCTCAGAGAGTTTCTAGCCAAAGAAACTTGCAGATTGATTAGAGGATCAAAGAGAGCTGAATCGTTGTTGATTTGGCAGATTTCCAAGGAGGGAAATCAGTTGTCAGAGGGAGGAGAGGGTGGCCATTTCACAAAGGACTCTAGATCTAGATCTCTAGCAGAGAGAAGAGGAGCTCCGACAAATTTCGGACAGATGGCTCCTCATGGACTGCGTGATCATGATAGATTAGATGGCCTATCCAAATTTTAGTTTGGAAGGCTAGAATCTTGATAGTCCTAGAGGCATATCATCTAAGAGACCATGCCGAATGAGTTATGGCCACGTCGACCGATGCAGATCTCCTGAGGAAGCATAATGAAGCTGCTGGACATGCCAAGCAGCTGATAATGGTTGGAGTTAAGGACCATGTTGTCCAACACATAGCTGAGAAGAAAACAACTAATGAGATGTGGAAGGCCTTAACATCCCCATATGAGGGAAAGTCCGTCCAGAGGAAGATGCTTCTGGAGACTTAGATGTGGTCATTCATGATGATCCAGGGGGAAGACATGGAACATTTTCTCTTTAGATAACAATCGATCAGAGACCAGTTGACTGCCACAGGTGCAAAGGTGAAGGATGATGTGATGGTTAGGACTTCTCTCAATGCGGTCACAGATGAGTGGGAAACCTTTGTCCAAAGTATCTTGCGCAGAGCGGACCTTCCCGACTGGGACAATTTGTGGGGAATCATGTGTCAAGAAGAACTCTGCAGATTCACCAAGAAGCAGTACAACACGGGATCTAGTAAGGTGAAGGAAGATGAAGAAGATGCTGCCGTGGCATCAAAGAGGCAGCAAGGGAAGAAGAAGCAGGATCTGTCAAAGATCAAGTGCTTCCAGTGTGGCAAACTAGGACATTTTATCAGCGATTGTCCTCAGAAGAAAAAGAACAAGGAAGCTTCTTCTTCCAAGGTTGCTGTGGCAGATGATGGGTCAGAAGATGATGCAGCCATGAGTGTTCATGAACCACGAAATTGGGGTGACATGGATTTGTAGAGCAGCTACAAAATGTGGGCGGGATCCTTGAGCAACTCGTCTCTTGGATCACATCCGAGCTACAGGATGTGGAGCTGTGGGACAAGTGGAGCAGTGGGTGCAAAGATCACGGATAAAGCAGAGGCGGATCTGAAGGTTGGAAGGAGCAATGGAGTGCAGATGCAACAACAATGTAGAGGCAACAACAACATAGGGGTTGATGTGACTTCAACAACAAAGGGTAGAGCTGTAGCAGCGTGGAGGCTTCAGGAGGACAACACAGTGCAGCAATAGTGTGAGAGATTTCAGCACAAGGGGCTGATGTGACTTCAGCAGTGCAGAGGGAGTCTGCTTACGCAGTGCAGAGCTATAGCTGTGCTTCATTCTCTAGATGACAACACAGATCAACAGCCGATGGAGCTTCAGTGATGAGGTTGTAGCCCAACTGACTTGTCTGTCAAAGATTAGGCAGGAGATTTAGTGGTTTCTCTCAGAAACTGAAGATGCAGTGCAGTGGGTGGCATCACGGATGTAACAAATTGAGAGGGAGCTGCAGTACAGATGTGGCAGTGGCGGTGACAGTGTCGTGGGCAAAAGTACAAAATGGTAGCAGCGGTGCATTGTTGAAGGGCAACATGCCCAACATCAACAACACAGAAACAAGTGCCCAAAATCTTGTGATACATGGTGTGATGTATTGCTGGAGCACACTCCCTGCTAAGAGGGAGTGTTGAGATTTTGTGTATTGGGGTAGCATCGGATGTGCTCTAGCTCCCAAAATTTGTGGAGGGACTAGAGTACACTTGATCTACAAGACCCAAGGATTTGGGAAATTTCATCTAGTTTGGGAGATATTTAATTAATTAATTATTTTAATGTATTTTCTAAGTCTAAACTTAGGAAAATTAAATAATTAAAGTTAATTGAATTAAACATGTGATGAAATTGTCTTAAGTCACACAGATCAAGCTTTCTTTTAATCTTAGCCATTGATTCAAGATCTGATCATGGCTGTTGGTTTCCCAACGAAAAAAGTATAAAGGAAAGGCTTGTGGTCATTTGTAAAGACACAGAGGTAGAGCACTAACGCTAAGCTGCGATTCTAGGGCGTGGTTTGCTAAGAATTCTCAAAAGTGTTTCAGCTGCAGAGAGGGGAGTTTAGGCAAAGGGCATGGTCTGATCCTAGTGCCTAGAATCAACAAGAGGCAGAGAGCAGCGTAGAGAAGCAGGAGCAGCAGAGAGGGTAGCAGCTGTGCAGGCAGGGGTAGCTTCAACTACGCAGTCTCTCCTAGGGCAGCATTAGGCAGCAGGAGACACTTAGGGGTTACGCAGAGTCCCTTAAAGGCAGTGTAGGGTCTGCGTCACCCATTCTGGGTTTACCCAACCCTCTCCAGGCCAGCGTAGAGGGACGCAGAAGCTGCAGAAGCTGACACAGGGGCTTCAAGGGCAATGCTGGGGTTTCTAGGGCCAAGATTTGGTTGAGTATTGTAAATCCCGTTTGAGGGTGTGTATTAGTCAATATTTTGGCTTCAGAATAGCAGGTGAGCTGTAGATCTGCATTTTCTTTGTCGGGTTTTCTAGATTTGGAACCCAGATTTGCTGTATTCAGAAAACTCTTGATAATAAAACCCTCCAACAGACAGCAGACAGGTTTTCCCGCATTGGGTTTTTCCGGGGACTATTGTCCAAAAAATCCTTGTGTCACTTTGTCTATGTGTGCATGTAATTTTTCTAGATCTGAATCGGTGAAAGTCTGTTATGTGTTTGCTTCGATGTTAATCTGAATTTTCAGCTTAATAACTTAATTAAGTAGGAGAAGTATAACTAGATCTAACAATAGATTTCTGCATTAGTAGCATTTAGAATTTTTCACACAGGCAAGATTTTCCTTTCTCAAGCAAAATATGTCGTGAAGCTGCTGGAGAGATTTGGTATGGTGGACTGTAAGTCTGTGTCGACACTGATGGAACTCAACTTTAAGAAGTTGTGTAGAAACGATGCTGGGGCCGTGCTAGCAAATCCTACCGAGTATTAACAACTCATGGGGGCCCTGATGTTCCTAGTGAACTCCTATCCGGACGTATGTTTTGTAGTGAACACTTTGAGTCAACATATGGTTGATCCTCATCACATTCACTAGATTAGTGCCAAGAATCTATTGAGATTTCTTCGGGGCACAATCAACCATGGGTTGAGATACACTGCCAAGAGTTTGAGACTCCATGGACATACTGATGCCAATTGGGCTGGTAGTGTGGTGGATCGCAAGGGCACATTTGGATGTTGCTTCACCTTGGGCTCTGCTTTGATATCTTGGATGAGCAAGAAGCAGAAGTCGGTGGCTTTGAGCACCGCTCAGGCTGAATAAATTGCAGCAAGTATGGCCTGTTGTGAAGCTATTTAATTGCGAAAGCTCTTCAGTGAGCTGTTTGGGCATGTGCTAGATACTACCGTTATCCTTTGTAATAACCAGAGTGGGATTCGTCTTTCTGAGAATCCCGTGTTCCACGATCGATCAAAGCATATTGATATCAGGTACCACTTTATCTAGGATATGGTACAACGAGGCGCCGTAATGCTTGATCATATAGGAATTGATGAGTAGGTCGCAAATATTTTCATGAAGCCCCTGGGGAAGGTCAAGTTCCTAACCTTATGTGAGAAGCTTGGAATCGTGGAAAGACCCTATTTTGAGGGTCTTGCATGAGTTGGACTATGAGATCTGGGAGCTCCAAGGGGTTTGGGGATAGCTTCTTGGAGCTATAAGCACATACAGGGCTAGGCTTGCTGAACCTTGTTGTGATTCTGCCCCATCGTTATGATATTGAGTTGGTTTACCCTCTCTTTGATCTATGCTCCGCATGCATCCTACCCATGGAGTTTCAGACTCGTGGGAAGTACCTCTCATTTGGCCAACGAGGTGGGAAATGTGGATAGAGACCAATAGCAAGACAGATGGATGCATCAGAGATTGCCGTACTCTCTATGTCTAGGATGGCACGTGTCCAACACCTTGATCTGGGATCAAGTATGATGAGGTTCTTACCTCTAAACTGACTTCGGGTTAGTAAACTAACTTCGAGTTAGTATGTGACTCTTTTTAAGTTTATTGAGGTTTTATCCTCCAAACTGACTTCGGGTCAGTAAACTAACTTCGGGTTAGTATGTGACTCTTTTGAGTCTATTGAGGTTTTATCCTCTAAACTGACTTCGGGTCAGTAAACTAACTTTGGGTTAGTATGAGACTCTTTTTGAGTCCAAGAGAGGTTTTAACCTCTAAGTTGACTTCGGGTCAGCTGAGTGTGATGTCTTTATGACTCACCTTTTGTTCCATCTGAGAAAGAGCTAGCAAAGCAAGTTACGATAGGATGATGCACGATGTTTGGTGAAAGTACATGATGGTACTGATGGATAGCACTTGTGGACAGATGGAGTTCTCCCTAGTTGAGAGGGAGTGTTAATTTTTGAGCAACTAGGTCCAAACTCCATGTGGCACTACTCATATGACGATGGTCGTATTTTTGTTGGATTCCTCTTTCGGAGAGGTGCAAGATTGATCTAAAGATCATCTTGTTTGGATGAGCAGAACATATATTTTGAATTTAATTTCTACACATGTGCAAGGTCGGCGAGATTTGTAATGTAGGCTTTCATGCCTAATAGATGTGTCACACACCCTCATTGATGGATATAAATTGGAGAGACTTGGAAGTCATTTTCATCATCAACTCATCACACATCTCTCATTGTGATCTGATCTGTTCGTTAGCCTTTGGAGGCCTCTTCCCTTCACAAGTGCGAAGTTGTTTTCTGCGGATTTGTTTTGGGCTTGTTGCTGCAGCATTGACCAACGTTGTCTGTGGTCAACCCTTGGTCGTTTGACCTCAAATCTCTGCCAAAATTCCGATTTTGAGAGGCCGTACTGCTGGGCACTAAAATCGAGGAGAACAGAGCTATTTGACCGAAGCTCTAATTTGCAGCGTTGACTTTCTCTTGCTGTCCTGCGTTGACTTTTGGTTGACCAATGTTGACTTGTGATGAGCTGTCTTTGAGGGCTATGGGTGTGACACTTGGAGGATTGGTTGACTGAGAAAGACTTTGCTGGCTGAAGCATCCTGTTGATTGCTGTAACGCACAATATCTCATATCTTTGCTGGACAAAAGGAATTGTAAATCTGATCTATATTATTGGCTTGTCTTCTCTTGATCTATTATTGTGTTCTATCAGCATGTTACTTTCATGTTTATGTGATTGTTGTTTTGTATCGAGCCTAAGAAAGATTGAAGTAAAATTGCATCAAGCATAGAACACCATTGTTATCTAAATTTAACAAAGGTGAACTACTCACCTTGTTCTCATATAGCGTACTCCATAGGGAAAGGTGAACCACTCACCCTATGTTCACATATTGGGGTATGTACTCCACAGGGGAAGGTGAACCACTCACCTTGTGTTCACATGCTCCTGTGCTCATATAGCTCCAAGAAGTACCCCAAGCCCCTAGGAGCTCCCAGAGCTCAATGTTCAACTCAATCAAGATCCCTCCATATAGGGAATGCTGCTCTCTAAAGGCTATGAGAACTTTGCCTTCCCTAAGACTTTGTGAGGATATCAGCAACCTGACCATTCGTCCATGGGAACCTCACTGCTCCTCCCAACATCATATAGATGTATGATGGTACACAACTCACTAAAGAGGTTCTTCGAAATACATTGTCTTACAGCTAGCCATGCCAAATCAAAATCATGTTAAAGAAAATATTTAAGTAACCTGACTCCCTCTCACTCAGAGAGACCACAAGCCTAAGCTTGTCTAATTCATGAAGGTGCCCCAGTGCTTGTTCTGCACAAATTTCTTTGATATGATCAGACTCTCTTTGGTTTAAGGTGCATGCTATAATACAAAGGATACTTGAAACAAGATTGTAGTGTGATGCATAGCTCTCATTCCAATGATTCGAGAAGTCATTGATCTTTAAACTTAGTTCTCACATTCTAGTATATTATGCATGGAAACCTTTATCAAGCTAGGAACCAAGTAATATGTCAAGTTGAAAGCTCTTCAATCTTATCGGCTCTTTATTGCCAATGCCACTTAAGGTTTATGAAAGAGGGTCTTAACGAATCTTATTTGAGCAAACTGGCTTCAAAAGACATATGCTTGAATCATAGACTTTCAGTTATGCCTTATTCCATATTGACAGATATAGTCTTTAAGAGCGTTCAAACAAAAATTGCTATTAGCAGATATATACTTTATATTTCGGTAATTAGACATATTTACCAGTAGTTACTGCCCACTATAATTTATGGAATTCTTTGCATTCTTTATATTTTGGTAATTAGATATATTTACGAGTAGTTACTGCCCACCATAATTTATGGAATTCCTTGCATTCTTTAGGTAGGAGTAAAAATTCAATATGTTGTACATAAAGATTGTAACAACCCCAAAATTTTGACACTAAGTTAAGGCCTTTCTCTACCAAAGCTCTGATACCATGTTAAATGGTATGTTCTATGCTTGCAACAATTACTTCAATGTTTTGTAATCATTGATAGTAATTGTAGATAGAACAAAAACAATACGTACAAGAAGATATGAGATAATTTTATTACAATTGAGGGTCCCAGTTATATACCTAGGTAGGTACCCATTCACGAATGGTCATGTCCTTTGGAGACATGACTCTTCAACACTAATTATTAGTTAATTATTCATTATTTGTGATCGTTATTATTTATAGTTAACTTTCTTTTATTTCTATATATATTTTGTTCAAAACAGGCTTCTAGGAAGGGGAATTAGCCCCTACTTGCACTCTTTAACAATAGGTCCATTTTAATTTAATTTTATTGTATAAACAAAAATTCCTTGTAGCATCTCCTTTGGGGCTTCTTGACTACAAAATAGGGCACCAATCGTTAAAGAGGCATATCTCTTCAACTGTGAGGAGTTATGAGGCGTGGCACCTACCATTGTAATTGGCACAAAAGAGGAGAATCAAATGAAGATGGTCATGGGAACAAATTCACTAGTCTTCATCCTCAAATTCTTGAACAAGTGCAGGGCAATATGATAAGGTATTTGGGCTTCCATGACGTTACTTCCAATCAATTTTATCCATAGAAAAATATCAAGAGTGTTCAAAGACCGATGTTGGCGTCAATGAAACCACCATTCAGCAGGTTTCACCATTGGTCAGGGAGAATTAACCTGGTTCCAAGTGACGACTTGTTTAGTTGGTGACCCAAGACTAGTTTTGTTTTACTGTGGTCAAGGGGTACCTAACTATATCACCAAAGGGTATTTGGCTAGTGGGTGACTAGATCCTTCGCATGATACTGATGCAGGATGCTTTCCACATAGTTGTAGGATAGAATATGAAGTGGATGGATACATTAACATAGTCGTCTCATTTAATCTTTTCTTGGGATGGAGAATTTTTTTCAGCAAAGCGGACATTTGAGGAAGTCAAGGTGAATACCTCGCTAACTAAGAGGGAGTTTTGTTTTTTAGGTAACTGCGGGATGTATTCCCTAGCTACTCAAGTTGGCTCATTAAACAATTAAAAGGAAATTAAATTAAATTCTTTTTCTTCAAGTCGGCCTAACAAGGAGACGTGCCCCTTGGGCACCTCATGAACACTATATATAGGCATTCAACCTCCTCACTTGGACACGCACTCATCACTTACATCTCTCTCTCTCTCTCTCTCTCACACACACACACACATGGGAAACAATTTGAGGAATAGGCCGAAGTTTCTAAGGAGCCAAATTTCTGAGACAGCCGAAGTTTGTTCAGCAGTTGACCAGCGTCGATTGAGTTTCTGAGTTCTATTTGACTCATGTTGACCGAGTTTCTGAGGTATATTTGATCTGTGTTGACCGAGTTTTTGAGGTCTGTTTGACCTGTGTTTACTGAGTTTCTGAGGTCTGTTTGACCTGCATTGACCAAGCTGCTCTGTGATCTGTTTGACCTGCAGCTGACTGAGTTTGACCTTGCGCGTGTGGGCCGCATTGTTTGATTGTTTGACTAAGTATTTCTGGGCAGTTTGAAAAAGCTGATTTGCTGCTGCACAAGGCCGAATCTCTGCCTGTTTGACCAGGTTTGTCCAGAGCTGTATTTTTTGGTCTGGGTTGACCAAGTTTGACTTGAAAATATCAGATTGCACTTTTGTTGAACTGAACAATTTCTCCTAGAAAAGATTGCTGGGTTTTCTCCCAAGTTTTGGTTTCTTAGGGCAAAATTTTGGTGTCTATTGTGCATAGCTACCCTACTGTGATCTTTACTGTTTTCCATTGCATTTCAGTTGAATTTTCTGAGTGCAGTTGCTTAATGAAGTTCTGGGGTGTGCTAAAATAATATCATATATCATTGGAAGTAATTATCGGTCACAGAAATTGTGCTTGTCTAGTTAGCACTAGAAAATTAACAGGTTGGGCTGAAATAAAACACTGTAACAACGTATTGACATGGCCATGGTACTCACCAACTATCAGTGTTAAATGATGAACTCTGTATGGTTGAGTTCATCTTGTATAATGTTCATGAATTGAACTATTTAATTTTGATCTCACCATGAATAATATCCATGAACAAATGATGGAAATTAACACCCGGATTCATGAAGGAAAATTTCCTGTTAACAAAATTTATCCCCATCCAGAACTATGTCAAATTTAGGGACGAAAAGCTTTATGTGTAGTGTGAAAGATTTCTTGGCAATGCGGATACCCTTGGGAATATTGGGTTGAGGCTATGGTTTGTGGTGTGGTGTTTGTTGGAGGACTTGCTGTTGAGTGGTGAGGAACTGCTGGAGCATAGTCACCATATCCTACATTATTTTAGCCTGGAACTCCTGTTGTTACCGGGCTTCTTCTTATCATTTCACAAGGATTTCCGACAACATATGCTGCTTCTGCATTTGTTTGGCCAAGATTTGGACAAGGTTGGAGCTCTTAGAGTCTTCAGAGTCATTGGCAGCTTTGTGGGGAGCCATAACATATGGGAAATGCTTGAAGAGGTTCGTTTTTGCAATTAGGAATAGTGATCCATGGGTTACAAGTGTGGATTGGGGCCTTGGGAAGAAATCATTAGTGTGGTATTTTTCTGTGGGATAAATCAACAGAATGGCACCTTTATGCGGGTTGAATCAGTGAAATGGTCTATAAACCAACAGAATATGTTGCTGCAACCAGGGCCTACCATGGTGGGAAAAATGTTATTATAAGAAACTGCAGAAAAGCCGAAAAAAGTGATAAGTACATTTGCACAAAAATAGGTTACATGATTATCTCCCTTATCTCTCGATAAGAGCTTGAAAAATTATTTCAGGTAGAAAGAAAATATCGAAAACTGGAATAGAAAAAGTCTTGAGTGTCCCTAACCTTAAGGGTTTGATACCAATTCATATGGACACAAAACAACAATGTGACACTCATATACAATATCAAAATATTCAAGAGAGAGAGCAAGCATGGGAATAGAAAGGAGATTGCTGAAATGAACAGAAATGGCACACTCTCATTTGTTGTAATTATACACGAGTACAAAACTGTGGGGAAAGTGATTGAAGTTGAGCAAGTCCCCAATAAAATATAGTAAAGTAGATCAGTGATCAATTTATACCACGTCACCCCAAATGTACAAAAGATGAAGTACTAAAGTACATGGTACACAAGATTAAGTACTGAAGTACAAAGTATACTAGTGTAAATTGCAATTACAATACATAGTGTAATCTAATCCATGAGGAATTGAGGGGCTAGGTTTCATCACATTAGCTTAAAGTTACATCTCAGCACTAATTAGTTGTATGGGTTCTTGCCTCTCCTGAGACATATTGCTTTTATTATCTGATTGTTACAGACATTGAATAATATCAATCTCTCTCTCTCTCTCTCACACACCAAGTAATTGTTAGTTTATGGGAGCAGCGAACAGGTGTTCTAGTCTCTATGATGTCTAAAAGGCTAAGGAACATCTCCAAAATCCAGAAAAGGTCTTGTGAGATAAGACTAAAAAATGGCTTAATTAAATTAATTAGCCAATAATTTAATTATTTCGTAAGTCTAACTTAGGAAGGTAGTTAATTAAAGTTAATTAATTAGGGTAATTTGATTTTGCTCTTGATACTTCTATTGATGGAGTCAAAGTGATCTAAGACATTGATCAGAATTAGATCTTGGCTGTTGTTTGCCCAACAAAAGGTTATAAGAGCAAGTCGAGGGCTTGGAGAAGTGGCATTGAGTATCATTTGAACAGTTCAACTACCTAGTTGCAGGTATTCAACAAGGGCACAATTGAAGCTAGGGAAAGCATCAGAGCGAGGGATTAGCAGAGATTTGGGAGCAAAGTTTTTGGAGGAAGATTTCCTTAGTATTTTCAATGTCTGGAAGACAGGAAAGAGGAGGCTGAATTATCTACAGAGGAGGCCGTACAAAGCAATGTGAGTTGTTGAAAGAGACTTGTTTTAGTTGCCAGAGGCCGGATTAGTCTTCCGGAGGCAGAGTGAGTAGGTTCCAGTGGCAGAGAAAGGCTAGACATTTCAACTGGAGGCAATTCTGTGGCTGTACAAATTTATTCAGTTGGGCGGTGTGTATTCTGGGTTGCGGTGTGAGTGGTCAACCAGAGTACGAGCATGATAGAAGAGGCTAGATTAGTTGCAGGGGGAGACAAGGGTGTCTCCTAGTATATTTTGCATTTTGAAAATCCTTGCCAATTTGGCAGGAAGATTATTGTACTCTTGAATTTGCTGAAGAAATAATAAAACCCTAATCTATTGCACTGGTTTTCCCTTCAGGGTTTTTCCAGGGACAATTGTCCAAAAATAACAATGTTAATTTTGTGCGTGTGCATCTATTTCTCAGTTCCGTATTTTATTTCCACAACGTTTTTATTTTGAAGAATGCATCAGTGATTTAATTGTTATTTGCCGAATAATTTATTCAGAAGACAAATAAACTGCTAACAGTTAGAAGATTAAACTCCAGTTGTTGCCTCCAAGGAATTTTCACATTAATTTGTGTATGTGTTATGTGCAATTCTTAAAAAATATTATAAGAAGGATGTCATCATTTTTGGAAGGAATGCACTTGTATTAGATGTCTGTAGAACATGGATGTTAATAACACTAATATTAGTGATCTTTTATTAAGTAGCCTTCTAAGGAGGCAAAACATACATAGTTCATTAAGACATAACTTTCTATATAGTTCATTAAGACATATACATGTGATTTATTCTCATATGATCCAAACCCAACATACCTCTAGTTTAAGAATATATAGAAATCAACAGGAACGTTACAAAAGCCAATATTTGTTGTTCTAAATCAATTGACTGCAACTTCCCTTTGTCAGAAAACCAAGCTCAGAGGCTTCTGATGAAAACTTGAAAATTAGAATATTTTTATAGTGGTATAATAATCTACTGGATTAACTTCGGAAACAATATCAATCAACAAGAGACAACAAAGTTAGATTGACATAAATGAAGAGCGAGTATGAAGGGGTCTTAAGAGTATCCTCTATATTGAAAATCATTTCCTCTTCTTGAAGACAACGAAGGGTCTCAACTTTTGACTGATGCTCTTTGGATAAGATCCATCGATTTGTTTATAAGCTCTATTTGGTATGTTGAAAAGAGTAGCGAGTAAGGTCTTCTTTGACTTGTGTGCCTCAGTCAAAGAGACCACAAGCAATCTTTCTTTAGCATGCACCGGTTCCTATAAGTTAGAACTTAGGACGAATTCCTATAAGTTAGGATGAGTTTCAATAAGTTAGGACGAGTTCATGAAGCAGTTTAACTCATGTGAATAGTTGGAGACTCAGTTGTTTGTCCCCTAGTGCAAGTTAGAAGTCCCAATGGTTATTTGTGGATAGGACGAGTTACATGAGTCATTTAGACTCAGTTAATTAGTCAATCACAAGTTCAAGTTCCAAAAATAAACTTGCCAGATTTAGATGGGTTGAATTGCTTATAAGGAGGACAAAGGCACAAAATTGATTCATTGTTTTGTAAGCACGAGTTGGTGAGACAAGACAATAGAGAGCACAAGTTTGTGTGCAAGAGCTTGTGTGTGGGAAGGGCGTACTAAGGAGAAGCTTGTGCACGGATTGATAGAAGAGAATTCCTTGGGATTTGTGCTAGGATCTAGGAATTAATTCCTAAATAATAGGAGCTCTCTATGCACTAGGATTTAGGAAGCAAATCAGGGTTCTTGCAAGGTGTTTCAAGCTTAGGACAAGCAGATGGAGATCATGATTATTTTCTGATTGAAACATTTGTATTGTAAGAGATCTATTGCTCACATACTTATCCATAAAATTCTTAAACAAGCAGAGGGTTATAGTTATGTTCCCTAGAAAATATTGTGTTATTGTATTGAGTTAATGTTTTTAATCCTGTTATATTCTGCTGCAGAAGAGTAGAGAAATTGTGTCTTGGTTTTACAATTTAGTTTTAGAATTGTTCACTACAGCAGTGCAAAATTTTCAAGGATTTTCTACACGTACATTTGACTCAATTGGCACAGGGATTCTGCAAGGTGGCTTGATTTCTGTCAATATAAAATTCTTTAATTGGGTGGTTAAATTCCTTGGAGTTGAAAAAGGTCTCCTGCTTACTGGGACGTGAATCTACTGGTGGAGGTTGCTTTTTCCCATAGATTGACTTTTGTATTTCATCTTTCAGTAATCATCAACATGATCCTTTTGTGTGGACTTCAGATTCCTAATCCCATCCCCAAATTAATAAATAATTCCCTCACCTCTAGTCACATATCCTTTGCAAATATGTAATTGTTCTTCCTTTCTTCATGAAATTTATAGCATCGTAACACAAATGAATAATGAGTGAATGAGTTGAATATAATCTTTGTATGGGCAACATTGATGAAAAGGAATCTAAGAAACCGAATTCGTTCCCCTGCCCTCTCATGTCCTGAATCGGACATGATTTGGTCGGATTTGTGTCTCGATTCTGAGACATGAATCCCGAAAAAGGGACTCCCACGCGACGTTAAAAGGCTGATTTGGCCATTCTATTTGCAAAATTACCTTTTCTCTTGGCTGTGGGTTTGCTGTGGGTGTGTGAGAGAAAAGAGCAAAGGGTGTGGGAGCATTTTTAAGGAGATTCAAGCAACATGTAAGTGCATTTTCTCTCTATTTTTTTGCATTTTTATTACAACAGTGTGCATGTGGATTTCTTTTACAAATTTGTGCATTTTTTGTTTTTTTTTTACAACATTCATGGCTCAATCAAGGGCAGCAGGGAAGGGGCAAAGGAAGGTGAAGAATGTCCCCATTGGAGATGCCCCTCCTGTTCCAATTCCATTAGGGTCTGCAAGTGTTCCCTCTATTGGAAGTGGGGCTGCAACAACAACTTCAATTGTCGAGGGAAGACACAACCTCAAGATAACAAATATCCATTGTGGAAATATCTCACAAGAGAGCAAGGGCTAGGCAACAAGATGAAGGGAGGAGGCAATGATGCTTGGAAATGCAACTATTGCAACAATCATTTCATGAGCACATATTAGCACGTGAAAGCTCATTTGTTGACTTTACCAAGTTGTGGAATTGCAGTTTGTACACAAGTGTCTTTAGCAAAGAGGAAAGAAATGGAAAAATAGGCCAATGTTGGTATGGAAAATGTGGCTACAAAATATAAAGAAAACAAGAATGATGACCCCCTTCCATTCTTGAGGAAAAGCAGCAACAAATTTCCATTTGAGAGTTCTGGTGGGGGACAAGCAACAAAAAGAAAGGCAATTGCACTTGGTCGAATGGACAAGATTTTTCAGAAAGAGAAACGGGAAGAGCTTGATCTCACCATTGCATTTTTTTCTATCAGAACTTCATATCCTTTATTGTTGCACACTCACCTCTATTTATTGAGATGTGCGGAGCTCTAATTCAAGGGGCTCCATCAGGGTATGTGCCTCTTGGGTCAGAGAAGCTTAGAACCATATTGTTGACGAAGGCAAAGAAATAGGTGGACAAAATGCTTGAGCCTTTTAAATCAACATGGACAACATCTGGGGTTAGCATTGTTTTTGATGGATGGACAGATCCAGCATGGCACCCACTCATCAACTTCATGGTGTCTTCCTTGAATGGTCTAGTTTTCTTGAAATCAGTGGATGCACCTGGACAATACAAGGATGCACAATATATGGGTGAGTTGTTTATTAAAGTTATTGAAGATGTAGGTGTTGATTCTTGTGCGCAAATCATTACAGATAATGCACTTGTTTGCAAGGCTGCTCGTATGATTGTGGAAGCTAAATATCCACAAGTATTTTGGACACCTTGCATTTTCCCTTCATTGAAATTAACACTTAAATATATTTCTTTTGATGTGCTTTGGATTGGAAGCATTATTGAGGATGCACGACATATCCACAACTACATACAAAAACATACAAATGCGCTCACTATCTACAAGGAGTACACCAATCTATCATTGTTGAAGATTGCGGATACACGGTTTGCCTCTTCATTCATCACGTTGAACAGGTTGAGGGAGGTCAAGACAGCTCTGGGGCCATGGTTATTTCAGAGTTTTGGTCTCTTTGGAGAAAAACAGATCAAGCAGCTTCAAAAAGAGTGAAGGACACAATGTGATGATGCTTGGTGGGAGAGGGTAGATCAACTTATTCAGATCATGGACCCTATCATTTCTTTGCTTCGATTTGCAGATACAGACCAACCCATCCTAGGAGAGGTTTATGAGGGATGGGATTCCATGATTGAGTCTGTGAGGAGCATTATTTTACAAAGTGAGTGCCCTGAGTATGAGACATCATTAGAGGCCTTCTTCACCACCATACAAGATATTTTTGTCAGCAGATGGGACAAGAATTGCACACCTTTACATTGTTTGGCTCACTCATTGAACCCAAAATACGACAGCCATGAGTGGCTGAATGGTGGACCACCTCGAAGATTCCCTCACATGGATGGTGAAATCTCACAGGGGAGGAAAGATGCATTAGGGCGGATTTTTCAAGATAGAGCATCCTTTGATGAGGTGGGGGATGCCTTTGTAGAGTTTTCCACTGACATTGGTCGATTTGTAGGGTATGATGTGATTAGAGACAGAGGGGCTAAGAAGCCCTATTCTTGGTGGGCAACTCATGGGGCAACAAGCCCTCCTATACAACAGTTAGCCATGAGGTTCCTCTCTTAGGTGACTTCATCTTCTTGTCCCGAGAGGAATTGGAGCATATATGGGAATTTGTAGTGTTAAGAAGAGTAGGCTTGAGCAGTCCAGGGCAGAGACAATGGTGTATGTGCACACCAACCTTCATCTTATTTACAAGCAGAGGGATGAGTGGTTGAAGGGAAAGACAAAGATGTGAGATGTCTTTCCTGATGATATGGGTTTGGACAACAGTGTTGAGTTGGTATTGGCCAACTTGGATATTAATGAGCCAGTGCTAGAGCCTGTCATTTAATGATGGTGATACTGTAGAGGGGTCATCCTCCACACCAACAGATGCAAAGATGACATTGGATACAGAGGAGGAGGATGCAACAGAGGAGAGCAGTGGTGACCATGATGATGAGTATAGTGATGAGGATTGATCACTCATGAGCTACCTACTGCCTTGAGGCTTGAAGTTGTTTTCATTTTGTATTTGCTATTTCTATTTGCCATTGGCATTGCTACTACCTATGTAACACATTTTGATTTTGATGACTTAATGAGAAAACTACAATATCTTGTCTTTCTCCTATTGGATCATTGATGAATATGTCACAATTGCATTTGTATGCATAATGTTACTTTGTATCTTTGTAAAACTTACATCTAGATGAAGATCTATGTTTGAATCAATGAATTTGTTTAAGAAATTACTAATTTTTAATATATATATATATATATATATATATATATATATTTAACATGTCCTAACGTGTCCTGTTCTGGGGGTTCAATGTGTCCGTGTCCAACACTTGAATCCTCGTGTCCTTCGTGTCCCGTGTCCTCGTGTTAGATGACTTAGAAAGGAATTAGTTCATTGCCAATTCTTTAGCTTCACAATGGCCTACAATTATTCTCACAGAACAAGAAGCGAGACAGTATAACTGTAATAATGTATATAGGAAATTGGTTAAGTCCTTTTGTCCGACCTCCCTTTTTATGATTTCTTTCTGATCGCTTCTTGTACAGTATTGCCTGCATTGCAATGCCTTGGATTGTCCAGTTATTTAAGGCCGTAGAGCCATTTCATTTTTTAAAAACTCATCTTATAAACTGTAATATTCCATCTTTAAACTCTTGTCAAATACATTGAGTGGGTCTTGTGTGTTTGTCTAATATTATTTGTCACAGAAATGCTGTTATTATCTTGTTTTGAATTAAAGGAAGCATTAGAAGCTTTTAGTTTTAAGGTGCAAGTTATGTGCTTCTGTTATAATGAGGGCTGAATATAAACAAATCTTTTAAAGCAAATGGTTTTATTTGGTTGTCTTGAAATGTCTAGGCAATGAAAGAGGAGGCAAGAGAACAAGATCAGCGAGAGAGGGCAGAATTGGAAAGGAGACTTCGAGAAAAGGATGAAGCTAGCACAAGGAAGGTTTGTAGTGATGTTTTCCTCGTGCTCTTGTTATTTTAGGGCAACATAAATGGTCGTATATTGTCAGTGTCTAGCATGGTTGGAATTTGATGTTATGTTTCCATGTTCTATATGGTTTTTATTATGTTGAGGTTTTTGGTCATCAAATAGAAAAGATTATATATTTCATTTGAAACAATTGTGATGGGATTTGCATTTCAACTAGACATTTACCAATGAAATTCGCTCTTATGTTTATTTTTGGAAACTTATTTAAGCCAACAATTTATGCTTTAATTTACAGCTAATGGAGCCAAAGTTGACACGAAAACAAGAAGGTATATTGCTTCATTGGTCATCAATAATTTGTTCTAGCATCTTTCTTCAGAACTAGCATTCATACTTCCAAATTCATTCTGCAGTAATGACTAACATTCAGTGTTCTATTAAAAGAGGATGCAATTCGGCGTTCTGAAGCTGAGAATGAGAAAGACCTACTTCCCACTCTAAGGTTTTTATTCCCCCTCAGTTTTGGCTGTTTTAGTGTTCTCCTTTCTATGTTCAATCTCTTTTGTGTATACCTACTCCCAGGAGTGGAGACTAAACAACAAATGTAACTTTTTTTTCGCTATTTTAATTTGGCTTATGTGTTTTTGAATTTGAACACACAGAGAAATTTCTCGGCAAGAATACTTGAAGATGAGGGAACAGAAAAAGCTTGAGGAGCTGAGGTATACCGACATACCCATCTTGATTTTTCGAAAGCATATACTTGTTTTAGCGTGTTACGGTTGGCATCAAGGAGATCACTTGAACATGATATTTATCTATCATAAGGAGGCTCATTCTTGAAAGATTTCACCCAGATTGAAGTTTATTAATATTATACTTTGTGGAAATTATCTTACACAAATTTCAGGGATGATTTGGAGGATGAGAAATATTTATTTGATGGAGTAAAGCTGACGGCAAAAGAAGAGCAAGAAATGAGGTATGCATTTTCAAGATATAAGCAACTAAAGAGATTCTTACTCATCATCTAGGAGGGCCATAATTTGTTTTATAGTATTAGTTCATATTGCAAGAGTTGTGTTTTAATGTAATGTCCCTTTTCTAGGTATGTACCAAAAATTCACGAAATTCTCGCTTACACCACCCCAGCTCTGGTCTATGTTTTGACAGTCTCACAAAACAGAAAACATAAACACGCTAAAATGCCTAACCTTAATAGCAAATTTTGCACATACACAATATTTATTGCTCAAAACTGACCTTATTAGTCCTTTAACAAGAATCCTTGGGGCTTCCATACCAGGGATAATGGCCCTTTACAATCCTTGGAAAATGCCTAGAAAACAATGTCAAACCCTTTGACCAAATCTCCAGGGCTTAGGTCAAGTCCTGTAGGCTCTCATCCACCCAATTATCACTGCTGTAGATGTCTCTTTGCTACAGCATCCACTCAAACCCTTGCTTTGGTTACTTAGGGCTTTCATAGCCCTTCCAAACACCACAGTCTTCTATTAACTGTGATCAGGCCTACTCCTTTAGGCCTCTGGTCTTCCTTAACAGCTTGGCATCCTCCTTTAACCCTCGGCCCCCTTGTTGTAGCAGTCTTCAGCCCCTCGACCTCCTTGCTTTCCCTTACAGCCTGCTCCTAGGCCTCATTTCTCTATGGCTAGCCGTTTCTCCTTGCTGTGGCCAGCCACTCCTGGCTGCATCCTCCTTCAGCAAGCCCTTCAAGCACTCAAAATAGGCTGCGACCTTCTCTTTTTGTTTTGTCTTCCTTCCTGTGGCCAGCCTTTCCTCCCGGCTGCAGTTTTCTCTTCCTGCCTGCGGCTAGGCTCTCCTCCTAGCTGTGGCCTCCACAAATCAACCTCCTTGAGGTACGGTGTCAATCCTTTGAGATCGACCTCTTTTTCGTAGCCGGTCAGCCGTTTCTCAAGGCACGACCTTCCCTTTCAGCCTGTCACCTACAAACAGCAAACACAGGACAAAACGTAGCCCTTTCTCACAATAGAAAAGATGCCCTCCAAAACCCTATGCTGCCCTAGTCGTAGGTCTGTGGTTTCCTTGATCAATTTCCGATCTCAATCAAGAAGAAATCCATTACATCTTGTCCGTATGAGATGCTCCTTAAGCCTCTCCATTGGCATCTAATTTATACTAGACCAAAGGTCCCTTTGGCCCCTTTTCCTTCTAGAAACCTCCAACATAAGACTCAACATTAAATTAGAACATTTAATGCTCTCCTTGGGTACAAAGTCCACTCACTTTGGGTACAAAGCCTACAACTTCAGTGCAAAGCACATACACTCATAAAATCACACTTATGAGTGTTTCTATTTCACAAGCTTAGCACCAAGGGTATGTGAGAGTACCTCTGGATGCAATCTGTTGCTGCCTAAATCCACACCTGGGATTATTGTGGAGAAAATCTCTAACTCCACTTGGTGTGTGGCCTTGGGGGCAAGTTGCAAGTCACTCAATTCCCCACTCCTCCATCTAGGCTTCCTCCTAGCGAAGCCAAGGTGGGTAGTCCCTAAAGGATAAAACTAAGGCTTGATTAGTCTATGCTAAACAAGTTCTAGGAGTTAAATGGAATTACAAGAAACAATCCACCATTAACAAGATAAATCATATCATGAACTTCAAAGCATGTAGATGATAACCATAAGCACTAACCATTAAGCATCATACTCATTCATAAACCATAGATACAATGATGATAAGCAAATGAATAAAATACTTGACGAGTAAAAGATATGGATAATGAGACCAGTGCCAAGAATGTGCTCGATAGATGCTCCAAATGAAATACTTAATCAATGAATGAATTGATTTACAATAAGCAGTGAAGCTCAATAAATAATACAACTGTAGAAACAACAACAACAAGTTTCTACTAAGAAAGTAGAAACAACAAGTTTCTAACAAGAAACTGCTAATTACAAACTAAGAAAGTAGAAACAACAAGTTTCTACTAAGAATATAGAAACAACAAGTTTCTAACAAGAAACTGCTAATTACAATCATAGATGAGCAGTAAATTCTAAAATAACATTATTCTAATACCTTCCCTTAATGCTCAATCTATTTACAACACCGATAGACCCTCTGAATTTTACAAACTTATCAGGACCAAGAGGCTTGGTGAAGATGTTTGCTGGTTGCTCCTTTGTGGGAA
This sequence comes from Pinus albicaulis, assembly GCA_034641835.2. Classification (NCBI taxonomy): domain Eukaryota; kingdom Viridiplantae; phylum Streptophyta; class Pinopsida; order Pinales; family Pinaceae; genus Pinus; species Pinus albicaulis. The sequence continues at coordinate 1,468,655,956 of CM076570.1, forward strand.
CATATAGTAACTAAATGGATCCGTCTTCAACAAGCTGGCGAATGTAGTGACAATGAATTTCCACATGCTTTGTTTGTTCATGGAAGACTGGATTCTTGGCGAGTTTGAGCACTCCCTGATTATCACAGAACAAGGGAGTAGGACCTGCCTGGGAAACATGCATATCTGCAAGCATACGTCGAAGCCAAATTGCCTCGCAAGATGCCTTAACTGCTCCCCGATATTCTGCTTCTGTCGAGGAGAGAGCCACTACCTGCTGCTTCTTACTAGCCCATGTGATAGCGCCGGATCCCAGACTAAACACATACCCAGCTGTGGATTTACAGTCATCAACTGAACCAGCCCAATCTGAATCTGTGTAACCATTGAGTGTAGGATTTGAACTCCGAGTGTATAGAAGTCCATAATCAAGGGTTCCTCTTACATAACGCAACACACGCTTTGCTGCTATCCAATGATCAGCTTTAGGAGCTGACTTGAAGCGTGAAATGTAGCTCACTGCAAAACTGATATCAGGTTGAGTGGCAGTAAGGTAGATGAGGCTGCCCACTAACTGCCTGAATAAAGTTTCATCCACAAGTGGTGAGGATGACTGAGCTGAAAGTTTGAGCCCTGGTTCCATAGGAGTCGTGGTAGGTTTGCAATCCTGCATTCTGAACCTTTCCACAAGATTTCTGGCATACTTGGACTGAGAGAGAAAGATGTTGTTCTCAGTCTGCCAGACTTCCACCCCTAAACAATAATGAAGAAGCCCCAAATCTATCATATCAAAAGTGCTGCACAAATCCTGTTTGATCCCATGGATCAAATGTGCTGAACTGCCAGTAATAATAAGATCATCCACATAGACAACCACAAACAGAATATCATCACCAGTATGTTTGATATACAGGTTTGCATCAGATGGACTCCGCTGAAAACCATGATCTGTTAGGTACTTATCAATTTTCATGTACCAAGCCCGAGGAGCTTGTTTCAGACCATAGAGTGCTTTTACTAATCTACAAACTTTCTGTGATTGATTGGCAACCTTGAATCCTGGAGGTTGCGTCATGTAGACTTCTTCCTGTAAGTCACCATTCAGAAAAGCACTCTTTACATCCATCTGATGTACTGTCCAATTGAACTGAGCTGCTAAGGCAAGGACAAGCCGTATGGTACTCATCTTGGTTGTAGGAGCAAAGGTCTCCTCATAGTCTATGCCTTCTTTCTGTGAGAATCCTCGAGCAACAAGACGAGCCTTATACTTGTCGAGGGTTCCGTCAGCTTTGTATTTCACTTTATACACCCATTTGCAGCTAATGGGTGTTTTCCCTGCAGGAAGATCAAAAAGGGTCCAAGTGTGATTCTTCTGAAGACTCTGGAATTCAACCTCCATAGCCTGTTCCCACTCAGGTATGCCCTTAGCCTCTGAATAGGTTTGAGGCTCAAAAACACTGTGTATGTTAGCCATAAGAGCAAAATTTACTGTAGGCTGTTGTTTGCTCTTATTTTTGGAAGTTCTACCTTCAAGGAGTTCATTATCCCGAAGATCACCAATAGTTTTAGCCCACCATTTAGGCCAAAGAGTAGAAGAACCAATATCTGGAGGTGGAGGAGGCTCAGGAACAATAGGAGTAGCAAGATGAGGATTATTTTCCAGAGGAAGCTCAGGTAGTGCATCATCCCTCCCATCAGGTGGACCTAACGGAATAAAAACACTGTGAGGCTGATCCCCAAAACACTGCTCAGAAGGAAGGGACTAAAAGAACCCTTTGTCTTCATCAAATACCACGTCTCGACTGAAGATAAGACGATTAGTGTCTATATCTATTAGCCTATAGGCCTTGTGGTGATCACTATACCCTGTCATCATGAGTCTCTGGCTTTTGGAATCCAACTTAGAGCGCTTAGCACCAGGAATCCAAACATATGCAATTGAGCCAAAAAATTTGAGATTGCTGATCTTAGGCTTTCGACCAGACCAAACCTCTTCTGGAGTCTTCCCTTTAACAGCCTGAGTAGGTGATCGATTAAGAAGATAGACTGCAGTAAACACTGCTTCCGCCCAAAATTTGTTCGGAACACTCCTATGTTGTAACATAGAACGAGCCATTTCAACAACTGTACGGTTGCGACGTTCTACAACACTGTTCTGCTGAGGAGTGTAGGGTGTGGTTAATTGGCGTTTGATGCCATGGGTATCACAGAAGTTGGAGAAAGCAGAAGAACAAAATTCCCCCCCGTTATCTGTCCTAAGAGTTATGATATTACAGCCAGACTCTTTTTCAACTAAGGACTTAAACTTCTGAAAGATACTAAATACATCAGATTTATGTTTTAGAAAGTACACAGAAATTCAACACATTGGACCAGCAACCAAACTCAGCAGCACGTACAGGATAGATATGACTGATAGGAGTCTTTATCCCACGAAATACTCAGCAGAAAATGACCCACCAAAGAAAAAATCGCAGAGAAAAAAAACGGCGGCTCAGAAATTGTGACGCCAAAAAAAATTTCAGACTTCTAGAGAGCTGTTTCGAAATGAAGCATAGAATTTTTCAAATATTGAAGAATTATTTCGAAAAAAAATATCTGAGCTCTAATACCATAATCAATGAATGAATTGATTTACAATGAGCAGTGAAGCTCAATAAATAATACAACTATAGAAACGACAACAGCAAGTTTCTACTAAGAAAGTAGAAACAGCAAGTTTCTAACAAGAAACTGCTAATTACAAACTAAGAAAGTAGAAACAGCAAGTTTCTACTAAGAATATAGAAACAGCAAGTTTCTCACAAGAAACTGCTAATTACAATCATAGATGAGCAGTAAACTCTAAAATAGCATTATTCTAATAATACTTGAAAATGTTAAGTGTTGAAACGTACTCTATTTGGAAATAGAGTGCTTTGAAGGTAAAAGGTACTTGAAATTGAAATGATAATTGCCCACAAGTTAACAAGCTTTGGAATATAAAGTGACAACAAGTATATGGATCAAGTTAAAAAAATGCTGGAAAGTAAATGTAATGGATTGCTTCTTGTTTGATTTTAGAGATGTTAGGTTGTGCCTTTTGTTAGATTAATTTGAAACTGGAACATGCAAATCAGACCAGTTTCAGTTCGACTTTCCCTTTCGTCCTTATCCTCAAGGGTTTAAGAAAAGATGCAAGCCTGTCCAAAGTGGAGAAACTTAGCTTCATTAATGAGTATCCACCCGGTTCTCAATGCGTCCCATTTGCAAGTAGATCCAACACTAGTGACCTAGTCTGCTTTAGCAAGAAAGTGTTTACCATTCCCCCAATCTTAGAATAAGAAGGCATAGGAGGAAAAGGGTCCGTGGATTAAAATACTTCAACCAGCTAGGTTGGAGGTTATTTTTTTTAAGTACAAAAGAATTCAAATTTAATAAAACTAGGAAGTTAGGAGACTACAATAAACTAATTGCATAAAGGAAGGAATTGCAATTGTCAAACTAGAGATAAGATGCCTTGAACAGATTGATGATACTTTGCAAAATAAAGAACAAGAGCAACTTATGAGAAAATTAGAGCAAATAGGAAAATTAAACTATGAGAGAGCAAGCTATGAACTATAAGAAATTGAAATGCTCAAAATAAATTAAAATACTTTACAAGACTCATCCAAGTATTTTGCATCTGAATTTTTAGAGCATATGAATAATAAAATGAAAAGAGAATGGAAAAAATACAACTAGTCTAATCTACTTTAGAGGAAAAGCAATGAACAAACCAATCAATCAAACCGTGAAGGTCTTCCTCAAATTGAGAAGAGTGGAATGCCAAGGGGAAAGAGTCCCCAAGCTCCCAAATAAAAGGTCAATTTTTATTACAGTTGATATCCCCTTATATGATGAGGAGGATGTTGAGCGAGTCCTTTAAAGAGGTTTACAAATTACAAGTTATCCCTCAAGAGGGAATGGATACCTCTTCCAAGTCCAATTAGATACAATAAGTAAGTTACAACTAACCACCTCCTCTTTAGAGGAATTAAATGGAAACTAGTTACACTTAGGAATCAATTGCTTAGCAACATTAGGAAATTCTAAGAAGGTGAATGTCACAAATACAGAAGTGATTTAACCCTCCCTATAAGGGATTTCAAATCTGCCCAAAAGGGCTGGTTATTTTCCTTTCAAGTCTGCCCAAAAGGGCTGGTTATAGGTCTGCTAAGACAATTGCAAATATCTGTCCGAAAAAGAGGGTAAAACTGCCCACTGAAGTCTTTTCGCTGCCTCCAAGAAAAGGTCAATGAAAGAGGTATATGTGGCTGTCAAATCAGCCCAACAAAGTAGTCTTTTTTGCTGCCTGATATCAGTCCCAAATGAGAAGAGATGGATCAACTTTAGGAGACACTTAAGGCTTGCAAAAAGTTGTGAGCAAAAGACAAGGTGAAAGATGCCAAGCTTACTTGGGCATCTGCAAGGTCAGTGATCAAATTCAACTAAAATAAAATTGTGAGAACATTCTACCAAGAAATTTAATGAAAATTTACACCAAGGAAACCAAGAAATGGTGGGTTAAACCAGCCCTTCTTGGCTGATTTGTTGCCTTTAGGACAGCCAGTAATTTGCCTTCAAGTAGCTCAGAATTTCGATGAATCCATATTCAAGGTAACCAAAAGAATTTTTTGAATTTTGAGGAGGGAAGAATATAGTATTGGCCTTGTTTGGATGTCCTTCTTCTTGATGTCTTTGGCGGCCCCTGAATGTGGCGAAATCGTGACTCCTTGGCGCTTTGAAATTGGTTGATCTAGCCAACAATATGGTCAAATTCGAAGTCTTGAAGGTATCCTGTGCTACAACTCAAGAAAGCTTGCCAACAATCATTAGTAAACATTAGGAGATGATTTGCAAGTAGGGAGATATAATTCATGCTATTAACAAGTACACAAAATTATGTAACCTAGTTGCAAAACAATCAAAGAACAAGCAAATACTTGCCTATCCTTCCCTTGGGCAACACTGCCCCTACTTGGGCCTAAATCTACTAAGTGAGAGAAAATGTAAGAATTAAAACGATCACAAATTACCTCATACCGGAAAGGGATCACCAACAACATCACATGGAACCTCCAAAGACTTTTTATTATAACAATGAGCAAATACAAATTGATGGAGTGTACCCAATCCTCAAGCTTCCAACCCTTTTTGAATGAGATCTCTGTGGGTTTATTTATACATAAATCTGAGATAATACCAATGAAATGATGATGAACGAGTGGCAATGGGTGTCAATCCCAATGCCAAACGAATTTCTCAAAGTGTAAATGGTGACAAATCCCAAGCAAATTGTGTTTCCAAGTGGCTGGCTGCTGGCCGTGCATATTTCCTTGTGATCTGCACTGGCTCCCAAGCAATTGCTACATGTGATAAGAGTGGAGTGGTGAGGGAGCAAACCTCCACTAAATCTGGAAACAAAACCTCACATATCAGCCACCCAAATATTCCTCTACGTGAATGTTGCAGGAGGATCTGCGTATTTCCTCTCAGATTTGACCTGCGTAGGAGTTAAACTTTTCAGCTACTCTGATGTGTGCCCACGTGTGGAGTAAGGTGAGTGAAAGCTGGGAGTTATCTCGACAAAATCTGCTGTGCAACCTCCACTAAATGGCAAGTAAGATTAGGCTGCTGCATTGTCATTTCCTTTGCTGTACTAGAGGTCTTTATCTGGCAGATCGTGATCTTTTGGGCTGCGTATGACAAGGGGGAGTGAGGTGGGGTCTACTTCCCTCTCACTTTTCTTTAATTTAACTTTTAACCTTAGACCATATCCCCAATCAATTTAAATTATATCTTCTACAATTCGTGGGCCTTGTTGTTGCTCAGATTGTTGTGGCACTTTGACAACGACTCAGGTTGGGGGCTGTCACCCTGATCCCTGACCTCTCCGTTCTAGCTGTCTCCCAACAACAGGCTATGGGGGGTAGTCTCTATGGAAATGTAAAGGAAAATGGCAAGTTGGTAACCAACGAGTTCGAGAGTCAGGATTGAGTGGCCTAGCTACTTGGTTAATTTTAGCAAGATTTAAGGATTAGATTAAATTCAAATGTGAGATCAGTGCCTTATGGAGTCAACCTCCTGCTTATCATTAATTAGGCACCAAGTAACCGGATGGACAATTGCTGCTTAGATGCTTCACTAACTTATATGCTATGCAGATCCTAAGACCTAGGTGAGATGCAAGAGCTTTGGTTACTTTTAATTATATGCCTACTCTAAGTAAAACCTTCCCTTTAACTATTCTGAAGCTAGTCTCCAAGATAGTTTGTGGGAAGTAGGCAAATAGGAAGCAAGCAATGGCTTGATTAACGATACCTTTTGTTAGGTTCTTACAACCCGATGCCTTCGGCACTACAGAGACTGTGGCTCTGATGACTGCAAGGTCACTGTGTTAACCACTAAAGAGTTGCTAAACCCCTCAAGCTAGATGAGAAGGGCGGTCCTAAGAGTTTATCAACCAAGCTTATGCTTGGAGGTAGGTTAATAATGCAACTAGACTTAGAATGCTTATGCAAGGTGCATGAGTGATTTCTTAGGTTGAGATTGCTTAATGTTTAAGTACTTAAGTTATGATTAACTTTTATGACAAGAGTACTTAACAACAAATGGAAAAACAATCTTATCACCAAAGAATGTGCCAAATTATCAAGTGCCAATGTTAAACAATAGATTGTTTCAACCCATGGTTAAAATTGTCTTCCACAAGATGCTCAATCAAGACAAATGATAGCAATTTATTTACTTCAATGATTTGATAATGATAATCAAAAGTAAAATGCTCTTATGCCAATATTAGGAAATGCTTCTCAAAATGATTCACCACTATAGATATTTCACAATCAATAATCTTTCAAGATGCCAAAATACTCAAGATACCTCAATGTTGATTAGATTTCAATGCCCAAAGTGACTTGAGTCTTGAACCATTCAACAAAATTAGAATATTAGAGCTTAGATGTGTAAGTGCTTTAGGAGTGAGTGTTAAAATTGGACAACTAGGTCCAAACTCCGGATTGTGCTGCTCAGATGACGATCGCAATATTTTTATTGGATTCCTCTTTCGGAGAGGTGTAAGATTGATCTAAAGATCATCTCGATCGGATGAGCAGAACATGTACTTTGAATTTATTCCACTTATGTGCTAGGTCGGCCTGGAATAAAATATAGACTTAAATGTCTTAAAAGACGTGTCACACACCCACAAAGATTCCTATATATTGGAGAGACTTAGAGATCATTTGACACACATTGGTGTGGAGGAATTCTCTCTGTGGATAGCGTTGGAGCTGTGATATATATATGGACTGTTCTTTGTTTGGGTTGTTCTGGGTTATATGTGTGACACTCTTGGCTGAATGACCTACTAGAGACTTTGCTGGTTGAAGCATCCTGCTGATTGCTGTAACGCCACCATTTTCCTATCTCTGTTTTGGCTTGTCTTCTATCGATCAATTAATATGTTCTATCTTCTTCAGTATTGTGCCCTACTCTGAAATGGCATAGAACATCTTCTGAAATTTAACATGGTATCAGAGGCTTGGTTGAAGACAATGCCCTAGGCTGAGCAGGTCTGCCCTAATTAGCGTGAAAAAAAAAGTCTGCCCTAATCTACGTGGAAAAAGCTGTAGATTTGAGAAGGGATGTTTTTGAGGGCTAGCTTGCTGAGCTAGTTGGCCGAGGTACATATATACAAAATGCTACCATATGTGGGTAGCTGGAAGGCTGAAATGTTTGCGGCCTTGGTTGAAGGCCAAACAGAAGTTCCCGGAAACATTGGCGGCTAAAAGAAAGGCCGAAGCCAAGAACGGGAAAATAAGAAAAAGCAGAAAGTTCTTTGAATCCTGCGAAACCTGTTTTCAAACCTGCTAGCAAACAGGCGTGGAATTTGTCGTTGTAGGCGGGATGGTCTCATCAGTTTTTGGATGCCGTGTACAATTGAAAATCCGGGCAAAGTGTCGAATTTATGGACCCGCGAAACCAAATTTAACCAATGCACGCGGAAAAAGAATCGACTAAGTCTGTTGAGCCGTCGTCTCTAAACTTCGGGCTCGTAATTTCCTTAATCTTCCTCTGTCTGGAATTGGAACCTTCCGAAGAGCCAAAAATTCTCGCAGGAACAAGAATTCCGAACGACTGTGGCCGCAAAGGAAATTTAAGGGTTGGGCTCCCCCCGAACCAAACAAACGTCGAAGTCTGCGTGCCATTCATATAAGTCGTGCAGCGTTGTGCTGTGCGCAAAGGAAAGAAAATTATGTGAGACTTGTGGATGAAGCAATGAATGGGGTGACTGCGCATGTAAAAGACGGTCAACCAGAGAACGAAAGGGCATGCGTTTCGCTTCAAATAGTCATAGCGAATGTGCAGTGTATCTGTTAGCTATGTAATTTGCGTACAATTGGGTTACAACTTGCTCAACTTATGCAAACAAAGAAATCTCACCGCGGATGGTGTCTTGGCACCGTCGTAATGACAGACGTTGAAGAAATTTCGGTCGGCGTATGGAGGTTCATGATACGGGAGTAAATCTGTCAAATTTCCACGACATGTGAAGCAAGTTTTTTTTAAAATGTCCATGATGGTAAATTAATCGCAGAAACCCCTAAAAAAAAAAAAAAAAAAAAATACGTGACTGCCGCAAGCTGTAGTTTCTCGGGACAGACATGCAAGCAGTTGGCCTATGGAGGAAACGAATTGCAGACGAAGCTGTGTAGGTTGTTAGCGGTCGGGCTCCGGATCAAAACCAGTCGCAAGTGATGTTGTATGGTTGTTATCAGTCCCTCTGGATAAAACCATCGTAAGTCAAAGTGTTTTGACTCTCGGAGTGATAGTGGAGCCCTCCATTCTAAAACAATAATTTCATGGAAATCCGGACACAGCTATTTTCGTAATGCACAGGTATCTGTCGAAATATCATGAAGATGTTGCCTACCTGGAATCTTTCACCATGATGTAACAAAGATTGTTACGAGCTGTCCACAGTATCAATAATCCAATGGCCCGACACTGCTTCTCGAACTCTGGAGTGAGCCTACGCTGTCAAAGCACAGGATGAAGAGTTTTAACGCGGACAGTGTATGAGGTGAATATGAACCGAGGAAGGTGCAGTCTCGCAAAATAGACTGCCCGAGTTCTGTCAACCATGACTGCATTTCTTTCAATTCCCATATGTTGCATAAAAGATACCTGCAAGATCTGTGATTGGCGGTTTCTGTTTAAAATCTAATAGAGAACATACATCGATTTCCCATGGGAAATGCCCTCAGATTTCTATGTGAGATTGCTGTAGTCCCCGAGCTACAGAAGAAGGGTCGGCTGAACCCCATGGATTGGCTCTTGCCACAGTTGGGTTCTTTGCCAGCATGTAGAGCCATCAAGGAAAGCACAGGCTAACTGGGTCCACTTTGAGAAGTGATTTCTGGTAAAATTTCACATAATGCTAACTGAATCAAGATAGCATTGAGGTATCTGTCTGCTAGACATTTGACTTTTATGCAAGCTTTGGGACCCACACCTTTTGTTTGGACACATGGAGGGCACCGTGTCTTTCTTGTTGGATTTATCACAAGATTGCAGGTGGTTATCACATATGTTTCTGACTGTGTACTATCTAATCCTGGGTTGGCTACACGTCTGAGGCAGCCATAGATACAAGCTAAAGTTGGATGCAGACAAATCACAATAATTCCCAAATCTGTGCACGTGGCATAGACTGGATCTCAAGTGAAGACAAAGAAATTGTTTTGATGTACTTGACAGAGTCTTTAAGAGCAGTGAAGTGCCTTGTCCTGATTTATCCTGTTGGATGGTTGGAGCTGAAACATTGATGAGCAGGGGTGCCACTATGACTGTGCCGGATCTGTATGGATTGACATGGAGAAGGATATAAAATCTGTATGATTGGTTCCTAAATCTGTGAAATTCAGAAAAAAAAAATTGCAGAACTGAGATCTGCAATCTTGGCCAGATCAGTGATTCAACAAGCAGTGATGAATGTGATAGTTCTAAATCTGTGATTCTATGTCACTGTCATCATGACAGTGACATAGACAGACACCCATGTTTGGAGCTGGAAGTTTTAAGGGTTGACTGTAGAAGTCCTTGGGGAAATTCTATGTAGTGGTCAAATTTTTTTTTTTTCAGCCCTACGAGCAGTGTGCTGAAATAACCAGAAATGGGCAGATCTGGAAGCAATTCAAGGTGCAATGCCTCAAGTGCAGGATAAACCAAGGTAGATTGGATACCTAGTTTTGTAAGCTGCGGTCTTAGAAGGCTGTTTGAAGAAGCTACTCACAAAATAACAGGTAGTGGCTGAAAGGACTTCTAACACAAGTTGAGGCTTGTTGATATGTTCCCCCTGTATGACAGTGACATAGATAGACACCTATGTAGCAACAAGCATGTGACTGTATCAGTCTTACATTGGAGTGTCAAGGTAAACTTAAAATGTGAACTGAGAAGTTTATGCAGTTTTTGGTCACATGGTTGGAATCTTGAATCATGATCAGCAAAGTCTGTTGGATGGCTTTGACTGTAGGAGATCAAGTCCCTTTTCCAAGTTGGTGTCTGGGATGCCCTCATTTAAAATAAATGTCTTCTCTCGAGAGAGAAGCTGACATTAAGAGGGAGATATATCTGTATATGCTCCTGCGCGAATATCATTACTGAATGAAAGAAGATCCTCATGGCTCAAAGACATATGGCTTCAGAGGGGGAAATTCTGGAAGAAATCCAAGAAGCCATATAAATACCAAGGGTATCTAGCAGCCATGAGTACTATTGTACAATTTGACTTTGGATCCTTTGAGGAAGTCGTAAAGCATCAAAGGATGCTATGCACGAAGAGTATGAGTCCATTATGAAGAATGATGTCTGGGATGTGGTTCCAAGACCATAGGACAAAGCAGTTGTCACCTCTGAAATGGCTCTACAAGATCAAGCATGGATCTGATGAAAGTGCTGAAAAGTTCAAGGCAAGATTAGTTGCCTGTGGCTTCTCTCAAAAGGAAGGCATAGATTATGATGACATATTTGCACCTGTGGCTCGATACACCACCATTCGATCTATTATAGCCCTTGCTGCTACGCAAGGATGGAGTCTTCATCAGATGATGTGAAGACCGCATTTTTCTGCATGGTGTGATAAAGGAAGAGATATATGTGGAGCAACCTCTGGGGTTGGAAGTCCAGGATCGGGACACCCATGTCTGCAGGTTGAAGAAAGCCCTCTATGGGCTGAAACAAGCACCCTGAGATTGGTACAAGAGGATAGATAGCTTCTTGATGAAGCTGGGCTTCACTCGAAGTAATGCTGATTCGAACCCTTACTTCAAAGTTGTCAAGGGAAAACCTCTCACTCTGGTGCTGTATGTGGATGACCTCTTCCTAACAGGTGCTGACCCTCTCATTCATCAGTGCAAGAGGGAGCTCGCTGCTGAGTTCGAGATGAAGGACCTAGGACGAATGTCTAGGCCTGAAGGTCTAGCAGAGACCTGGCGAGATTTTCCTTTCTCAAGGAAAATACATTATGAAGTTTCTGGTATGATGGACTGTAAGTCCATGGAACTCAACTCTAAGAAGTTGAGTAGCAGCATTGCTGGACCCGTCCTACTGAGTATTGTCAACTCATAGGGACCCTGATGTTCTTAGTGAACACCTGTTCGGACGTATGTTGTGCAGTGAACACTTTGAGTCAACACATGGTTGATCATAACATTCACTGGGTTGGTGCCAAGAAACTCTTGAGATATCTCTGAGGCACGATAGACCATGGGCTGAGATACACTGCCGGGAGTATGACACTCCATGGATATACTGATACCGATTGGGCTGGTAGTGTGGTGGATCGCAAGAGCACATCTGGATGCTACTTCACATGTAGATCTGCTTCGGGCAGGAATCTAAAGTCGGTAGCCTTGAGCACCGCTGAGGCCGAATACATTGTAACATGTATGGCTTGTTGTGAAGTCACTTGGTTGCGAAAGCTCTTCTGTGAGCTGTTCGAGCATGTGCTAGATGCCACCGTTATCCTTTGTGATAACTAGAGGGGGATTCATTTGTCATAGAATCCCGGGTTCCACGATTGATCCAAGCATGTTGATGGCTGGTACCACTTTATCTGGGATATGGTACAGCGAGGCGCCGTAAGGCTCGATCATATAGGAACTGATGAGCAGGTCGCGGATATTCTCACAATGCCCTTGGGAAAGGTCATGTTCCTAACCTTCCGTGAGAATCTTGGAATCATGGAACGATCCTATTCTGAGGGTCCTGTTGGACGATGAGCTCTGGGAGCTCTGGGGGGCTTTGGGGACAGCTTCTCGGAGCTATGAGCAACCACAAGGCTAGGCTTGCCGAACCTTGTTGGTGTGCTTGGACCCCACTGTTATGATTATTGAGTTGGTTTACCTCTCATTATCTATGCCCCGTATGCATCCTACCCATTGAGTTCAGGGCTCATGGGAAGTACCTCTCATTTGGCCAATGAGATGGGAAAGGCTAGAGACTAGTAGCAAAGACTGATGGACGCATCAGAATTTGCCGTACTCTCTATCTAGGATGGCACGGTCCAACCACTTGATCTGGGATCAAGTTTTGTGAGGTCTCGGACCTCTGCTTGACTTCGGGTCAGATGAACCAACTTCGGGTTGGTTGGAGACTCTTTGTGAGTCCGATAGAGGTTTTGACCTCTGGGCTGAATCTGTCAGCCGGGTATGATGTCTTTGTGACTGACCCACTTCTGTTCTGAAATAAAGAGGCCAACAAAGCAAGTTACGGGGGGATGACACACGATGTTTGATTGCACTTGTGGACGGAGTTCTCCCTAGTTGAGAGGGAGTGTTAAAATTGGACAACTAGGTCCAAACTCCGGATTGTGCTGCTCAGATGACGATCGCAATATTTTATTGGATTCCTCTTTCGGAGAGGTGTAAGATTGATCTAAAGATCATCTCGATCGGATGAGCAGAACATGTACTTTGAATTTATTCCACTTATGTGCTAGGTCGGCCTGGAATAAAATATAGACTTAAATGTCTTAAAGGACGTGTCACACACCCACAAAGATTCCTATATATTGGAGAGACTTAGAGATCATTTGACACACATTGGTGTGGAGGAATTCTCTCTCTGGATAGCGTTGGAGCTGTGATATATATATGGACTGTTCTTTGTTTGGGTTGTTCTGGGTTATATGTGTGACACTCTTGGCTGAATGACCTACTGGAGACTTTGCTGGTTGAAGCATCTTGCTGATCGCCGTAACGCCACCATTTTCCTATCTCTGTTTTGGCTTGTCTTCTATCGATCAATTAATATGTTCTATCTTCTTCAGTATTGTGCCCTAATCTGAAATGGCATAGAACATTTTCTGAAATTTAACAGTGAGTCTAATGCAAAGTTAATGATCTTTTAGAGGCTATGGATGAGCTTACAAGAAACAGTTAAACATTAGCTTTCAAATAACCAATGTTTAGAATAGCACTTAGAACCAATGAGAGCACTTGCATCCAATTAAATGAGCAATTATTAAACCTTTAGGATAGCAGCAAGTAAAATCACTATAGATCCAAAAAATGACAAGCATGTATGAACCAAATATGAGCAATGAGACACCCAATGACTTGCCAAATGAAAATATGAGCTAACGAACCTTCTTATGATGTAATTTTCAGTGTTATATCAGATCTGAATGCACTTATGACAACAGTAAGAAAATTGTGAAACAGTGAGCCACCGATGTGAGAATGTTTGCCAAGATGTGCCAAACAATTCCCAAGTGCCAAAACAAGCTTATCAAACTGAAATTTAAGATTCTTTAGCCCTTTATGATGTAATTATCAGATCTGATTACTCTAGTTATGCACAGATATTCATTCAACAAATCAATTAGATCTATGCCCAAGAAACCATGCCCAATTCACAAAATGACTAGTAAATTTATACCATGAATTTCCTAGTGCATTTAGGCAACTTATGTGTGATTTTTAGAGCATTTAATCACTGTTATGAATGCATTCAGAGAGCTGTAACAAACAGTGAGAGAAAATAGGGTTTAGAGATCAAAACCTTGGCCTCTAGGCCTAGAAGAAATTAGCCCAAATTCTCCCAATTAGGATGGACTTTCAGAGTTGGTGGTAGACAGGTCACAGGTGCAGGGTGGCGTCATCGGTTGGCCTTGGGGGCTTTTGGAGGGGTCTTGAGGAGTTTTTATGGGGTCCAATGGCATTCGCATGGTATATTCCATCATCCACACAATTTGCCTTTCGTTCCATTGCATTTCTACAACTTTCGAAAAACTGAGTTATTAATGGGGCTGACTCAATTAATTACGCCTAAGGTGTCATTTCTGGAGGGATTCTTGGTGGAACACCTTAGTGTAGTAGCTCGTTGGAACCAAAACGAAATTATCTACATGATGAGATGGCTAGAAGTGTTTTTCAGTGACCTAAGGAAGCATGGTGGCCAATTTACCATTTTCCCACATTAAAAATAATATTTTAATTAAGGGAAAGGTGCTCAATGATTAAAATAATAATAAAATAGGAGCTTCTAGAGGGGTCCATCAGATCTATAAAGAAAGAGGAGGAGGCCATTGGGGGACATCTTGGATTTGGTATTGCTTCTTGTATGTGAGATTGAGAACCCAATTCTCTACTCCATTGGTAGCCCAGGGCAGAAACCTTCGGGTGATTTAGAGAGATTGGGCAAGCACCCATCTCCCCTTGGTGAATTCATCCAGAATTCACAAGAGAGCTTATCATTGGCAGTTCAGTTCCGTTGGAGGGCCAACATAACAATACAACATATTATCTCGGAGGCCAACATCCCATCTCAGCTATTTTGGTTCTACATGCATGTAACCCCAATTTATCTATTATAATAAAAACTGAGATCATCTTCTGCTTGTCATGTTGTTGTTGTGTTGCTGAACTTTATCGGTCATATTTTACATGGCAATCTTTTGTTATGAATGTAAATTTATCTGAATTTAAAATTTCAAGAGAACCCCAAAGTTTTGTATTTGGAATATTACAACGGTATTAGAGCTGGTGTTCATGCCAGCTTGAGGGTTTAATTGCAAGTTGACTAGAGGGTTTTTTCCAGAGTTTATTGTTCTACAGAGTATCTTTGAAACAAGCCATATGATTTAGAAGGAAATTTTATGAAGATTGGGGCAATTGACATTTTGGCTCAAATACTTTCCAAAGCCATACATTTCACTTGCCCAAGGACTTATTTTAATGGGACATTATTGTAAGAATTAATTGAAATTTTGCGGTGACGATTCTTTATTGTGGCTGGTCATTTATTTGGAGGGAGCAACCTTCGAACCCCAGGAGAAAAGTCGAATTGACTCATTCCAAGCATGATTATTGGTAATCACGGTTAGGACCGAGTTGTCTCCCACTAAATCGAGCTAGATTGAGTTTGAGGTTGGGAATTGAATAGTTAAAGGCTGATACAAAAGGACGCCGCAATTGGTTGAGACAACAGACATGCTTGGTAAATTGTGATCGGTTAGAGGCTAAGATTACAGTGGCGAAAGGCGAGTTGCACTCGACATGGGTCGAGCGACTGTTGCATATGTGACGAGATCATTACTGTCCAAGTGAAATTAGTAGAGGCAGAGCTTGGGAGGCGTAGTGTGATTTGAGTTCATAGCATCACGTACGGATTTTCCTGCGACTTGCAATCCTCAAGCCAAATACCCATAACAAGTGCGAGCCAAGTCAATCGTAACGAATGGTGAAGGCTGAATTTGGCTGAGCTTGCTATTGCAAAGCGATATTTGAAACATCAGAGTCAGGGTCAAAGGTGTTGAAAAGTATAACTAGGTTCGGTCTTCATATTGACTTGTAATTATGAATTTATGTAATGAAGAAGACAAAGATAATACAATGTATTTTGTAAATACTTGCTTGATGGGTTTCATGCGCAAGAAGATTTATTATAGGTCAGAAACTTCTTCTTGATGTCTTTAGGGGTTTGTCATCTTTTCATAAATGTATAATTTAGATTCATGTATATGAAGTGTTGTTACACAAGTAAAGGACAATTTATCGATGTAAAGATATGCTCCAAACCCCTGTCACTATGCTCCAAGAAATTGGCCGAAGACATGCTAGAATCTTTTCCTTTATGAAGTCGACTTGGAATTGAGAGATAGTCACTACATATAAGGTACTATGGCCTCATTGTAGCATCAAGTTTTTCGGTCAAGTCCGAAATCTCAAGTGAAGACAAGTCTGCAATAAAAGTGCAAAGAAAGGGTCTGCAATTGGTGTGAAGGAGGAAGCTAATCAAGCAAATGAAAGAAGGGTTATACCTATCTCTGTTTTGGGTCTATTACATTTCACATATTTCAGGAAGGCGGAGACATATCACAACAAAAGATTAGTTTGGTCTAGTGCTTGAAGTGTCTCATTAAGGAGACAAGTATACTGCGAGGAGAAGAGGCTACAAGGTGTGTAAGGAAGAAGGATAAGTCTGCAAGTATTAAGGATTGCACCTATATCTCACATATCTCAGTGAGATCGAGGGTTACTACAACTCGGTCTTGGGCTAAAGAATAGATAAGAAAGTGCAAGAGGAAGATCGAAAGAAGCAAGAAGTCTATAGGAGACTGAAGGAGCTTCTTGTCTTCGAACCAAGTTTCCTAGTGTTGGCGTAGAGCAGTGCAGAAACGAAGGATCGACCAATGAAGCCAAAGAAGAGCAGTGACAAGGGTCTTGGAGGCATATTGGTGTCAAGGGTATTTTTCATGGTCTTGGTACTCGTCAATTAAAGATCTATAAGAAGAGTTACTTTCAGGTTTTCTTCTCCAAGAGGGAGAGGTTTTGGCCTTGGCTTGAAGAGCTTAAATCTTGTGTCTCTTGTGTTTTGATAATTGATTTAATGAAATACATAATAAGCTAACGAAGATAAGATCTAAGTAGAAGAAGCATAGCAAGTTCACAAGTGATTATCATAAAAGAGAAATTGAATTAAATGCCCTAATTTCTCAGCATGGTATCAGAGCTCAGGTGCTGAAGACTAGAAAGGGCTATTTGACAAGAAGACACACAAGTATCAAGAAATCAAGGATCGGTTTTTTTTAGAAGGCATCAAATCTGTATTGAAGATTCGATCTTTAGATCTAAGAAGATTTCATTCATTCAAGAAGGAGCAGTTTGCAGAAACCCTCAGTCCATCTCAAAAGGATCAAGATCTAGTCAACATCATTAAGAACACCGTATTGAAAAAGTCATCACCATCAATAACTATATGTTTAAATCAAGTCAACATTGTTGGAGACATCATCAAGTCACCTTGCTGAAGACGTCATCAAGACATCCTTGATCATCATCAAGGATCCAAGGCGATCTAGCTCTCTTCACATCTCTTGAAGAAGCTAATCCAAGAAGAAGCTCCTGCTGTCATCTATATCATCATCATCAAGGAAGAAAAGAAAGCCTATACTCAAGTAAGTATCTTAATGTCTTCATCTGAATCTATCAAAATGACTTTTTGCAAGGAAAGCAACAAATTGTCTGGGACTGCAAACTTTCTTGCATAAGATAAGGATAGACTTAAACTTGATTGAAAATGAAGTAATGGACTATGTCAAAGGATCATTAGTTGCACCTTCAAAATAAGATACTCAAGCTTATACCAAATACATGAAGGGAGACGTAAGAGCCCGAAGGATTCTTATAGAATTCATAAAGGAGTCTCTCATCCCCTATGTATCAAATCTAGAATCCTGAAAATAAATATATGATAAGTTGGTGGAGCTATTCTCGGTAGGTACTACAGGGGAAATAATGTCTCTGAGACAAGAACTATACAAGTTGAATATGTCAAGAGAGGAAGGAATAACTTCATATTTTATGAAGATTTCCGTAATTTGAGATCATTTGCAGAAATTGGGAGAAGTAATGTCTGATGAAGAAATGCTCACTATAGTACAAAATGCTCTACCAATGGAATAGGGAAGCTTCACTTCAAACACCTATGGGAAGAAAGAAGCAATGCCATTCCAGGATCTATGGTCTTTATGTAAGACAAAAGAAACTAGATCAAACAAAGCCTATACTACTATGTCAAGAAGGAAAGGAAAATTTGGTAAGTTTGGTCCTCGGAAGAAAGGAAGAAACATGGATAAGATACGATGCTATGGTTGTAATGAACCTGGGCACTATAGAAATAATTGTCCCAAATCTAACAAGGACAAGAGGAAAAAGTAGGAAGCCCATGTTGCTCGAGAAATAGAAGAATCTGATCCAAAGAAGCCTAAGAAAGAAGAAGTGAAAGATCTCTATTATGATTGAGATCATCTTCCTCTTTAAAGAGGTATCTGTTGGTTGTAAAATAATATGATAGGAAGCATTGTATATTAGATAGATGCATCATTTTAAAATTAACATCATGATAGAAGCATTAAAAGTAAGGAGTACTGGTCATAGGAGGGTGTTCGAAAACATTGATGTAAAATCTATGCTATGAAATAAAATGACTCCTGGCATTGTATTTATAAAAAGACAATTATCTAGATCATGGTTCATCGTTCATTAATCAATATGGAAACGGGTGCTAACATTTTTCTAATGGAATCCTTTTGGATTTGATGATTCGAAAGTAAGCAAAAGGTTTCATCGAGAATTCTAATAATTCTGGGATTAGGATATGATGACATATCGATAAAGCAGGTTAAGGGAATTAAACTCTTCACTCCGAGGAAATCTGCTGCAGGATAACTCAAAGAAAGGAAATGAGGTACATATACATTTATGCTGACACTGGATGCTATATAGACAGGTCATATGGTTAGAAGAAGTATGATCAAAGAAAGCATAATCTCTTTCGATACACAGGTTGTCAATAGACATGTTCCACACCAGATGAAATCAACATAATATGTCCTCATATGGAATATGAGGTGATTGCACATTATCAAGGAACTGCACAATGAAAGTTCTTGGGAATGAAATAAAACTGTGTGGAGAAAGAAAAAGGAAGAGATTGTGGGAAGTAAAACCATGGAAAGAAGCAATCAACATCCAAGGTAGTCAAGAAGAATTGACTAGAAAACCTCTTTCAAGGTGATAGCGACCAATGCTCACGCCAGATTCATGTGGATTCAGATCAGAGCCAGCGTCTCCCCTCTGAGAGACATCTACATTGCGGTGTGTTACTTTCCCCCCGTCTCGTCTTCTTTGGCTATCCATAGCAGCGACGGAGATCCCTTCACAGACTTGTACTCTGACATTACCAAATACTCAGCAGTGGGAGACATCATTCTCATGGGGGACTTTAATGCCCGAACTAGAGACCTCCAGATACCCATCCATGATCGTACAGAAGACGTGTTCTGCACTCGAGGGATCGATTCGACCTCGGTGAGCATGCACCGGACATCGAAGGATAACTTGGGCCCCACCACAGCCTACGAGAAACACCTTCTGTAGCTGGGAGAGTCTCACGAGTTGATAATCCTGAATGGCCTTCCTTGCTTTCCATCCTCCCACTTCTTTACTTGCCGACCCCATGGGGGGGGGGGGAGCGAGTGTGGTAGACTACGCTCTTGCCAGCCCAGATCTCCTCCCACACATCAAAAACTTTTCCATCACACCCATCCCCTTGGCTGACCATGCACTTCTCTCACTTTCACTTTAGTTTAGCATCCCTCGCACATCCCCTCTTATTCCGCACAATCCACCCCCTACCCTCTTTCGGTTTGAGGAAGGCGACCCTGACGTCTTCTCTTCTACGCTTAAGCACGCACTTCCACCAGAAGTCCAGTTCGCCTCTCTTGAATCTGTCAATGACAAATACCAATGCCTCTCATCTGCAATCAAGGAGGCTGCGCACCAATCCTTCCCTTCCTCCACCCGCTCCATTGCTGCCCCCCCCAAGCTGGAAGGTTGTCCCTTGAATAAGTGGTATGACCACAAGTGCAAATCCTTGCACTAGGATCTCCGACACGCCTTTAGGCTTTCCCTACCATCATACCCCAGCATCTGTTCCGTCTACCGCTGCTTCCTTTGCTGCAAGAAGCGTCATTTCATTTCCCACCAAAGACAGGTTCTTTCTGCTCTCCTTCTCCACTCCCCTAAAGAATTCTGGGGCACCGTTCTTTCAGGCGATCTCCCACCCCTAGTGACCTTGACCCCACCTCCATGTTCTCCCACACTTCCAAGTTGTATGACATCCTCGGGCAACCCCCCATTCATGTTATTTCCCCCCCTAACACCTGTCACTTCTTCTCCGACAAGGATATCAGAGAGGCAGTCTGGGCGATGAACAACAGCAAAGCTGCAGACGAAGAAGGATTCCAGGCATAATTATTCAAAGTTGGGCTTCGCCCTCTGGTGGGTTACCTAGTGGATCTCTTCAACCATGTCATTCGAGATGGCTTCCCCGATGGATGGTCCCACCACATTATCTACCCCATCCATAAGGCAGGATCTACCTCCAATCCGAACAATTATAGAACGATCATGGTCAGACACACATTCTCCAAGCTGTATACTACTGCCCTCCACAGGGGGCTCTCCATCTTCCTAGAGCAGAGACATCTTAGGGCCATGGGCCAAGCTGATTTCAGACCGAATCATCAGACCATTGATCATATCTTCACTCTTCGAGCGACGATCGAGGAGGCCCGGCATCGGTCCTCTAAGGTATACTGTTGTTTTGTGGATTTCAGGAAAGCCTTCGATTCGGTCCCGAGGGAAGACCTTTTTCAGAGACTGAGGGAGATTGGCATCTCTTCGACCCTTCTGACTGCTATTGTGCGCCTCTACGAGTCCGTCCTTGGCCGTCTCCTTACGGTTGGAGGGATGTCGGAGTTCATCAGGAGCACTTTGGGGTCAAGTAGGGGTGCCCACTTTCCCCCACTCTTTTCAGGATCTACATTGATGAGCTGGAATCTTTCCTCCGAGAGCATATCCAGGAATCTGATGGGTGCCTTCTCCACCATGTATTGATCTCCATCTTACTCTTTGCCGATGACATTGCCCTCCTAGCCTCCTCCCCGGAAGGCTTACAGAGACAGCTGGATGCCCTTGCAGCATTTTGTGATCTTCGGCATCTGACGGTGAACCTGAGCAAAACCAAAGTAATAATTTTCAATGGGGTGAAGAAGACCTTGATCTACCACTTTCTATTCAAGGGAGAAGAAATTGGAGTCGTCAGCAGTTACACGTACTTGGGAGTGCAGTTTACAGGCCCCCGTTTCAGCGTTCGGCCAGCTCTTCAGCCCAGGATAAACAAAGGATATGGTTCCCTGGCCCTTCTTGAGAGACAATGCTTCCATCACCACTTCCAGGACATGTCACCAAGATGAACATCATGGATACCTTGATCCGCCCCACTGTTCTTTATGGATCAGAGGTTTGGGGGCCCTCATTACAGGAGTCGGATTGGGCCTTGGCAGAGAGAGTCCAGACCCTTCTCTTACGCCGCTTCATTCGGTGCAGGCAGACAGTTCCTCAAAACATCATCCTAACAGAGTTCGGGGCTAAGCCCTTCTGCCTGGAGGCAATCTTCAGGATAGTCTCATTTCTTCATCGGATCCGTGGGCTGGCAGACACGAGAGAGGGTAGAGACAGGTACCCATACTTGGCCTATTGCTCCTCGGAGAACATCGCTCATACGCAGACAGGCCGAACCAAATGTTGGTTCACTGGGGTGACAGAACTCTTAGGTCTTATAGGTATCCAGATGGATCATCTCCCCCTGTTCCAGTATTCACTGAACGCCCTGGGGCACCTTCTTCCAAACCAGCAAGAATTCAACAAAATCATCAAGAAGGACATCTACAAGCAGTACATTCAGACTACATGGATCAATCCTTCGGGCGAACTGCGCCCAAAGATGGCCTTCTACGTTGAGCACTTTCTGGAGATCAGAGATCGACTCATTGTTCGACCCCAGTACACCCTCCAGCATTGGATGCATGCTATTAGGATCCCACTCGGGCAACTTAGGGTTGGATCGCACAGGTTTCGAGTGGAGACCGACCATCACATCGACAGGGCGGAGAGGATCTGTCAGCTTTGTCACTTACAAGAGGTGGAGACTGAGTCACATTTCATCTTCAGATGCCCAGTCTACTATGAGATCCGAGGGTGTTTTCATTGTTTATTCAGGGGCCCTCAGAGCCTAGCCAGCTTCCTTAGATACACTGACCAAAGATGCTTGGTACTTTACTTTCAGGAGACCTTCAGGCATCTTTTGCTTCTACTCCAGCCTCCTACTGTTCTAGATACCACACAGAGGATCACAGATTTCTTCAGGGTGCTCCCGGCATCGCGAGGCACCAAGAGAACCACCGACTGATCCATAGACCATGATTCTAGATTAGTGCGGATCCGGGAGTCTCATCCCTCTAGACCCCTTCAACGCTCCAGGACTAGACCCCCCTCCAGGAGATGCCCCAAATCCTCCAGACGACAACAACAACAGTCCAGTCCCTCCTCAGGGCAGTAGACATTGACAAGTTTCCTTCAGCCCTCTTCTATCGGCCTCAGATGCTAGAAGTAGGAGTCCTCCCCCCTCCTTTAGGAGGCTCCTCTTTCTCCTCTAGGACTTCTTCATCACAACTCATTGTCATGATGCTCTAGTCATCTAGCTTTCACTTTACACTCGCACTCCTTGTAGTTTGTATTTCCTGCTTTTATAAAGGAAGGGGACCGTTTGGTCCACCGGCTAGGCGTGTTGTAATCATTGTAACCCGTAGTCCCATTGACCTTTTTGTGGTCATTCGTTGGACATTAAAAAAATTATCTTATCTTATCTTATCTTTGGAAGATATGTAGACTCTGATAGAAGTCTGGAAAAGATGGAGACCCTTGACAATGCATATCTTTAGGAGATGTATCAATCTGTAAAAATGATGCCGATGCCTATAAGAAGGTGTCATGGTGAAAGATCATCACTAAGGTAACTTTTGATTTAAAAGTTCATATTATAATCAATTGAATAATATCTGATGAGCTTGTCCAGGGCTGCCAAACGGAAGTATATGTCTTCCATAGGTTGATAACCATATGGCAGGATGAAAGATCCTTAGAAGAAATATCGTTCAAGGAAAGGCAGCATGGCATCAAGCTAGACCAGATGAGAAGATCACTTTCTGATAGAAGACATGACTCTTGGATGAAAGTAATGGATGATCAGTGCCCTATGTAGAGATCCCAAAGATGAAGACTCCTCAACAGCAAAGAAATTCATGACATTGAAGGAAGGAGTTCCTTATGAGCAACTGGGTGTTTTCATCATTGTTGCTACAGGTCCCTAATTAAGAGGGAGCCTTGTAATAAGTTTCTTACTTGGAAGAAACTTGGTAATTACTAAGCCAAGAGGGAGCTTAGGTACATTTCGTATATAGGAATGAGTACATTCCTTTGTGGAATAAGCCCTCCCTATTTGAGAGGGAGAGATAGACACATCATTTTGGTATTCATCTGGAAGACAGAATGCGGGATTGGGTAATCATCTGGCATCTGATACTCTTTTGGGGGTGTAGTAGGGCATACAAGGAAAGAGCAGTGGTGGAAGGACGGATATTCTTTGAGGACTGGGAATCCAATAGTAAGAATAGTTTAAGAAGGTCATACTCGGTGAACACCTGGGTGGAGTATGTACCTTGGAGACAATGATGATGGTGTCTATAATCATTGGTCTCGCCAGCATTGTAACTCATGGTCTCGTGGAGAGATGGAGCTGTTAGTCAAGGCCTTGCACTGTGACAATGCTGGTTAATATGATGCTATAACTGATGGATTACCAATCGGATTCTTCTTATGAGATTATCCAGATTGAGAGTGACTATGTACCACTATGAATACTTCCCTAGTTAAGAGGGAGTGTTGAAAAGTGTAACTAGGTTCGGTCTTCATATTGGCTTGTAATTGAGTTTATGTAATGAAGAAGACAAAGACAATAAATGTATTTTGCAAATACTTGCTTCATGGGTTTCATGAGCAAAAAGTTTTTGTTATAGGTCAAAGACTTCTTCTTGATGTCTTTAGGGGTTTGTCATCTTGTCATAAATGTAAAGGACAATTTATTGATGTAAAGATATGATGCAAACCCTTGTCACTATGCTCCAAGAAATCGGCTTAAGACATGCTGGAATGTTCTCCTTTATGAAGTCGACTTGCCTACAAGTTCATGTCGACTAGGAACTGAGAGAAAGTCATTATATATAAGGGACTGCGGCCTCATTGTAGCATCAAGTTTTTTGGTCAAGTCTGAAATCTCAAGTGAAGACAAATCTGCAATAAAAGTGCAAAGAAAGGGTCTGCAATTGGTGCAAAGGAGGAAGCTAATCAAGCAAAGGAAAGAAGGGTTATACCTATCTCTGTTTTGGGTCTATTACATTTCGCATATTTCAGAAAGGCCGAGACATATCACAGCAGAAGATCAGTTTGGTCTAGGGCTTGAAGTGTCTCATCAAGGAGACAAGTATACTGCGAGGAGAAGAGGCTACAAGGTGTGTAAGGAAGAAGGATCAGTCTGCAAGTATTAAGGACTGCACCTATATCTCACATATCTCAGTGAGACCGAGGGTTACTACAGCTTGGTCTAGGGCTAGAGAATAGATAAAAAAGTGCAGGAGGAAGATCGAAAGAAGCAAGAAGTCTAGAGGAGACCGAAGGAGATTCTTGTCTAGGAACTGAGTTTCCTAGTGTTGTTGTAGCGCAATGCAGAAACGAAGGATCAGCCAGTGAAGCCAAAGCTGAGCAGTGAAAAGGGTCTTGGAGGCATATTGGTATCAAGGGTCTTTTTCATGGTCTTGTTACTCGTCCATTAAGGATCAATAAGAAGAATTGCTTTCGGGTTTTCCTCTCCATGAGGGAGATGTTTTGTCCCTGGCTTGAAGAGCCTAAATCTTGTGTCTCTTGTGTTTTGATAATTGACTTGATGAAATACATAATAAGCTAACGAAGATAAGATCTACGTAGAAGAAGCATACCAAGTTCACAAGTAATTATCATAGAAGGGAAATTGAATTAAACGTCCTAATTTCTCAACAAAAGGGTCGTGCCGCCGCCTGAGTACGTGGATGCTGCATTGACCAGGGGAATATTCCAACATATGCGTTTCAGCTTTGCGTTTGCCAGAGAATTGCAGAGCATGCCAATCACATAGAGGATTGATTTGAATGTATGTATTGTGCCTCTGCTAAGACCAGAGACCGCAAGCTGCATCAGCACAAGGAACGGACAACAAAGCCGCTTTAGTCAGCTGGGGATGTCAAGGGTTATGATCATTCATGTGCACAGATCGGCCGAAAATTAGCTAATCTGGCTAGTCGACTTGTGGGAAATCTAACAGCGAGAAGATTCATGAGAAGGCTGCTTCCAAAACCGAGATTGTCACACCTGGCCAGTACCAGATCATATGTTGGTATGATTAGAAGTGTTGACTGTTTGCAGTGTCAGCAGTGACAAAGATGAAGTAACCGGTGCCTCAGTCCGATTCAGAATTTAGTGATTGCGGTACGTCGGGAGAATCAATCATTGGTCGAGTTCCTTGTCTTTTCTGGGTAGACTGGAGTACAGTGGATTGAATTGAATTAAATTAACGCCAGACTGTTATCCAATTGTTGGAACCACTCAGCGTAGTAAGGGGGCTGATTCCTCATTCTGTTTGGAGTCGAGCGCTGTACATTAAGCATGCAGGATATGTGCCAAAAAATGCACGTATAATGACCATGTGTGGATTGGGTGAATTTTTCTTGGCCGCAGAAGGAAAACGTAGACACAAGTGTGTCTACAGGATGATAAATCAATAGCTGCGTGTATTTCTGTGCATGCACTAAACAATGGTACGGTTCAGTTCTTATACAAAGGGATGTTGAGACTGCTACCTGAAAGCACTTTTGTTGAAGTGTATGAAATATGGAAATCTTATTCAAGGCCCTAGCAGCTTGAAAACCAATCTAGTTATTGCACAGAAGGGTTGGGAACATTCGCTGGAAATTGAAGTCACATTGGGAGTGGTCAAATACAAGAGGACACCTCGCTGCGTACATACCAGGTTCTTCTATGTATCCTCTATTTCTTATCATTTTAAGGATGCAGAACCATGTCATGCTCAAAATATCTATATTACCAAATACTGTTGCTAAATTTCTGAGTTTTAAATAAAAATCAGTTGCTGGTTAGGGGTGGATTCCTTATATGAATGCAACTATATGTTTATGATTGGCACCCATGAATGTATTTCTACCTACAACACTGAAAGAGGATAGTGAAACTCAGCAATTCATTGGTAAAGGTGGGTTATTTCCAACTGGAAAACCTTACAAAATTTGACAGATACAGTGGCAAATATTATTGTCATTATTGAGCCAAAACATGGATGACCCCTTCATCAATTCTCTTAATAAACTAGCAGCAGCCATCAACTGATCCCTTTCCAAGGGGGTACTTTTTATACTACAGCAAGAGCAGCCACTAAAGAGCATGTGTTGGGACACAAAATATTCAAACTTGGGACAAATTTGAGATGTATGGGGGTTACACCCAAAGCCCTTCTCAAACTAGAAGAACTTGCTTCACTCCTCTCCAAGGTGCATTAGTCAGATGACAAAAACTTAATTTGGACTCTCAAACCAGCCATGCTTGCCTTAATACAACACAAATTTTTGGAGCATTCTTGTATAGGAGTCAAACTTCTAGTTGTCTCTTGTCTTAGTAGTATCATGATGTTGATCACACTTGTACCTCCTTACAGTGATGACATTATGAGGAGAGTCTTCAAATTGATAGTGGAAACCTTTCAGGATTTGGATAACAACGGTGGCCCTACCTTTGGGAAGAGGGTAGAGATTCTAGAAGTCATGTCCCTGGTTAGATTTTATGACCTCATGGTTGAGTTGGAGTGTGACGATTTGATCCTGCAGATGTTTCTATGCTTCTTCAACATTAGGAAACATCATCCTGACACAGTCATAACACACTGCAATCTATTTTGTCCTCATGTATGGGGGGCCATGATGCCATTTGTAGGAGATTGCAGTTTGATTTGTTAGCCATTTGGAGGGAGGAATAGTTGGTTTCAGCAAAACATTGGACTATTCAAGAGATGCTTGACCCGGGAGGAGTTGCAGTGGATTTATCTTGACCAACCGTGCAACAAGAATGAGCTTAGGAGGAAGGGTCTTTGCTTCATTTAAAAGAACCCTTGGGGACTTGATCACTCATGTTCGAGAGATGTAGATGAGATGGCAGAGGTAGAGCAGGAGGATATTCCTTTTGTCTTTCAAGATGAGGACTCCTCTTTGGATGGGTCCATGGGGTCATAGGAGGATGCCTTTGGGGAGCATGAGCAGTGTTGTGGAGTTGTGGATAGAAGGCTAGATTTATATTCCAGTATGTATGGTGAGCAGTCAGTGGACCCTATGGGAGGTATTCAAGATGTTGAGTCACCCGTGATGATTCAACATGAGCATATGGGGGAGCATGAGTCAACGAAGGAGGATGATATGCACATTATGCATGATGAGCCTTTGGTGGAGGGCTAGTTGGAGGATCATATTGAGCCCGTGATGGAGGTGGATGAGCAGTCACCCCTGGGGTTGGCTAGTGATGAGGATCAAGCAAATGTATAGACAACCAACAGGATGGCAGTGTTTACAGACAATTGTCCTCAGGAGGTTCTGGAGTCGGGCAGGACAGTTTTGCTGAGGATTGGTGGGCTAGAGGAGCATGGAGTTTCCTATCAGGCGAGGGAGACAACAGTGCATCCATATTTGGGTCTACCCATTGATGAGGTGCAAGTAGATGTAGTGGCGGCCAACAGAGCTGCAACATTTTCACGTAGCAACTCTCCCCAGGAGTACATAGACAGGGCTTGCAACACAACTTGCCCACTTGGACCGACTTTGCTGGTTGTCCGGGCAAAGCATCAGGAGTTGAGCATGGACAAGTATCAACCTAGTAGACTTATCCCTTGCACGAGTGTCCATACATTAGATTGGCTGGAGATCATGAGTTGGTACCCTATTGATGGTACAATATTCTTAGTCAAGGGTATAGTGGAGCGGGGACCCTTAGACATGACGAGTACTACAGGTTTCAGTTGGTAGTGGGATATAGATCGACAACCCTTCGACATTCCCTGCCAGTCTCGAGAGAGCAGGATTAGCATTGGATTCAGTCAGGGGTTGGATTGGAGGTAGGTGATGAGTTGGTACGCAGTCGGTTCGTCAACATTTTCAGCCAAATTTATAGCACAACAAGAGCCGTGGAGCACTGATGCTTGTTATTGGTGGCGTTGGGATCCAGGAGGATTTGTTGATGACATGCTTAGATAAAGATTGGTCTAGGATATGGGCCTTGAGGGGTCTGTTCTTGGTAGGTTGACACAGAGGCATAGCATCGCCCAACGATTGCATCGTCTCAACCATTGTGTCTCAGTTGCATCAGACCAACAAACTGGTCCACAGATTTGGATTGCTTGAGGACAAACAATCTTGGGGTGGAGGATTTGTAATGTTCCTTTTTCTGGTTTTCCTTATGGCATGGTTAGGATGGACTTTTAGAGTTAGGGGCAGACAAGTCATAGGTGCAAGGTGGCGTCATCGGCGGGCCTTGGAGGCTTTTGGAGGGGTCTTGAGGAGTTTTTATGGGGTCCGATGGCATTCACACGGTATATTCCATCATCCACACAATTTGCCTTTCGTTCCATTGCATTTCGACAACTTTCGAAAAACTGAGTTATTAAGTGGCCCGACTCAATTAATTACGTCTAAAGTGTCATTTCGGGAGGGATTCTTGGTGGAACACCTTTGTGTAATAGCTCGTTGGAACCAGAACGAGAAGACCTACAAGATGGGATGGCTAGATGTGATTTTCAGTGACCTGAGGAGGCATGGTGGCCAATTTACCATTTTCCCACATTAAAAAAATATTTTAATAAAGGGAAAGGTGCTCAATGATTAAAATAATAATACAATAGGAGCTTCTAAAGGGGTCCATCAGATCTATAAAGAAGGAGGAGGAAGCCTTTGGGGAACATCTTGGATTTGGTATTACTTTTTGTATGTGAGATTGAGAACCTGGTTCTCTACTCCATTGGTAGCCCCAGGACGAGAACCCTCGGGTGATTTAGAGAGATTGGGCGAGCACCCATCTCCACTTGGTGAATTCATCCAGAATTCACAGGAGAGCTTAGCATTGGCAGTTCAGTTCAGTTGGAGCGCCGTCGTAGCAGTGCAACAGATTATCTCGGAGGCCAGCATACCATCTCAACTATTTTGGTTGTACATGCATGTAACCCCAGTTTATCTATTATAAGAAAAACTGAGATCATCTTTTGCTTGTCATGTTGTTATTGTGTTGCTGAACTTTATTGGTCATATTTCACATGGCAATATTCTGCATGAATGTAAATTTATCTGAAGTTAAAATTTTAAGAGAACACCAAAATTTTGTATTTGGAATATTACAGGATGTGACACCCGAAAACACAAGTTTGTTTTGCCAATTTCTCTGCGAAACCCACCAATGAATTACCTTTAGAAATTAAATGACAATGAGGGCAAGGTTAGGGCAAACTAGGGCCAAGGAGAAGGCCAAAAGAGAAGAGAAAATGCCCAAACAAGTTCGCGGCTAGGGTCTAGAGGCCTAATAGGCCTCACGACAAACCTAAGAAGGTTGTTGTTGGGCTAAAGAGAGGCCGAGAGGCCCATAGACGATCGCAGCTTAGGTTATAGGGTAGGCCGAGAGGCTTGAAGCCCACGATAAGGGGAGGAGAAGAAGGTGAGAGGGCTGGAAGAGGCAGCGACTGGCTGAAATGAGGAGGCCAAGGCTAGGAGAGGGGAGACAGAGGGCAGGAAGGAGGGGTAAGGCCTATGATAGGCCTTAGGAAGGAAGGCCGAGGCCTTTAGGGATTACGACTAGGCCTGAAAAGGCCTCAAACTTCCACGTCTAGGGAAAAAAAGAAGGCCGAGGCCTTTATGGGCCTACGACCAACCTTGAAGGGCTGAAAAGGGCTAACGCTAGGGCCAAGGAGGCTGGAAGGCTAGGAGGAAGGATGACGCTGGGCCTATAGGCCCTAAAAAAATTCAAACCCTCGCCAAAAATCGACTTTGCTTCAGATCTTCAATTCTGTTGCAAAATTCTTCAATAGTCGGCCTTGCAAATTGTTTTGAAATGCTAGATTTTACTGTCAAGAGCCTAGATTTGGCTCTAATCCAACTCTTTTCCTTTGATCTCACCTACACAAATAATTTTACAAAAGCCCAAAACCCCAATATATACAAAAAATTCAGT
This sequence comes from Pinus albicaulis, assembly GCA_034641835.2. Classification (NCBI taxonomy): domain Eukaryota; kingdom Viridiplantae; phylum Streptophyta; class Pinopsida; order Pinales; family Pinaceae; genus Pinus; species Pinus albicaulis. Next base: position 1,468,686,234 of record CM076570.1, read on the forward strand.
CCCAAAATCCCAGAAGAACCCAACTGCAAAATAAGGGTTAGAAAATAAAATAATTTACATATCTATTATACAAAAATATATTTAGTATTTACAAAATATACAGGTGTAAAATGCTTAGAAGAATTTTTGAGAATACAATTTTTGTAGAGTTTGACAATAGCTAAATGTATTTCAATGTTCCACCAAGTCCCCTGGAGGTGGGAGCGAGGGAGCGAGGGAGCGCAGGAGCAGCCTCTGCAAAAGCTCCCTATTGATTTTCAGGAAACGTGGGGGGACATCGGGGTCATAAAAATTATAATATATATATATATATATATATATATATATATATATATATATATATATATATATATATATATATATGAATCTATGATATATCATTGAATAGTATAATATTATTTTTCATTTTTCAATTTTGCAAGGAATGTATAATATATATACTATATATAGTTATCATACACTTACATCATGAAAGATAATTAGATAAAATCATAAATCATAAATCATAAATGATAAAATTTAAAAATTATAAATCGATGAATGATGAATGATGAATCATCTAACTGAAACAAATTTAAAAGTTAAAACTTAAAAGTTAAAGCATACATCTTAGATTCATATGGAAGTTGTAACTTTGTAATTGTATAATCATTAATGTAACTACTAACAATGTACAATGAAAATAAACTTTGAAGTTTAAGATATCGTATGAGTCATGACATTATATCAAGATTCAAAATAAACTTTAAACTGAAGTTTACAACTCAAGTCTGAAACATAAATATTAAAACTTAAAAGCAAATTATGTTTGAAATAGTGAAACATAAACATAAATGATAAAACATAACATATGAATATCAAATGATATCATCATAATGATAAATGAGCATAAATGCTCAAGGTAATGCCCCACTATTCTCTGCATCCAGCTGTTGCACGAATATATCAGGATCGACCATGTCACCATCTGAATTAGAATCACATGTATTCTCAAACATGCTAAGTGGCACGCCAACCAACCCCATCTGTGTCTCATCAAGCCTCTCCTCCATATCAATCTGTACATCATCCTCTGGATCAACATCCCATTGGGTTGCTGGTCCCTTCAAATGCTCGAGTGTCTTCCTATGCTCAAGACCTAGGGCACTGTGCACTACAACTAACTTCTAAGCTCTTTTAGAGGTAAGCCTGTTCCTCTTGATAGAGTGGATGAAGCTATATGTGGACCAATTCCTCTTTGCTGCAGAGGAACTAGAAATCTGAGACAACACACGCATAGCAAGATGTTCGAGCTCTCGAGCACCATCCCCATTCATCCTCCACCAACCAACCGGGTCATCTTGGGCTAGATCATCGCAATCTGCTCGAGCACCATGTGTGTTGAAGGGGCCACTAAGAGATGCAAACTGAACAAATTGTCTTCGCAACTTTGCCCCCTCCTCCTCACTGTACATCTTTGCAATTGTAGCTAGGAAGCCACTCTTTACCTCTGGATCATCAATAGGAGGCACTCTCCCAGGCCTTTCAACATACCATTTTGGGTTTAATGCATATGCTGCCATGTGCAAAGGTGTGTTCATGCAATCCCACCTACACTGAATGATGGGTCGAATCTGGGATGTATAGAACTCTAATGAGGGCTCCCTCTGCTTAATGGTTGCCTTCACATAACCCAACATGCTATCAAAGGTCTCATAGATTTCTCCAAGGCTAGGAGAATCCGTATCAGTGTACCGAATGACCTCCACAATAGGGCCCAAGAATGACACCAAATAAGGACAATCTGCCCACCAATCATTGTCCAACACCTGAAGCCTAACCTTCTTCCCCGAGTCTGTCTTTGATTCTGACCACCTTCCCCAGTCTGAACTCACAACCAAGGATTGTAGAGGTGCTCGCACCTCTAACATCCTCTCTAATAAGAGAAAATAGCTAGCATATCTAGTATCGGTGGGCTTGTGGAATTCCTTCCTCGTGTGAGCCCTGTACATGGCCAAGGAATTGTGGTGGTTGCAGATAAACATCTGCACATCTCTAGCAGCTGTCACCAAATATGATATCTGTAGAAATTATATAACTAATGCGTTATATATCCAAGATTCTCTTGATCACGCACTATTTTAACTTCATGCACAATATAGAATCTATTCCACCATTGATCATCACATGCGGAAATTTAAATCAATTGCATGCACTCATGAAACCATAAAAATTCACACACATTAACACAGTGATTTATGGGAAAGCTTAAAGCTGAAAACCCCAACTATCTGTATATAATATATGTCATAGAGATCATGTAACAATCCTCATACAAAGCTGACAATATCAAGCTCTTAGTACAATACAATCGCTACACACTAATCAGGCCCGATCTAGCAAATCCATGCACCGATCTCTGCCACCTGCTAGCCTGCCTCTACTGCGCAATCCTTGTTGAAGAATGGCTCTGAATGAACTCGAATCCACCTGGCTTGCACTGCGCAATCCTCATTGGCATCTCTACTGAGTGTTGGATGCAATCCATGCATCATCATAGTCACAACTGATAGTCAACTTGCTCTTTCACCTATCTCTCCACTGGTCTCCACTGAAACTGTCCATGCACTGTAGTTAACTGATGTATTCTTCAGTTGATTAATGAGTTAATATTTAGTGAATTAATTATTAATTAATTCACACCACTCTCACTAGTGTATCAATCAGTTAGACTAGATATAACTAGCTCAACTGTGTCTAACTGAGTTAAACTGAACACAACTCCACCAACTACTTCTAAAACTCCACCAAACTCTGTCACATGAGTTCTAACTGAAGTCCTCCATGCATTAGCTCCAGTAAACCCTCAGGAATAGCGTAATTCCTTCTGTCAGCTGTTGTGCCACATCTGTGCACTTAACCGAAGTGCTCCAAGAGAATAAGATAATGTTTAGAGTCCAAATATTATTAAGAGCTAATAATATTCGACATATCTATTTTTAGACTGGCAATCTAAAAATAGATTCCGCCCAATATGTCTAAAAATAGAAGTCCATATATTTTTCCAACTTGACCAACCATCCACAAATAGCATCCCGAAACTCATAGAATATGATCGACATGTCTAAAAATACACATAGTCTAAAAATAGACTTATGCCAAAATAGCTCGTGGGCCCACTGCAGAAGGCGACTTTTTTCACTAAGCTCATCATCTTGTTGCAATCTCAACACTCCCTCTCAACAAGATAGGGATTATCTGCCACCCCGATCCTGTCTCTATGATATTCGAATTTGCTTCTGGTGAGCGCCTTCGTCATAATATCAACATCCTGATCCTCCGTAGGAATGTAAGAAAGTAACATGATCTTCCGCTGCACGCAATCTCTGATATGATGGTACCGGATGTCAATGTGTTTAGATCTATCATGAAATACTGGATTAACCGAGAGTTTAATGCAACTATGATTATCACAATATATCACAGTAGGATCTAAGTGTGAACCGAACAACCCGACCAGGATCTTCCTCATCCATATAGCCTCGCATGCAGCCAAACTTGCTGCCATGTACTCGGCCTCTGCTGAACTAAGTGCCACGGATCTCTGTTTTCTGTTATACCAAGAAAATGCTGTAGACCCGATACTGAATATCCCTCCAGATGTGCTCTTTCTGTCCGTTGGGCTCCCTGCCCAATCTGCATCCGTGATGCCATGCAGCTTCAACTCATCTGACTATCTGTACCACAATCCATATCCTGATGTGCCCTTGAGATGCCTCAGGACATGCTTACCTGCCTTCCAAAAGAGCTTGGTAGGCTTAACCATAGCTTGTGAAAGCTGGTTAACAGCATAGCATATGTCCGGTCGTGTATTGACTAGATACATGAGCAAACCAACCAACTGTCGATAAACAGTGGCATCCACTACCTTTGCCGATGTAGCATCCTCTTTCCTCCAACCACCGGGAAGAGGAGTGTCGATAGGCTTGCATCCTTGCATGTGAAACTTCTCCAGTATCTCCCCAGCATACTTGCCTTGAGACACAAATAGTCCACCCTTCCACTACCAAATTTCCAATCCCAGGAAATAATGAAGGAGGCCCAAGTCCTTCATCTCAAACTCCTTTGCAAGATCTGCCTTGCATGAGTGTATCAACAGTTCATCACCTGTTAGTATCAAATCATCTACATAAAGTAAAATGATCAACAACTTACCCTCCACCACAATCTGGTATAGGTTCATATCTGCCTCACTCTTGGCAAAACCAAGTCCGGTGAAATAACTGTCTATCCGTGTGTACCAAGCACGAGGTGCTTGTTTCAACCCATACAATGCTCTTTTGAGCCTGCACACATGTGACTCGCTGCTGAAGATTTCGAATCCTTCAAGTTGCTCTATGTACACCTCCTCCTTAATGATTCCACAAGAACACAAGCCTTCACATCCATCTGATGAATGTGCCAACCCATCTGCGCTGAGAGAGCAAGGATGGTCCGTATGGAAGAATACCTTGCGACAGGTGCAAAGGTTTCTTCATAGTCGATCCTCTCAATCTGTGAGAAGCCCCGGGCAACAAATCTTGCCTTGTACTTCTCGACGTTCCCGTCAACTGCTTGCTTCACTTTGTAGATCCATCTTGAACCTACCACTGATTTCCCTTCCGGCCTTGGGACAATCTCCCATGCATTGTTTCTGACAATCGAATCATACTCTTCCACCATGGCATCTACCCATGCGGGATCCTCCACAGCTTCCTCGAAAGAGGATGGTTCTGCCACGATACACTTGCTCATCAGAGCCATGTATCCAGTATATCGGTTAGGTGACTGTCTCTGTCTGCGCTGTGATGTAGGGGCTCTTACATTCTGCGCTGCATCAAGATTTAGTCGCTCAGCTTCTGTAGTGTGCTTCCGCCCTCTGATGGTTGGCGCTGCATGAGTGATTTCTTCCACTCCATGAACCTCCTCTTGTGGCTGATCCACATTCTGAGGCTCATCTTTAGGAACTAATAGCTCCTCATCTGCATGCAAGTGTAGCTCCCTCTCAAGCGACACCCTCATGGCTTTCTCCTCGTGAAATTTGAAATCGTGTCGCACAACAGTCTTCTGACTGTTTGGCAAATACACACGATAGTTGTGGGGTGTTTCTGTGTACTCCACAAATATCCCAACCTCTGCGGTTGGCTCCAGCTTCTTCCTGGCATCCTTCGTCACATGAATGTAAACAGTTGAGCCAAAAATCTTCAAATGAGAAATATCAGGCTTCTTACCAGAAAACGCCTCTTCGGGTGTACTCATGCCAAGTACTCTATGAGGACAATGGTTTTGCACATAAACCGCAGTGTTGCAAGCTTCAGCCCACAAGTGTATGGGAAGGCCCTCATCATGCAACATCGCCCGTGCAGCACCCACGATCGTTCTGTTCTTTCGCTTTGTGACCCCATTCTGCTGTGGGTTATGAGGCGCAATGAGCTCTCTTCGAATTCCTACTGCACTGCAAAAGTCTTTGAATTCACCAGAGATGAATTCACCACCATTATCGCTCCTAAGAGCCTTCACCTGCTTCCCCGACTCTTTCTCAACCAGTGCCTTGAACTCACAGAACTTTGAGAATGTCTTGCTCTTCTTCTGCATGAAGAAGATCCAGTACTTCCGAGAAAAGTCATCAACAAAGATCACATAATACCTGTGCTTTGCTGTCGAAGCTATTGAGAAAGGTCCACACACGTCTGTGTGAATTCTCTCAAGGATCGTCGTGGCACGACTATCCTTCTCGTGAAAGGTGGCTTTCACATATTTTCCCAAGGTACATCCCTTGCACTGATCTCACTGCGCAAGTGTACCCTTGGGAAGCCCAGTAGAAATCTGCTGCAAAATTTTCAAAGCACCATGGTGAAGGTGGCCCAATCTCCTATGCCACAGTTCGCCCTCATCCCAGCTCACCACTCTTTCTGCTTTGCATGCCATTGCTGTGCAGCCATCTACCTGCAATTGATAAAGGTTCTTAACTCGAACCCTTATCCTCCGGGTTTCACCAGTTGCTTTACTGCGCAGGAAAGCCTTTCCCTCGCTAAAGACAACATCATATCCCTTGTCTTCCAACATCGCCACAGAGATCAGATTCTTCTTCAATCCTGGAACATGCATGACTTCCTTCAATATGAAAGGTTTACCAGACTCCCTCTCAAAGGAAATGGTCCCGATACCAATCGCACTGTATCTACCATCATCGCCCATCTCGATGTGCACTCCAAGATCCTTCTCATCCAGATCAGTAAACAAATCTTTGTCTCCGGTCATATGGAAAGACGCACCACTGTCAAGAAACCACACTGATCCCATCACACTTGACACCAAGCATGCGATCAGTGAAAAATCCAGCTCAAACTGCGAGGCTAAGGCCTCTCCAGCTGCAGATCCTGCAGCCTGCTTATTTTTCTTCTTCTGTGGACAATTAGTGGCGTAATGTCCGTGTTGGTGATAGTGAAAGCACTTCACCTTGGACATATCCTGCTTCTTGCATTTCGCACCGGATTGAGAAGGATTTTTCTTTCCCTTCCCCTTCCTTGCTTTGGCAGCCAAAGCGCAATTTTCTTCATCTTCATTCTTCGATAAAGATCCATCCCTGGTACCCCGCCTTATCTCCTCCTGCACAAGATCTGACCAAAGTCGCTCCCATCCTGGCAGTTTCTCCCGACCATTGACAGAGTCTTCGTAACTATGCCAACTCTTCAGTAGCCCAAGGAGAGCCAAGCTCACCAAGTCCTCTTCATCTACAGTAACCCCCACACTTCCCAGCTCATCCTTGCACTGGACAAACTTCGTGAGGTACTTGGGTATACTGTCGCCTTTTTCCATTTTTATCTTCCTGAGTTTATCTTTGAGCGCCAACTTCCTCTCGTCGCTCTTGCTTTGTAATAAATCTATCAAATATTTCCACATCAAGAATGGAGAAGCCTTACCATGAAGGCTGGACACTATGTGATCCTTCACACCCTCCAACAGAATCCTTCGACACTTTGTTGTCTTCTTTTTCCAAGCCTCAAGTGCGGGGCAAGATCGCTAGAAGCAGGTTTTGGAATTTCTGCATCTATGAACTCCTTCAACCCATTGTCATCCAGCACCGCCTCCATCCTGTCCTTCCATGCAATATAATTCGAGCTGCCCTCAAGGGCATACTCCAATCGCAATCTGTTGAAAGACATTTTAATGAATGCTCAACTTCGACACCAAGAAAACACTGCTGCAAATTCGAATTCCACCAGCACAAAACTCAACTGTTTCAATAATTTGCAATTGCTCCAATGATCAACGCTTTGATACCATGTAGAAATTATATAACTAATGCGTTATATATCCAAGATTTTCCTGATCACACACTATTTTAACTTCATGCACAATACAGAATCTATTCCACCATTGATCAGCACATGCGGAAATTTAAATCAATTGCATGCACTCATGAAACCATAAAAATTCACACACATTAACACAATGATTTATGGGAAAGCTTAAAGCTGAAAACCCCAACTATCTGTATATAATATATGTCATAGAGATCATGTAACAATCCTCATACAAAGCTGATCATATCAAGCTCTCAGTACAATACAATCGCTACACACTAATCAGGCCCGATCTAGCAAATCCATGCACTGATCTCTGCGACCTGCTAACCTGCTTGTATTGCCCAATCCCTGTTGAAGAATGACTCTGAATGAACTCGAATCCACCTGGCTTGCACTACGCAATCCTCATTGGCATCTCTAATGAGTGTTGGATGCAATCCATGCATCACTATAGTCACAACTGATAGTCAACTTGCTCTTTCACCTATCTCTCCACTGGTCTCCACTGAAACTGTCCATGCACTGTAGTTAACTGATGTATTCTTCAGTTGATTAATGAGTTAATATTTAGTGAATTAATTATTAATTAATTCACACCACTCTCACTAGTGTATCAATCAGTTGGACTAGATACAACTAGCTCAACTGTGTCTAACTGAGTTAAACTGAACACAACTCCACCAACTACTTCTATAACTCCACCAAACTCTGTCACATGAGTTCTAACTGAAGTCCTCCATGCAATAGCTCTAGTAAACCCTCAGGAATAACATAATTCCTTCTGTCAGCTCCTGTGCCACATCTGTGCACTTAACTGAAGTGCTCCAAGAGAATAAGATAATGTTTAGAGTCCAAATATTATTAAGAACTAATAATATTCGACATATCTATTTTTAGACTGGCAATCTAAAAATAGATTCCGCCCAATATGTCTAAAAATAGAAGTCCATCTATTTTTTTCCAACTTGACCAACCATCCACAAATAGCATCCTGCAACTCATAGAATATGATCGACATGTCTAAAAATAGACATAGTCTAAAAATAGACTTGCACCAAAAATAACCTGCGGGCCCACTTAGTGAAGGCGACTCTTTTCACTAAGCTCATCATCTTGTTTCAATCTCTCAACAATATCCACTGAATTTGCCAATCTCCTTCAGTGCATTATTGAGTGCATGCACACAACAAGGAGTCCAAAAAATATGTTGATATCTGTTTTGAATCAATAACCCAGCTGATCTACAAACTGCTGCTGCATCTGTCACAACCTGCACCACACTATCAACACGAACATCCTCTATAGCTTCTCGAAGAAGCTCAAATTGGAAAGATGCATCCTTGCGCTTTTCAGAACAGTCAAAAGCTTTAAGAAAGAATGGACCTTGTGCACATGTCACTATGATGTTGATTAGTGGGCATTTTCGGATGTCAATCCATCCATCCATAACAATAGAGCAACCAAACCTCAACCATGTTTGTCTCATTCTCTCTTTCTGCACATTAATTTTAGACACTTGTCTATCTAAAATTGATGTTCTTAGCTTATGTTTTCCAGGTGGTATATATGAAGGCACTATTTTTGCAATTGCTTGGACCATTTCCTTGTAATAAGGTGAACGCACAACATGGAAGGGAATTCCATTGGCAAAAAGAATTTTGCCAATTGCATCATCTGTGTCATCTCGATCTAGAATATTGTACATCCCAGACACTGTAGCACCCATTCCAGAAGAACGAGATGCAACTACAGAACCTGTAGCATCCTTTGCCTTTTTTGATGAAACACTGGATGGATCAACATTTCTGCTAGAAAACATTCCTTTTGAAGTGGTTGCCCTTTCTAGCCTCCAAAGTTGCTTTCTTAGAGCTGGAGTCATGTGCTTTGAGAGACATATATTGTCTCCTTTACCTATGATTGCTAAAATATGTTGCTTCACCCTGGTATAGCTGCCAACAAAGTTATGGCCACAAATATTGCTGACCCAATCATGTGAGCCACCTCCAGCTATTGGATTTTTTTAGGAAGTCTGGTTGCATAGACTAGAAGTGGTTTATGATGATTAAAGGCCCCCTTTGCAAATTTTTCCAGATCTCTTGGTGGGCCTTCATAATTTAGTGACCTCTTGTGACTGCTTTGAATTTCAATTTCTTGTTGTTCGTCTTCTAACGGATTAGCACTATAGGTGTTCTCACTGTCACGACTGTTAGTGCACTGACTTTGGCTCATGGTTTAAACTTGCTGCAATTGCAAAAAAAATTAAAAATTGAAATTTTCAATTTCGAAATAAATTTAAATTATAAAACAAATGTAATTATTGAAAAAAAAGGTTAATTAGTAGTTATTGTGTTACAACTTACAAACGCTGCAAATTTGCAGCGTTTGTAAGTTTGTAACACAGTAACTGTGCTACTGTTCAAAAGTAAATGAAATTAGTAATTAGTAATTACTATTAGATCCTACACAGTCAGATTTTTCTAATTAATTAATTATTTGTTATATTATATTTGATATCAAGCAAATGCCAAATTGAAATATTTGATAAGTCATAATTTAATTTTTAAATTATCTGTTATACTAATTAATTATTAAATTTAAATTATGTGTTATAACTTATACTGAGTATACTGTATACATAATACTTTTTAAATTTTCATTTTAATTTTTTTTTATAGTTTAGTATTTACTTACTTGAGGTCGAGGCCGAGGCAACTGGAGGACGCTGAGGCTGCTGGAGGAGGCCGAGGTCAAGGTTGCTGGAGGAGGCTGAGGCCAAGGTTGCTGCTGAAGCCTGGAGGACAAGAGGCTGCTGGAGGAGGCCGAGGCTGAGGCAACGTCGGCGACTGTTGGACGAGGCCAAGACCGACGCAACGACGACGAGTCTAAGAGGTCGAGACTGAGGCGGCAACTGCTGGAGGAGGCCGAGAACGAGGCAGCGGCTGCTGGAGGAGGTTGAGATCGAGGCGATGACGACGACTATTGCGGGTAGCTTCCGCTCTGGGTTGCTGCTGATAGATGGCGGCTACTATGGTGGCTGTTGCCTGCTGCTGCGGATAGAGGGTGGCTGCTATGGCGGCAATGAAACTTGCCAGAAGGGGCATGAAACAGTTTGACAAACAATGCGGAAACTTCAAACAACGTAAAGTTATAAACTTAAAACTAAATTAAAAATTTTAAAACATAATTTAATTAGTAATTAAATAATAAATATTAAAAATAAAAATCGATTATTATTATTATTTTTTTCATTTAAAAAAATAATTTTTTAATTGTGGGCCCCACCCACCCCCTCCCGTCCCCTCACGCCCCCTCTCGCCCCCTTCACACCCTCTCTCGTCCCCTAAAGCACCCTCGACCCCTCCAGATGAGGAAATGTCCCCTTTGTCGTCCCCTTCAATTTTTCATTTTTTGGGAGCGTCGGGAAACGTACCCTAGAAGTCCCCAGGACCCCGGAGCGTGTGGGGGTGAGGATTCTAGACCCCTGGGGGGGGGGGGACGAGTCCCCGTGTAACACTGATGTATTTTGAAAAATAAATGCCAAACCACAACCTTAGCGAAGTTAGAAAACCATATAAAATATTTAGGATCCAAACATAGTCGGCCTGTGCGTACAATTTATGAACTTGGAGCCCAAGGGTTGGGGAATCTGCAAACACTGTATTTTCTCAAGAATAAACCGTTAGAAGATGTAATGAATCGGATAACCTAAGCCCAAAACTTACCAATAGAATGTTCCTATCATCTACAATGAAACAACGATTTAATAAAATTTGAAAGCACAATATAGGAATGCTCGTACCCAACACATACCACAAATCAACGGAACAAAGACACCATGAACTACACCCCAAAGTCTTTTTTTATGATTATCAAAACGTTCCTAGCGGGACAATAGCTTTACATAAGCTTTTACTAAGTTACATTAGCCAAATGTCAGATGGCTTGAGACACAAATGGCCTCTAATTTATAGATGAATCCTCCAAGTGGAAAATAACGGCTAGTTGGTTTGATCCTTGTCAAAATAATCCCGACTGCCGATAGATCCTTGATCAACTTTTTAATCTCTGCCGTCGAATATACTTATTTTTGAAGAATTTTTGAATTTCTCATTAAACCCATTTTTTATTAGCTAAAAAATAATTATTTTGAGCTAGTTTCCTCAAAATTTTGACTTTGACTTGACCACTAAGGCCCAAGGGTGCAATTTTTGTTGAAATTTATGATATTCCCTTGGTGGGGGACCCTCCAAAAATTAATTTCTTCAAGACCCACAAATTTTTCTACCTGAACAATTTAATTTCTCTATCAAATTGAATTTTTGACTCTAATTAATTAATTTTCTGGCTTAGGATTAATTTTATTTTTTGTCAGAAAAATTAATTAATTGAGACTTGAGGGGATTACTTATTTTTCCACCCTCAAATATTTTAGCTATGGTGTCTAAGTATGAGGGACCATGCACAAAAATATTTTTTACTTTTAAGATTTTACAAAATTCAACTCTCAAAGGGGGCATACCTGTTCGTTATAGACCTTGAAATAATTTACCTAATTCTACGACACAATATGTGTGAAAATTCTATAATGTAGAATTCTTTTGCAGCCATTGATTATATTTCTTCTATTGCATTCTCACACAATTACTTAACATTTTACTGTGTTAAATATCAAAATAAAATACACTGTAGTCTTCACGATAAATAAACAACATGAAAGAAATAGCACAGGTATTCACAAATAGACACCGTTATTTTTGGACAATCGTCCTCGAGAAAACCCAACTCGGGAAAACTGGTGCAGCAGATATGAGGGTTTCTTTATTATGCAGAAATTATGAGTACAAAATGTGTGATTGTATTTATCAATCAATCACCTTAAGAAATCTGATGAGATGAGCTTAGTGAGACAATTCTCACTTCACCACGAAGTTTTGGCACCAACCTGCACCCACTCTGAATGCCTTTGTGTGATTTCTGCGTCACTCACGCTGTCACTGCGTCACTGCTGCTGCTACTTGTTGTGGTTGCCTCTGTGCTCATTATAGTGTGAGACTAGAGTTTTCTCCTCTTCGGGAAATGCCCTCCGGCTACTGGATGAACCCTCAACTGTCTCTTCAACTGAAATCGTAACTCCCTCTGCTGCTCTGCACTGGCCCAACGTAATTGCTGCTTGGCTATCTCTGCATTGCTGCTATGGCTCCCTTCTCACTTCTCTTCCTACACTCCTTATTCTTCAGAAGTTCTCCCTCTAGTGTTTTTGGTAATTAACTTGATGAAAGACTTAATAAGCTAAGAAGAGAAGACATAAGTAAAAGAAGTAAGCTCACAAGTAATTATCAAGAAGAGAATTTGAATTAATCTCTGCCCTACCAAATTCTCAACATGGTATTAGTGCTAAGGTGCTGAAAACAAGGGCTACTTGACAAAGAGACACTCAAGGAAGCTAGAATCAAAGTCTACATTTAAAAGGTCAAACCAGTTTGCAAAGAAGACCTTCAATCTCATTCAAAGGATTCTCTTATCAAGGAGATAATCTTTGCCTTCAAAGATTCATATTGGAGTGATATCATCTTTTTGAAGACATCCTTTATCATCAAAGATCCAAGATCACCTACATTGGATAATTCAATTTAAATGGAAGTTCCTAACTTCACCTTCATCATCATCAAGGAAGCTGTTGGAAGGAGGAAGTCACCCTACTCAAGTAAGTATATCTGACCTTATCTAAATCCGGCAAAATGACTTATTGTAAAGAGTACAACCAATTGGTTGGGTCATCAAACTTTAGTGCATGGAAAAAGAGGACAGATTTGAATCTAACTGAAGATGAAGTTACGGGCTACATCAAAGGATTGACAGTTCAACCCTCAAAAGAAGATGCTCCAGCTCATGACAAATAGAATCCATTAAGGACTCACTCATACAATATGTATCAAAACTGGAAACTGCAAAAGAAATATATGAGAAATTGGTGGAACTATTCTCTGTGAGTACTAAAGGAGAAGCAATCTCTGCGAGACAAGAACTATACAAGATGAAATTGTCAAGAGAGGAAGGAATCACTTCATGTTTTATGAGGATTTATGAAATAAGAGACCAACTGTAGGAATTGGGAGAAGTAATTTCTAATAATGAGATGAATACAGTGGCGCTGAATGCTCTACCGGAAGAATGGGGAAACTTCACTTCAAGCTTATATGGGAAGAAAGAAGCAACACCATTCCATGATCTATGGTCTCTATGTAAAATAAAAGAAACAAGATTGAAAGCCAAAGCTGATACAAGATCAAGTGAAGGGAATCAAGCCTTTGCAACCATGTCTAGGAAGAAAGGAAGATTCGATAAATTTTATCCTCAGAATAAAAGAAGAAATATGAACAAAGTACAATGCTTTGGATGTAATGAACTTGGACATTATAAAAGGGATTGTCCTACATCTGGGAAAGACAAGAGGAAAAAGGAAGAAGCCCATGTCACAGATGAAAGGGAAGAACCTGATGCAAAGAAATCTAAGAAAGAAGAAGCGAAAGATCTCTATAATGATTGAGATCATCTTCCTCTTTAAGTGATTTCTATTGGTTGTAAAGTAGTATAATTGGAAGTAATGTATATTAATAGCATCATGATAAAAGCATAGAAGGAGCATTTGAAGAAGTAGATCTTGGGAACCTCACTGATAACAACATTGATGGAAGGCTGTCATCAAGATCAAGGGTCATCATTCAATAATCAATATGAAAACAAGTGCTAACATTTTCTAATGGAGTTCTCCATGGATTCATTGGTTAGAAAGAAAGCAAAAGGTTTCATCGAGAATTCGATGTTACAGAATTCTGGGATTAGGATATGATGACATATTGATGAAGCAAGTCAAGGGAATGAAGTTATTCATTCTAGTAAAATTGCTGCAGGATGACTCAAAAGGAAAAAGGATGAGGTACATATATCTATATTTTGACACTCGATGCTATGAAGTCATGTCATATGGTTGCAGGTAATGGACTTGTATCTTTAGAAGTATGATCTATGGAAGGAGGATCTATTCTAGTGCACACGTTGCCACTAATAGATGAAATTAAAAATGTCCTCATATGGAATATGAGGTGGTGGTATACAAACAAGGAACTGGATACTGAAAGTTCCTGGGGATGAAGCTGTGTGGAGAAATAATGTAAGAGATCATGAACTACAACCATGTAAACAGGCGTTTATCATCCAAGAATATGTGACTAGGAGATCTCCTAGGAAGATATGTGGACTTTGATAAAAGTATGGTAAAGAAAAAGACCCTTGACAAAATATATCTTTAGGAGACGTGTCAATCTGAATAAAGGATGCCGATGCCTACAGGAAGATGTCATGGTGAAAGATCATCACTAAGGTAACTTTTGATTTAAAAGTTCTTATGTATATGTTTATCTGGATAAGTTTATGCAGGGCTGCCAATCATGTGGAAGGATGTAAGATCCTTGGGAGATGTTTCAGAGAAAAGCAACATGGCATAAAGGTAGACCAGATGAGAAGGACCGATGAATCACTTTCATGTGGATGACATGACTCATGGATGAACGTGATGTATGATCTGTGCCCTATGAAGCTAAAAGTTGAAGATTCCTCAATATCGAAATCCATGACATCGAGGGGGGGAATTCTTCATGAGCAGCTGGGTGTCTCACCATTGCTATTGTAGGTCCTTGGTTAGGAGGGAGCCTGGTGGTAAGTTTCTTACTTGGAAGAAACTTGAAGTATGTCTTTCCTGAGTTAAGAGGGAGTGACGTATATGATTCTCTAATTCATGTGTCATGCACTAGACCAGGACTAACAACCGTAAGTCTTAGTGAAGGCCATGAGGAGAGAATGGATAAACACATCATTCTGGTCTTCACCTGGAAGACAGAATGGAGGATTGGGTAATCATCTGGCATTCGATACTCTTTGAGAATGAGATAGGGCATTCAAGATAAGAGTAGTCAGGGACCGATATTTTTTGAGGATTGGCTACCCAAGAGAAGATTAGCCCAAGAAGGTCATACTTTGGGAACACTTGGGTGGAGTATGTACCTTGGAGAGACAATGACTATGGTGTCTGTAAGTCATGTGTCTTGCCAGCATTGTAGCCCATTGTCTCGTTGAGAGATGAGGCTTTTATTTAAGGCCTTGCACTAAGACAATGCTGGTTGATATGATGCTATACAGATGCAATTACCAATCTGATTCTTCTTATGAGATTCTTCAGATTGAAAGTGACCATGTACCGTTATGAATACCTCCCTAGTTAAGAGGGAGTGTTGGAAAGTGTAACTAGGTTCGGTCTTCATATTTACTATGTAACTATGTATTTATGTAATGAAGAAGATAAAGATAATAATATATATTTTTGGTATGCTTGCTTCATGGGTTTCATGAGCAAGGTTTTATTATAGGTCAAAAGACTTCTTCTTGATGTCTTTTAGGATTTATCTTCTGGTTGTAAATTGTACTAATTAAAGAGTCATGTTTATGAAGAGTCAAGTCACACTGGCATGCCTCAAGACCGTGTCACATAAGCCTTAAAGACTGCACTCAAATGATGCTTAAGATCTATGTTGGGATACTCTTCATATCAGCTATCAATAAGCTATACAAGTCGGCCTATTATCTGTTTGTAAGCTCGGCGTAAATCACAAAAAAGGTGTACACTATATAAGTAAATGTCCGCGGTTCATTTGGAGCAGGAACTTCGGTCAAGTCTGAAATTGTAGTGCGGATCACAGATTCTTGGGAACAGGGTTATATATAGCGAGGATCCTAATTGAAGAAGATGCGTAATGGCTTACTATAATTTCAGGGACTATTCTGTGATAATATCTACGCTATCACAAAATTCCGAGGATTGTTTTAGAGTAATATTGTTCGGTGGTATTCGGTGTCTAAGGTGCGAGATCAAGACTGAAATAAGTGCGAGAACAAGGCAGTGTTTAGTACGAAGAAGAGACTATACTATAGTGCCAAAACAAGACTATGTTAAAGTACAAGAACGAGATTGTGTAAGGGTATCATTATAGTATGGGGTGGACTGTTCATTAAAAGGAAACAAGTGTGTATGGTCAGCAAGGTTAAGTGAAGGCACAAGGTAGGGCAGTCTATGATACAGTGCTAATATCACAAGTAAGGATCATATACATCCGGAGAAGGAAGAATAGAGCAGACCGGAGCCTTTAGGTCTCAGTGTGGGTGCAGCCAAGGCAGTAGAATTAACTGTAGAGTTAAATGGAAGAAGCAGTTGAGGCTGGCTCCTGGAGGCTTACAAGGGTCAAGGGTCTGTGTCATGGTCATGGTACTTGTCATCTGAAAGTCTATAAGGAGGATTTCCTATGGGTTTTCCTCTCCAAGAGGGAGAGGTTTTGGCTGTGGCTTGAAAAGCCTAAATATGTCTCTCTTGTGTTTTTGGTAATTAACTTGATGAAAGACTTAATAAGCTTAGAAGAGAAGACATAAGTAAAAGAAGTAAGCTCACAAGTAATTATCAAGAAGATAATTTGAGTTAATCTCTGCCCTACCAAATTCTCAACATGAAATTCGTCGCCACAATAACATGTTTACCTAGGTTGTTACATACATACACGGTATCACTAGCAATTTTTACATTACAATTTTTGCAGAATGGGTTTACAATGACATAATACGCTAATGGATGATGACCTTGATCCTTTGAAAAATATGGTACAACTGCTTCCTTGGAATTTGACAAAATGTGTGCAACAGGCCTCTAGAAGTCAACGTGTGGCTTCCTTGAGCTAGTTTATTTGCCACTTGGACTTGTGGGCCTTAGGTGGATGCCCAATCATCATTTAACCCCTCTTGGAAATGATCTTTGACTTGACGTTCATTTTTCTTTTTCATATTGTTGGAAATACTGAGAGGGGGGTGAATCATTATTTCTTTTCAATTGTTAATTTTACTAGTTAGATCACTTATATTTAGAACACAAAATGAACAATGATGGAATAGATACTTTTATTAATTTCTTCTTTACAATAAGTAAAGTACAATAATGATATAGGGCTCCAACCCTACATGAAGACTCCAATCTTCCAGGCTCCAACTTGTATTGTGCCAAGCACCGACTTGGTCTTTCCAAGGCTCCAACCTTGTCAATTTGAGGCACCAACCTCTAGGGCTCCAACCCTATCTCTGGTACAGGCTCCTACCTGGTTTCTTGAGGACTCCAACCCTCTAAGGTTCCAACCCTATCTTCCAAGGCACCGACCTTGTCTCTATGAGGCTCCAACATCTTGGGCTCCAACCCTCAACTTCACTTCATCAACATATGTTTGGTTATTCTTCACGGCTCCCAAAGTCTTCTTCAACGAGCCCTGTCACACTTAGTCTCCATGTCACATCATCAATGACAACCTTTTCTTCTTAGAAGGTGTCACCACTGCTC
Organism: Pinus albicaulis; assembly: GCA_034641835.2. Classification (NCBI taxonomy): domain Eukaryota; kingdom Viridiplantae; phylum Streptophyta; class Pinopsida; order Pinales; family Pinaceae; genus Pinus; species Pinus albicaulis. The sequence continues at coordinate 1,468,703,988 of CM076570.1, forward strand.
TTCATCGTACTCAAACAATTTCTCCAAGTTACCTCATGATGGCTTCAATGTATCATGATCTCCAAGGGTGTCCTCAAGACTTCAATCAATGCTTGGTCATGTCTCAAGTTGTCTTCAAGTTCTGCACAAGGTCTTCCAAACAGCTTCAAGTACAAGGACTACTGCAAAATATTCTTCAAGGTCTTCAATTAGCTCCCCAAATATTTTCTTCAAGGGTTCCAAGTACTTCACTTCTTCAAGACTCCTAATACTCCTTTGTCCAAAACTTTACTGCTCTTCACAGGTCTAAGTACCAATGCTTAGCACTGTTCCTCAATAAGCTGCTTTTCAAGATGTATATAGGCCAACCTGTCTTCAAAGACTGCTACTAGTACTACTAAAAAATATTCTTCAATAAGGAGACTTCACAAAGCTTCAATGGTGGCTTCTAGGACATAATTCAAGTACCTTAATAGTAAATACTTCATTGATCTTGCAGGTCTTTCTCCAAGTGTGACTGTCCTAACAATGGTAAGCTACAGGTCTACAATTGGAGTCTCTGTAATAGCTTCGGGGCAGACTTGCAATTCAAGGTACCAAGAAATTGTTGTCCAAGCCTAAATCTTAAATAATCCCAAATGACTGTCCAACTGTCATGAAGTCTAAGTCCGAGGATGTCAACCTTCCATTTTAAGACTGGGCTAGATGATTGTAGATTATTACAGGTCTGAGGTATCAAAGTATGTTGCCTTACAGGTCCTAATTCGAGCTTAGTTCATAGATATACACACAGGTTGTTGCCTTTGAACTGCTCCAATAGGTGACTGTCACACACAGGAGCAGATCCAAGCCTTTTTCTGAGCCTTCAACCGAGCCTTGTACAAAGATAACAGTCCTTTGTTTAGTTCCCTTCTCAAGCTACAGGTCAGAAGTGTTAAGGACTGTCAAAACGTTATATGTCTACACAGGTCTGAAGATTGATCTCCTATACTCCTTCGCTGTTCCTTTTTATATCTTCTGCAATTGATCTGAGTTTTTTTGGTCCACCACAGATATAATTGCCCACAGGTCTGTGTGAGGTCTTCACAACTTCAATTGAGCCTTTAAGGGACTGTCCAACAGTCCAAACTGTAATGTATCCTTGAAAACAATGCCCAAACAATGAACTTCTATGTCCTCTCGGCTTCATTGCTGTTCTGTATCTTCTCTCTGAAATGATCACAGAAAAATGATGCCAAAATGAAGTTTATATCCTCATATTTATACACATTTTGCGTTTAAGGTGAAGAGACACGTCACTTGGTGGGAGGCCGACATAAGTAGGCTAGCATAGGTTGGCTCAAGGACAGAATTATTTCTTTAACTTGAAAAATTCATATCTCCCAAAGCACTTGGAGTTTTCGGCCAAGTAAGAGTTCGTTAGAAAGCGAAAATTATGCTCTAAAAGGTGGTGTAGATGTCATAGTGAAATTCTGCCTCTAAGGTGGTGAAAACATTTTTTCTTTGTGACTGTCCTTAATTTTTGTGTGCAGGAGGTGAATAGGACAGCATGCCTTTTCCACTGCTTGGCTTCTCCTTTGTTTGGCTTATCAATCATAGGATCATAGTGTCATCATGTAGGACATCCTATTCATCATGATAGTATCCAGCATCCATATCATCATGAACGTATAGCATCATGTATTCAATAATAGTACAGTAGTATGTCATAGTGCAGCATCATTAGGAAAGTTTCAAGGTAGTCTTCCAACCATCAAATGAGATCTTCCACATCATAATCTAGTCTTCCAACCTTCATCAAGTGCATGCAACAGTAGATCAAGGACTTCTTACGGTTTCTTTCATTAGTGGTTTGACTTCTTCGTGATTTGACATCTTCATTGATGGCATGACATCATCATCTTGAACCAGACATTTCAAGAATATTGACATCTCGGTTAATGCCATATTGACATCAATGACAACCTTGACCAACACATATTCATTGTTTTTCGACTTTGTGGAAATATTTAATTTTGTTAATTTTCCAATGTTCTATGTTGTAACAATCACTTATAACAATTCTTCTTCCAATAGCAATCAATTATCCAATGTATTTTCAATCACGCAATCACAATAAGCAATTGGAGATAGAATTTAAAACCATATGTACAATAGAAGACAACCAAGAACAATAGAGATAGAGATTTTGGTCAAAGACTAGAGAAAAACCCCACAAGGGGGAAAACCCTTTTCAAATTCTTCTTTCATTAGATTGTCATCAAATGTTCAACAAAAAGATACATAGTCCAAGTACATCAATAACAAGCCAAAGGTCAACACCTTTACCAACCAAGTCAACCAACCAATATCCATTCAAATATGAGCATGAAAGTCAAATATGGTCAAACTTCAATTCTGCAATTTCCAGCCAAAGTCAACAAGAGTCAACGCATCCCTAAACAGTCCTTGGTCAATGGTCAAATTTGTTCCCAAACAGTTCGATCAACCAATCAAAGAGTGCGGCCTTCTTCCCTTAGTCAAATTCAATAAAAAAGTGTCAAACTTTCAATCAAAGGAGAAAGAAGGTCTGCAGTCAAACCCTAACCAGATCTGCGGTAAAACCAGTCAATGCATGCCCAAAAACCCTTGATGAAAGTCTCCTCAAACTCAGCCTTCAAGAAAGATTGCGGTCAAACCAAGTCAAAATGTCCCAAGAAAAATGCAAGTCAAAGTTTACAAAATAGTCCCAAAATAGAAAGTCAATGCTTATCAACAAAAGTGTCTCTATCTTGTTCGCACATGAACTCAGACCTGCAATTTTTCAGCAAAGATCGAACCAAATGAAGAAGAAATGATGTGTGATGTGATGCCTCCAAGTGATGCCTAGTGATGTCTATTTATATGTCCTCGAAGGTCGAATTTCTCTCTCTAGGCCGACTTGACTTTTTTAGTTGACTTTGGACCAACATTAAAAATATAATTTTCCCATGTGCAAATTAAATTCTTCTAAGGAGTAGTGGGTTCTCCTTAAGGTGTGTAGGGCTTCTCCAAGGAGGGAATTGCTCCCTTAGCTGCCAATTTTCAACATTTCCTCTCAGCTAGGGAGGAATTACGGACTACATCATAAGTCTCATCTCGGATGTCTTGTCATCATCATCGCTGTATCATATCATATCTCTTCTTTCCCCACTGGATCCACTGGTTTCCTTCCTCACCCTTTACCACTGTTATTTACCTTTGAGATAGAACAGAGAATCTAAAGGATATATTTGCTAGCTATGTCCTTCCCCTTACCCCCTTAATTGACCTTTATTTGTTACAATGGACAAGGAACGTCTCCATGACAATGTGAATGATACACTAATTGGTTGGAAGACAGATTGCGAACCAACCTATTTGCAACAAACTGGCTTACTCATGATCTATAGATCTGTCTCTGCTCATCAGGTGAAAATCTCGATCTAAAGAAGAAGAATCATCATAGGAGACATAAATCTACCACCTTATATCCAATGACAATAGGTCGGATATACTTACCATGAGAAGTAAAGATCACAATCTATCTTATTGTTCGTTGATCTTCCCACCTTGACCCTCAAGAATCAAGTGGTAGAACACCAACGTCCTTTAACTTAGGGAGAATACCTTTACGTACCAGTGGTAAGGATCACACATACCCAAGTCTCTCCTCACCCATTGGCTAGATGGGTGGCAATCCCAACAAGCCCAACTTGTGGGTAGGATGCATACTGGGGTATACTCTATCAAGTCCCAAACTTGATGGTAGGGGAGAATACCTCTACTTGCCATAAGTGACAAGGATCACACACACCCTATAGTGACAATAGGAAGGATACTACTTACCATGGGAGGTAAGGATCACAATTATCCTATTGTCTAGAGTTCCCTCAACCCCAAGAGTTCTCTGGCTCCATTCCCACCCTTGGATCTCAAATAGCGAGGAAGAGCATAGCTCAGTGTCCTTGATCAACTGTGACCCTTTCTTGGGAGGGTCACATCCCCACCAATCCAAGATGTTCTCTAAGGACCAAGAAATTCCCTTTCGGCAAATGCTTGGGGAGATGTTTGCTTTGTGCTCATCAGTTGAATTGTGATTGAGTCTTATGGCTCTTCTCTACACCATATCTCGGATATAGTGATATCTGATCTCAATATGCTTGGACTTTTCGTGGACATATGATTCTCTGAAAGTCAAATCCCATTCTTGTTGTTACAATATCTCACTGTGGTATCCGACACCTGCTCAAACAACTCTCTAAAGAACTTCCTCAACCATACTGCCTCACAAATAGCCATGCTAGCAACAATATACTTAGCCTTAGCTGTACTAAGAGCAACAAACTTCTGCTTCCTGCTCATCCAAGATATCATGGAAGGCCCCAGGCTAAAACAACACCCTGATGTGCTCTTCCCGTCAACAACATTTCCGACCCAGCTAGCATCGGTGTATCCATGTAGTCTCATGTGTCCTGCAGTATATCTCAATCCAAGATTAATAGTCCCATGCTAGTATCACAACACATGCTTAGCAACAACCCAGTGTGTATGTAGAGGCTCGGTCATAAATTGACTTAGAGTGTGACCACAAAACATATGTCTGGTCTCCTGTTCACTAAGAACATTAGTGCCCCAGTCAATAGTCGGTACTCAGAGGGATTTGCCAAGTTAGGTGCCACAACTTCTCCACATAACTTTTTGAAATTCATCTCCATTGGTGTGGCCATGGACTTGCATTCTACCATTCCAAATCTTTCCAACAACTTGACAATATATTTTCCTTGAGAAAGAAAAATTTCACCATGTTTTTGCCACACCTCTAAGCCTAGGAAGTAGTGCATCAAACCAAGGTCTTTCATCTCAAATTCAGAAGCCAACTCCATCTTACACTTGAGAATAAGAGGCTCTTCACCTATCAGGAATAAATCATCAACATATAATACCAAAATCAGAGGCATACCTTAAACAACCTTAAAGTAGAGATTTGGAATAACATTTCTTATTGTAAATCCAAGCTTCATCAGGTAGCTATAAATGCGGGCATACCAAGCCGTTGGGGCTTGCTTCAATCCATAAAGTGCTTTCTTTAGCCTTCGTACATGAGTCTTCTTGTCATGCTCCTCAAAGCCTTGTGGTTGCTCAACATATACTTCTTCCTTGAGAATTCCATGTAGACATGTGGTCTTCACGTCCATCTAGGGAAAAGTCCATCCCTAGCTAGCAACAAGAGCAACGATAGATCAGATGGTAGTGTAGTGGGAAACTGGTGCAAAAATGTCATCATAGTCCTCTCCCTCTTTTTGGGAGAAACCTCTAGCCACAAATCTCGCCTTGTATTTCTCGATACTCCCATCTGCACCATGCTTAATCTTATACAACCATTTAGAAGTCACAACATACTTTCTTTTTGGTCTCGGAACCACTTCCCATACATCATTCTTCATGATAGATTCATATTCTTCGGCCATAACATCATTCCACACTTTTTCTTTCCCAACTTCTTCAAAAGTATGTGGTTCAACCCATATAATGTTGCTCATTGCTACAACATATCCCTGATATCGATATGGATTTTTGCTTTCCTTGAAGGTTCCTCTTGCAGCAGCATGTCTCTCAACATCCTGAAAAGTGTCACGAAGCCATAATGGTATTTTCTAGGCGGGAGGATCACGTAGATGGGGATCTAAGGGGCCCATGGGTTCCATAGGATCATCAACAACATTAGTCTCTGGCTCAAGCATATGAGAGTCTTCTTGTACATTCATGGCATCATCCTTTCTTTCAACATTGGCAGGGGGAGGAGTGCCCCTTGCTTTCCCAAGAGTAGCATCTCTCTTTCGTGAAGCTTCCAGCTTGTTCCTCTTGTCCTTCGACATATGAAAGTAAATGAGGTAGCCAAAGATCCTCAAATGTCCAACATCGGGCTTCACACTAGTGAAAACTTCTTCGGGAGTCTTGTCACCCAAGGTTTGATGAGGAGTCCTATTTTGAACATAAACAATAGTGTTAGCAACTTCTCCCCATCGAAACTTTTGATCATGCAACATAGCTCGGGCTACTTCCATGGTAGTCCTATTCTTTCTTTCAGCTACACCATTTTTTTGAGGGTTATGAGGTACGATGGTCTCCCTCTTGGTTACTGCTTTCTAGCAAAAATCAATGAACTTATTTGAAATGTATTCTCTTCCATTATCAGACCTGAAGACTTTGATCTTCTTTCTTGTATTATTTTCTATCAGTGCCTTGAAGTCCTTGAACATGTCAAATGCTTGGTCATTGTGCTTCAAAAAGAAAATCCATGACTTGCGGGAGAAGTTATCCACAATGTTTATATAGTACAGGTAGCCAGTACGAGAAGTCACTGGCGTGGGTTCACATAGATCAAAATGTATGATTTGAAGTATTCCATTTGTCCTGGTCCTGCTTGAAGGGAATGGTTCCTTTGCCTTCTTTCCACTTGCACATCCTGGACAAACTCTATCATGATTTACTCGAATCTCAGGCATTATAGAAACCATCTTCCTCACCTTAGGAAGTTTTTCATAATGAAGGTGAGCAAATATTCAGTGTCACAGTTCACATTGATGATTGCTGTCATGAACCAATGCTCAGATCGATCTTCCATTGACATTATAAAGCCCTCCAATTCTAGATCCCCAAGTGAGGGCATCTCTCAAGCGAGATTCCATTTTCCAAGTAAGGACCTTTCCTCTTATGAAGGAAACTTTGATTCCTTTGTTCTCCAAGACAGATATAGACACAAGATTCTTTTACAATCCAGGTACATACAAAAGATCATGAAGATGTATAGTTTGACCATAATCTAGATGAAATGCAATGTTACCAAACCCCTTCACATGATAAGTATAATTGTCCTCAAGAATGATCTTTAAATTTGTCTCCCTCTCAGCCAGGCTTGAGAGGGCTTCACAATAACCAGTGAAATGCCTTGAAGCCCCCACTATCTACCAACCAACTATCAAATGAATCCGGAGGAGAGGAACTAGAAAGAGTAGAAATAAGAAAGTATTTAGATTGTGTAGAAACTGTATTATTTTCATACCTTGAGTTCCTTGATCTCTTGGGAGGACATTGAACTTCTTCACGAGTAGTAGGAGCTTCTCTTCTTCTTCTATTGTTGAACCCATTGTTGTTGTAGCCACGATTGTTGTTGTTGTTAGACCTGGGAGCATTACCATTCTCCTGACAATCTCGAGCATAATGACCATATTTATGGCAATTGTAACATCGAATTTTGTCCCTTTTAAATCTTCTATTGGAGTCTTGGATGCTAGTGTAGGATTTCTTGAATTAGATTGTCCTCTTCCTTTCCTGTTCTTGTCTTGAGCAACAAATGCAGTGGGTTCTCCTTCTTCATGCTTTTGAATGCTCCCTCTTTAAATCATCCTGATATCCTCTTAAGTGCACTTGCCCAACAACTCATCAAATGAAGGAAACTTGTCATTGTTGCTAATAGTTGTAACGAATGTCTCCCAAATCGGAGGAAGACCTCCAAGTGCAATTAGTACTAACTCTCTATCAAATGTAATTCTCCAGCAGACAACAATTGATCCTTGAGTTTGGATATCCTCATGAAGTATGACTGCATAGTTCCCCCCTTGTTCATCTCAATGTCCTTGAGTTGATTCTTCAAAGATAGAATATGATTCATGTTGTTATCCTCATACATACCAACTATCTTATCATACATTTCCTTGGAATTCTTCAATTTCGCAACATAAGTGATCACATGATCTCTCAAAGTATCAATGATGATTTTCTTAGCTTTTACCTCACCTTTCTTGTACTTGGACTTGACAACAATAGAAGCATTTTTTGGAGGCCTAGGTACCTTTCCTTCAACATATTCCTTCAACATCTTTCTCTTCCAAAGTCAAATCAACCCTAGCTCTCCAAACAACATAGTTAGATGAGTCATTTAGCTTTTCTTTAATTTTGAAGTATGAAGTAGACATCCTGACCTAGTCAAGTGATCTTCAGTAGCGGATAAGATATCTTCAAAGGGTGATTGCTCTTGTCTCAGGCTTGTCTTCACCTCAACTTTGATACCATGTTAATTCTCCAAAGTATTATGCTGTAACAATTCTTCTTGCAATAGCAATAAATTATCCAATATATGTTCCATCACCCAATCACAGCAAGCAATTGTAGATACAACATAAAACCATATGCACAATAGAAGACAACCAAGAATAATAGATACACAAAGATTTTGGTCAAAGACTACAGAAAAACCCCACAAGGGGGAAAACCCTTTCCAAATTCTTCTTCTATTAGATTGTCATCAAATGTTCAATAGAGAGATACATAGTCCAAGTACATCAATAACAAGTCAAAGGTCAAAGCCTCGACTAACCAAGTTAACCAGCCAATATACAATCAAATATGAGCATGAAAGTCAAATTTGGTCAAACTTCAATTATGCAATTTCCAGGCAAAGTCAATAGCAGATAATGCAGCCCTAACCAGTGCTTGGTCAACGGTCAAATTTTCTCCCAAACAGTGCGGTTAACTAGTCAAAGAGTGCGACTTTCTTCCCTTAGTCAAATTCAGTCAAAACAATGTCAAACTCTTGTTTAAAGGAGTGAGAAAGTCTGCAGTCAAACGCTAACCAGACCTGTGGTCAAACCAATCAACGCATGCCTAGAATTCTTCAGTCAAAGTCTCCTCGAACTCGGCCTTCAAGACAGTTAGAGAATGCAGTCAAGCCAAGTCAAAATGTCCAAAGTCAAATCGAAGTCAAATCTAGTCAAAGCAGTCTCAAAACAGAAATTCGATGTTGGTCAACAAAAGTGTCTCTCTCTCCTTCATACGTGTGAACTCAGACTTGCAATTTTCAGTGAAGATCGATAGAAATTAAGAACGAATAATGTGTGATGTGATGCCCCCAAGTGATGCCAAGTGGTGTCTATTTATGTGTCCTTGGAGGTCGAATTTCTCTCTCTAGGCCAATGGACCAACATTAAAAATATAATTTTCCAATGTGTAAATTAAATTCTTCCAAAGACCAGTGGGGTCTCCTTAAGGGTGTGCAAGGCTTCTCCAAGGAGGTAATTGCTCCCTTAGCTGCCAATCTTCAATGAATTTTGTTACCTCTTGTTTAATTTCTTTAATTTATTCACTTCTTTATGCCACTCACATAGGAAAATTGGGTTTTGAGGAGTTAGAGTTCAATTTTTTGATCCTCAAAGTGGACATGTTGTGAAACCATCTCCAAAAATAGAAGAAAAGAGATATCAACGCCTTAGAAATAAGCCACTTCGAGGGGGAAACCTCCAATACATTACATGAATGAACAATTCTTCGATGATATAAATGAAAAAACCTCCTTTCTATATATAGGAGTCCATGGGGCCACAATGTAATCCTAGTGGGGCCACAATGTAATCCTAGCCGACCTAACAATTTTAATGTAAGGGCACAATAAAAATATTATGGGGGTTACAGGGGTACAAATATAACAAGAAGGGGTGCTACACTAACATAATAGGGGACTACACTATTAATATAGGAACTTAACATGCCCCTCTCCTTCAAACAATTGTTGCCCTCAACGCTTGATTATTTCTTGATGCTTCTGTATAAAATTCTCATCCTCCCATGTGGAATCTTCTACAGGAAATTTCTTCCACTTGCTGAGATACTCTGAAATTGATCGTACTTGTAGAGTTCTTGTTTCTGTGACTGCTTCATAACTTCTTTCGATGCGATGTTGATCTTCCTGTTGTTTCATTAGATTCTGTACCAAAGTTAGGTTATCCTTTGAGAGTTGGAGAACTTGTTGTTGATGCTCGATGTGATCTTCCACTAATTTATCATCCATATTAGCTATTATTTGATCCTTCAAACCATCCAACTTAGCCTCCATTTTTGCTTTTAAACCATCTATGTCATCTTCGGTTGCTCTTCGTAAGATCGAAATTTGTTGCACTTGGTACCGTAATTTTGATATCTCATACTGCAATTCTTCTTCTTCATGCGTCATAGTATAGCTTTTTGAGGGCTTAATGGGTATGGAATTATTTTTTGGAGGCATTATAGAACCCAATACTTTTTTCTTGCTTTTGAGGAGCTCGATATTGAAACTGAATTATCTCTGTGATTTCGGATCTTCAATATCTGAAATGTGGCACTGAGGTAGCCCTCCGAATTCTCTTTCGAATGCCACAGGTCTGACCTGATTTGGTTTCTTGAAGACAAAGTTGTGCCCAATCTTGTACGATGACCTAATTATGGACTGGTTCAGTAGAGCGAACTTGTACGACTTGCCACGTGTCACTGTTTCCTCCTTCGGCTCTGCAATTGATAGACATGAAACTACAGTCCGTGTACTTGCGGCCACTTTTTATAGAATTCCAATCTGATGCTCAGAGAGAGAGTTATGAAGATTTTCCCACGATCACCTCTTTGAGATGAAATTCGGGAGCCTGCAAAAGACCTAACTTCCACAGACCATATCTCCGAAAATATTCCGAACCAAGCTCTGAAATTTTGCAACGATCGTCCTTAGGATTTCTGCTTCGCTTCCTAAAAATTTCAGCTTCAGAACCTTCGTAGAAAAAATGTTATAGCGAAAATGCCACGATGACTTGTTTAGGTTAAATTCAGGAGCCTGCAAAAAGACCTAACTTCCAAAGATCATATCTTTGAAAATATTATGAACCAAGCTCTGAAATTTTGCGACAATGTTCCTCAGGATTTCAGCTTCGTGCTCTAAAAATTTCAGCTTTTGAACCTTCGTAGAAAAAAATTTATAGTGAAAAGTCCGCGATGACCTTTTTAAGTGAAATTTAGGAGCTTGCAAAAAGCCCTAACTTCCACAGATCATATCTCCGAAAATATTGCGAACCAAGCTCTGAAATTTTGTGACGATGTTCCTCATGATTTCGGCTTCGCATTCTAAAACTTTCAGCGTTTGAACCTTCGTAGAAAAAAGTTATAGCGAAAATGCCACAATGACCTGTTTGGACCAGCAAAGCCCTAGAATCCAAAGCTCTGATGCCAAATATTGTCAAACCAACTCCAAAAATAGAAGAAAAGAGATATCAATGCCTTAGAAATAAGCCACTTTGAGGGGGCAACCTCCAATACATTACATGAATGAACAATTCTTCGATGATACAAATGACAAAACCTCCTTTCTATATATAGGAGTCTATGCGGCCACAATGTAATCCTAGTGGGGCCACAATGTAATCTTAGCCGACCTAACAATAATAATGTAAGGGCATAATAATAACAATATGGGGGTTACAGGGGTACAAATATAACAATAAGGGGGGCTACACTAACATAATAAGGGACTACACTATTAATATAGGGACTTAACAGGACATTAGAAGAATGTTGGGGTGGAGAGCATGATTTTTAAGTATTTATATGCCCCAACATTTTCTAGGCTCACTTATTTACAATTATTTGAATAATTTAATTAAAAATCCCATCTTGCGGGAATTTTTAATAAATTAAAAAATCCTATCAACACCTAATCGAATTTTGTGACACTTTAGATTTGTTCTAGTATGGTAATATACATTGACTCTAGGCACTAGGACAGATCTAGGGCTTCATAAAAGGTCATCATACTAACGACATTTAATACAATTACCTGTAGGGTTGTGAAATTTGAGATAGAAGAAAGCAGAGAGGAGATAAAAAGGGTCAATAGGTGCCTCTTGACTTATGGTCTTCTAAAAATTGATGATTTGACTTCTGCTCTTCTAAAAAAAATGACGAGTGCCCTGTTCATTGGGCCATGGGGTCTTAAGGTTCTACTTGGTGCAGCCCAACAGATAACACTACCCAATTTTAACACTCCCACTTAGGAAGGGAGGTACTTCAATTCCTTGGAAGTCTCTCTGTTTCCCTCATTGGAACACAATCCTCTTCCACGACTGCTCTCCAATATTCATCATAAGCATCATCTTTCTTCACATAAGTTAAACCTGCTACATGAAAAAAAAGCCTTCTTGTTAGTTTCCTTGCTGCTAGAAGCGTCGTGCTTCTTTTCTTGATAGGCCTTTAGGCTATTCCATGGCTCCTTTTTGTTAGCTATGGAAGTCTCCTTTCTTCTCTCTGAGGATGCACCCTTCTGGCGTTGCTGATTCTCCCTTTGAATTTGCGAACTCCTTCTTGAACTTGACTCCCTTTGAGTCTTTGAAACCTTTTTCTTTCCTTGGTAAATATGCTTTCCTTTTAGTCTGTACAGATATTTTTCTCTGACTATCCATTGGGCTTGAGCATCACTTTTCCATCTCGGAATAGAACATTAGACCTCTTTGCCTCAATTGCTGAGATTGAAACTTAAAAGAATGCTGCATTTAAGCTCTGGTACCCAAAGAACATCCCGGACTCGTGACAATCCACCTAACTCCATCATGAATGGTACAGTCTCAGTTCCTCTAATTGCATGTTGACTCTTATCACCAATATTTACATGTAGATTATAGTCCCACTCGGTCAAGCTTTGAGACACTTCTCATGTTCCTGTCATATGCTTGGAGGCCTTGCTGTCTAGGAACCAAGCATCCTCCCGAATGGTGCTCCTGGAGAAATGAGAGAGGAGAAAATTCCTTGTCAAATCTCCCAGTGAAATCATCCTCATTGAGTGTAGCTGGAGTAGCCATCTCAAGCTTCTTCTCTTTCCCTCTCTTCTTATGCGAACGCCGGCTCGCATAATGGCCAAACTCATCACATGCAAAGCATTTCACTTGGCTCAAGTTCTTCTTCTTGTTGCCATTGCTGAAATTTCCTTTGCCCTTTTTCAGCTTACTAGCGAGGGAAACGTTCTCCTCATTAGGGCTCTTCTATTGAAGATCCAATATGGATGTTTCTCCTGTGATACTACTTCCTTGATGAATGGCTTCCACTGCTCCAAGAAGCCCTTTAGTGTAGTCATCACCAACTCTGATCCTTCCACTGTCTCCCTCACAACTGCAAGCTCATCATGAACTTGTGGAATCCTTGAAAGATAGGATGTCACATTCTCTGAACCTGTCATCTTGATGTCCTTGAGCTTCTCTCTTAATACCATCTTCCAATTTTTGTTCTTGTTCTGAAACAACGCTTTTAGAGCTTCTCACATGTCCCATGCAATGTCTTTTCTTGTAAGATGAGGTATCAAATGATCCTTGACTCCATCAAGGATGATCAACTTGGCCATAGCATCTACTTTGTTATACAAAGCCAGATTTGCCGCATCAGTTCGTGCCTTGATTTCGGTGTTTGCATAATGCCACAGATCTTTCACCAACAACACTGGCTTGATACTTTCCTTCCATGAACTAAAGTTAGATATCCCTTCCAACTGGTCCTCAAACCAGAAGCTAGAAACCATTTTCTCTGTTGGATTCTTACCCAGAAATCCAAGAGACTAGCTATCGCTCCAACAACAAGACAACTCAACTTCCTCTTAAAGCTGCCACCTAGGCACAATTCAGAGGCAATTACTCTTCAATGTAGCTCTGATGCCATGTTGGAATTTTATGCACCCGAGATCTAGTCCATGTTTTGGTAGTTTCACAAAATTGGGTCGCCACTCTCTCCTGAAGGCATTCTTCTTCTTAATTTTAGTCTTTCTAGCTTTCATTTTATTTTATTTTCTCTATTTTATTTATTATTTATTATTTTATTTCCTTTTGTTTCCATTTTTTTCTTTATTTTACCTTTAGATGATTTTGCTATTAATTTTATTTTGTATTAATAAAATTTATTTATAGAGTTATCACTATTAATATTTACTTGTAATAATTTTATTAATTTTTTTGTTTTCCGTTGATTTGACTTAGTTTTTACTTTTATTATACATTTAATCCTAGTTTTATTACCCTCATTTAAGTGACTATGTAAAGATTTTTTTTTGAGAATTTATATGTATTTTATTTATAATAAAAATATTAATATTCATCTATTACGTATTATGTCCTAGTTTTATGTGATTTTTTTTTTTTTTTTTGGTTCGGTTGTTGAGACATGTCCTGGGGGATTGAACTTCCGATCACTTGGATACACAAGGGCTTGCCAACATGCTTTTTGCCAATTGTGCTACCACTCGCAGACTAGTTTTATATGATTTTGATTATATTAATATAATTCTCTTATTACAACTTTTTATTTTTTATTCATTGATGAATTTTGACCTTTATCTTTTTTGACTTTTTCCTTTAATTCTTTGACTTGGTTTATATTGATTTATCGACTTTTTATTTAATATCTTTTTAATATATTATATATTTATGCCTAATTCTATTATAAATAATTATATATTTAGTTAATCCTAGTTTTATTTGATTTGTATTTTTGTTATTGTATTAATACTCCCTTATTATAACTATTTATACCAATGTGGAAAAAGTTGAAGTTGGGATTAAATCGGTGAGGGTCCAAAAATTGAAAAAGTTGTAAGTGAGGAGTTTTTTGAAAAGTCAGCAAAATTAAGAAAAAATACATTACTATTTTTTTTTTTTTTAAAGTCATTAAAAAAACTACCTCACTAACGATTTTGACTGATCTTTAAGTTCATAGTCTCCTCCCTCTTTCTAAACCCTTGTTGAATCAAATTCTCTCTTCATCTAATAATCGTCGTGATGATGAACCACATGTTGAAAAGTGTAACTAGGATCGGTCTTCATATTGACTATGTAATTATGAATTTATGTAAAGAAAAAGACATATTAAAATGTATTTTTGTTGTACTTGATTCATGGGTTTCATGAGCAAGATTTTATTATAGGTCAATAGACTTCTTCTTGATGTTTATTAGGGTTTGTCTTCTGTTTAGAAGTGTAATTAAGAGTCATGAATATGAAGTGTCTAGTCTGAAGAATGTACTCCAAGACCTTGTGATGAAAGGCTCATAACAACCCTCAAGAAAACCCACATTCAATGCTGGAAATGCTGTGATAAAGCGGCTTATGATCAGTAATGAAGTCGGCCTATATACAGTAAGGATGTCGACCTACAAGTTTGTTGTAGGGTCGGCCTAAAAGCAAGACAGTGCACTATATATATCCCAGATCCCGCGGCTCATTTGGACAGGAAAGTATGTGGATCTCTCTAAAGTTTCCACAGTGGAAAGTGCAGATATATCTGAGTTAGAAGTGCAGCCTTCAGACAGAAAGAAGTGCGGACTTCTCTAAGGTAGCTACAACGTGAAGAAACCTGGAACATGTGCTAACAACTCTGAAGGAAAAGGTGCAGATCAGCTAGTAGAAGCTGCGGTCAATCCTGAAGTATATTACTTTCAAACCTGATGTAAATAAGATGACAAGTATGGTGTTCAGTGTGGTCTTCAGGAACAGGTAAAGTCTGATATCTACACTTGGATCAGGGTCTAAGAAGTATAAAAAGGAGCTGCGGTCAAGTCTGAACTTAGTGAGGACTTCATATTAGTATAACAGTAAGGATTGAGGATGAAAAGAAGTGCAGATATCATAGCTTGAAAATGAGAGAATAGAAGGAAGGTAAATCAAATATTTACCTTCCTATCTTCAGTACACATAAGGAAAGAAATATGTCTCAAGTGAACATTAAACAAGGAGAAGTATAACCGAAGGCTAAATCAAGGAAAATATTATTAGAGATCGAGTTCTCTAGTGGTGGTGCAGGTCAGTGCAAGTTGGTGCAGAAGAGAATGATTAGCGTTGTGAACATACAAAGAAGCATTGACAAGGTCTTGGAGGCATTCCTAGGCCAAGGGTCTGAGTCATGGTCATGGTACTTGTCATTTGAAGATCCATAAGAAGAATTCCTTACGGGTTTTCCTCTCTGAGAGGGAGAGGTTTTGCCCTGGCTCTAGGAGCCTAATTTTTGTGTCTCGTGTATTTTGATAATTGACTTGATGAAAGACTAAATAAGTTAAAGAATAGAAGACATAAGTAATTCAAGTAAGCTCACAAGTAATTATCAATAAGAGAATTTGAATTAATCACAAGCCCTCCAAATTCTCAACATGGAATTAGAGCTAAGGTGCTGAACACAAGGCTACTTGACAAAGAAGACAGTCCAGGAAGCTAAGATCAATGTTTGGGTTGAAAAGTCAAATCAATTTGCAAGAAAGACTCTCAAGCTATTTCAAGAAAGATCCTCTATCTCATTCAAAGGATCAACTCATTCAAGAAAATAATCTTTGCCATCAAAGATTTACATTCAAGGCATTGTTAGAAGAGGACATTATCTTTTAAAGATATCCTTTATCGTCAAGGATCGAAGAACACCTACATCAAAGTTTTCAATCTTAGAAGAAGTTCTTGACTTCATCTTCATCATCATCAAGGAAGCTACAAGCAACTCTACTCAAGTAAGTATCCATCAAAATGACTTATTGTAAATAGAGCAACAAATTAGTTGGGTCATCAAACTTTAGTGCTTGGAAGAAGAGGACACATATGAATCTAATTGAAGACGAACTTATGGACCACATCGAAGGATCTACAATTCAACTGTTAGAAGAAGATGCTCCAGCTCATGCCAAGTACATAAAGGGAGAAATCAGAGCCCAAAGGATTCTCATAGAATCCATTAAGGACTGACTTATTCCCTATGTATCAAAACTAAAGTCTGCAAAAGAAATATATGAGAAACTGGTAGAGCTATTCTCTGTGAGTACTGCAGGAGAAGGAATCTCTCTGAGACAAGAATTATACAAAATGAAATCTTCAAGAGAAGGAGGAGTCACTTCATACTTTATGAAGATTTCTGAAATAAGAGATCAACTGCAGGAATTGGGAGAAGTAATGTCTGACATTGAGATGACTACAGTGGTGCTGAATGCTCTACCAAAAGAATGGGGAAACTTCACTTCAAGTTTATACGGGAAGAAAGAAGCAACACCATTCCATGATTTATGGTCTCTATGTAAAATAGAGGAAACAAGATTGAAAGCCAAAGCTGATACAAGATGAAGTGAAGAGAATCAAGCCTTTGCAGCCATATCCAGGAAGAAAGGAAGATTCGAAAAATTTAGTCCTCAGAATAAAAGAAGAAATATGGACAAAGTACAATGCTTTGGATGCAATGAACTTGGGCATTATAAAAGAGATTGACCTACATCTGAAAAGGACAAGAGGAAAAGGGAAGAAGCCCATATCTTAGATATGAGGGAAGAACTTGATGCAAAGAAATCTAAGAAAGAAGAAGTGAGAGATCTCTATTATGATTGAGATCATCTTCCTCTTTAAGTGATTTCTGTTGATTGTAAAATGGTATGTTAGGAAGCAATGTATATTGATAACATCGTGATAGAAGCATGGTAGGAGCTCTTGGTGAAACAACTCCGGGAAAACCTCCCTAATAACAAGGCCGATGGAAGGCAGTCATCAAGATCAAGGGTCATCTTGGAAACTGGTGCTGACATTTTCTAATGGAGTTCTCTATGAATTCACTGATTAGAAAGAAAGCATAATGGTTTCATCGAGAATTCTATGCTACAGAATTCTGGGATGTGATGACATATTGATGAAGTAGGTCAAGGGAATGAAGCTCTTTATTCAAATAAAATTGCTACAAGATGACTAAAAGGAAAAAGGTATGAGGTATATATATATATATATATATTTATATGCTGACGCTAGATGCTGTGAAGTCATGTCATATGGTTGCAGGCAATGGACTTCTATATTTAGAAGTATGATCTTTGGAGGAAGATCTCTCACAGTGCACTGACAGATGAAATCAACATACTATATCCTCATATGGAATATGAGGTGGTTGTATATGAACAAGGAACTGGAAATTGTAAGTTCCTGGGAATGAAGATGTGCAGAAGGGAAGAGATCATGAAGTGCAACCATGTCAAGAGGCAGTTATCATTCGAAAGCCAAGAAGATGTGACTGGAATATCTTCTGGAGGATATGTAGACTCTGTTAGAAGTCTGGTAAAGAAGAAGATTCTTGACAAGACATATCATGAGGAGATGTGTCAATCTGACTAGAGGATGCCGATGCCTACAGGAAGATGTCATGGTGAAGATCATCACTGAGGTAACTTTTGTTTTTAAAAGTTCATACATATATGTTTATTTGGATGAATTTGTGCAGGGATGCTAATCATGTGAAAGGATCTAAGATCCTTGGAGATGATTCAAAAGAAAGCAACATGGCATAAAAGGTGGACCAGATAAGAAAGACAGATGAATCACTTTCTGGTAGATGACATGACTCATGAATGAAAGTGATGGATGATCTGTGCCCTATGGAGCTAAAGTTGAAGATTCCTCAATATCGAAATCCATGACATCGAGGGGAGGATTTCTTCATGAGCAGCTGGGTGTCTCACCATTGCTGCTGCAAGTCCCTGATTGAGAGAGAACATGGTGATAAGTTTTCTTACTTGGAAGAAACTTGGTAATTCCTAAGAATGAGCTTAGGTGCATTCCTTATACAAGAATGAGTACATTCCCTTGTGGAATAGGTCCTCCCTATCTGAGAGGGAGAGATAGACACATCATTTTGGTCTTCACTTGGGAAGACAGAATGGAGGATTGGGTAATCATCTGGCATTCTATACTCTTTGAGAATGTGTTAGGGCATTCAAGATAAGAGTAGTCGAGGACCGATATTCTTTGAGGGCTATCTACCCAAGAGAAGAATAGTCCAAGAAGGTCATACTTTGGGAACACTCGGGTGGAGTATGTACCTTGGAGAGACAATGACTATGGTGTCTATAAGTCATGTGTCTCGCCAGCATTGTAGCCCATTGTCTCGTTGAGAGATGGGGCTGTTAGTAAAGGCCTTGCACTAGGACAATGCTGGTTGATATGATGCTATACAGATGTGATTACCAATTCGATTCTATGAGATTCTTCAGTTTGAAAGTGACCATGTACCTATATGAATACCTCCCTAGTTAAGAGGGAGTGTTGAAAAGTGTAACTAGGATCGGTCTTCATATTGACTATGTAATTATGAATTTATGTAAAGAAGAAGACAAAGATAATAAAATGTATTTTTGTTGTACTTGCTTCATGGGTTTCATAAGCAAGAGTTTATTATAGTTCAATAGACTTCTTCTTGATGTCTATTAGGATTTGTCTTCTGTTTAGAATTGTAATTAAGAGTCATGAATATGAATTGCTGGTTTGAAGAATGTACTCTAAGACCTTGTGATGAAAGGCTCATAACAACCCTCAAGACAACCCACCTGGAAATGCTGTGATAAAGTCGGTTTATGATCAGTAATGAAGTCGACCTATATACAGTAAGGATCTCGACCTACAAGTTTGTTGTAGGGTCGGCCTAAAAGCAAGACAGTGCACTATACCCCAGATCCTGTTGCTCATTTGGATAGGACAGTATGCGGATCTCTCTGAAGTTTCCACAGTGGAATGTGCAGATATATTTGAGTTAGAAGTGCAGTCTTCAGACAAAAAGAAGTGTAGACTTCTCTAAGATAACTATAGTGTG
This sequence comes from Pinus albicaulis, assembly GCA_034641835.2. Lineage (NCBI taxonomy): Eukaryota > Viridiplantae > Streptophyta > Pinopsida > Pinales > Pinaceae > Pinus > Pinus albicaulis. The sequence continues at coordinate 1,468,723,389 of CM076570.1, forward strand.
AAGAAACCTGGAACATGTGCTAACAACTCCGAAGAAAAAGGTGCGGATCAGCTAGTAGAAGCTGTGGTCTATCCTGAAGTATATTACGTGCAAGCCTGATGTAAATAAGATGACAAGTATGGTGTTCAGTGCAGTCTTCAGGAACAGGTAAAGTATGATATATACACTTGGATCACGGTCTAGGAAGTATAAAAAGGAGTTGCGGTCAAGTCTGAACTTAGTGAAGACTTCAGATCAGTGTAACAGTAAGGACTGAGGATGAAAAGAAGTGCATATATCATAACTTGAAAATGAGAGAATAGAAGGAAGGTAAATCAGAGATTTACCTTCCTATCTTCAGTACACATAAGGAAAGCAATATATCTTGAGTGAACATGAAACAAGAAGAAGTATAACCGAAAACTAAATCAAGGAAGATATAATTAGAGACCGAGTTCTCTAGAGGTGGTGCAGGTCAGTGCAAGTTGGTGCAGAAGAGAAGGATCAACGTTGTGAACATACAAAGAAGCGTTGACAAGGTCTTGGAGGCATTCCTAGGTCAAGGGTCTGAGTCTTGGTCATGGTACTTGTCATTTGAAGATCCATAAGAAGAATTCCTTACGAGTTTTCCTCTCCAAGAGGAAGAGGTTTTTCCCTGGCTCTAGGAGCCTAATTTTTGTGTCTTGTGTATTTTGATAATTGACTTGATGAAAGACTAGATAAGTTAAAGAAGAGAAGACATAAGTAACTCAAGTAAGCTCACAAGTAATTATCAAGAAGAGAATTTGAATTAATCACAAGCCCCTCAAATTCTCAACACCACATTGGTTGGTTCGATACACGTTGACAATCTACTGTTTTATGTGATGGATCTGGAATACAAATGCTTAAATAATTCTACTCGCAAAAGCCTCCATTCAGAGAAACATAAACACACATAAATAGTTAACTTTAAAAACAACTTTTGCACATTACACGATATTTATTGTCCAAAAGTAATTTCTTATTAGTCCCTTAACAAGAATCGTTAGGGCTCCCATACAAGGGATAATGGCCCTTTACAATCCTTGGAAAATGCCTAGAAAACAATGTCAAACCCTTTGACCAAATTTCTCTAGCTAAGGCCAAGTCCCTTAGTCTCTCATTGCCCAATTATCACTGCTATAAGTGTCTTTTTGCCCCAACATCCAATGAAACTATTGCTATGGTTACTTGCTGCTTTCCCAACCCTTCCAAACACCATAGTCTTCTCTTCACTGTGCCCCTGCCTACTCCTTTAGTCCTTTGGTTTTTCTTAATAGCTTGGCCTTCTCCTTTAACCTTTGATCCCCTTGCCATAGCAATCTTTAGGCCCCCAACCTCTTTGCTTTCCATTGCGTCCTACTCCTAGGCCTCAATTCTCTGCGGCCAAACCTTTTCTCCTTGCTATGGCCAATGTTCCTTGTTGCGGCCTATTTCAACAAGCCTTCAAGTGCTCAAAATAGGATGCGACCTTCTCTTGTTGTATGCGACCGATTCTTCTTGGCTGTGGCCTTCTCTTCCTGCGGCCTGCCTACGACTAGCCTCTCCTCTTGGCTATAGTCTGCACAAATCAACCTCTTTGAGGTCTGGCCTCAAATAGTTGAGCTCGACCTCCTTTTCTTAGCTTGTTGGCCCTTCCTTAGGGCAAGACCTTCTCTTTCAACCTCTGGTTAAATCTCTTAATACTAGCCCAAAGTTATTTTCTCATGACAATTATTTATTCCCAACAATTTTTTCAATTGACAAAATAAATTGTAAATTACTGAAAAATAAAATCATTGGTATTTTAACATCTAGAAATATATGCAATAAATCGGATGGATCAATCACACATCGCAATAGAAATAATTCACCCACAAATTCTCCAGTAGTTTTTAATCAGGAAAATCAGTGTTTCAACCCAAAGAGAATTCACAAAGAAAAATATAGTGACTGGAACCTGCAACTTGGCCCCACTAGAATAGTTCGACCCAATGGAAATCGACCAACTAGAAATCAACCTCTAAAGAAATTCAGCCCACCTCTCATCAGAAAAATCGGCCTCTGCGTCTAGCTCTCACTCAGCTTCTGCGCACTCACAATTTGGCCCTGGCAAGTCGGCCTCCCCAGCAACTGCCTGTAGCTCTCACTCAGCTTCTGCGCACTCACAATTTGGCCCTGGCAAGTCGGCCTCCCTAGCAACTGCGCCTCCTCACTGCAGCAATTTGGCCTCTCCAATTCCTAGCAAATCGGTCTGTTGGAAACACCCTGAAATTATCCTTGTATTCTTCTTCCTTCTTCTTAGTCAAATTGAGCCTCACGCTCTAGAGAATTCACTCTCTTATTCTTGAGAAAGTCGCTTTCCCGAAAATGCTGTAGCTACCTCTCTCTCGTGTTCTTGTGTCTTCACTTCTTCTCTAGGCTTATTTTATAATCTTCATGAGGCCCAAATCCCTAACCCTAATCCCCCTCCTGGATGATTTTGGAGATCAATGGTTGAGATTATTTCTAAGTCACTTAAATAATTAAATTATTTATCTTTAGAAGATGACTTAATTGTCCACAATAATTAATTGACTTTAATTATTGTACTCTTCCTAAGTTAGACTTAGGAAAGAAGACAAATCGCTTACTCCACCAAGCAAACACCTAAAGAAGCAATAAATCATCTTCCACATGCTAAGACACCAAGGTTATGCAGAAGACCTTCAGAAGCTACCATGAGCTTCAGCACTTCTCACCTGCAAGCAACAAACACAAAAGACAAATGTAGGCCTTTTTCACCATAGAAAAGATTCCCTCCAAAACTCTTTGCTTCCCTAGTCTCAGGTCTGCAGTTTCCTTGATCAATTTCAGAGCTCAATCAAGAAGAAATCCATTACTCGAATTCTGTTGAATTCTGGACATTGTACTCAGTTGTTGTTGAATCTGTGATTTAGTGAATTTTGGCACTGTGATTGAATGAGATATTGTTTGATGTGCTGAAAGAATAGTACTGCTTATTGAATCTGTTATTGTTTGAACTACATAACAGTGATGCTGGTTTACTATATTATATAACATTAAATGTACAACACTATTGATTGGAACTACACTGTTGCTCCTGTACTGTGCTACTGAATAGGATATCTATTTCCATTGTTGAATGAAAAAGAAATATTTGGGATAAAAGTTTAAAACCCTAGTTGCCTAAGAATAACCTGGGGCAATAATTACCCTTGCTCCTTACATTAATAAAATTCTCTTATTTTATCACATTCTAAAAGTTTATCCGGATTCTCAAGTATACCCACTTACATTGCACATTTCCATTGGTGAACTTTTCAAAGGGTTGACACATATCAAAACTTCACCATGTGATATAATGTAGCAACCATGTGAAATTTCCACTTCCAAGTTTGTCAACAATAGAGCCGATGTAGATTATCTTTAAGAGATGTATGCATGAATGCCCTGTCAAAATAAAGTATTGAAAGAAGCAAATATTCACACGTATGTAGAAAGAATGCATATGTATGATACTTGTTATGTACAGTTGCATTCCTTGGATGTTCATATATATTCATTAGTGTTATGTTTGCAATCATTAGGCTTCTAAACGCATAAACCTGTAATAGTTGGAATTGTTCGACAATAACAGAACTCTAATATTTTTAGATGATGAATGCAAATTGCGAGCAGAATTTGTCCTGAGTTAAGTTGGTGATTTGTATCTTGTCATGCTTTTTGATTTGTTGATATTAAGCTGTACTTTACCAAATCCATGTTAGAAGCAATACGTTTATTTGCTTCATTATATTAAGCTGTACTTTAATGGAGAGTCACTGCACACATATAAGCAGCTTTATAAAAAGCAACGTTTATTCGTTCTATTTTTGTAACATTCTGTTATAGTTGTGGTTCTCCTGTCTCACAAAAAAAATTCATTCATCTTTGTTCCTGTACGAAATTCCTGATTGCAGGTACAAGAAAACAGTTTACGATCTAGCATCACAGCGTGCTAAGGATACAGACAATATTGTTGAGGTATGTTCTACATTTATGCTTTATCCTGATTGAAAAAGTGGGTTCCTTTTGCATTTCTTTCTATAGTGTATTTATTTGAATCTACTACCTTTCTCTTTTCTAACGAGGAACTAGATGAAGGGGAGTGGATTCCTTTTGCATTTCTTTCCATTATGTATTTATTTGAATCTACGAGCTTTTTCTTTTCTAATGAGGAACTAGTTAAAAGGGAGATGATTTGAATGGATATGAGATATTGCTAATTTCCTAAATTTTAAATCTACTTCTTTTTGGGTCAATGGGTAACATGCAACTTAGGAAGCTGTGCCCCTCTTGCCACTGTGGTCAGCCTTTATAAGTTTTGCTAGTGATTTCTTTGATGCATTCATAGTTTGCTATATTTCCAATTAGAAAAACATTGATTGAAGTTTGGACATTTATTACATCATTTGCATATGGTACATAGACTTATAAGTTAACTCTAACCTACAAGATAGGTTCCATCTTATTAAACCCCCATATATGCCCCTTGCAAATTGGAGGGTAAGAGTCAGCCAATTTTCATCAAGTTTGTGTTCAGAGTCATCTTTTAGAGCCAACGTCCACGTTGGTCAGAGATGGTTCTCATCGAGATTAGATACAACATCAGTTATTTGAGCCCATTTAAGAGTAAGAGATATTTCACATGCATCTTCATTAGTTCTAAGGAGATTACGATTTTTAGTCGTTGGATTTTGGAGGTTTGCTTGTCGAAGGTGATTGCATATATGAGGTCCTTGCGAGTTCATGATTATGATAAGCTATCTCCCCTTCACGAAGGAGAAAGATGGTCATGAAACCCAATGAAAGAGAAGGATGGTCGTACAAATTTCTAGGATAGATTTCAGCAGCCACAAGAGGGCTTTTACTGTATGTTTCGATAGGGTTGTATTGTTGAGATTTTGTGTATTTGGGGTAGCATCAGTTGTGCTCTAGCTCCCAAATTTTGTGGACGGACTAGAGTACACTTGATCTACAAGACCCAGAAATTGATTTGGGAGATTTCATCTGGTTTAAGAGATATTAAATAAATTAATTATTTTAATGTATTTCCTAAGTTAAAAATTAGGGAACTTAAATAATTAAAGTGAATTTAATTAAACATGTGATGAAATTGTCTTAAGTCACATAGATCAAGCTTTCTTTTAATCGTAGCCATTGATTCAAGATCTGATCATGGCCGTTGGTTTTCCAACGAGAAAAGTATAAAGGAAAGGCTTGGGTCATTTGCAAAGACACACAGAGGCAGAGCACTGAAGCTAAGCTGAGATTCTAGGGCAGGGATTGCTAAGAATTTTCAGAAGTGTTTCAGCTGCAGAGAGGGGAATTTAGGCCAAGGGGATGATCTGATCCCGGGGTCTAGAATACATAAGAAGAAAGAGATTAGTTCAGAGGACAACGCAAAGAAGCAGTGAAGCTGCAGTAGCAAGGACAGCGCAGTCCCTCCAAGGACAACGTGATTTTTCAGCAGAAACCCTCAAGGGTTACGCAGAGACCCCAAGGGGCAGTGTAAGGCCTGCGTCACCCAGTCTGGGGTAATGCAGACCTTTCCGGAGCAGCGTTGAGGGTCAGAGGGGCTTCAGAGACTGACACAGAGGCTTCAGGGGCAGCGCTGGGGTTTCTAGGCCCTAATTTTCGCTGAGTTTTGTAAATCCCGTTTGAGGGTGTGGATCAATCATTATTTTGGCCCTAGATCAGCCAATGAGCTGTAGATCTAATATTTCTCTGTTGGGTTTTCCAGATCTGGAACCCAGGCTTGTTGTATTCAGAAAATTCTTAATAATAAAACCCTCTAGCAGCCAGAGACCGGTTTTCCCGCATTGGGTATTTTCAGGGACTATTTGGCCAGAAATAACTGCATCACTTTATCTATGTGTGCATGAACTTGTTCTAGATCTGGATTGGTGGAGATATGTTATGTGTTTTGCTTCGATTTTAACTTGAATTTATTCAGTTAATAACTTGTCTAAGTAGGAGGAGCATAACCAGATTAACAATAAATAATTTCTGCATAAAGCGTAAAGATTTAGAAATTTCCACATGGTATCAGAGAAATTGTAGATCTAGGAGGGTCACCAGCAAGAATCTGAAGGTTCTAGCTGCAGGAAGCAGCTGGAAAAGCAGCAAAAACGTAGATTTGAAGGGACAACACCGTTTTCAGAGGCAGATTCATGCAGAGGGAAGTGTGACGCTGTCTAACGTTGTCTCCTAGCAAGCCCACGCAATTACTGCGCAGAGGCAACTCAGAAACAACGCCGGATGGGTCTGAAGCCAGACAGTGTGATTCAGATATGATTCTGTCAGATCCAGAAAATACTGAAGAAAAGCTGCAGAAATTCAGAAGGTGCTGGTGGGGTTAAATTTCTAAAGTTTTCAGATTTTTAGCCTTAGCACAAGTGACAAAGAGCAGGAGGAGATCAACTTCTTAGAGAGTTTCTAGCCAAAGAAACTTGCAGTTTGATCAGAGGATCAAAGAGAGCTGAATCATAGTTGATTTGGCAGATTTCCAAGGAGGGAATCAGTTGTCAAAGGGAGCAGAAGGTGCTTGTTTCACCAAGGAACTTAGATCCATTTCTCTAGCAAAGAGAAAAGGAAGTTCTGACACATTATGAGTAGATGGCTCCTCATGGACTACGTGATCAGGACAGGCTGGATTGCCTCTCAAACTTTTCAGTTTGGAAGGCAAGGATCCTGATAGTCTTTGAGGCATACAATCTTAGAGACCATGCAGAGCAAACTTTGGCCACTTCGACAGATCCGGATCTCCTTCGGAAGCATGGGGAGGTTGTTGGGCATGCCAAGCGGCTGATTATGGATGGAATCAAAGACCATATTGTAACACACTTAGCTGAGAAGAAGACATCTAATGAGATGTGGAAGGCCTTGATCTCCTTGTATGAGGGAAAATCTGTCCAAAGAAAGATGCTGTTGGAGACTCAGATGAGGTCATTCATGATGATCGAGGGAGAAGACATGGAGCATTTTCTCTTCAGATTGCAGTCAACCAGAGATTAGCTAACTGCAACAGGTGCTAAGGTGGAAGACGATGTGATAGTCAGGACTTCCCTCAATGCAATCATAGATGAGTGGGAAACCTTTGTCCAAAGTATCTTGGGTAGAGCAGACCTCCCAGATTGGGACAACTTGTAGTCAATTCTACGTCAAGAAGAACTCCGCAGATTCACCAAGATGCAGCACAGCTCTGCATTGAGCAAAGTGAAGAAGGAAGATGAGGAAGATGCAACCTTGGCATCGAAGAAGCAGCCAAAGAAGAAGAAGGATCTCTCAAAGATCAAATGCTTCCAGTGTGATGAAATGGGACATTTTGCTAGCAATTGTCCTCAGAAAAAAAAGGACAAGGAAGCATCTTCTTCCAAAACTGCTATGGCAGATGATGGTTTAGAAGATGTTGCAACCATGAGTGCTCATGAACCACGGAGGTGGGTGACATGGATATGTAGAGGAGCTACATAGAAGAACGCGGGATCCTTGAGCAGCTCATCTCTTGGAACACATGCGAGCTAAGACAACCTTAAGACAGTAGTGGGACAAGTAGAGCAGTGGGTGCATAGATTACAGATGAAGCAGAGGCAGAGGCAAAGGCAGATCTGAAGACTGGGAGGAGCAGTGCAAAGCAGAGCAACAGCAGCGTGGAAGCAGTAGCAACGTAGAAGCAGCAACAACGCAAAGGCTGATGTGATTTTAGCAGCGCAGCAGGCTTCAGAGGGACAACATAGTGCAGTAGCAACGTGAGAGATTTTAGCACAAGGGGCTGATGTGACTTTAGTAGTGTAGAGGGAGTCTGCTTACACAGTGCAAAGCTGTAGCTGTGCATCATTCTTCAGATGCCAACACAGATCTGTAGCCTATGGAGCTTTAGTGATGAGGATGCAACCCATCTAACTTGTCTGTCAAAGATTGGGCAGGAGATTCAGTTGTTTCTCTCAATAACTGAAGTTGCAGTGCAACAGATCAGCAGTGGCAGTGCTATGAGTAGCACAAATGCAACATATTGAGAGGGAGTTGCAGTACAGATGTTGAAATGGTAGTGGCAAAGTCATGGGCAGGAGTACAAAATGGCAGCAGCAGTGTAGAGTTGAGTGGCAACAGGCCAAGCTTCAGTAGCGCAGAACTAGTGCCTAAAATCATGTAATGCATAGTGTGATGTATTGCTAGAGCACACCCTTGATGCTAATAGGGAGTGTTGAGATTTTGTGTATTTGGGGTAGCATCAATTTTTCTCTAGCTCCCAAATTTTGTGGAGGGACTAGAGTACACTTGATCTACAAGACCCAAAAATTGATTTGGGCAATTTCATCTGGTTTAGGAGATATTAAATTAATTAATTATTTTAATGTATTTTCTAAGTTAAAACTTAGGGAACTTAAATAATTAAAGTGAATTTATTTAAACATGTGATGAAATCGTTTTAAGTCACACGGATCAAGCTTTCTTTTAATCTTAGCCATTGGTTCAAGATCTGATCATGGCCGTTGGTTTTCCAACAAGAAAAGTATAAAGGAAAGGCTTGGGGTCATTTGCAAAGACACAGAGAGGCAGAGCACTGAAGCTAAATTAAGATTTTAGGGCAGGGTTTGCTAAGAATTCTCAGAAGTGTTTTAGCTGCAGAGAGGGGAATTAAGGCCAAGGGGATGATCTGATCCCAGGGTCTAGAATACACAAGAGGCAGAGATCAGCTCAGAGGACAGCACAAAGAAGCAGGGAAGCTACAGCAGCAAAGACAACGCAGTCCCTCCAAGGACAGCGTGATTTTTCAGCAGGAAACCCTCAAGGGTTACATAGAGACCCTAAGGGGCAGCGTAAGGCCTGCGTTACCCAGTCTGGGGTAACGCAGACATTTCTGGAGCAACGCTGAGGGTTAGAGGGGCTTCAGAGATTGACACAGAGGCTTCAGGAGCAACGCTGGGGTTTCTAGGCCTTAATTTTGGTTGAGTTCTGTAAATCCCGTTTGAGGGTGTGGATAAGTCATTATTGTTAAACACGCTCAAGGCAAACACACACAAAGGGAAAGATAAGCATTAGTTGCCTTTCTATTACTCATAGATGTACATTTATATTACATTAATGTGACTTTTGGATTCTGCATTCCAAGGTCACTTGGACTTCGTTGTATGACGGTTCAGCTTTCACACCTACCCATAGAGGATTAGGTGTCCAACATTCCCCCCCTTAATCCGAAGGGGTATGTGTGAGTCCAAGAAGAGAGTTGTAATACAAATCTGCAAAGTATGCATGGCAGCACTTAGGTTGAATCAACTCTCTGAAATGTTGGCATAAAGAGGTGGTTTAAGGATGACCACCAACACTGGAACGCAACGCTTATTGTAGTTCTTGGAACTCTTCCAAATCTGGCAAGAAGCTGAGGGCTTCTGCCAGAGTAAGAGTCCCTCATATTTGAAGAGGGAGACCTTCAACCTAGAAGAAGGGAGGTCTACAACCTGTGATGGTTTAAGGATCACCACCAACACTGGAACACAACGCTTATTGCAGTTCTTGGAACTCTACCAAAGCTGGCAAGAAGCTGAAGTCTTCTGCTAGAGGAAGTGTCCCGAATTATTTGAAGAGGAAGAATATGAACCTCGCGTAGATGGTTTAAGGCTTTCCATCAACCAAAGGCATGCTCATGGGCATCCGTGTCTTTGGCTACAACTCTGAATCTGGAATGAGAGGTTGTGGCTCAGGCTCGCTTGAACTGCTGTGTCTTTGGATACAACTCTGAATCTAGAATGACAGGTTGTGGCTCAGGCTCGCTTGATGTGGCTTCAAAGCTTGTAGATGACCACCATTTCCCCCCCTGTCAGGTACAAGGTGAGATGATGACGAAAAATCAACTGCAAGTTTGCTCAATACTCTAGAACAAGTTCTGACATGCGACTTAAACATCTTCTTGGCTGTTGATGCCCATTGCCAAGAAGTGATCCATCCAAGATGAATCTTTGTTCTTGCAGGAGGCTTGTTTCTGAAGCATCTGTGTGAACAATGGGTGTGCCGACCACAGTGCTTGCATGGGTGAAGATCGAAACGATGATCTTTCATATGGCCAACGCGATCACAGTGTTGTCATTTTACAATTTGTTGTTGTTACTGTGGAAGAGGAGCATGATCTGGAACAGTTGAAGGTGAACTGTCATAAAGAAATCCCACACTTTGAAATTTGATGGGCTTGGAGTAGTCCGAAATATGAAAGGACAACTCATTGTCATATCCAAGACCTGTTCTGTGCTTGTTGTGGACAAGCTCTTCCCAAGGTCTGATGATGGGCTTGGGAAGTGCAGATTGAGCTGCTGCATCTGCATGTAAATCTGCTCTTGTACAAGGAACTGAATGTGAATAGACTGCAACATTACTGACTTGCTGTTTATGGGAGTCTGTTTCAATGTTCTGAACAAAAACAGGTTCAGAATGGTGACTCTGCTGCTGTAATTCTTCTTGCTGGAATTGAGATTCAAGCTGCAAAAACTCAATCTTTTCTTGTGCATATTGTAGACATGTATGAACGTCAAGGAGAGTTCCCTTTCCAATTTCAACTATATCACGAACAATAGAGTGTATTGAAGTATTTAGCAACTCTAATAATTCAGTGATTCTAGTCATTTTGTCAACAACTCAATTTTACTAAATGAAAGGTGTGTGCAAATGTCAATAGGCAACCAATTATATCTCTTGGCCTGGCTTTGAATTGCGTGATATATAGTATATAATACCAATGCTACACATATACAATCATGCCAATATGGACCAACTATTATATGCCACTTTGAAAGAATCTCCCAACACCACTTCAAATTCCACTTAAAATACCACTTCCAATGTCACAGTGCGTTCATAGGTGCACACTGTCTCACGATGGAAAATAACTATCGGTCTTCAAAAAGTTTCAATGCAAAACAACAGGTGATTACTCATTGATATAATTGTAGTTTGATGCTTATAATTGTTCAAAATTCAAATCCTTATGCAATGGTTTGAGCCCATTATTTTTTATTTTTTTACCAAAGATACACCATTGCTTCGTGCAGGTTGCAAACTTTTCTCTGCGACAGTGATTTTATACTCTGGGGTCACTGGTGCATCACAATTGTTTTTCTCCACATACTGCGTCTCTCATCAATCATTTTCAACAATCATTTGCAATAAACACTAAACAATTTTCTCTGCTCGTTTCTACAGATTCTTTTCAGATCTTTAACACTATGAACAAAACCTTAATTATTCTCCTCCTTTTTGGGTGGAGACTCTATCTGCACTACTCTGCTTGTAGCAAAAAAAAAAATATTGTAGCAAACATGAGAAAACAGATGCACTGCTCTCTTAAGGAATTACAACTTTAGGTTCTAAATGCATTGCAACACATTCAATCGCAAATGTAGTCAATTAATAAAACACCTTGTGAATCTTTTGCTCCACCTCCAAACTACGCTCCTACCTACGCAACACCCTTTCGACTCTTGCCAGCCTTCTCCCACTGCAGTGGCACCGTTTAACACATTGGATAGGTAGGAATATATGTGATACGGGAGTCGGGATTAGGAGCGCTTAGGAGGGACGAGGGGAGTGGGAGGTGAAGCGGAGGCCACACAGGTGGAGGGGGCCGACGGGAGGGTAGAGGAGGGAGCATGAGGCAGTGGAGAGGCCAGTGCGTGAAGGGAGGGCCGAGCAATGTGAGCGGTCAATGCAATGTTCTTGTAGATTGTGGTATTACACGAGAGTGGGCTATGGAGAGGTGCCTTCCAGTTTTGCTCCTTCTCCTCCTCTCAGCTCTACACTGTTGCGCTTCTAACCAACGCTTTTGCCTGCCCTCTTCACATATATGCTCGCACCCACATGGCTAGAGCCAGGAAATTCATCCCGAGTTTTTGACACCAGAGAGGCAACCGAAGGGGACCAAGGTTTAGTGCATAACCGGGAATTCGACTGCCAATTGTCGAAGCATAAGCTGGCTCTCTTTGAGGTTTTGTGGTCCTTGATGTGGAGATACCTAGAGGATTGCGTGTGGAGGAGCACCTGCAACGGTAAGCCTAGATTGTACTGCGCGTTGAGTTTTAGGGGAGGAAGCGCTGCAAAAGAGGGAAAGGAGGGAGGCTGCGCGTATATGGAGCAAGGCACTGTGTAAAAATTATACTCTGGAGTCGACTGCTTATTACCATAGAGAAGTTGAGAGGTGGAGTGTTTGTGTGGAGCGGTGGAGGAGTATGGAGGGCCGCAAGGCCAGGAGCATGGTGTTTTGCAAATCTGGGTATGGAGCAGTTGAGAGAGAGGGAGCACAGAGAGAGCGTTATGCTGCAATGAGAATTAAGTGAGTGAATCAAATGAGTGAGGAAGAGGGAATCGACAGGATTTTGGAGTATGACAGATAAACAAACGCTGACGATTTGAGCGAAAATGGTAGCAGTTCTGACAAGCAGACAAGAAAAACTGTTATGCAAGCGTTTCTTCTATGGAGGGTGTTTCTTGTAGCCCTAACAGTTTGCCATATTCCTCATATGCTAGACAACAGAAATGTTAGAGAAAAATTCCTAAACAAGGAAAAGGCGCACATCTATAATGGCCACATAATAACAAGTGGCTCAGGCTTGAGCAGGGCCAAAATTCGCCGGCTTCGATACCATGTTAAACACGCTCAAGGCAAACACACACAAAGGGAAAGATAAGCATTAGTTGTCTTTCTATTACTCATAGATGTACATTTATATTACATTAATGTGACTCTTGGATTCCGCATTCCAAGGTCACTTGGACTCCATTGTATAACGGTTCAACTTCCGCACCTACCCATAAAGGATTAGGTGTCCAACAATTATTTTGGCCATAGATCAACTAGTGAGCTATAGATCTAATATTTCTTTGTCGGGTTTTCCAGATTTGGAACCCAAACTTGTTGTATTCAGAAAATTCTTAATAATAAAACCCTCCAGCAACCAAGGACCGATTTTCCCGCATTGGGTTTTTCCGGGGATTATTTGTCTAGAAATAACTGTCACTTTGTCTATGTGTGCATGGACTTGTTCTAGATCTGGATTGGTGGAGATCTGTTATGTGTTTTGCTTCGATTTTAACTTGAATTTATTCAATTAATAACTTGTCTAAGTAGGAGGAGCATAACTAGATTAACAATAAATAATTTCTGTATAAAGTGTAAAGATTCAAAAATTTCCGCAACAACAACAGGGAAAACATGTAGGAAAAGTAGGAGGGCAGTCACAGGGATCGAGTACAGTGACCAGTACCAGTATCTCTTAAGGAGTAGGAGATCCAGGGAGTTCTCAGCAGACAAAGCTGTAGGAACAACAGGAGGAACTAATTGAACCTCCCACCACCAGTGGCAGAACCAGTAGGGAAGTGCTTCAGACTTTGAGGGACGCAAAGGAGTTTGTCGGAGCTTCTAGAACAGATAAGAGGCAACACAGACAGCCTGATGGATACCAATTTTGGTATCTCAGGTTGGAGAACCGTCCAGCTTTCAGAAAGCTGAACAACATCAGGTGTGGGTGGATTCCATGGTAGAAGAATATAGTTCTATCATGACTAATGATGTTTGGGAGGTAGTGCCTGGATCAGAGGATAGATTAGGTGTAGGTTTTAGATGGATCTACAAGATCAAGTACGTTGCAGATGATAGTGTAGAGAAGTACAAGGCTAGATTTGTGGCAAAGGGGTATGCATAAGGGATAGACTATGAGGAGACCTTTGCCCCAGTTGCCAAATATACCTCTATTATAATTGTTATATCCCTAGCAGCGCAGATGGGATGGGAGATTCACTAGATGGATGTCAATACAACATTCTTGAACGAGGTGATAGAAGAAGAGGTGTATATAGAGCAGTCTGAAGGCTTCAAGACTCATGAGAAGCGCAATCATCTATGTAGGTTGAAGAAATCTCTCTACGGGCTCAAGCAGGTACCCAAAGCATGGTATGGTCGAATTGACAGTTATTTGCAGTAGTTGGGATTCATCAAGAGTGATGCATATCTCTGTTATGAATATTTTATTAATTATTAGTTAGATATAGTTATATTAGGGTTTATTAACTGAAAGGGCATGATCAAAGATCATGCCTCTTCACCAAGGGACACCTTGAGGCTATATTTAAGCCCAGGCGATCCCTCATTGTAATCATCTCATCTTTTCATCATTAATAATATATATTTATCAAGTTTACCAGAGTTTTTACACTCCATTGGTATCGGAGCCATCGCTCTTAGGGATCTGTGTGATCACCCAGAATTAAAAAAGAAGGGAGAAATATAATATATATATATATATATATATATTAATAAAATTAAAAGAAAAAAAGAAAAAGTAAAAAGAGAGATATACGTACATGTGAAGACAGTAAAATTAAAAAGGAAGAGTAGAAGTAAAATTAAAAGGGAAGAGGCTCGTGGTTTACAAGCTCATGGTTTTTGGGCCCATGGTAATTTCCCATGGTATTAAAACCCATTTCCCATTTTCAAAACAACGTGCCTTTTCAAAACAAAGTGACCTTTAAAAAAAAACATTATATATATATATATATATATATATAATTCAAATAATAAAATAATAATAATAATAATAATAATTATTATTTAAAATATATATATATAATAATAATAATAATAATAATAATAGAAATTATTATTATTATTTCAAAAAAATTAATTTAATTAATTAATTAAATATTAATTAATTAATTAATTTTAGAAAAAAAAAATTATTATTAATTAATTAATTAAATAAATATTAATTAATTAATTAATTCAAAAAAAAATTAATTAATTAAATATTAATTAATTAATTTTAAAGAAAGGAGAAAAGAAAAACTGGCAAAAGAGTATTTCTCGCCTCATATCTGTTCAGTATGTCTTTATCTACGATGACAATTGATCAGATCAAAAGCTTAGCAAAGCTAAAACGAAGGGAGGCCACAGAAAAGCTTAGCAAAGCAATGAACAGGATGTCAGAACTCTGCAATAAGCTAAATGATAAAATAGATAAGTTAAGTCAGACACAATCCCCGATATCTCCTGACAGGGAACAAACTCAACAAAACAATGCCACAGATTCAGGAAACTCAGAAGAGCATCAGGAAAAAATTGATTTTCCACATCACCAGGAAGATACAAATGTTTGTACTCAACAAGTTGTTCCATCCCCAGAATTGAACGAAACATATGAAGCTGATATAACGACAGAAGCTGTTATATCCAAAGCCACTGATATAACAACAGAAGCTGTTGAGGCCTTCGGTGATGAAGCAGATAACGTTGTTAAGAATGAAGCATTTGATGATGAGGAAAAGTTACATCAAACAATAATTGTCGGTAACTTAACTCTAAATCTTAAAAGGAATCACAAAAAATCACCAGAAGAACAAGGAATAGCTGGGAAACATGAAAAAGTATTCCAAGATCTACCCATAAAAGTGCCTTCTGATAGGAAAATCAAACATCCAGTAGAAGTCAAGACAGTATCCACCTCTGTCGATATCAGATCGTTTCACTATCCACATCACCAACAGATGGAGCTCGAGAAGCTGCTTCACGATCTTTTTATAATGTGGGACGCAAGAGCTCACCGCTTGAGGAAGCCAGACATTCGTCAACATTGTCCATCATTACGTATGCTTTGAGGACAAATCATCTTAAGGGAGGGGCAATGTTATGAATATTTTATTAATTATTAGTTAGATATAGTTATATTAGGGTTTATTAACTGAAAGGGCATGATCAAAGATCATGCCTCTTCACCAAGGGACACCTTGAGGCTATATTTAAGCCCAGGCGATCCCTCATTGTAATCATCTCATCTTTTCATCATTAATAATATATATTTATCAAGTTTACCAGAGTTTTTACACTCCAATCCCAATCTCTACTATTTGATGGTGGAGAATGAGCCTCTCATTCTAGTTTTGTATGTGGATGATTTGTTTTTTAACAGGATCATCAGGGCTCATAAAGGATTGCAAAAGGAACCTTGAAATAGAATTCGACATGAAGGATATGGGGTTGATGCATTATTTTCTATGATTGGAAGTATGGCAAAAGAATGGGGAGATCTTCCTTGGCCGAGGGATATATGCTACAGATATTCTGAAGAGATTCAGAATGCAGGATTGCCGACCCATGGCAATGCCCATGATCACCAATTGGAAGAAGATAGATGCATCAGGGGACAAGGAAGTCGACTCCACCTTGTACAGATAGCGCATTGGGTCGCTTATGTATCTGATCAACACTAGGCCAGACATCTGTTTCGTTGTCAATACCCTTAGTCAGTGCATGGTGGAATCGAAAAGGGTACATTGGGAATCCGCTAGGCACATTCTTAGATATGTGTATGGAACAGCCGGATATGGGTTGAAATATACTTGAGGAGATGAAGTCAGATTGAGTGGATTCACAGATGCAGATTGGGCAAGTAGTTCAGTGGACAGGAAAAGTACCTCTGGGTATTGGTTCAACGCTGGATCAAGGATGGTCTCTTGGTGCAACAGGAAGCATATGTTAATAGCACTGAGCTCATTAGAAGCTAAATATATGGCATTCAACACAACTATGTACAAATCTATATGGCTTAGGAAACTACTAGTGAGTTTGTTCAGGAAGAAGATGGCAACGACCAATGTTTACTGTGATAATTAGAGTTTCATAAAACACTTTGAGAATCCAGTATTTCATGATAAGTCGAAACACATTGATATAAGATGTCATTTCATTAGAGACTGTGTTCAGCGTGGGGCAGTTCAATTGTAGTATGTTCCCACAGGAGATTAGGTAGCAGACGTACTCACGAAAGCTCTAGGAAGAGCTAAGTTCATCTAGTTCAGGGAACAAAATGGGTATGGTAGAGAACCCGTTTTGGTAAGAAAAACAGATGGACTCTCAGTTGCAGCAACAATATATGAGAGGGAGTTACACTTGAGACACAGTAGTTGGAAGCAGTATGCACAGTCAACAACAACATGGATGCAATGCAGAATTAGAGTTGCATAGTAGTTGGTGGGCAACAGTAGCCAGACATCACCAGCGCAACAGGAGATGGTGCAGAATCAAAGTATTGCTATCAGGAGGGCAACAATACTAGAGCACATTCCTCGCCAAGAGGGAGTGTTGATTTTTGTAGCATAGGATGTGCTCTAGCCTTGAGTTTTTGCAGAGAGGCTAGGACACATGTATTCTCCAAGACCCAAAAATTGTTTGGGGAAATCCCACCTAGAGATGACTTAATTAAAATTATTAATCAGTTTTTAATATTTCCTAAGTCTAAACTTAGGAAATATGATTAATTAAGAGGTATTAATTAAGTTAGGTGCGAATCTTCTAGAAAAAGGCACAAATCGAGTCTTTAGTTAATTTTAGCCATCGATTAAGTTTTAATCGTGGCTATTGAAGTCTCAACAGGAGATTATAAGAACTCGATGGGCACTTGGAAAATACACCAGTGCAGTTACTTAGTTGCCCAGGCATATCAATTTTCTTAGTCGTTGAAGTTCAGCAGAGGAGATAAAGCCAATGGGTGAGTTGCAGGTGAGAGAGAGAGAGGGTATCAACAATAGTCTAGGAGTGCAGGAAAAATTCAGAAAGAGCCAGCGTGAGGAAGGACGCAATACACCAGTGCACTGCGCATTGACTGCGCAAAGGGTGTCGCAGTGAGACCAACGTAAAGGCAGAGAGCTCGTTTCGGGGTCAGAAGATCGTTGTGGAGAGTGAGAAATTTATTGCTGAATTTCTCTCAGTATTTTTCCTCTATTTTGTTGTCTTAATTTATGTACATGAATTACTGCTGAAGATTAATAAAGAAATCCTCATTTGCTGCACCGATTTTCCTGCATTGTGTTTTTCTAGGGACATTGTCCAAAAATAACTTTGTCAATATCTTTGTGTGTGTGCTAGAATTTCTCAAGTTTTCAACCTTTATTTTCTTCCTCAGAAATTATTTTGTGAATGCTGCAATGTATATGTTTCGATATTTGACATAGAAAAATGCAAATAATTTGTTTAATTAATTTAACAATAGAAGAATCATTATCAGTATTGCAGCAAGATTACAGATTTGGAATTTTCACAGTATTGAAATTGTGAATTGGTTTTTTCTGAACTATTGAAATTTTAGTGAATATTGTTTAGCACTGTTATCACAATAATGCCTTATAGTTGTATTTGAATTGCAGAGTCCATAGTATGAATAGAAATTGCAGTATTGGTTGATATCTTTGATTGCATATTTTGTAAAAGCCCTAGGGTAAACTAGGGAAAAATTTACTGTTCCATTACAAAGCCTTACACCATCAACCTGCGTGTACAACAACCCATAATTTGTTGTGCCCCTGAGATACCTCACTACGTGCTTGGCAACAACCCGATGCACTCTAGTCGGCTCACCCATGAATCGACTCAATTGGTTGACAACGAAGTAAATGTCTGGTCATGTGTTCACCAGATACATCAACGACCATATGAGTTGCCTGTAAAGTGTAGGATGAACTCGCTTTGCTCTAGTAGCGTCCGCCTTTCTCTAGCTTGTGACTAGAGGCGTGGTCATGGGCTTGCATGACTACATGTGGGACCTCTTGAGAATCTCCTGTGTGTACTTTCTCTATCTCAAAGTCCTTTGCAAGATCCCTCTTGTAGTTACTAATGAGATTCTCGTCCTTGTCAGTATTGAGTCGTCAACATACAACACAAGAATGAGAGGCTTTCCCCCAGCCACAATATAATCAAGTTAGGGTTAGCTTCACTCTTGGTGAGGCCCATAAAGAGCTCTCTTCAGCCTACAAACACGCGTGTCTCTGTTGAAAGTCTCGAACCCCTTAGGCTGCTCAACATATATCTCTTCCTCAACATCTCAGTGAAGGAAGGCAGTCTTCACATCCATTTCGTGGACTTTCTACCTGATTTGCGCTACTAGGGCCAGTAAGGTCCTAATGGACAAATATCGACTATTGGTGCAAACTTCTGATCATAGTCTATCCCTTCAACTTGAGAGAAGCCTTTGGCCACGAATCTAGCCTTACACTTCTCCATACTCCCATCAACTACATGCTTAATGTCATGAATAAATAATTCATAATATGATAAATTGATAATTAATTAGTCTAATTAGTAAATTAACATTAATAAAATTAATTATGAAGTGACATTGTCAAAAGACGTGTCCAATCAGCCCTCGTGACCAGTCAACGTCTATTTAGGCACACCGTCTGAGGGAATGTAAAAACGTCATCATATCTTATAAATACAATTTACTTACCTTACACAAATCTACATACAAATAATAACGATTGTGTAATATCTTAACGCTTCATTGGTATCAGAACTTTGTTCTCTGATCACCGACCCTGCCTTTTACTCGTCGTCAACCTTGTTGTTGTCAAAATTGAAGCGTTTCGCTACACTAGTGTTGGAGATTCTCCATTCCATCGGATTCGCTAGCAGGCCTTTGGCCATAATAAAAATTTTGAAAAATAAAAAATAAAAAGGAAAGAATTGATAGTTTAGAAAAATATAAACAAAAATAGAAGTAAAAAGTTATATTAAAACAAAAATACATATTTAATATATATAAAAGGATAGCCAGTATTTACCGCAACCAGAAAAAAAGAGCATGACTGCTGGAAGCTCCATCGTTGCTGCCACCGCAGCCAAAGCCCACCGATGTATGCAGCGAAATCGAAGTCTTAGCACCACCTCCACTAGCACCGTGGTTGCTTTGACTAGCAATCGTCTAATTCGTTGGAAATTTGCAACTCTGTGATCTGACCACCGATTCAGCCATCGAAACACCCCATTCCTGTGTTAGCATTTCCGCGTACCATGCAGCAACGATGAGCATAACCATTGCATCATCACTCTTTTGCTAACCCATCGTCGTCCACCTTATTCTGCCAATAGACCCTACCATCATCATCGGTTCATTGTAGCCACAGCCACCAACAAAACCGACCAACTTTTTGAAATGAATCCACCTTCAGCAATGCAAAGCCCTAAGACCCCAGAAGACGAAAATTCTCCAGATCACGTCTTCCTAAAAAATCTACAAACACAAATACCACAAGTGCACTTTAAAGGTACTCAATACTATACTAGGTCTCCAGAAAGGAACCTCTTTAAAATTAAAAATGAATTACCTAAATATGATGGTAAGGATCATAAGGGCTCTGTCATTTGGGTAAACAAAATGGACGCCATTTTCTTAGCAAACCCACCATTAGGTTCGCAAGAAAAAGTCATAACAATATCCAATTACCTAGAAGGAGAAGCATATGACTGGTCTATGTGTTGGTCCTCTAAATGTAGTGGTCTTTCGTTCAACTGGGAAAATTTTAAGAATTCTCTGTTGAAAAGGTTTCATGATGAGGAAGAGGATGACGTATACGAAAGGTTCGTTCACCTCAAACAAAAAGGATCGGTCAGTAAATACACTCACGAATGGGAAGTGTTAGCAGTAAGGCAAATAGGATTTTTAGATGAAGAGTTATTAAAAATGTATTGTTCTAGCCTTAAAGATTACATTCGGGAAGAGTTAAAATTATGTAAACCCCAAACCATCGAAGATGCCAGACACACAACATTAATTATTGAAAGAAAACATAAGCTGAGAACTACCTCGTTCAAAGAAGACGGAAACCAACAATTACATTCAAGAAGGAAAGAAACTAACAAATGTAGGTATTGTGGAAACAATTGGACAACAGGACACAAATGCCTTAACAAGTCGAGAGAGAATCAGATGCTTCAAGTAACGAACCAGAAAAGAAGATTAAAAAGAAAAATAATTGTCGCAAATGCAAAGAACATTGGTCTCCAGGACATAAATGTGAAGACACATCCCTGTGTTACTATAAAATAGGAGGGAGGCAAGTTGAAGTTTGGGCATGTGATGAAGAAATCATTGTCACACACAGTGAAGAGTCAGATTCTGAAGAACCGTCATTAGCGGCAGTTTCATGTGATTGGAAAATCCATGATGAAAACTCCCCCGAAAATCAAGAACAAGAAGTAGTTACGAAATACATTCCACCACATCTCTGAAAGAAGATAGACCAATCTTTAAGGAGCATTGGGCCTACTACTCCGTCAACTAATATGAGGAAGAAACCATGTCCTAAGACCCTAAATCTCAAAGGGGTCATCAAAGGCAGAGATGTTGATATACTTATAGATTCTGGTAGTACTCACAGTGGTATAAACATTGATCTTGTTAAACAACTTGATCTTTTTTTATGCCTTGTCAAGGACCTCAACATATCTGTCGCTACTAGGAGAAAGTTCAAGGAAATAAGAGAATGTCGTAATGTTTCAATCCAAATACAATAACTAGAACTGCAAACAGATCTATTTGCCCTACCACCCAAAGGAATGGATATAGTTCTGGGGGTAGAATGGTTAATGCAACTAGGGAGCTATACAACAAACCTTGAAGAACAATTCATGGAGTTTAATTGGCAAGGACGACGTTATAAATTTAAAGGGGTTAACACTTCTAGTTCCAAGGAAGGTACAAGTACTCATGAAGAAGGCACCATTCAACGAAAGGATGCCACTCCATCGCAACCATGTTCGATTAGAGAAAACCTTTCTGGATGTGCTTTGAGGACAAAGCATCTCTAAAGGGGGTGGCAATGTCATGAATAAATAATTCATAATATGATAAATTAGTAATTAATTAGTCTAATTAGTAAATTAACATTAATAAAATTAAAAATGAAGTGACATTGTCAAAAGACGTGTACAATCAGCCCTCGTGACCAGTCAATGCGTATTTAGGCACATCGTCCGAGGGAATGTAAAAACATCATCATATTTTATAAATACAATTTACTTACCTTACACAAATCTACATACAAATAATAACGGTTGCGTAATATCTTAACGCTTCACTTAATCATGTACACCCAATGTGAAAGAACCACTGATTTTCCAACTGGTCTTGACACAATCTACCTAATGTCATTCTGCATGATAGAGGAATACTCCTCCACCATGGCATCTTGCCATACCTACTGAGAAGCTGCCTCCATATAGCTAGAAGGCTCTGAGTCTATCAACTTAGTCATAAGTGCGATGAACCCCATATATCTCTGTGGCTGTTTACTTTGTTTAAATGTGGAGTTGGGGGCTTTAAGTCGCTCCTCAGCCTCCCTGATCAACTGATCTGCTCACCTAGCTTGTCCTCCCCCTGCATTGGGAGTCACTGGTGGAGTGGGCCCCTTTAGCTATACTAAGAAGCTGCCTCCTTATAGCTAGAAGGCTCTGAGTCTATCACCTTAGTCAAAGTGCGATGAACCCCATATATCTCTGTGGCTGTTTACTTTGTTTGAATGTGGAGTTGGGGGCTTTAAGTCGCTCCTAAGCCTCCCTGATTAACCGATCTACCCACCTAGCTTGTCCTCCCCCTGCATTGGGAGTCACTGGTGGAGTGGGCCCCTCTAGCTCTACTCTCTCCTTTTGTTCTTGCGCTTTCTCGTTAGTTACATGCTGCTGTTTGGCTTGCCCAATAACTGGTTGTGATAAAGTTTGAGGAGCTAGTTGAGCCTCCTACTCCTCTTGTGCTGCACTCTGCTCACTTTCCAAGGACTTCCAAAGAGCCCTTTCCTCCTTAGATATCGCATCACGCTTGATCACTCTCTTCCTGAGTGCTGGGATGTACTGTGATGCCTTAGATGCCTCGCTGTAACTTATGAAAATGGCCTTCTTTGTTGTGGGATCTAGCTTCTTTTGGTTATCTGAAGACACATGGCTGTAAACAAGGCTGCAAAAGATTCGAAAGTGAGACACACCATGCTTCTTGAATCTTCCCTATGAAAGCCTCCTTTGGTGTGACTCTGTCTAGCACCTTGGGTGTAATCTTGCTTTGCAAAAAAACTGCATTCTTCAGGTACCACAACAAACTAAAGAAACATAGGAAATACCAGTCATGCAGATGGCCCTAGCTCTGACAATGCTTAACTCTTGTGCTCAACACCCATTAAAACTGAGTTATTGGCAAGCTTTACAAAACGAGAAACCTACTGCGGTATTGTGATCCTTGGCCTTCTTGTTTGTTAGGTCTAAAGTTAATAATCTAGTATTCAAGCATTAGAAAATATCAACATGTTCTTACATAACAAGATCATTCTTTATTATCACATTGCAACAAAATTACCGAATTTTCGGACAATTGTTCAACGGCAGTCTGCTGAGGCTTGGAATTCTGTGACTCTAGAAGTGTTTTCGTATTATCTTGATCACAGATACGGTGATATGGGCAAAAACGGTCTTCCCTACGGAGAAATTACACGACGGTTGTACCTTTCACTCGGAGACATGGAAATATGTGGGTCCAACCCTCTCGGTGTCAGTCCAGGCCTTGCATGCAACCAGAACCCTCAACGGCATCTCTGCACCCAACCTGAAGCTAGGCTCCTGTGGCATACCTTTACGTCACCCCGAGCGTGTGGCACCTGCGTGCCTGCTGGGCAGAGCTGCGTCAACTTGGGCCGGGTCTTTGCGCTTTTCTTTTGTGCCCTGGATGAACTGCGTCACCACCCAAGCCCAGGCAAGCCTTTACCGCGATCTTCTGCGTAGTCTAGGCCCAGACTACGTCCTAAAATTTCAGCCTCTGCATTGCCTAATTTCTGTTGCATCTATTTGTTGTATTCTCTGCCTTCGTCAGATCATCCTTAGATCCTACCCCTCCTTTCTGCAAACTCGTAATTCCAGCCATAAGCCCCGCCCCAAAAATTTGACTTAGCTTTAGTGCTCTGCAATGTGTGTGTGTGTCCTCCAACTGACCCCATGCACTTCCTTTATACTTTTCTCGTTGGCAAACTAACAACCGTGATCTAATCCCATATTAACGACTGAGATTAAAAGAAAGCTTGATCCACGTCACTTGGAACATTTCATCACACATGTAAATTAATTCACTTTAATTTTTTAATTTCGCTAAGTTAGACTTAGGGTCCCCATTAAAAAATTTAATTATTAGAATGACTTTTACACCAGATGAAATTTCTCCAAACGCTTTCTGGGTCTTGGAGATCCCCTGTGTCTTAGCCCCTCCACAAAGTTTCGGAGCTAGAGCACACCTGATGCTACCCCAAAATCTCAACACTTCCTCTTAGCGAGGAGTGTGCTCTAGCAACACTTCCATGCTGAAGCATCACCTGATCTCTGCATCAGTCTTTGCGTTGCTGATGCTTGGCCCGCTGCCCTTCATCCACTATGTTGCTGCCACTATATTGCTGCCCATGTCACTGCCACTGACACTGCTACATTCGTATTACAACTCCTTCCCAATTTGCTGCATCATGCTGCCCATAGCACTGCCACTACTAACTGCTGCACGGTAACTCAATTGTTGAGAAGTAAGAAACTGAAGGACTATCACCCAATCACTGATAGACAAGTCAGTTGGGCTGCATCTCATCACTGAAGCATCCTCTGCTGCTGCTCTACGCTGTCTTCTGCACTGCACTTCACTGCTTAAGCACTGCCTCTGCGCAGCTGAAATCCCATCAGCCTCTGCGTTGCTGCTTCCATGCTGTTGTTGCCTCTCCTCTGCGTTGCTCCAGACTTCAGCTTCCCAGCATGCCTTTAATTCTCCAAGATCTTTTGCACCCATTGCTCCAGTCACCCTGCTACTGTCTCAAGGCTCCCGTAGCTCGTATGTGATCCAAGAGTTTGGGCAACTCAAGGATCCCGCCACCATCTATAGCTGCTCTACAGATAAATATCGCTCCACTTCTTTAGTTCATGAGCACTCATGGCTACGTCATCGTCACTGCCATTGTCCCCTTTCGCTGCTGCTGCCTTGGAATCAGAAGATTCCTTGTCCTTCCTCTTAGGACAAGAGCTGGCGAAGTGTCCAAGTTCGCCACATTTAAGGCACCAGACCTTTGAAAGGTCCTTCTTCTTCTTCCCTTGCTGCCTCTGCCCCTTAGATGCAAGGGCTGCATCTTCCTCCCCCTCTTTCTTTAATTTGACTCCACTGCTGCTGCTTTGCCTCTTGGTAATTCTCCTGATTTCCTCTTGAGGGAGGATTGCCCACATGTCTGCACAGGATGGTAATGCTACTCAGCCCAAGATGCTTTGGACAAACGTTTCCCATTCATCGATGACTGCATTCAGGGCAGTCCTCACCAAGATCCCTTCATTCGGAGTTGTCCCCATGGCAATCAGCTGGTGTCAGATAGTCTGAAGTGCAAAGAGGAAGGGATCGATTTCCTCTCCCTTTTGCATCTAGAACAACCACATTTGATTCTCTAGAAGCATTTTCCTCTGGACGAAGCTTCCCTAATACATCGTGTTCAGTGCTGTCCACATCTCATTTGCTATGTTCTTCCCGGCAATATGAGGGACCACATGATCCTTCACTCCATCCATGATCAGGCACTTAGTTCGTGCCTGACTCTCGTTATATTTCTTCAGGGGATCTGCATCGGTAGGCACAACTAGGACATTTTCTGCATATTCCTTGATGTCGTAGTCATCCAGGATTGTCAGCATTCTGGCCCTCTAAATAACAAAGTTGGACATGCTGTCTAACCTATCCTGATCTCTCAGCCCATGAGAAACCATCTTTGCTCAACTGTCGAATCACAAACTCTTCTCCCTTTCGCTACTGCTATGCTCAACAGAACACTGGATCTGGGCCTCTTGTGAAAGAACCCCTCTAGAGAATATGCTCCCACTGACCAATGATTTCCCTCCCGAAAATCCTTCACCAATCCTGACGAATCAGTTCTTTATGATCACACTCAGATTCCTTGGCTAGAGAATCTGCTGAGAGACTGTTCCCCTCCCACTTTTGTCACCTTTGCTAGGCACTGTTTTGCACCGACATAACCTGTGCCACACCAACAACTATTGAAGATTCAAAGCTGTACTTCCAGGCTTTGGCAAACTGCACAACAATTCTCCACACGGACTGTGTCACCCTCCTGGTGCTGCGTCAACCTCTGCGTGAGCAGACTAGCTCAGTGCAGCATAGGTTGCCCCTGCGTCACTCTGGAAGCTCTGCGCTACCTCTGCGTCACTCAAACGTCTCTACGTCAGCCTCTGCGTCAGCCTGGCTGGGCTGCGCCCCTCCTGGTGCTGCACTGCCTTATTTTGGATCTCTGCTGCTTCAGCTGCCCTTCCTGCAACAATTATCTTTAGCCGCTTTGCTGGTGGATCAACTTGATCTGCAATGCTCTGATACCATGTGAAAGTTTCAAAATAGAAACCATATTGCAGTATGCTTGATCTACTTCGCCTACTTGTTTGATTAATTAACAAGTTATTAATATGAAGTATTCAGAAAAACATTAAAGCAAATACAAACTGCAGCCTACACATTTACAGATCATTTACTAAACAACACACACATGTGACAAAATTACATAGATTTTTTGAACAAATGTCCCCGGAAAAACCCAATGCGGGGAAAGCGATGCAACAACTCTAGAGGGTTTTATTATTATGCAGAATCTAAATGCATTGATATGGGCACCAAAAACGGTCCACCCTACAGAGAAATTACACGGAAGTTGTACATTTCACTCGGAGACAGGGCTGATCCAACCCTCTCCGGGTTATTACAAATTTGAACCCTTTCTGGCCCATTGGAACCGTCAGTGCTGCATCTATTTTGCATCAGCCTCTACTGGCCACCGCACCCACTGCGTCACCTTGACTGGTGCTGTGCTACCCTCGCTGGGGTTGCGTCACCCTGGTTAGGCTTACGCAGCCTCTGCGCAGTCTTTTGCGTGGTCCTGGCTGGACTGCGTCCCTTTGGCTAGCCTTTGCGATGCCTGGTACAAGATGCCTCTCTGCCGCTGTATTTTCGGCCTCAGATCAGATCATCCCTTGCCGATCTTTGCCCCTCACTGCATTGTAAACTCACTTCGAATTCCTCAGCAAACCCCGCCCCAGAAATTTTACTTAGCTTCAGTGCTTTGCAATGTGTGTGTGTGTGTCCTCCAACTGACCCCAAGCCCTTCCTTTATACTTTTTTCGTTGGCAAACGAACCACTGTGATCTAATCTCTTATTAATGGTTGAGATTAAAAGAAAGCTCGATCCACGCCACTTAGAACATTTCATCACATGTGTAAATTAATTCGCTTTAATTTTTTAATTTCCCTAAGTTACTTGGGGTCCCCATTAAAAAATTTATTTATTAGAGTAACTTTTACACAAGATGAAATTTCTCCAAATGCTTTCTGGTTCTTGGAGATCTCGTGTTCTTAGCCCCTCCATAAAGTTTCAGAGCTAGAGTGCACTCGATGCTACCCCAAAATCTCAATAGTTGTGAGGTGTGGTGAGCTCTCTCCTGATAACCTCCTTGGCACACAAGTCCATGAAGGCATTGGAGATGTACTCCCCACCATTGTTTGACCTCGATGCCTTGATCTTTCTACTAGTCTGGTTTTCCGCCAAGGCATTAAATTCCATGAACTTTGAGAAGACTTTATCTTTCTTCTTTGTGAAGAAGATCCGAGTCCATCTCGAGTGGTCATCGATGAAGGTGACATAATATTTGTATCCCATAAGGGATGGAGAGGAAAAATCGTCCACAGACATCTGAATGTATCAGCTTCAAAATTATTTTGGCCTTGCTGTGTCTACTGGGGAAGGATGTCATGGCTTACTTGGCAAGTGTGCAACCCTTGCACACATCATGCTGATCTATGCTGCATTGTGGTAGCCCTGTGGAAATCTCTCTTAAGATCTTCAATGCTTCATGATGTAAGTGATCCATATACGCATTGAAAAACTCCCTTAGGTCACAACTCTGCTCATCAACTACTGTGCTGATCAAGGTCATGACTGTCTCAAACTGTAGCTTGTAGAGGTTCTTCACCCTAACTCCAATCAACTTTGCTGCTCTGTAGTTGAAAGGCTTGATAAAGGCCTTTCCTTTGTTTAAGATAACCTCATAACCCTTGTTCTCCAAGGTTGAGACTGAAACAAGGTTTTTATTCAACCCTGGGACGTAGATGACATATATAAGCTAGAGAGGATTCCTAGACTCCCTCTCAAACTTGACAATACCGACGCCCTTGGCTAGGTACCTGCCATCATTTCCCATCTCTATGTGAAATTGCATGTCCTTCTTTGTCAATTGGCTGAAATATTCCTTGTACGCGGTCATATGACATGATGCTCCATTGTCAATATACGAACATTGTTGGCCACTAAGCTTTCCATGCAAGCTATGAGCGAGACCTCCCTCTCAAATTGAGAAGTGAACTCCACCTCTGATGATGCTGCGACATGGTCCTTCTTGGACCCCTTCTTTCTATTTGGACACTTGGTGGATTAGTGCCCAAACTGATGACAAGAGAAGCACTTAATTTTGCTGAGATCTTTCTTCATCTTACCTCGTGAACTGGACTTGGCCCCTCCTGCATTTTTCTTGTCCTTGGCCTTAACCCCCTTTGCCATCTTGGACAAAGTTTTCTCCTTCTCTA
Source organism: Pinus albicaulis (assembly GCA_034641835.2). NCBI lineage: Eukaryota > Viridiplantae > Streptophyta > Pinopsida > Pinales > Pinaceae > Pinus > Pinus albicaulis. The sequence goes on from CM076570.1 coordinate 1,468,751,855, forward strand.
GTCTTCACATGAGACCCAAATTTGACTTGCTTCTGAATGTCATCTTGCACACAATCACTTGATAGCTGCTCCCAGTCTGGAAGCTTCTCCCTGCCACTCACTGCATCATTGAAGTTTTCCCATGACTTGGGAAAACCCAATAGTGGAACGCTGATAAGGTCTCTATGCGAGATTGTCTCCCTAACTCTAGCTAACTCATCCCTGACATGGATGAATTTGGTGAGATATGAGATCACAAACTTGGACTTTAGCATTTTGATATTTCTTAGTTTATCTTTGAGTATGAGCTTCCTAGCCTTACTCGAACCCAGCTATAGCTCTAAAATATTTGTCCACATAGCCTGAGCTGCCTTTTTTCTGGATAGGTGATGTATGATGTGATCCTTGACCCCTTCTTATGGCCTTTGGATCCTTCTTATTACGTTGGGCCAGCTTCTGAGGGCCTTGTTGTGGACTGTCCATAAACTCCCAAATTCCTTGCTCGTCCAACACTACACCAATCCTCTCCTTCTAGGAACAGGAATTTGAGGCCCTTCAAGGTGGTCTTCAAATCCCAGCCCCAAATATGCCATTCTGCTATTCGTGTTGCTCAGAAACGCTAGCGCAGAGCTTGCTATGAGAAAACCCTTGTGTAGCGCTGTTTCTGGTAAACCCTAGTGTAAGTCCCTCTGATAAACTGTGTTGTTTACTGTCTCTAAGTTGCTCTTGAGAAAATAAACATGCTTTTTGGTCTTCGATCAGAGACTTGCTTTGATAGCATGCTAGAATTTTAAATCCCAACAACTAATTCAATGAGTTTTCGGAACTGAAAACAACTGCAACTGAAACTTCTACATTCATTAAATATACTAAGTTAACTAACTGAACTATTTGCAGCGGAAAAAGAAATTGAAGACACAAGCACATTCTGAAATTTAACGCCATAAATTTTACCCAAGAAACCCTAACTACGGAAAGCCTTCAAACTTGTGTGTTCTTATTATGCTCAACAAAATCTTCAGAAATTGATTACAAGTATGAGGGAAAACTTTCGTTCACATTTCTAACCGATAACATAATTGGATTGTGCACTTCTCTTCTACTCGCCTTGCTTGTCTCTGCACTATACATACTTGTACAAGCTTGTACGACCCTTTTGTACGTTGGCTGGAAAATACTCCGAGGTTGCTCGGCCTCTCTTCTTGCCCTAGTGCGCTGATTTGAAGCCCATGGGCACTGAACTGAACACCCTTATCTTTGATGAGTTGAACACACAAGCTATCTAGTGCATAATGAGCCAAGTCTGCACCATTTTACCTCCTTAGAAGTCGACCTGGGCCCACCATTTCCACAAATCGCTGAGATTTGTAGAAATTTGATAACCCAACCTCGATTTTCAGTTTCTCCTTATTTCTCCCATAAAGTTAAATGCCCATTCCCATAGTCATATATTCAACAAGTTGGAAAAATAAATATTTTCTGAAAACACAAATTCTGGAAATTTCACAGTGCTAAAATGCAGAAATAATAACTCAGAAATCCGTGCCCAGTTTTCCTGCCTTGGACTGCGTGCTTAATGCTGCTTCCCTCTTCCTCAAAATCTGTGCTTCCTTTCTTGCAAATCGTGCCTCTCTCCTGCTGTACGGATTTTTTGCCTTGGTATTTGTGCCAATAAATGCTGTTGTACGGATTGCTGAATCTCCTCACTCTTGCTCTCTTTCTTCTCATTGCTCAAAAAATCTCCTTAGCTTTCTCTTCTCCTCCCTCAATCTGCTCATGAAAGAATGAATGATCTTTTCCCTCTCTTCCTCCTGTAACCTAACCCTAAGTGACTTTTGGGGAATCCCTAAATCCAATGGCTGAGATAGCTTTAGATCTAGGGCTGAGATTAAGTGCTCATTTAAATCTCACTTTCTATTTTTTAATTCACCCCACTTTAATAAAGACCCTCTTAGTCATTTATTTCTAAAGTCACTTTTCACTTTCTAATTTCATATTGACTTTATTAAAGTCACTTTAAAATTAGACTTAGTAACTTTATCACTTAAAGTCACTTTTAAATTAGATTTGAATTTATAACTTATAAAGTAACTTTAGGAGAAAAAATTAAATTCTTTCTGACACTTTTCCCTGGGCCAAATATCAAAGCCTTAGGGAACCACACAAATATCCCGATGACAATTTAACCGCCTGCAGGGAAGGTGTTCCTCTGTGGCCCATCTTGTCTGCGGACGTTGCTTGCCCCGTGGTAGATTTATTGAAATATCTGCCTTTGCTCATCTACGTTAGAGATATTGCTCAGAAAGTAATTTCGAGGACAATGTGATGAAGTGATATCGTTTGATATGCTTTGATACGTAATAAAAAAATCTTTGGATTCTCTGTGAATTAGTAACTCGTTTATCAGGTACATCACTGAAGGTCTCAACGACTAACCAAATAAGCCAAACAACATCTTGCGAAGCCATATGGCCTCACAACTAGCTAGACTGGCTGCCATGTACTCTGCTTCTGTTGAACTCAATGCTACTAACAGCTGCTTTCGGCTGAACCACGACACCACTACCGAACCCAATGCAAAACAGTACCCTGAAGTGCTCTTCCTATCAGAAGCACAACCTGCCTAATCAGAATCAGTGTAACCTGCCAATCTCACTCCACCCCCTGCCTATAATCCAAACCATAATCCAATGTCCCCTGCAAGTACTGCAAAATGTGTTTCGCAGCAACCCAGTGCACTCTCCTGGGCTCACACATAAACTGGCTCATCGTGTTGACTGCAAAACCTGCTCTCTGGCTACAGTGTTATTGATACATCCAAGGAATGATAAAATTTGTCCCTAATCAACGGATCCACCAACTAAAAGGTCTGACATGACTTCTTTGATTGGTGATCATAAGATGGTACATGGGTCTGAGTCCTCCATGTAAATTTGCCAAGAGGATAATACCATGCTTCTTGGGAAGAAATGCCCCTCCTCCTGCCACACCTCCAAACCCAAAAATTAATGCATCAAGCCGATGTCCTTCATCTCAAACTCCACCGCAAGATCTCTCTTGCAGTGCTCTATGAGTCTCTCTGCACCTGTAATGACCAAGTCATCCACATACAGCACCAGAATGAGAGGCTCCTCACCTATCACAATATAGTAAAGGTTCGGATCTGCCTCACTCTTTGTGAAACCCATCTTCTGCAAGTAAGTATCTATCCTGGAGTACAAAGCTCTGGGAGCTTGCTTCAGGCCATAAAGGGCCTTCTTCAGTCTGCACACATGGGACTCCTTCCCATGCACCTCAAAGCCCTGTGGCTGCTCAATGTATACCTCCTCTTGTATGAAGCCATTGAGAAATGCGGTCTTCACATCCATCTGGTGGATCTTCCAACCCATCTCTGCTGCTATCGATATAATGGAGCGGATCGAAGTATATCGAGCCACGGGAGCGAAGGTCTCCTCATAATCAACTCCCTCTACCTGGGAGAACCCTCCAGCCACAAACCTCGCTTTGAATTTCTCAATGCTGCCATCTGCAGCATGCTTTACCTTGTAAAGCCATCTGGAAGTAACCACGGATTTGCCCTTAGGCCTCGGCACCACCTCCCAAACATCATTCTTCATGATAGAAGAATACTCCTCCTGCATGGCCTCTCTCGGAACTTGTTGTGGGCTGCATCTCATAGTTTTGAAGGCTGAAGTCCGCAGTGGCAGCAACCATTTCCATGATGTAGAGGTGCCTCCTCGGGTGAGTACTGCTCTCTCTCAGGCCTCTTTGGCTTGACAACATATGTGGCCTCCTCAAGGTATCCTAAAGCCACTTGGGCTTCCTCTTCCCTGAGCACACTTCTCCCACTGGAGAATGAAACTCCTCCTCATCATCAGGAGCCTGAACTCCTGACCAAGGTTGCGGGGGAGCTTCTCCCCCCCCCATCTCGCTCCCAAAACGCGCTCCGTTCGGGAGCTTTTTGGGAGCGCTTGGAAGCGCGCTCTCGAAAACGCTTCCTGAGGGGAGCGTTTTCGGGAGCGTGCTTCCGAGCCTGAAAAACGCTCCCTGTATTTTCAAGAGCGTTTCAGGGAGCGTTCGAGAGCAAACGCTACTTGAGCGCTTCCCCCATTAAAAAAATGCTTTAGGAGCATTTTTTTAATGTGGGAAGCGGTCGGGGAGCGTTCTCTCCCGAACGCTACCCGACATGAAAAACGCTCCCCGGCGCGTAGAAAAAAATCAGCCTCAATTTTTGATTTTTTTTGGAAAGGAGGGAGGGGGGTTGGGTAAATAAAAAGCCCACCCCTCTCATTTTGTTTTTATTGTTTTAGTTGAGAGTGAGAGCAAGAGGAGCAAGAGGAGCAAGAGTTGGAGAGCGATTTGGAGTTTGGAGAGTTTGGAGAGTTGGAGAGCGGAATTGCCAAGGAGAGAGCAAGTTTGCAAGAGGAGGATTGCAAGAAAGAGGTAGGTCTTCTAATCTAGTTTTTTATTTTCTAGGAATTGTTTTTAAGTTGTTCAAAATGGAAACTTGATTTTTTTTCTCAATGTTGCATTCTAGTGTGTTGAAAAATGAAAAATTGCATTGTTTTTTTCCTATGTTGCATTTCCTATTCCCATTTGGCATTCCTTCATTTTTTTTGCAGGCTAGAAGCTTGAAACTTGAAACTTGAAACATCATGGCTATATGGCTAGGGATTTTCTTCATGTTGGTTCCTTTCTTTGTAATAATGGTGTTGGAAAGTAGAAGAAAGAAGCCCATTAGAGAAGAGGAGGATGAAGAAGTGGGCTATAGTGGATTTGATGAAAATCCTGAAGAGGAGGAGGAGTATGCTGAGGAGGAAGGGGAGAGTGGAGAACATGAGGCCACAGATACTCCAACTAGACAAGACCAAAGTCAAACACCTTTGTGGAAATATGTTCAGAGGCAGGAAGGAGGGAAAGGTGGTGGAACCACTAAAATTCTTTGCCCCCATTGCAATAAAGAATACACAGGTTCATACACCCGTGCTAGAAGGCACCTTTGTGGGAAAATGCCAGGGGATGGAGACAAAAATCTAGGAATCAAAATTTGTGTCATTGTGCCAGCAACACAGAGAGAGAAATATAGAAAGGAAGAGGAGGCTGCCCTATAGAGATCTAAAAGATCTAGGGGTTTCATTGATTCTTATACACCATTAGGTCCATCACATCATGGACAAAGAAGTCCATCAACTTCCACCCATGGCAATGGATATGGAGGCACACCTGGACCAAACATCTCCTTAAGGCATAGAACCATATCCGATTTCCTTGACGAAGGGTGTAGGAATGACGAGGATTAAAAAATTTTCCGGTTTCTATATGCATGTGGGGTGCCATTCAATGTTCTTCGCTCACCTTATTGGCATGAAATGGTTTCTGCCATTAATGATGCCACCAAAGGATACAGGAGCCCTGGGTATGACAAGGCCAGAACCGTGAGACTTGATCATGAAAGGGCTAAAAAGCTAGAATGACAAATTCTTGGAATGAGCATGGGGTGTCCATTGTATTTGATGGATGGACCAATGTAAAAGGAAAGCCATTGATAAGTGTTCTGACTGTGTCGGTTAGTGGTGCAATATTCCTTTCAGCATATGATTATTCAGACAAATTCAAGACCGACATTAACATTGTAGAACCATTACTTGAAATAATTGAAATACAGGGCCATACAATGTCATTCAAGTCATCACTGATAATGCTGCTAACTGTAAGGCAGCAGGAGCAATTATTGAGGATAAATACCCCAACATATTTTGGTTTGAGTGTTTGGTTCACACAATGAACCTTTTGATGCATGATATCATTAAAAACAAACAACCTCAATTCAAATGGCTTGGTGATTTGTACAAGAGAGGTAAAAAAATGATAAAATTTATTACAAATCATAGCAATACCCATGGGATTTTCCGTACTCACTCCAAATTGGATTTGTTGACGATAGCAAAGACTAGATTTGCTAGCTATTACCTCACCTTCAGGCGCCTTTTGACGGTAAAAGAGTCATTGGCTGTAATGGTATCAAGCCCACACTAGCAGGTATTAAAGGACAGGGCAGCAACAATAGTTGACAGGCAAGGTTTTGAACATGTGGGGGAGACCACCCTTGACCCTTTGTTTTGGGCACATGTGAGGGAAATTTTGAACTTCACCAAGCCCATTTATCACATCATTCGTTTTTCAGATACAGATAAACCAGTGATTGGGGAGGTTTATGAGCAGATGGATAGCATGTTGGGCCAAATAAAAGATGTTGTTAAGGATAATGATCCCAACTTGTATGCAATGATTCACGACTCTGTGTGTGCACGGTGGAATAAACTCAATGTTCCACTACATGCCTTGGCATATATCCTTATGCCAAAATACTACTCTCCATCTTGGTTGGGCCAACCTGCACCTAGAGGTGGGGTTAGGATCAAACCTCACACTGATCCAGAGGTACAAGAGGGGTACATGAAGGCATTGGACAAGTTGGTCCTCGACAGGGAAGAGTGTGCTAGATTGCGCCTTGAATTAGGTAGATACTTCAGTGTAAATGCTGGTTCTTCTTACAATGGAAAGCGAACAGTTGATGCTCTCACATGGTGCAGAGCATAGGCGGCATGGGACTTTTTGCAAAGTTGGCTAAAAAGTTCTCTAGGTTGTGGGCTACTTCTTGTGAAAGTGTTGGAGCACCTCTGACCTTTATAATGTGAGAAGAAACAGGCTGAATGAAAACCGAGCTAAAAGCTTGGTTTATGTGCATTACAACTTGAGGTTGTTGAGTCATTACTGTGATCGGGCATATGAGGATCAATCATATAAAGTCTGGGACAACAACCCAAAGGATGATAATCTGGAGTACGACACTGTACATATGGAAGAATTGGAAGTAGAACTTTTGAGGGATGATGATGAAGCATCAGCAACCCCGCCACACACAGGGCCAGTCCCACCATCCAGTAGCAGTGCGGGTGCCAGTGCTAGTGCTCGATATCCAACTATTGTTCCTTTGTAGATTCAGCCTCCACCTACATCCTCACGTTGCCCTTCGCCTTCTAGTCATGGTCGTGGACGTCGTACTCTTGAGAGTACTAGAAGACCACCATTGCCTTGTTGTTCTCACAAATTAAACATTTCTCATGGGCGTGGCAAGGGGCCATCTAATAGATAAAATAGATTTGTTGTTTACTAGTCTTTTCTATTTTCTAGTAGTTTTTATCTTTTATAAGTGTTGAATAATTGAAACTTGACTCTTTCATATTTAATGACAATTTAAGTTTGAAGTTTGAATTTGAAAGGTGAAACTTTGAAGTTGGCATTTATAAGTTTATAATTCATTATGAATTATGAATATGATGCTTCATGAAAGTTATATGGTGGTCAATGAATCAATGATGATAAATGTTATATATTGAATTTTGAAATCAATGAATCAATGATGATAAATGATATATATCAATGATGATAAATGTGATATATTGAAATTTGAAATCAATGAATCAATGATGATACATGTTATATATCAATGATGATAAATGTTATATATTGAATTTTGAAATCAATGAATCAATGATGATAAATGTTATATATTGAATTTTGAAAGCTTGAAATCTTCAGATTGATGATTCGCGAGACTCGAGAGTCAATATGTTGTATGTTTCCAACTTGTGGACGTGGTTGATGAAGATTATAACTTCTAGATGATTGATGTTATATGATTCAATCTATGTTTTTATGTTTTTGTCTAATTCATCATTCTACATGCTTTTGTTGACATATATGCATCAAAATATAAACAATATAAAAAAAATATATATATTTAAAAAAAAAACGCTCCGCATCGGGAGCTTTTGAAAATGGCGCTCCCGCTCCTGCTCCCAAGCAACCATGCTCCTGACTGTCTGTTCGCTGTCCTCCTGCCTGAACCTGAACTTGTAGATGCTGAAGTATTGTGTGAACTGTCCATCATTGGAGTCCCTAGTGAACTGCTCTGTGGATTGCTCTGCATGCTGCCCGAAGCACCACCCCTCTGACTCTGCGAGCCACTGCTCACTGATGGACCTGCCACCGTAATCGATGTACCTCCTGATCTTCCTAATCCCTACCCACTGGATCCCTGTGCCTGACTCAGCTACTCCTGAGGGTCTGGCCGATCTAGATACTCTAACTCCCGTGACCTCTGTTATGTATATTTTATTAATTATTAGTTAGATATAGTTATCTTAGGTTTATTAATGTGGAAGGGCATGATCAAAGATCATGCCTCTTCACCAAGGGACACTATGAGGCTATATTTAAAGCCTCGATGATTCCCCATTGTAATCATATCTCATCTTTTATCTTTTATCAATAATAATATATACTTATAAAGTTTACCAGAGTTTTTACACTCCATTGGTATCAGAGCCATCGCTCTTCGGGATCTGTGTGATCTCCCAAAATTAAGGAATTAAAGAAATTCCATAATTGCAGATATTTTTTTAAAACCAAGTGCTTGTGGGAAACAACGTTTGTTTTAAAAAAAAAAGAGGAAGAAATATATATTAATAAAAATATCAAAAGAGAGAAGGAAAGTCAACATAAAGTGGGAAATAAATTAAAAAGAAGAAAAAAAGAAAAAGTGAAAAGATATATATATATATATATATATATATATATATATATATATATATATATAAAGAAGCACATATACGTACATGTGAAGACAAAGAAAAGGAAGAGTAATTGCTTGTGGTTTACAAGCTCGTGGTTTTTGGGCCCATGGTAATTGCCCATGGTATTAAAACCCATTTACCCTTTTCAAAACAACGTGCCTTTTCAAAACAAAGTGACTTTTAAAAACAACGTGACTTTTTCAAAATTAACAAAAAGAACTTTCCCCATATATATATATATAATTCAAATAATATAATAATAATAAAAATAATAATAATAATTATTATTATTTAAAAAAAAAATTAAATTAATTAATTAATTAATTAAAAAAAAATCCTATTTTCAAAGACAACATTACAAGAGAAGGTAATAGTGGTGAATGACATACACCAAAGAAGATAAATCTTAAGTGAAGAAACTTGTAAAAAAAAATAAAGCTTCTTAAGGAAAAAGGGATAAGCCCTACTTACAAGGAGTATGAGGAGTATGTCTTCATCAATGATGACGGTCGATCAGATAAAAAGGCAAATATGGCTAAAACATATGGAGGCTAAGGACAATGAGAACAAAATGATGCGGACATTTAATGCTATTATGGACAAATTAGATCTAATGCAAAAACGAATAGTCCCGAATATTGAACATAGTCAAAAAAACAATTTAGCTAATTCAAATCATCATCATGAATATAACATGTTTGAAAAAGAGCAAGTAAATGAGGTTGAATTGGAAATCAACTCACATGAAAACTATAGTATTGGAATACCTAGAAGAAAAGACTCTGAAATCAACCATGAAAGTTATAGAGCTGAGAAACCAAGAGAAGAAAATGCAACTCAATCCACTTATAAAGCCAGTAATGCAACAATAGAAGTTATTGAGAACTTTTATATAAATGAAAATCCAATGGCAGAAAAAGAAACAATGTTGGTGAAGGAGCCACATAAAGAATTTAATGTGACTGCTATCACAGTTGCAACAACAGACATAGTCGTTGAAAATGAAAGAATCCATGAAAATACAGATGCTTATAAACAACAAAATGTTTCATCCCCAGAATTGAACGAAAAATGTGAAGAGACAAACACATCCGAAGCCACTGATACAGTGCCAGAAGTTGTTAAGGCCTTCGATGATGAAGCAGGTATGGTTGTTAAGAAGGAAGCATTTGATGATAAGGAGAAGTTGCATCGAACAATAATTGTGGGTAACTTACCTCTAAATCTAAAAAGGAATCACGAAAAATCACCAGAAGAACAAGGAATAGTTCGGAAACACGAAAAATTCTTCCAAGACCTGCCAATAAAAATACCTCCTAATAAGGAACATGAACATCGAATAGAAGTCAAGAAAGGACTTGACCCTGTCAATATCAAATCTTGTCGCTATCCACATCACCAAAAGATTGAACTTGAGAAGATGCTCCACAATCTTTTTAAAATGTGGGAAGCAAGAGCCCGCCGTTCGAGAAACCCAGGCATTCGTCAACGATGTCCTTCATTACGTATGCTTTGAGGACAAGGCATCTTAAGAGAGGGGCAATGTTATGTATATTTTATTAATTATTAGTTAGATATAGTTATCTTAGGTTTATTAATGTGGAAGTGCTTTGAGGACAAAGCATCTTAAGAGAGGGGCAATGTTATGTATATTTTATTAATTATTAGTTAGATATAGTTATCTTAGGTTTATTAATGTGGAAGGGCATGATCAAAGATCATGCCTCTTCACCAAGGGACACTATGAGGCTATATTTAAAGCCTCGGTGATTCCCCATTGTAATCATATCTCATCTTTCATCTTTTATCAATAATAATATATACTTATAAAGTTTACCAGAGTTTTTACACTCCAACCTCCTGAAAGCCCTGCCCTCCTCGAACTTCACATCCCCCCTACAACAACTCTTCTCTGCGCGGGAATATAAATCTGAAAGGATTTCGAGGTCTCACTGTAGCCCACAAAGATACCCTTCTCTGTGGTGGGCTCTAGCTTGGTCCTCTTCTCCTTGGGTATGTAGGAGTATGCAATACATCCAAAAATACGGAGATGACCAATATCAAGCTTCTTCTCAGAAAAAGCCTCCTTTGAAGTCACATGCCCCAAGGCACGATGCAGACTCCTGTTCTGCAAATAAACAACAGTGTTGCAGGCTTCTTCCCACAAAAACAATGGTATCCCCTGATCATGTAGCATGGCTTTGGCAACCCCTCCGATGGATCTGTTCTTCCTCTCCGCAACCCCGTTCTGTTGTGGGTTGTAAGGAACTGTGAACTCCCTCCTAATGCCTGCCTCTGCACAATAGTCAACAAACTCACCAAGGGTGTACTCCCCTCCATTATCCGACCTCAGGGACTTGATCTTCCGACCTGTCTGAGTTTCCACAAGAGCCTTGAACTCTTGAAATCGCTTGAAGACCTCACTCTTGGTCTTCAAGAAATAAATCCAGGTGCTCCTGGAGTGATCATCAATGAATAAAACATAATACTCATATCCACTCAAGGAAACATGAGACATCCGACCACTCACATCGGAATGAATCAAATCAAGTATCCCAGTCGATCTGCTGTCACTGCTGTGAAAAGGGGATTTGGCAAACTTGCCCATAGCACATCCTCTGCATGTATCAATGTGATCTGTACTGAAATCTGGCACACCTGTAGTGATCTCCCGCAATGTCCTCAAGGCTCCATGATACATGTGCCCCATCTTGCGGTGCCAAATCTCGCACAACTCTGAACTGCTAGCTCTAGTGCTGGTACTACTGCTCAATGCCAAAAGGGGCTGAAATGCAAACTTCTACACCTTTGCATGGCGTACACCAATCACTCTAGTTGACTCAGCTGGAGCGCCCCTGGGATATATCAGCACCTGGCCTCTCCTGAACAATATCTCATATCCTCTGTCCTCCAATGCTGAGATGGATATGAGGTTCTTCCTCATCCCTGGCACATATAGAACATCTGACACCTTCAAGGGAGGTTTGGGTTCCCTATCAAATGTCAGTGTCCCCACACCGACTGCTCTAACAACGCTGTCATCTCCGAGTACTACCTTTATATCAGTGCCACTCTCTGAAAGCTCTAAGAAGTACTCACGGACTTCTATCATAGGACGTGAAGCCCCACTGTCAGCATACTAGATACCTGAAGATGCTCCGCTAGTGGAGGGAAATGCACACTCCTTCTCAACCTCCGTGGCAGGTGATCCTGCACTAGTGGACTCACAAGCAATGAACCCAAACTCTCGGCCAAAGCTATCCGTAAAGTCCTCTATCTCTGCTGATGCTGCCATGTTCTGGTTCTTCCCCTTCTTCTTCTTCTTCGGACACACAACTGCATAGTGTCCCGTCCTCTGACAATTCCAATACTTCACCTTGTAATAGTCCTTCTGCGTGTTTCCCTGTTTACCTTTACCTTTGCCTTTGCCCCCACCAACACTTGTGGAAGCTTGCTTCTTCCCCTTGCCTTTCTTGCCTCCTACTAACAGTGCTACATGCTCATCATGCTCAACAGGTTTGGCTGCCCCAAGCTGGTTCTTTCTGATTTCAGTCTGTATGCAATCATCCCAGAACCTCTCCCAAGTAGGAAGGGTCTCATGTGCAGAAACCCCATCAGCAAAGTTAAGCCATGAACTGGGAAGACCATTCACTGCAATCTGCACCAACTTAGTGGGTGGAATGACATCTCCAACTGCTGCCAATGCATCTCTCACATTAGTGATTTTTGTGAGATATCCAGTAGCACTATCAGTCTTACCCATCTTAATGGTCTTTAGCTTCTCCCTTAGGACCATTTTTCTGTTCTCATTGGTACTCTGGTAGAGATTGGTCAAGGCTGTCCACATCTCATGAGCATATCTCTTTCCTCTCACATGAGGAATGACATGGTCTTTAATACCATCCAGAATCAGTCTCTTACCCTTGTTATTTTTCTTATTAAAGTCTGCCAACTGAACAACATCAGTAGGCACATTAACAGGGTACTGTTGGGTATGCACCATTATATCCCAGACTTCTGCCTCCTCAAAGATGCTCTGCATTCTTTCCTTCATACGCTGTAGTTACTATGCCCATCCAACCTATCCTCCACCCTCAAGCCCAAAGACATGCTTGCTATCCTATATAAACTGAAAATAACACTACTGTAGTAAAGGTACTGTTTTCTGTGTAAAAAATCAGTTTGCTTTTCCAAACTCTACTTTTCAGCGAAATAGCTCTGATACCATGTAGAAATTTGATAACCCAACCCCGTTTTTCAGTTTCTCCTTATTTCTCCCATAAAGTTAAATGCCCATTCCAATAGCCATGCATTTAACAAGTTGGAAAAATAAATATTTTCTGAAAACACAAATTCTGGAAATTTCATAGTACTGAAATGTAGAAATAAAAACTCAGAAAAATAAATCAGCCACACACAGAAATTTGACACGCAAATTTTTGGTCAACTTGACCCTGGAAAAACTCCCTACAACTCTTGGGGAAAACTAGTTCGAAAGCTTCTCTTTATTTTCTGAATATTGCTTTTACAGTGAAACAAAAAAACATAGTAAAAATTTCAGCGACCAAATTTACAGACTTATCTCGATTTTCGTGCTTGCACATTGCCTCGGAAATTGTGCCAAATCAACAACTTGCAAAACAGAAAATATTACAGCATTAATGACAACAATAAATGTTGTACGACCACCTTGGGAAGCATGCCGGAATAGGCTGTATGGTGTTGTACGGACTGTCTGGATTTGTACAGCAACCCTCCTCAAAATTCGAGCCCAGAAACTGCCTGGAAAACCGTGCTGTTGCTGCTGTACTTTTTCTTAGTTTTTGTGCCGAAAAATCAACAGCTTCTCTCCTCGAAATTCGAGCCCACTTTTTTGCCTTAGATTGTGTGCTTAATGCTGCTGCCATTTTCCTCGAAATCTATGCCTCCTTTCTTGGAAATTGTGCCGGTCTCTCCTACTATACGAATTTTCTGCCTTGGTATTTGTGCCAATAAATGCTGCTGTATGGATTGCTGAATCTCCTCACTGCTGCCCTCTTTCTTCTCACTGCTCAGAAAATCTCCTTGGCTTTCTCTTCTCCTCTCTCAATCTGCTCATGAAAGAATGAATGATCTTTTCCCTCTTTTCCTCTTTTAACCTAACCCTAAGTGACTTTTAGGGAATCCCTAAATTCAATGGCTGAGATAGCTTTAGATCTAGGGCTAAGATTAAATGCTCATTTAAATCTCACTTTCTATTTTTTAATTCACCCCACTTTAATAAAGACCCTCTTAGTCATTTATTTCCAAATTCACTTTTCACTTTCGAATTTCACATTGACTTTATTAAAGTCACTTTAAAATTTGACTTAGTAACTTTATCACTTAAAGTCACTTTTAAATTAGATTTGACTTTATAACTTTATAAAGTCACTTTAGGAGAAAAATTAAATTCTTTTGGACACTTTTCCCTAGGCCAAAGATCAAAGCCTTAGGGAACCACCTGTCTTCCGGTAACCAAATTTCAACAAGATTAAATTTCAATGGACGATTGATATCAATGTTGCAAACATTGGCATTGGGATAAAATCGACAAGGGTTTGGAAAACAAAAAAATCACAAAAAATTGGGAAAATATTGGTAAAAATCGACAAACATCGACAAAATTAAGATACCATCAAAATATCGGTAAAAATCGGCAAACATCGGCTAGGCCAAAAAATTGTGATTTCGAGATAAAATCGGGATGTTCTCGAGATGTTCACAACACTAGCTGAGATCATTTTTCTTTTTAACTATAGGAAAATAAAAAATTTTTGAAGTCAAGAAAATGAGAAAAAGGAAACTGTGGATTTGGCCCACTTGTGGGTTCCTTTGCCAAATTTAGTGCACCTCTAAATTTAGCTGAACCTTTCCTCCTCTAACTCCATTTAACATCCCTAAGATTTTGAGAGTTATTGGTGTTTTTCTACTTGTTTATAAACACTGCTTGGCAATAAAGATGTATAAACTACTCTTTTGGAAACCATTATTTGTGTTCAATTGTGTGAGGAATTCAATAGCTCATAGACTTTCTTTTATTACATATTTCATAGAAAATTGTGTAGTAGCAATCAAATATCTTTTGTTGCTATACATGCTTTTATTTATTCATTTTGGAATCCATATAAGCCATTGACCAATTATGTGGGTGTTTAACCCTGTCTGGTTTGAATTTTCCAACACTTCTGAGTCTTGGCTGGCCGACGTACTCGCCTTCAAATTCACCACATACTTGGCACTAACCAGACTTGCCAAGTCCGATTGTGGAAATATCTGTTTAACCATTAAAAAAATACCCAATAGTATCCTAGCACCAATAATAGTATTCTCAGTGCTAGGATAGTATCCTTTGACCTTTGACCATAACTCTGATGCCATGTTAGAGAAATGGCAATTAAATAGTTTCTCTTATCATGACATTATCTTGCGATGTCTTGTTATTATTATTTTTTTTTACAATTTATCTTTTCCTATCATCAAAAGTAATGCCAATGAACAAATAGAAGAAGACACAAGATGTAGGCACATGCCAGGGAAAAACCCAGTCGAAATTCTTCCTTCATTAGATTTAAGATAAGACAACCAAGACCCTTAGACTGTAGGCTTTCTCCATCAAGTCATCCCTTCACTTTGTTAGCACCAAGATCTCAATACAACGATATCTCCCTTGCTTGCACTAAACTCATCCTTCTTCTTCCTGAGATAGCCTTGAGATCCATTTTGATCGTAATCACCGTTGTAGTAGCTCACTGGATTGAGATAGCACTAAGACATCATGACTGAACCTTCGTTATGGCATTTGAATATCAAAATAGAGACAACATCATCATAGCACCGAGAATAGTATCCTAGCGCCGAGAGTAGTATCATAACACCCATAATTGAGACAACAACATGTTACAGTTTGGCACTGAGAGTAGAGAATAACATCATGTTGTACAGAGCACTGAGAATAGAGAGTAGCATCATGTCACAAAACGACATCACATGACGAAATTAATTTATCACTATCACATCACCGAGTATAGAGATATATGATAGAGCCTGTCATCACTGAGCCATTACACTTACTGTAATTTCACCGAACCCTGTTTTGAAATCCGAACCTGATTCTAGAGAGGAATCCATAATTCTGAGTGTTGAAATGCGAAATTCAGTGGGGTATTTATAGTGATTCATCCATAGGAAATGAGCCGACTTGAACTTATGAACCGTTGTGTTTGTTTAAGGTGAGACGACAAGACTGTGTGTTTTGTTTTTAGGCCGACTTGAGCAGGTTGACTTGTTTATAATTTGAGGCCGACTTGAGAGTGTTGCCTTGAAGAAGATTTGCCAAGGATGATGAACTTTGAAGGAGATGACTTGATGAAGGAGCCTTTTGACCAACAACCAAATATTACATGGTTTAAAAGCCAAAATAGCATCAATTTAAATCTGTAATGACTAATCTAGAAGTCCACAATTGGGACCTTAATCTAAATATGACTCAAGCATGGAACCCATGCTTTAATAAGTCATTTAATAATAATAATAAATTCTTTTGACAAATACAATAATAATGAAGACTGAACCTAGTTACATTCTTCAACACTCCCTCTTAACTAGGGAGGTATTCATATATAAAAGAAGTACATGGAAGATCTCACTTTATTTATGAAGAAGTTTAGGAACCGCAATGCCATGGACTAGATTCCTGCTTTCCTTCTTATAGCAATACCAAAGCATTCTCCAATCATGACTGGTTCTTACTCATGGTCTTCACTAAGACTTATGATTGTTAATCCTGGTCTTGTGCATGACACATGAAGTAGAAAACCATAAACATTTCTTCTTTTATCCAAGCTCCCTCTTAATCTAGGGAGATCAACTTCTTCCTTTAGGTGTTGGAGAACCTATCATGGCTTCCATCCTTCTCATCATACTTATCAACTTCTTATCTATATGATGTACCTACACAACATTAGACAAGTACAACCAAAACTTTAGAAGCATAAAGTTAACCATATAAGAATCATGAAAGCATTTTCAACTTTATACATATTTGATACCCAAACAAGAGACATATCAACGTTGCACGAAGCGGGGACGAAGCGGGGACGTGGAAGCGTCATTTTCCAAAAATTTAGGAAGCGAAGCGTTTAGTATATATATACATATATATTTGCATTTATATTCAAAACAACAATCCCAAATACCATATTAGTTGTAGAAGACATGAAAACATGCACATTCTTACATAAATCAAGATAGATATGACATCCATGATTCCATTGTACATCAATAATTAATTTTTCGAGCATCATAAATCTTGAATCTAGATTCTAGATCCTAGCAATTTCAAACATACATCAAATAATTAAGCATGATAAAACATTTAAGCATACTATAAAACATAACACATTTAAGCATACTATAAAATATAAATGATAAACATAAAACATTTAAGCATGATAAAAGTTTAAAACATTTAAGCATACTATAAATTTTAAAACATAAAAGATTTAAAAATTAAGCATACTATAAAACATAAATGATAAACATAAAACATTTAACCATATTATAAAACATAAAGCATATTATAAGTGAGCAACTGTAAACATTAGTCATGTCCAAAATTCAAATAATAATGTTTACAAAATAGGCCACTTGGCCACCAGCAAGACAAAAAAGTTCAAATTCACAACAAGCCTACAAGTCTAATGATAATCTATGACAAAAGCAATAAAGTGTGCACTGTGAACACTGAAAATATCTACTCATCTCTCCTCCTTCCACCACGAACAGTACGTGATGGTGTGCCTCCACGTGGTGGCAATGAAGAAGATGGCGGCTGTGGAAGCCGTGGCAATGGCACTACAGTTGCTGAAGACGAAGCCCCTGCTGTTGGTGTTGAACCATGGGACCTAGGAACCAAGGCACTAGTGGGGGATGGCATGTCAACTCGATCATCATCATCATGGATAAAAGCATCCTCTAATTGCTCTAATCGCAACACTCCATCCTCCAAATTGCTCTCCTCTGGATGCCTGTC